>CM062804.1:763814224-765026724 GCA_031772625.1 Pinus tabuliformis | reverse complement strand
TTGAAAGTCTTCAGCCGGTTTCTGGGTATTAACTTTGGGTCAATTGTTACCAAGCCATCTGTCGTGTCGTTATGTGTTCAAGAGGTCACTGCCAATAAGCCATTCATCTGCAAAATATCTGTCATCCATCTTGACCATCCTTGAGTCAGTCCTTGCAACTAAATTTCTTCAACTTGATCTATGATTTCGTGTTGTGGGCTTGCCTGCGACGGATCGCTTTCTATCGACATCAGCACATTATCTAGAAAGATGATCTAGGAATCGTCAGTACCTTGAGATCTGCATGCCTCAATGGCAGGTTTCTCGCCTTTGATGACAGTTTACATCATTGACTTTCGATCGAAGGATTCTGTGATATGTTCGACATCAACACATTTATTCACATCTCATGGATTGTACTGGGTACTTTGAGAGCCATTGACATCACTGGCGGTTTCTCTCACACTTGTTAACAGTTTACATCATTGACTGGTAATCAAGTGGTTTCTACCATGTTCGACATCAATACATTTATTCGCATGGATAGAATCGTACTATTTCGGGAAGTAGAAATGAAGACACTGGATCTAGTTTCCACCATCAAGGCTGCGAGGAATTTTGTATTCATTATATTGTGGACTATTCATAAATAGATGGCTGCGTCCATACTGTGTTCACATGAGTCTATACTTGTGATGTTTTACAAGATCATTCCTATATCAGGGCAGTAGATAGTTTTCTAGTTAGTTTTGATCTGAGTATGGGAATGCCCACCTCAGCGATGATATGATCTCATATATATATATATATATATATATATATATATATATATATATATTGCATTGAATGTTTTTACAAGTTCCGACCGGGCTCTCCACAAGATGATCCTCGAAATGATAAAGTACTTCACTCTTCCTATATGATAAATAAAATCCTCATCTACTACAGACTTCGCACTTTAGGGGGCAATCTGTTACACAAAAATATCGTCATTATGATTATTTACAGTCAGTATGGGTCTATCATCACTTGTACTGTCCTCCTAAGCAAGTCTAAAACCTCAGCTCTTCAAATCAAGCTTTGGAAATGGGAGAAAGACATTAAAAATCAATGTAACTCTGGTTCTGCACTTTCTCTCATGGTCACCTGCGGTCCCGCACCTTCTGTGTACAAAATCTGCGTACCTACGTGCTCTGTCCCTAACGGTGTAGGTTCAGACCCCTGTGAAAGTCAAAAGGCGCAAGTTTTATCTTAAAAAACTCACTTTGGGTTAATTCTAGAGCTTTCTAGAAGGAATTTTGACGTGGATTGTTCCCTCTGAGGTGGTTCATGCATCCCAAAAGAGAAGGAGCTAATCCCTTGACTAAAGGAGATATCCCTTTGAAGGAGGGCTTTATCCCTTTGAAGGAGGACCTAGTAACTTCCCTCCATTGCACTATAAATACAGGCATTGGGGTGAGGACTAGAGAGGTTAGAAGCTGAACATTTTGAGGGTAAATGCTGGTGAAATTAAGACTCTTTGGTTGAGCTTGACAGGAGAGATCACATACCTCTTGGTTCCATTGGAGAGTGAGTGAAACTTGTCAAAGTAGAGGAGACATCTTGTTGGACCCTGGGAGGAGCTTGTACAGTGTCAAGGCAAAGGTTGTAAAGTTCTTCTTCTTTTGAACTAATACAATCAAACTCATTTTTCTCAACAAGTATCTTATGTTATTTGTTTCATGGACTCCTTGACTTTCATGTTAAATATGTTTTATGCAATTGGTTTTTCAGGTGCTATTTAATTTGTTTGCCTTGTTTGTGTTTGCAGATTCGCGAAAAGGAGCTCATTTGGATCAAGGGAGCGAGGGCATCCACAAGCTTGCGTTGGACCAAAGGTAGGCCCTAAAAACACTTGTTTGCTATTGTTTATTAAAGCATATTTAGAGAAAGATAGTGTCTGGTTGGTTTGCTTGTCGTTAGGTCTTCTTTAGATTCTAGGAAGGTCTATCTTGTCCGCAAGATCGACTCATTCCGTGCGACAGTACTGTTGACATGCACAAGTCTAATTGGAATCTGATTTTGTTTCCCGCCTTGTGGGCCTACCGAACCTCTGTGAAGGATGCCACCGGTTTCACTCCATTTCAACCAGTTTACGGACTGGAGGCTACCCTTCCTATAGAATGTGAAATTCCTTCGTTGAAAATAGCCGTCGAGTTGCTTCCCAACACGACTCCGGTAGAGGAACGGCTTCTTTATCTAGAACGGTTAGACGAGACCCATCGCTTAGCCTCTCTAGCCATCGAAGCTCAAAAGAAGAGAGTCAATACTCATTTTGACCATACCATTCATCCTCGTTCCTTTGTTGAGGGAGATCTAGTCCTGCTATACGACCAATAAAATGACAAGCTGGGGGCAGGCAAACTCGAGCCCATGTGGCTAGGCCCTTACATTGTAAAGAGAGTGTTGCAAAAAGGGGCATACGAGCTAGTTGACTACGAAGGTAATCCTCTTGATAAGCCCTGCAATGGGCTATACTTGAAAAAGTACTATGCATGATTCATGCACTTCGATTTGTACATGCGTGTGTGTGTGTGTGATTTTTCATGTTTTCGGTTTGGTGTGAAAGCGTGATTGTCCCTTATTGTGTCTTTTTGCTTCTTGTGCAAATTCCAGGTGCACCTTACATTGGTTTCGCTGATGGTGCCTACCGGAGCACTCGTAATTTGTCCTCTGCGGCGTGGGTGATCTACGATCCTCACGGTGAGTTGATAGATCTTCAAGGTGTGTGTTTAGGCTGTACTACAAACAATGTTGCTGAATATAGCGCTGTTATTGAATTATTAGCCGAAGCGATTAATCTTGGTATTCGTACATTGCTTGTTAACCTAGACTCTCAACTTGTCATCCATCAGCTCAATGGGCGATATTCCGTCAGAGACCATCACATTTTAAGGTTGTACTTACGTGTTAAATTGTTAGAAAGGAATTTTGATTTTATCACATATCAGCATATTCCAAGACGATTAAACACATTATCTGATGCATTGGCTAATCATGTATTAGATAGACATTTGCGTAATTTATAATCAAAACATTATACAAGCAAGCACATAAAAGCACAATAATAAACCATAGGCATATGTATATATATATGTGTGTCACAAAGTTTTGCACCCCGTGCATTACATAAGTCCAAAAAATAATACATGTTCATCCTGATACATCCTCGGACAACATGTCCCTCAAAAAATATGCATGAAGAAAGCCTAGGAGTCTATTCGTGGTGGTGCTCATGATAGCACATCACCGCGTGCACCAAGCATCTCAACAGACGATGGATGCGGGTCGGCACCCCCACTGTGTGCCTCTTGTATGCAAAAGGCACGTCCGCCAATCTCGCGTAACCTGGAATCCCTTGGGTAAGTCCCTCGAGATTCTGCACCAGCTCTTCCCCCACGGTACCCCTTGCCTGAGGATCAGCTGCGGGTTGGTCCCTCCGCGCTATAGGAGACAAGCCGGCTGGTCGCTCTGGACCCACATCTGCATATACATACAACTGTCATCAGAACATGCATGTATTGACAAAAAAAAAAGAAAATACATAAAAACATCAAAAAAGAGAAGATCATACCTAACTCCTCTTCCCACTCCTCTCCCTCTGGCAGTGGGAGGTATGGATCCCCCATGAAGTTGGTTCCCGTGTATGGCCAATTCTCTACCACGATCAGCTGGCAGCGAAGCCATAAGAAGAACTCAGGCTGCCAAGACATTTGCTGGCCCCCTCCTCCTCTGGGCATCAATGCTACCCAGCGAGCCATCCTAGGCTCTCGTGGTGATGGGTCCACCACTACAGCTCCCTGGTACTGGAAGAGGGGTAATCGTTCCAGAAGAACGACACCACAATCGAGCCATACCCGAACTGTTTCACTCCCCTGCGCTTACACTTTGTAAGCTGCCTTTTGATATTTGTAGTCACCGCTGTAGCCCAGTCAAAAATGGTGGGGCTGAGACATTCTGTCGCTAGTAACAGATGATTCTTGCTTGCCTCATGGGGCGCCTGTACCCCAGCTGCACGTGTGATGGTGAACAATATCACCTTAAGAACCAAATCATGGATGGTGGCGATATCCACCTTGGCACTGTTTTTCCCAAATTGTGCCTCTGGACACACTTGGGCCTTCACTTCACCTATTTTCTCTGCAGAAGGCCTGCTTCCGGTCAGAGCATTCATACATCCCTCATCCGCTATGGCCAAGGCATCTACGACATCATGCTCCCATTCTTTCCATTCCACCACCATTTTTGCTTGTTTCCTGCACCCACAAAGATGAATAGATCATTATTGAAACCCTGGTAGGCTTACAAACCAGACAAATTTCGAAAATGATGGGAAAATTCAAGTAAAAAGTTAGGTCGCGCGGTTGGCGCGACTGTTTCTAAAACAGTCGCGCCAATGGCGCGGAACCTTTGGGCAAATCACTCCATTGGCGCAGACCTGTGCCAGATTCTCGCGCCAATGGGGCGCAACCCTAAATTTTAAAATCCCCCTTGCCGAGGCTCAATTAAGGAACAAAATGCATAAAAGAGTATGGAAATGGAGCTAAAGGAAGCGCCTCTTACCTGGAACTGACGGAATCTCAAATGGTTGCCCGGATTGGCGGTAATCGCTGCTCGAAGTTCGCACCCCAAATGGACCACTACTACTATGCAAGAGGTAAAAAGTAAAAGTAATTTTATTTTTTACATTTTCACCATATTTATAGACTTTTTGACTTGTAATTAGGTTTACAAAGTGGGTTTTTCAGTATTTTAATATACCTTTGGTCGAAAATGAATTTTACGCTTGCTTCTGATGCTATGGCAGGTCCTTTTTGCAACTTCGATGGTGAAACGAGTTGTATTTTATACTTTTTCGGACTCGGTAAATACACGAAAAAGTCATTGTAGAGTCATCTTTCAAGCTCTTTTCTGACTCGCTAAAAATGAAAAGATTGCCGAGTTACCCCTCTTGGCTCGTTAAAAGTAAATAAGAGGCGGTCGTCTTTAAACCCTTTTCCGATCGTGTAAAAACGAAAATATCGTCGGACCCTTGTCGTTTCAGGTTCGTTAATGGTTACGAAACGATGTGATGTTGATCACTTTTCTACTTTTTCGGATCGATGTCACTATAAATGAAAAGTACTCCTCGATCATAATGGTCGAGCGGTTCTTTCGAGCATTGTTTTATACTTTTTCGAGCTCGGTAGACACAACTTTACGAAAAAGGACCCCCCCGGAGTTCTCTTTTCTGCTGTCTTTTTAGACTCTCTAAACAGGAAAAGACACCGAGTTCTTCCTTTGTCAGACTCGTTAAAACTTAATGACATTGGGTTCCGTCAAAATGACGCTCACAAGCATATGCTATCCCCATCAAGCTTGTCAAAAATAACTGGGGTACTCGCCAGAAATGGTGGGGAAAATGGACCCATAATTATTGTCGTTTCGGCAGTATGTCGCCTTAAACATGGCACTAGTCTGCATTCGTGTCTGGGTGGGAACATCTCATCTTGTTTTTACACTTGCCTCCGTGGGTTTGGGTTATCCTATTTGACCTCTCATCTGCTCATTGCCTTGTCACCATGACCTCTGCTCATTTTGATGTCAAATACTGCCAAGTCCATTGTCGTGTCGCCGATATGTTCGAGAGAAGTTGACCTCTGTAGCAGTACAACCTCCTCTGATACCTCACATAATTTTGATTCACCACAACATCCTTACTCTATCTCGTGTCACTGATGTGGGAAACACTATGGCCCACCTTTGATCAAGGTCACTTCCTGTCGATTTTGGCTCATTATCCAGGAAGCTGATCTAGAGACTCCCTTTTGGTGCCTTGGAGCCTGCATGCCTCAATGGCAGGTTCTTCGTGTTCGACGAGAGGTTTTCATCATTAGCCTCCGATCGAATGATTCTACGGGTGTTCGGCGCTAGCTCATTGATTTACACACCGTAGATTGTACTTATAGTACCTTGAGGGCCATTGTCATTATTGGTGGTGCCTCTCACGTTTGTTAACAGTTTTCATCATTGACTGGTAATCGGACGATGTTCATGCATGTTCGACTTCAACTCATGTATTCACATCCTTGGACTTGTACTCTGGTCGGGTCGAGATGGAGCGCAAGACCCTAGATTTTGTTTTTTGGAATCCAGGTTGCGATTTGTGGATCATTATGTTCATTACATGACTCATTCACTGGATGGCTGTGACCATGCCTGAGTCTCTATATCGATCCTCACTGGATGGCTGCGCCCATACCTTGGATCTAGATTATTAGGTATTCTGCTATGGATGGCCTCGCCCATACCACATTTATCATGTACTTGAGATATCAGTTGCACTTCTTTACGCAGGTTCTCCAGCGGCCGTGTTTTCACTCACGCATGTTCTTGTAAAGCATTTCACCCCTCTCTCTCTCGGGCCTCATGCTTTAGGGGGCATCTGTTACACAACAATTTGTCACCGTCCCTATTACCCCTCACCCGCACACTGGAGGACTCATTCTGGGACCTGTGAGAAGTGACATGACCTGAAACCACATGCATCATATTCCCCTAAGTATGAGCTTCATGTGCCTTGAAGACATCTCCTGCAAAATATCCATGAAAACAGCTCTTTTTGCATTAGCGCGGGTCCACCGTTTACTGCTCGCGCCAATGAGGGAAATCCTCTAAAAAGGGCGCGCCATTGGAGCTCTGTCCCAGAGTCGCACTCGCGCCAACCGAATTGAGTAAAGTTTTTAACCAACAAGCTTCTGAAGGTTCTCTTCAACCCATTCACCAACTGAATCTACGTTGGGCTAGGATGGTTTGGCTTCGAATCTCCATAAAAGGGAAAGTGGTTTGCCACCTTTCATGGAAGTTTCCAAGTGATAAAACCAATCCCATTAATAATGTGGTTAATCCTATCTCTTTCTTCTCTATCTATAAAAGCTTGCCTCTATGCCTTGAGCAAGCTAGTTACAGTAGTTCTAGTTCCAGCATAGTGATAAAGAGTTTGAAGCTGCAAGAGCCTTCTTTGCACCCATAAGGCCAAATCTAAGTAAGGAGATTCTTGTCACCCAAAGAGAGAGAGGCTTGTTTCTCATCCCAACGAGCTTTGCAAGACTTGTGTAGCTGACTACCCAGCCAAAGGAGGATTTGACGTCAGAACAATGGTTGTATTCTTCTTTGTTATTTATTAATAATAGATGACTATCATCATGGTTCCACTCTCGTTATCTTATGTTTGATGTTGAGTTATATCTTTTATGACTGATATATAATTGCATCTACTAGATTTTATGCTTGTATTCGTGTTGTTCTTTGCATGTGCAGGTGTCCAATCACGGAGATCGTGGGGATCGTGACCGGCCGAGGCAAAGGAACGAGGGCGACATCTCTTCTTCGAACATTAGCATCGGAATCCAAGTAGGTTCTCACCATCCACCTTTTATTTGCAATTAGGAACTTGCGTGATAACATTGTATGATTGTTGCTAGACCTGGTCTGGGCTAGTAGGGATCGTCTTTGTCCGCAGAGAGGATTTACCTCCACAATGTTAACACCCAGGTTGTTCCCTATGACTCCCAAGGGAATACGGCCGGGGTAACCACAAACCAATCTTTGGATTACAGTTTCTAGCCAAACTGTAATCAGAGAGGGCTCTCTCTATATGATTTGTCTCTGTTCTGATAGTTTTTTTAGGCTAGCTATGATGTTCAAACTTTTGTTTTTGTATTTGGTTGGAGAATGTTTCAGTCAAGATATGTATGCTCTCACTGGAATGTTATATGTCATTGGGCAATGGAGTCAGTGGTCCTTTAGTTGTTTGAGGTGCTGTATGATACTGTAGTGATGCTACAGAGCCAGATTAGTGTCTGAGGAACAACATTCATAATAGTGATTGGAGTGGGGTGTATCCAGTTTATGCAAGGAAATTAAGAATCTTGCAGTGAACTGCTAAAGAAATACAGTGAGAATATTATTCTAGAAGCAATGAAGAATTTCTAGGTAACATTCATACATATAGAATTCATAGACACATGAGCAATTAAGAATTGATGTCCCTAGTAATCCTGAAGACAAACATTTACAGCAGCAAAAATTGAGTACAAGGTGTGATAAAACAAATCCTGCACTATTCTTTTTCTTTACTGCTAGTTTAGTGCAACATGAGTATGATTTGATACACATAAGAAAACAAGAACAGAGTTTGAGAAAAACTTGTTATTTCATCAGACATCACAGGAATTCTGCATCAGCACACGTAGCTTCATCCAGACATCAAATATTTCAGGAAATCACTGAGCTAATCCAACCCTTTGTATTAGATAATTCTGAAAATGTACAATACATTTGCCTTAGAGTGAAAATTACCAACCCCTTATGCGTTACTAAGGGGAGTATATATACAAAATTTACATGTAAAATATCAGAGAATGAGTAAATGTCTTATTTATGATAAGCCAACTTTGGAGCGTAGTAGCTGAGGGAGTGAATGCTGCAATAACTCTTGAGTTCCTCAGCTGTCAAAAATGGTCAGAAGATATTGGACTTTATGGCTGTTAGAGTCGGCTGGAGATGCACTGTCCAAAACTTGCGTTTTTTCTTATCCTTTGGGCTAGCTGTCATTGTCTATGTGATGAGTCATTTTTCAGCTACTTTAAATGCTAACCCTTTTCTGCTGTTTGTCTTTTAGTGAGCTGGAGCTGGCAGTGACCGAACAACTGAGGCTACCGTGGCAGAATTTGAAGCATTGCTTGCCACCAATCCTCCTTAGGCATTTGATGTCTGCGCATCTATTTTATACTCCTATAAATATGTCAGGTCAGTCGTCCATGTTTACTCAATCGCCTGAATCTTTTTTGTACGGCGGTCCTTCTGTTCCCTCTGGGTATCAGTCACTTTCTGGTACTTTTTCTGGAGCATCTCCTCAACCCATTGAACAAGGGTTATTCACTGGAAGCAATGGTGCAAAGTCGTTGAGCGTAGAAGACATTCTTATGATGTCAGGTTCTATTCCCAATTCTCAACCTCAAGGTAGCCAGTTACTGCCTGGGGGACAGCCTCAATTAACGCCTGGGGGGCAACCTCAAGGTACACAATTTGCATCTGGGGGGCAACCTCAAGGATAGTATGTACCTACGGTACAATACGTTCCTCAAGGTCAACCCCAGATTCAATATGTACCCCAAGGTCAACCCCAGTATCAATTTATACCTCAAGGTCAACCCCAGTATCAGTACGCGCCTCAGGGGTATCTACCCCAAGTTCAGTACTCGAACCAAGGTTTCCAACCACCCCAAGGTCAATCTTATGTTCAAGGAACGGGAAATGTACCTTTCAATTATCAATCCTACCCTCAACCCGGTTATGGTCCTCAATATTCTCAACCTGTTATGGGTCAGTACCCTAGAATGAACATAATGTGGGATCCATCACAAACTCAACAGGTGTTGCAGCCAAGTGTACAGTTGTCATCTCAAACTGGACAACCCTTAGTTTCTGGTTCACCCCAACAACCAGTCCAGTCTAACATTCAAACTTCTGTACCTTCGGTAGTTTCTCAGTCTGGGCCTACTACGCCTCGTACTCCATCTCAAACGACCGCTGCAACTGCTGCAACATCTGTTCAATCTACCCCACCTACTTCTGGAGTATCGACAGCTCTGGTTTCTACTGTTCCTGTATCTACTCCTCAGACACCTTTACCACCATCTGGATCCACGATTCAAACTACGGTTCAGGTGCCTGTAGGACAACCTGGTTTAAGTACGGTTGTCACAAGTCAACCTCAATTCACCTATCAACCGTACCAGGGACAGTACCAATTCGGTCCTGTTGTCCAGCAGCCAGTTTATCAGTATCAACTGTATCTTGGGTACACTTATCAACAACCTCAACAACCCCAGTACGGTCTGGTTAATCCTGGATTTCCGGGAGGGTACAATATCCCGAACGTGATTCCTATTCCTAGTTATCCCGGATATCCTCCTCCTAGGGCTGGTCTCATGACCCAGAGTTTTAGGGATCCTAATCAGCAGTTACCATTTATCGCAACTTTGGACTTACCTGATTTGTCGCGCCTAATGAACGATTCAATTAATTATCTTCCGTTTTGGCCGCCAATGTCGAATAAGTTTCCCAGTGACATTCCCAAGTTCGAAGGTAAATCAGGAGAGGACCCGTCGAACCATGTGATGACTTACCACCTCTGGTGTGCGTCTAACTCGATCACAGATGATTCGATCTGTCTTAGAATTTTCCAGCGCACTCTAATTAGTCTCGCGGCCAATTGGTACATTGAGTTACCGCGAGGCACTTTTTATAATTTTAGTCAATTAGCCACCTCGTTTTTAACTCATTTCCAGTTGCCAGTCCGATATGACAATGGCACAGAATTGTTAACTTCGCTAAAACAGTCAACATCCACGTACATTTCAGATCATATTCATGAATGGAGACGTCGACGACGTTTAGTGAAGGTATTTATTCCGGATCAAATCTTGGCTGAGTGGTTTGTAAAATCTTTGTTGCCAAGGATCACTGAAGATGTTGTTAAAGCCGGAGTTGTTACTGAGGAGCAAGTGATTGCTCAAGCACAGTACCTTGACTTGGTCTATACTCAGTCAGGTACGTTACACGAAAAGATCCCCGATCTTCCCAAGTCAAATCAAATCACTGCAGCTCCTTCGGGATCTCATGCCACTGACGGTATGATTGGTACGGTTAACACTAAAAGTAAGAAGAAGTCTTCCAAGAATTCTTCTCCTATCATAGCCTTGCCTGATTCCCCAACAAGAGATTCTTCTGCAGAGGTTTCCACCGATATTCACGTTGTAGAGTCATCTACGGATAAATCAAAATCCGGTGGGAAGAAGAAAGGAAAGAAGAAGAATAAAACGGACAAAAATTCAAAGGAGAAACCTAAAAAATCAGAATCCAATGATGAAAAGTGCAAACCTCGTTATCCTTGTCTCATTTGTGAGAAAGAACATTTCACAAGAGACTGCCCTCATCGTGCAGAGGTTGCGAAGATTGTCAAAAGTTCCCAAACTCCTGCTGTCTTGAAGGATCCATTTCCAAGTCAAGACAGTAAGATGATAGGTTCTTCCTCGAGTGCCAATGAAGAACCCATATTAATGATGTCCCATGTTAGGATTGTGACTCGATCACAAGATTATGGTAGTAAAAGTCCTGTTGATGGCAAAGAAGCAGAATCTTCTCATTCTAATCCATCAACCTCAGCTCCCGGTTCTGATCCACTACAGATCAAGAAACCTAATCCAGACTTAGTAATCAAACCGCCCGCCAAGGGTATACTTCGAAAGTCAGCTTTCAATCCACATGCGAGAGCGGCTCAGAATTATAACATTGTTGAGGATTTAGCTGTTTCACCCTCAGCAATGTTGGCTTTGGAAGTGTTGCAATCATGCCCAGCACAGCGTAAATTACTTTTTTCGGCTATAGGAGTTGTTGACATTCAGGACCCGAACCTAATAATATTTGATCTAGAAAATAGTACACCGCGTTTGCCTCATCAAGTGGCTTTCCAGATCCCAGTGATAGTAAAAAATATGCCTATTCATCGGACTGTAATTGATGAGGGAGCCTCAACGTGTATTATGTTGATACAGTGTTGGAGATTGCTTGGTTCTCCTTCACTAGATCAATCCCCGACAATTCTTAAGGCCTTTTATGGCCGTGGGTTTCATCCTTTTGGCATTCTACAGGATTTGCCTATAGGGGTTGAAGGAAAAACCGTTAATCTATATGTGGAGGTGGTTGATGCCCCTCTAAATTACAACCTTCTCTTGGGTCGAAGTTGGTCTTACGCTATGACAGTGGTCGTTTCATCGGTCTTCCGAGTAATAAAGTTTCCACATAATGGAAGGATCATAACAATAGACTAGCTGGCTTACTTTTCATCCGACCCAGCCTCTTCAGAGAGTATTCAACATGTCGGTAAATCGACTATCCCATATAAGGATGTTGGAGTAGGATTAGTTAAAGATGCCGGTTTACTTGGAACTTTTCCTTTTCCTCCAATCAACGCATCATCTTCATTTGCAACCATTCATATGATTACATCAGACACCATTTTTTATGACGATCCTTGGATCGTTCCTTCTAAATCTGAAATAGACTCATTTGGTAATTCCATGCCTTTGAGTCCATATGAAATTGCCTACGAAGCCGTGCAGTCTTTTTCTGACCCGTGTTCAACCGAAAATGACTTAATGAATGTGGTCCGTGAGGAATCAATTTTCACATCAACCTCGGGTTTAATCACGTTTCCTGAACTTGTTCACTCTGACGAGCAAAGTCGCGAAATCATATGTGTAGATGATTTACCATGGGAAGATTTCCATCACAGATCTTCGTTTTTACCTGAGGATGATCGTTTTGAAAATGATTTCTCATCAATTTTTACAACTGAATATGTCAAGGAACCTCAGAATCCAATGAAACACCCCGATTCAGAGTTAAATTTGGGAAACATCTCTCGAACTATCCCCATTGACATTTCGGTTAAGCCCGGAATTGTTGAGAACATTCATATAGGTGCCTCGTGTACAGATGACGAAATTCATTTATGTAAGGCCCTATTTCAAGAATTATGCGACGTGTTTGCCTGGTCCTATGAGGAAATGCCAGGAATTGATCCTGCGATTGTTGTTCATGAGATCAAGACTTACCCGGACTCTAAACCCGTCCGGCAACGTTTGCGTCAGATTCACCCACGAAAAGTTGCTGCAATTAAAGCAGAAGTTGAGAAACTGTTGAAAGCAGGTTTCATTTATCCGATCCCGTTAACGGATTGGGTATCGAATATTGTTCTGGTTAACAAAAAGCAGGGAACAATAAGAATATGCATCGATTACAGGGACATTAATCGAGCCTGTCCAAAGGACAATTACCCAACCCCCTATATCGATCAAATCATTGATGATTGTGCCGGCAGCGAAATATTTTCCTTTATGGATGGTTTTTCCGGATACAATCAAATCAACATTCTACCTGCCGATCAACCAAAAATGGCTTTCATTTGTCCATGGGGGACATTTGCTTATTGCAAATTGCCTTTTGGGCTTAAGAATGCTGGAGCAACTTTTCAAAGGGCGATGTCTTATGCGTTTCATGACATCAAACACATTGTGCAACCGCATCTCGATGATTTGCTTGCTCATTCATTACATCGAGCTGATCACCTCGTCCATTTACGAGCAATCTTTATGAGGTGTAGGCATTATCGTATTCATTTGAATCCACACAAATGTGTCTTCTGTATAGAAACGGGTCGATTACTGGGATTTGTAGTTTCGAAAGCCGACATTCGCGTTGATCCCTCAAAGGTCGAAGCTATCATCGAATTGCCTCCTCCTTCGAGTCTTCGCCAACTCCAAAGTTTGCAGCGGAAAGCAAACTTTTTACGACGATTGATTCCTAACTACGCCGAGGTTACAAAGGGTTTTACCTGTTTGTTGAAACAAAATACTCAATTCTCTTGGGATGAGATAGCTCAAAAATCTTTTGATGCATTCAAACACGCGTTGACCCATGCACCGTTGTTGCATCCTCCCAACTACAACCAAGATTACTTCTTGTATCTCGCCGCTTCCCATTCCACCATTGGAATGGTCTTAGTTCAGGAAGATGAATTCGGAACGGAACATGTGATATATTACCTTAGTCGAACGTTAAATCCAACTGAGCTAAAATACTCACATGTGGAGAAATTGGCATTGGCAGTCGTTCAAGCTGTCCAACATTTTCGTCACTACATTTTACTACGTAAAACTACAGTAATTTCGGATTGCAACCCTATGATCTACATTTTGACCAAAAAATTGCTAAGGGGCAAGTACTCTAAATGGATTGTTATCCTGCAGGAGTTCAACTTGGAATTTGAGAAATCTAAGTCTAAGAAATCTTTAGTTTTTGCAGAGTTAATGTGTGACTTCCCGCGTGCTGACACAGAAACTGTGGTAGAGGAGCCCACTGCGGACGAATCTTTGTTTCTAATCAGCACTTTAGATCCGTGGTATGGGGATATCATCGTCTATCTCTAGACCCAATCCTTTCGGCCAGAAATTTCAAGGTCGGAACGTCGGAAAATTCGATTCCAGTCCCAACAATTCAAAATTATTGGAGATACTCTTTATCGCCGTGGGGCGGACTCTATTTTTCGACGTTGCTTAACTCACGAAGAGGCTGAAAGGGTTCTAAATGACTGTCACTCTGGAGCATGTGGTGGTCATATGTCTGGGTATGCCACATCCCAAAAGACATTGCGCGCTGGCTATTTCTGGCCGTCCTTGTTTAAAGATTTTATTACCGCGGTCCGAAAATGCCACAACTGCCAGATATTTTATCGTAAGGTGCGCGATCCACCTGCTCCTCTCCACCCTATAATTGCCGTTGGTCCTTTTTCCAAATGGGGTATCGATTTTATTACATGTAACCCTCACTCGGCTGAGGGGCATGCGTATATCATCCTTGCGGTAGATTATTTTACTAAGTGGGCCGAGGCGATGCCTACATTCGAGGAAGACGGCAAAACAACTGCAAATTTCGTGTTCAATCATATAATTGCTAGGTTTGGTGTCCCACAAGCGATAACCACTAATCATGGGCATCATTTTCGAAACGTTATGATGACCGAACTTACAGGCCAACTTGGTTTACGTCATGATAGTTCAACTCCTTATTATCCACAAGTGAATGGTCTGGTTGAATCCATCAAAAAAGTTTTAGTTATCATGATCCGACGAATCATTGGGATTCATCGGTCGAATTGGCACAACATGTTATTTTCAGCGCTTTGGGCGTACCGAACTTCAGTAAAAACATCAACAGGGTTCACTCCTTTCCAACTAGTCTATGGTTTGGAAGCCGTGTTACCCATTGAATGCGAAATCCCGTCACTGCAAATGGCCATCGAGTTACTTCCAGCTACTTCGGAAGAAGAAAAGTGTTTGTTATACTTAGCTCAATTAGATGAGAATCGACGTGATGCTGCATTGGCAATCGAGACTCACGCAAAATGAATGAAAGCTCAGTATGATCGAAATGTGACCCCTCGAAATTTTTCGGAAGGGGATCTAGTCTTAGTTTATGATCAAGCTAATGATAAATTAGGCGCTGGAAAATTCATTCCTATGTGGCATGGTCCCTATGTTGTCAAGCGAAAGCTAGCCAAAGGGGCTTATGAATTGGTAGACTTTGATGGGGACTCTTTGGGTAAACCCAGAAATGGCCTTTAATTGAAGAGGTATTACGCTTAAAACAATGGGGTATGGAGATTTTTAGTTAGGATAGTTTTTCTTTCTAGCTTGTGTGTTTTAGTTTAAAAAGTGTGCTTAGCTTAGAGAGTGTTTTTCCCTTCATTATTCCTGCTTATCTTGGTTTTACTCTTGATATTGCAGATGTCGATGCCTCTCCAAACATACATTGGATTTGCTAATGGTGCTTGTCGTAATACACCGAACATCTCTTCCGCAACTTGGGTTATCTATTCGCCCTCTGACGAGTTAGTTTCTATGCATGGGGTAAGCCTCAGTCAAACAACAGACAACATTGCAGAGTATAGTGCAGTGATTGAGTTATTGTCTGAATCTATTTCATTTGGGATTTGGAGTTTGATAGTGAAGTTAGATTCTGAACTCATTGTATTACAGCTTAATAGAGTGTATGCCATTAGAAATCCAGTGTTATTAAGATTATTTTTGAGAGTGCGTCTCTTCGAACGTGAGTTTGATCACATTGAATATCAACATATTCCAAGGTCTTTAAATACATTAGCAGATGCAATTGCTTCTCGAATGTTAAATAGACATTTGCAATAATCATACATGTAAATTTAAAAACATTCCATAACATGATTTACAAAATAAGCCGGTAATAGTGATATATATATAGGAGTGTGTCAAAAAATACATCGGCTTCGATCATAGGTTGAAAAACACCTTATGATCGGCAAAAATGATAAGTACAAAAAACAAAAATGTCACATGTGCCCACAATAGGCGATCATCCTATCACTGGTGATGATCTCTATAAGAAACCACTGCCCGGGCCACCTTGCAAAGGAACCTCCTAAAAGGTCTCGGGACTCCAATCACATAGCGCTGAAGTCGATGAGGAATGTCATCTATAGTGGTCTCAAGAATATCTCCTGTCAAGCGCTCGAGATGACCTTCCAACTCGGCCAAAACCTCTGCTGATTCGTCCTGTGGGGCTGGCGCGGGTGCAACTGGTTGCCTCCTCTCGAAAGGCCGGAGAGCGGCTGGTCGCTGTGGACCCACATTTGCATTTGAAATTTTTACTATCAGTTTTGAGACGATGGAAAAATAAAAATTAAAATTAAAATAAGAAAAGTTGAAAAGGATTTTACCTGACTTGTCCCACTGCTCCCCTGGTGGAAGAGCCATGTCTGGGTCACCACAGAAATCTATCCCTGCATAAGGGAAGTCCTGAATGGAAAAGACCTGGTTTTCCAACCATTGGAAATACTCAGGTTTGAACCGAGCAACCTCTGTCCTCTCGTCCGGGTGACGGGCCATGACTGCGACCCATCGCATCAGTTTGGGCTCTCGAGGAAGCCCAGATCCAACGGTAAGGTGTTGTGGGATCAGCATAGGAACCCTCTCCAGGCCAAAACTCACGACCAAAGCCCCATAACGAAAGGTCTTTAGTCGTCCGCTCTTGGCCCTGGTCAGTTGGCCTTTCACATTGGCCAGCACAGCATTGCACCAGTTGAAGATGGTGCCTCAAAAGAAATCAACTGCCATACGCATCTAGGATCCGGTGGCAATATGTAATGCGGTAGCTCCGCAAAGTATGGTGACAGTAAACGCAATCACCATGAGCTCAGGACGGGATATGGTCTTTATGTCTATCCCTTTGTCTCTAGCCTGGCTATTGCAGTACTCTAACCGGAGGCTATCGACAGACTGGCCACCTGGCCTAGTCCCGTGCAGAGTCAAGTCTTCACCTCTCTTAGCAAATCCGTCAAGAAATAAATGTCCGCCGGCTCGATTTCGAGCCGGTGGCCGCCAATGAAAAAGCACTGGTCCTGTATGCTCCATCTGTCAACCAGCCACTGTAAGAAATCCACCTGAGCCCTCATGCTAGGAATGGTCCAGAATTTGTACAGTCCGCACGCCCTCAAAGCATCAGGTGAAGGCTGATGATTCCATGCGGCAGCATCCACATCCTCATGCTATCGTTCACGCCAATCTAGCATGATGTACTCTCTGCATCAAGTATAAAGATTAATTAAATTGCTAGAAAACATTTTGATTGGTCCATTTTCGAGAATTTTTGGGTTCAAAACCCTTGCGGCGGGGTACGCACCCTCCAAGTTAGACACAGTGTGTGGGTACGCACTTTGTCTACACGGGAGGTGCAGACCCCGAGATTTTTCCCAATGGAGAAAAAGTCAGGGTCCGCGGGTCCGCAATGGTAAACCTGCGGACCCCCGCGCGTAGGTTTTGCACCTAAAAACCCTCCCAAAAAATGAAATGAAGGACTAAATCAAAAAACTAAACAGTTGAAAATGAAGAGTAGGATGATGTGGATTACCTGGAGAAGACGGTGCTCGATTCCGACGGTTGGATTTTCCGCAATCTTCACGGGAAGTTTTTTGAGCAAAAGCACTATTTTCTCACCCAAACTCAAACGGTAAAAATGAATTGTCAAAACCCCTTTTTATAAGTTTTTTGAGTAAATGAATTGCAAATTTGTTTATGTTTCACTTTGAAAAGGTATTTTACGACATTTTTATCTATTTCAAACAGGTATGAGTAATGTTTGTGTTTTTGTGCAGAATAAAGGATTATTCAGGTGAAATCTACCATTTTCAACGGAAAAACAAGTAGAGTCATCTTTAAGCCCTTTTCTGACTCCTAAAACATGAAAAGATTGCCGAGCATTTCTTTTACACTCGTTAAAACGGATTTAAAAGACAGTCCACTTACAGCTCTTTTCCGACTGTAAAAACATGAACAGATTGCCGGATTTTTGTCGTTTCAAATTCGATATTGGTTATGAAACGACGTGTCGTTGATCGCTTTTTTACTTTTTCGGATCAGTAACACTAATGATGAAAAGTACTCCTTTGTCGTAAGATCAAGCGGTTCTCTCAGGTATTATTTTATACTTTTTCGGGCTTGGGAGACACAAATTTACGAAAAAGGTCAACCCTGGAGTCTTCTTAAGTTTTTTCAGACTCTCTAAAATTGAAAAACGCCGAGTTTCTCCTATACTGGGCTCGTTAAAATTTCACAGTAAAGGACCTGTTCAATTACAAACAGGAACGAACCACTCCTTCTTAGGGTTCGAATCTAAACTAAGTTGGACTCATCCGAAGGATGAGCTTATAATCAAGCAAATGTTATCCTCCTCAAGCTTGTCAAAAAATAAAGAGGTACTTGCCAGAAATGGTGGGGGAAAAGAGAGAAAAATGAGTCTGTTTGTCATACTTTGTAACCACTCTTGAACACGACACTTTCATTCACCTGGGTTGGGAAATCCTTTGCCTAATAGTTGGTCAAACCACATTGAAAGTCTTCAGCCGGTTTCTGGGTATTAACTTTGGGTCAATTGTTACCAAGCCATCTGTCGTGTCGTTATGTGTTCAAGAGGTCACTGCCAATAAGCCATTCATCTGAAAAATATCTGTCATCCATCTTGACCATCCTTGAGTCAGTCCTTGCAACTAAATTTCTTCAACTTGATCTATGATTTCGTGTTGTGGGCTTGCCTGCGACGGATCGCTTTCTATTGACATCAGCACATTATCTAGAAAGATGATCTAGGAATCGTCAGTACCTTGAGATCTGCATGCCTCAATGGCAGGTTTCTCGCCTTTGATGACAATTTACATCATTGACTTTCGATCGAAGGATTCTGTGATATGTTCGACATCAACACATTTATTCACATCTCATGGATTGTACTGGGTACTTTGAGAGCCATTGACATCACTGGCAGTTTCTCTCACACTTGTTAACAGTTTACATCATTGACTGGTAATCAAGTGGTTTCTACCATGTTCGACATCAATACATTTATTCGCATGGATAGAATCGTACTATTTCGGGAAGTAGAAATGAAGACACTGGATCTAGTTTCCACCATCAAGGCTGCGAGGAATTTTGTATTCATTATATTGTGGACTATTCATAAATAGATGGCTGCGTCCATACTGTGTTCACATGAGTCTATACTTGTGATGTTTTACAAGATCATTCCTATATCAGGGCAGTAGATAGTTTTCTAGTTAGTTTTGATCTGAGTATGGGAATGCCCACCTCAGCGATGATATGATCTCATATATATATATATATATATATATATATATATATATATATATATATATATTACATTGAATGTTTTTACAGGTTCCGACCGGGCTCTCCACAAGATGATCCTCGAAATGATAAAGTACTTCACTCTTCCTATATGATAAATAAAATCCTCATCTACTACAGACTTCGCACTTTAGGGGGCAATCTGTTACACAAAAATATCGTCATTATGATTATTTACAGTCAGTATGGGTCTATCATCACTTGTACTGTCCTCCTAAGCAAGTCTAAAACCTCAGCTCTTCAAATCAAGCTTTGGAAATGGGAGAAAGACATTAAAAATCAATGTAACTCTGGTTCTGCACTTTCTCTCATGGTCACCTGCGGTCCCGCACCTTCTATGTACAAAATCTGCGTACCTACCCGCTCTGTCCCTAACGGTGTAGGTTCGGACCCCTGTGAAAGTCAAAAGGCGCAAGTTTTATCTTAAAAAACTCACTTTGGGTTAATTCTAGAGTTTTCTAGAAGGAATTTTGACGTGGATTGTTCCCTCTGAGGTGGTTCATGCATCCCAAAAGAGAAGGAGCTAATCCCTTGACTAAAGGAGATATCCCTTTGAAGGAGCGCTTTATCCCTTTGAAGGAGGACCTAGTAACTTCCCTCCATTGCACTATAAATACAGGCATTGGGGTGAGGACTAGAGAGGTTAGAAGCTGAACATTTTGAGGGTAAATGCTGGTGAAATTAAGACTCTTTGGTTGAGCTTGAGAGGAGAGATCACATACCTCTTGGTTCCATTGGAGAGTGAGTGAAACTTGTCAAAGTAGAGGAGACATCTTGTTGGACCCTGGGAGGAGCTTGTACAGTGTCAAGGCAAAGGTTGTAAAGTTCTTCTTCTTTTGAACTAATACAATCAAACTCATTTTTCTCAACAAGTATCTTATGTTATTTGTTTCATGGACTCCTTGACTTTCATGTTAAATATGTTTTATGCAATTGGTTTTTCAGGTGCTATTTAATTTGTTTGCCTTGTTTGTGTTTGCAGATTCGCGAAAAGGAGCTCATTTGGATCAAGGGAGCGAGGGCATCCACAAGCTTGCGTTGGACCAAAGGTAGGCCCTAAAAACACTTGTTTGCTATTGTTTATTAAAGCATATTTAGAGAAAGATAGTGTCTGGTTGGTTTGCTTGTCGTTAGGTCTTCTTTAGATTCTAGGAAGGTCTATCTTGTCCGCAAGATCGACTCATTCCGTGCGACAGTACTGTTGACATGCACAAGTCTAATTGGCATCTGATTTTGTTTCCCGCCTTGTGGGCCTACCGAACCTCTGTGAAGGATGCCACCGGTTTCACTCCATTTCAACCAGTTTACGGACTGGAGGCTACCCTTCCTATAGAATGTGAAATTCCTTCGTTGAAAATAACCGTCGAGTTGCTTCCCAACACGACTCCGGTAGAGGAACGGCTTCTTTATCTAGAACGGTTAGACGAGACCCATCGCTTAGCCTCTCTAGCCATCGAAGCTCAAAAGAAGAGAGTCAATACTCATTTTGACCATACCATTCATCCTCGTTCCTTTGTTGAGGGAGATCTAGTCCTGCTATACGACCAATAAAATGACAAGCTGGGGGCAGGCAAACTCGAGCCCATGTGGCTAGGCCCTTACATTGTAAAGAGAGTGTTGCAAAAAGGGGCATACGAGCTAGTTGACTACGAAGGTAATCCTCTTGATAAGCCCTGCAATGGGCTATACTTGAAAAAGTACTATGCATGATTCATGCACTTCGATTTGTACATGCGTGTGTGTGTGTGTGATTTTTCATGTTTTCGGTTTGGTGTGAAAGCGTGATTGTCCCTTATTGTGTCTTTTTGCTTCTTGTGCAAATTCCAGGTGCACCTTACATTGGTTTCGCTGATGGTGCCTACCGGAGCACTCGTAATTTGTCCTCTGCGGCGTGGGTGATCTACGATCCTCACGGTGAGTTGATAGATCTTCAAGGTGTGTGTTTAGGCTGTACTACAAACAATGTTGCTGAATATAGCGCTGTTATTGAATTATTAGCCGAAGCGATTAATCTTGGTATTCGTACATTGCTTGTTAACCTAGACTCTCAACTTGTCATCCATCAGCTCAATGGGCGATATTCTGTCAGAGACCATCACATTTTAAGGTTGTACTTACGTGTTAAATTGTTAGAAAGGAATTTTGATTTTATCACATATCAGCATATTCCAAGACGATTAAACACATTATCTGATGCATTGGCTAATCATGTATTAGATAGACATTTGCGTAATTTATAATCAAAACATTATACAAGCAAGCACATAAAAGCACAATAATAAACCATAGGCATATGTATATATATATGTGTGTCACAAAGTTTTGCACCGCGTGCATTACATAAGTCCAAAAAATAATACATGTTCATCCTGATACATCCTCGGACAACATGTCCCTCAAAAAATATGCATGAAGAAAGCCTAGGAGTCTATTCGTGGTGGTGCTCATGATAGCACATCACCGAGTGCACCAAGCGTCTCAACAGACGATGGATGCGGGTCGGCACCCCCACTGTGTGCCTCTTGTATGCAAAAGGCACGTCCGCCAATCTCGCGTAACCTGGAATCCCTTGGGTAAGTCCCTCGAGATTCTGCACCAGCTCTTCCCCCACGGCACCCCTTGCCTGAGGATCAGCTGCGGGTTGGTCCCTCCGCGCTATAGGAGACAAGCCGGCTGGTCGCTCTGGACCCACATCTGCATATACATACAACTGTCATCAGAACATGCATGTATTGACAAAAAAAAAAGAAAATACATAAAAACATCAAAAAAGAGAAGATCATACCTAACTCCTCTTCCCACTCCTCTCCCTCTGGCAGTGGGAGGTATGGATCCCCCATGAAGTTGGTTCCCGTGTATGGCCAATTCTCTACCACGATCAGCTGGCAGCGAAGCCATAAGAAGAACTCAGGCTGCCAAGACATCTGTTGGCCCCCTCCTCCTCTGGGCATCAATGCTACCCAGCGAGCCATCCTAGGCTCTCGTGGTAATGGGTCCACCACTACAGCTCCCTGGTACTGGAAGAGGGGTAATCGTTCCAAGAAGAACGACACCACAATCGAGCCATACCCGAACTGTTTCACTCCCCCGCGCTTACACTTTGTAAGCTGCCTTTTGATATTTGTAGTCACCGCTGTAGCCCAGTCAAAAATGGTGGGGCTGAGACATTCTGTCGCTAGTAACAGATGATTCTTGCTTGCCTCATGGGGCGCCTGTACCCCAGCTGCACGTGTGATGGTGAACAATATCACCTTAAGAACCAAATCATGGATGGTGGCGATATCCACCTTGGCACTGTTTTTCCCAAATTGTGCCTCTGGACACACTTGGGCCTTCACTTCACCTATTTTCTCTGCAGAAGGCCTGCTTCCGGTCAGAGCATTCATACATCCCTCATCCGCTATGGCCAAGGCATCTACGGCATCATGCTCCCGTTCTTTCCATTCCACCACCATTTTTGCTTGTTTCCTGCACCCACAAAGATGAATAGATCATTATTGAAACCCTGGTAGGCTTACAAACCAGAAAAATTTCGAAAATGATGGGAAAATTCAAGTAAAAAGTTAGGTCGTGCGGTTGGCGTGACTGTTTCTAAAACAGTCGCGCCAATGGCGCGGAACCTTTGGGCAAATCACTCCATTGGCGCAGACCTGTGCCAGATTCCCGCGCCAATGGGGCGCAACCCTAAATTTTAAAATCCCCCTTGCGGAGGCTCAATTAAGGAACAAAATGCATAAAAAGAGTATGGAAATGGAGCTAAAGGAAGCGCCTCTTACCTGGAACTGACGGAATCTCAAATGGTTGCCCGGATTGGCGGTAATCGCTGCTCGAAGTTCGCACCCCAAATGGACCACTACTACTATGCAAGAGGTAAAAAGTAAAAGTAATTTTATTTTTTACATTTTCACCATATTTATAGACTTTTTGACTTGTAATTAGGTTTACAAAGTGGGTTTTTGAGTATTTTAATATACCTTTGGTCGAAAATGAATTTTACGCTTGCTTCTGATGCTATGGTAGGTCCTTTTTGCAACTTCGATGGTGAAACGAGTTGTATTTTATACTTTTTCGGACTCGGTAAATACACGAAAAAGTCATTGTAGAGTCATCTTTCAAGCTCTTTTCTGACTCGCTAAAAATGAAAAGATTGCCGAGTTACCCCTCTTGGCTCGTTAAAAGTAAATAAGAGGCGGTCGTCTTTAAACCCTTTTCCGATCGTGTAAAAACGAAAATATCGTCGGACCCTTGTCGTTTCAGGTTCGTTAATGGTTACGAAACGATGTGATGTTGATCACTTTTCTACTTTTTCGGATCGATGTCACTATAAATGAAAAGTACTCCTCGATCATAATGGTCGAGCGGTTCTTTCGAGCATTGTTTTATACTTTTTCGAGCTCAGTAGACACAGCTTTACGAAAAAGGACCCCCCCGGAGTTCTCTTTTCTGCTGTCTTTTTAGACTCTCTAAACAGGAAAAGACACCGAGTTCTTCCTTTGTCAGACTCGTTAAAACTTAATGACATTGGGTTCCGTCGAAATGACGCTCACAAGCATATGCTATCCCCATCAAGC
Organism: Pinus tabuliformis; assembly: GCA_031772625.1. Taxonomy (NCBI): domain Eukaryota; kingdom Viridiplantae; phylum Streptophyta; class Pinopsida; order Pinales; family Pinaceae; genus Pinus; species Pinus tabuliformis. Next base: position 765,002,795 of record CM062804.1, on the reverse strand, counting down.
TTGTCAAATATAACTGGGGTACTCGCCAGAAATGGTGGGGAAAATGGACCCATAATTATTGTCGTTTCGGCAGTATGTCGCCTTAAACATGGCACTAGTCTACATTCGTGTCTGGGTGGGAACAGCTCATCTTGTTTTTACACTTGCCTCGTGGGTTTGGGTTATCCTATTTGACCTCTCATCTGCTCATTGCCTTGTCACCATGACCTCTGCTCATTTTGATGTCAAATACTGCCAAGTCGATTGTCGTGTCGCCGATATGTTCGAGAGAAGTTGACCTCTGTAGCAGTACAACCTCCTCTGATACCTCACATAATTTTGATTCACCACAACATCCTTCCTCTATCTCGGGTCACTGATGTGGGAAACACTATGGCCCACCTTTGATCAAGGTCACTTCCTGTCGATTTCGGCTCATTATCCAGGAAGCTGATCTAGAGACTCCCTTTTGGTGCCTTGGAGCCTGCATGCCTCAATGGCAGGTTCTTCGTGTTCGACGAGAGGTTTTCATCATTAACCTCCGATCGAATGATTCTACGGGTGTTCGGTGCTAGCTCATTGATTTACACACCGTAGATTGTACTTATAGTACCTTGAGGGCCATTGTCATTATTGGTGGTGCCTCTCACGTTTGTTAACAGTTTTCATCATTGACTGGTAATCGGACGATGTTCATGCATGTTTGACTTCAACTCATGTATTCACATGCTTGGACTTGTACTCTGGTCGGGTCGAGATGGAGCGCAAGACCCTGGATTTTGTTTTTTGGAATCCAGGTTGCGATTTGTGGATCATTATGTTCATTACATGACTCATTCACTGGATGGCTGCGACCATGCCTGAGTCTCTATATCGATCCTCACTGGATGGCTGCGCCCATACCTTGGATCTAGATTATTAGGTATTCTACTATGGATGGCCTCGCCCATACCACATTTATCATGTACTTGAGATATCAGTTGCACTTCTTTACGCAGGTTCTCCAGCGGCCGTGTTTTCAGTCACGCATGTTCTTGTAAAGCATTTCACCCCTCTCTCTCTCGGGCCTCATGCTTTAGGGGGCATCTGTTACACAGCAATTTTTCACCGTCCCTATTACCCCTCACCCGCACACTCGAGGACTCATTCCGGGACCTGTGAGAAGTGACATGACCTGAAACCACATGCATCATATTCCCCTAAGTATGAGCTTCATGTGCCTTGAAGACATCTCCTGCAAAATATCCATGAAAACAACTCTTTTTGCATTAGCGCGGGTCCACCGTTTACTGCTCGCGCCAATGAGGGAAATCCTCTAAAAAGGGCGCGCCATTGGTGCTCTGTCCCAGAGTCGCACTCACGCCAACCGAATTGAGTAAAGTTTTTAACCAACAAGCTTCCGAAGGTTCTCTTCAACCCATTCACCAACTGAATCTACGTTGGGCTAGGATGGTTTGGCTTCGAATCTCCATAAAAGGGAAAGTGGTTTGCCACCTTTCATGGAAGTTTCCAAGTGATAAAACCAATCCCATTAATAATGTGGTTAATCCTATCTCTTTCTTCTCTATCTATAAAAGCTTGCCTCTATGCCTTGAGCAAGCTAGTTACAGTAGTTCTAGTTCCAGCATAGTGATAAAGAGTTTGAAGCTGCAAGAGCCTTCTTTGCACCCATAAGGCCAAATCTAAGTAAGGAGATTCTTGTCACCCAAAGAGAGAGAGGCTTGTTTCTCATCCCAACGAGCTTTGCAAGACTTGTGTAGCTGACTACCCAGCCAAAGGAGGATTTGACGTCAGAACAATGGTTGTATTCTTCTTTGTTATTTATTAATAATAGATGACTATCATCATGGTTCCACTCTCGTTATCTTATGTTTGATGTTGAGTTATATCTTTTATGACTGATATATAATTGCATCTACTAGATTTTATGCTTGTATTCGTGTTGTTCTTTGCATGTGCAGGTGTCCAATCACGGAGATCGTGGGGATCGTGACCGGCCTAGGCAAAGGAACGAGGGCGACATCTCTTCTACGAACATTAGCATCGGAATCCAAGTAGGTTCTCACCATCCACTTTTTATTTGCAATTAGGAACTTGCGTGATAACATTGTATGATTGTTGCTAGACCTGGTCTGGGCTAGTAGGGATCGTCTTTGTCCGCAGAGAGGATTTACCTCCACAATGTTAACACCCAGGTTGTTCCCTATGACTCCCAAGGGAATACGGCCGGGGTAACCACTAACCAATCTTTGGATTACAGTTTCTAGCCAAACTGTAATCAGAGAGGGCTCTCTCTATATGATTTGTCTCTGTTCTGATAGTTTTTTTAGGCTAGCTATGATGTTCAAACTTTTGTTTTTTTATTTGGTTGGAGAATGTTTCAGTCAAGATATGTATGCTCTCACTGGAATGTTATATGTCATTGGGCAATGGAGTCAGTGGTCCTTTAGTTGTTTGAGGTGCTGTATGATACTGTAGTGATGCTGCAGAGCCAGATTAGTGTCTGAGGAACAACGTTCATAATAGTGATTGGAGTGGGGTGTATCCAGTTTATGCAAGGCAATTAAGAATCTTGCAGTGAACTGCTAAAGAAATACAGTGAGAATATTATTCTAGAAGCAATGAAAAATTTCTAGGTAACATTCATACATATAGAATTCATAGACACATGAGCAATTAAGAATTCATGTCCCTAGTAATCCTGAAGACAAACATTTACAGCAGCAAAAATTGAGTACAAGGTGTGATAAAACAAATCCTGCACTATTCTTTTTCTTTACTGCTAGTTTAGTGCAACATGAGTATGATTTGATACACATAAGAAAACAAGAACAGAGTTTGAGAAAAACTTGTTATTTCATCAGACATCACAGGAATTCTGCATCAGCACACGTAGCTTCATCCAGACATCAAATATTTCAGGAAATCACTGAGCTAATCCAACCCTTTGTATTAGATAATTCTGAAAATGTACAATACATTTGCCTTAGAGTGAAAATTACCAACCCCTTATGCGTTACTAAGGGGAGTATATATACAAAATTTACATGTAAAATATCAGAGAATGAGTAAATGTCTTATTTATGATAAGCCAACTTTGGAGCGTAGTAGCTGAGGGAGTGAATGCTGCAATAACTCTTGAGTTCCTCAGCTGTCAAAAATGGTCAGAAGATATTGGACTTTATGGCTGTTAGAGTCGGCTGGAGATGCGCTGTCCAAAACTTGCGTTTTTTCTTATCCTTTTGGCTAGCTGTCATTGTCTATGTGATGAGTCATTTTTCAGCTGCTTTAAATGCTAACCCTTTTCTGCTGTTTGTCTTTTAGTGAGCTGGAGCTGGCAGTGACCGAACAACTGAGGCTACCGTGGCAGAATTTGAAGCATTGCTTGCCACCAATCCTCCTTAGGCATTTGACGTCTGCGCATCTTTATCAAGGTTTCCTCGGCCTCTGTATATCTATAAAAGTTGGGAGGGGTTTCAAAAATATGATTCACCTCATTCTCAATGAAGAACAGGCCTTGAAGTTTGTCATATAAGCTCTGTCCTGTGGGAGGCCCTGTTTGCTGAGATGAACTGCCAGATGCGATGATCTGATTTTCAATATAGGTTGCCATTCTGTTGGCAAATTGATCTCGGGAGATCAATCTTCCTGCACCGCTCAAGAGGCTGGGCAGGCCTTTTGCTTGCAGCACTGCCATCTTAACTTTATATTCCTCCACATCTGCTTGTATCTCATAGCACTTCCTCTCCACAGTTTGTACATAGTTCCTGAGAGTTAGTACCTTCTTGGCAGTGAGGACAGCCTCTGTTCTGCTGGGAATGCCTATAGCTGCCAATTCCTCCCTTTCTTGCCTGTTTAGGAAGTCTATCATTCTGTTGGCCTGTTCAGGCCTGTCTCCAAGTAATGTTTTGGCCTTATGGATTTCCGCTTGTGCTTGGCCCATCAAGTCCATCTGCTCATGTATTTTTTTTATTGACCTCCATTGTTGAGTGATGGATTGGCCAATTTTGGCCCATAGAATCCTCTTTATGTCGGCCATGGCAGTCTCTAGATTCAGCTCTTTCTCTAAGGCCTTTATCTTTTCTTTTAGGGCCTTTATTTCTCTGCCCTGCTCTGCTACAGTTATTTTGGACTTGTCATACTTGGCATTCAATTCTGCCAACTTCTCCTTGGCCTTCTTTATTTCATTTGCCTGGAGCTCCATTGCCTTGATGGCCTTTGTCAATTCTTCTACACTTGTGCTAGCATCTGGAGCTGTTGTTGTTCCTGCTGCTTCTGTTGTGGGGGCCACTGCTGCCTCTGTAGTTGGTGCTGTTGTTGAAGTAGTTGGAGGAGCTTGGGATGTGGATTCTCCCTGTTTGTCTTGTAATGTCCCTTCAAGCTCTTTCTCCAAGTCAAGGACCCTCTGGTTTAGCTGCATTATGAGGTCCAGCTGGTCATCGATCTGCTTTTCTTTCTGTAGCTCTGCTGTCTGAGGATGCTCTGTAGGCTGCAGCTTTAACCTCTTTTTTAAGGCATTGAGGTCATCCTCCTTTTTCTTCATAAGGGCCCTTACACCCTTTGGATCCTTAGGATCATGCCCTAGGTCAACAATAATGTCCTCCAGTGACTTTATTCTGTTATCTTTAGCTAGGGAGGACATTCTCTCAAAATCCAACTGAGTGTTGGTATTTTTGAGTGACTCTTTCAGTTCATGGGCCATGGTTGCCTTCTCCACCAAGGTTGCATAGAGCATTTCTCCAGTCTGTTTGTGGAGTTCAATCTGGTCCATGGGATGTATGTCTCTGGCTAGGACCTCCACCCTTGTCTTCACATAATCTGCTGCTGATTTTGGATGGGGCACTTTAGGCTTGAAATGGCTGAGGATCATTTTCTCCTCTTGAATGTCATATACCGACATTAGCCTTTCCTTTTGGGCTGGTGTTGCATCTAGAAATTGTTTATAGACCTCTACCCTCAGCAGGTCATTCTGAGCCTTTATTTGTTTGAAAGAAGCCTTAGTGCTCTTGGGCTTCTTGCTCTGCTGGGAAGAGGAGGACACCTCCAAACCAAGTTGTAGACCTTGCTCCTGCTGAAAGGAGCTTGTACCTGTGTGCTGACTGCCCTCCCTGTCTCTTCTTGCACTGTCCAAGACATCTTCAGTGATGTCTTCTACCTCTGGGGAGTCTGCCCTTTGCCTTTTGGCTTCCGGCTGCTGGGAGGATCCACTGAGAGGAGTGGACTCTTCTCTATCTCTTTTTGTACCCCTTTCCTCATGTGCTGGGGTCTGTAAAATTGGGGCAGTCAATGGCTCAGTTTGTGGGGGTGGAATTTGCATTGTTGGAGCTGCTGGTAGCTCAGTCTGTGGAAGGACAGTTTGCCCTTGCTGTTGTTCTTGTTGTTGCTCTAGTTGCTGCCCTGGTTGCTGCCCACCTGAAGGGGCATGCTTTTCTTTCACGGTTTCTTCATCAGCACCCATTATGCCTTTCCCTTTATCTGTAGCTAGTGCTGCTGTGGAGGGTGCCTGTGTGGCTGGTGCAGTCCTTGTGGCCGAGGTCCCTTCTCCTGCTGAGTAAGGTCGTTTGAAGGGTACCTGCTGCACAGAGTCTAGGTCAATAGTTTTTTCAAGCTCCTTTACATTCTTTAGCATTGTCTCTTCTTCAGTTAGTTTTTCAACTAGAGTACCCTGCTGCCATTCTTGCTGGTTGGAATATCTTTCAATCTGTGGGTATTGACAATGCTTATAGCCTATTAGCCTGTATTTGACTTTCCTAGCAGTGATGAAGCCTTCAGGGTCATAAGGAACCCACCGAAAACTATATGACAACTTGTATTTGTCTTTGAGGATGAGGTCAGCATCTTCCCATCCTTCTTTCTTGTTCATGATGAAGGGGCCCAAGTGATGTTTGAACTTGAGATGGGCTTTCTTTCTGGAGCTGTGGAAGTGGGTGAGGTCAGACTGAATCAGCTGCCTATAATATTCCAAGGCAAATATCCTCATAGGCACATACTTTGGGAGTCTGTATGGACAGAGCTCACAGCCATAGACTCTGATGACTGTGTGATCCTCATATAGGTACCAGTCACCTATTTTATACTTCTTGGAAAGCTACAGGGCTTTCTGTATCTCAGTTGATATTCTGGGAGGAGGGGACCTCATCAATAGGCAAGAGACAGGGTATACAAATTGGTCAATAAATTCACAATAAGAATAGGGTGAATTTGGGACTTTGTGATAGACAGCTGTCCAGAAGATCACAGATCTTCTCTCCCCTCTATAATCTAGCTTTTTGATGTAGCAAGGAAAGACCTCGGACCGATAGTACATGAAAAGATTATAAATATAGGCCGAGTACTTGAAGACACCCTGTCTGTCCACTTTGCTCAGCTGATCATGAATCTTGTTAGCTATGAACTTGGCAAAGTTATATTTGCGGGCAGGGGGTTGGCCTGGGCTGTAAACAGCCAGCAATACCAGCATGGTTTGATCCACATGCTCACTGGTTCTATACCCCAACACATAAGCAATCATGTCTAGCAACAGTCTGCCTACCTCAGTGAAAAAGACATCCAAGTAGGGAGGTGGCCCTGCAGGCTGGCATTCAGGTCTCATAAATGTCCTGGTGACCTTCTGAATCTCCTCACTAGTCATCTTGGCACCAGTGTCCAACAGATAATTCATGGAAAATGGGAACAACAGCTCAGTTTGATCAAAGTGGAGCATCTTGTTGATGGTTTCAGGATTGATGTGAAAGAGGATGCTCCCAGATGGAGACTTAATAGCTCTTTGCTGCACATCATAGTTTTCAGCACAAAGGCGAATGACCTCAGGAAAAACATTGACAGAAGGGAGACAGTAGTGTGGGAGATTTGATTCCCATATCCCATATGTGTCCTTGCCATTTAAATAGTCCTCTCTTAACTGCCTGTAGGTCTGCAAGAAGTCCCTGTTACCCACAAAGTCTTCAATGAGATAATCTCTGTCAGCAAGAGGCAAGGACTCCAGGTCTTTGTTTGGTGGATTTAGTGGAGCAACACTGAGGGCTGATGGTGCAGGAGCAGCCATTATGCAGGCTGATTTTAACAGAGGTGAGTGCAATGGGTTGCAGGGTTCCTTAGAGCTTAACTGATAGGCTCACTGTAGACACTGTCTGAGCTCTTGTTCACAGTTGAAAAGGCAGGCTTGTTTCTGCAACTTTTTGGTAAATTCATAGGGATTGTGAATTGCTAGGGGTAAAATGCAGAGGGCATGTGGGATTAGTTAGGTGAAAAACTGCTGCTGGTCTACACCCGGCAAAAGGGAACAATGCCGGGCACCTCGAGTATGAATTCACAGCTTTGGCCCGTGAACTGACTGTTTCAGTGTTGAATTTATAGTTCTGGGGGTAAGCAGGTTAGCTTAGCTCACTTTTAGGTAGCAAACTATGCTTAATTGTGGAATTTGACAGGTGTTTTAATGGTGAATTTACAGATAAATGGTATGCATGGGCGAAAATGGGGAATTACGGTGAATACCTGGATAGAAACGCCTAGAATGCCTACGGGCCGAACTGTGAAGGCTGAATTGATGAGTTGGTATGGTTGCAAATTTGAATTTGGAGGTCCGGAGGCGCTTTGGCAGTGAACCAGTTGCAACGGCCATGTCTTCTTTTGCGCGAAAATGACAAAAAAAACGGCCCAAACCGTGACTTTAACGACAAATTCGGAAAAAATAGTTAATTGGCGCCTTTCCGCCGATGACGTCAGCATGACATCATGGCGGGCCCGGGTACAGAGGGTGACGTGGCTGTTGAGGTGTAGGCCAGGGTGGCAGGACACGGTGGCGGGTGGATAATGTGGTAGGGCTACGTGGAGGGCCACACGGCGCGGGGGCGGGAGATGGTGCTACGTCATGATGACGTATGGATGACATAAGGGGGAGGTGGTAAGCGGTTTCCCCGCACCACCTTTGGGCAAAGGTGGTATCGGGGAGGGGGGCTCCGAACAACCCCGCCGCCTGCCACGCGTCCCATGTACGGGCGGAAAACCACGGTTCCCCGGACGCTAAAGGTCGGCAGCTCCAGATCTAAAAATACCCGCCCACCGTTGGATCGTGGGTGGCAGACGATCGACGGCTGGCGGGCCTTCCGACGGATCGCGCAGGTTGGGGGGGGGGGGTCCCGCCAGCATATTAAAATATTCGATTTAATAATCTGGGCAGAGAACCTTAGGTTTAGGGTTATTTGTGGGTTTTTTGGGGGTAGGGGTTAATATGCGGGGGGAAATAGGGTTAATAAGTGGATTTTAAGCAGAGGGAAGGGGTTTTTGTGGAATTACTTGGGCAGAGGTGAGGGGATGGCTTAGGGGGTGGTTATTACTCCAACCAGAGGTTAGAGCAATCCCATGATAGGGTTGACCATAGTCCCTGATGGACTAATGTCTCCCTTAACTAACTTATTTAGCTATAGTGCTAAGGGGAGGATATTTATACAATGCTGGGGGATTTATACACCTTGGTGTTTATAATAGTAGGGGGAAGAGAAACATAAGGGACTTTAGATAATAGAAGTTAAGGGTTAATATGGATGGAAGAAGTGGATGAGGGATGAAATCACTAAGTTTATGTGAAGATAACTTAGCTTAGGGAGTAGATCAAAATGAAAAGAATTTTAGACAAGAAATGTGGCTTATAAAGGAATAAGAAGTGTTAGCACTTGAAATTTCACCTCAGGCTGAAAAGGCAAACCTCAAAGCTACATCAAACCATTCAGCCTCGTAGCTAGCCCTACGGGGCAGGATAAGGCTCTCTCCGGTCAATCTCGGTAGATTTTCAATAGGATGAGATGACCAACAAGGTAACACTGATATTAGGCTAGTAAACTGATTAAAAAGGTTGATTTGGGGTTTTTTTGGTTTTTGGTGGCAATTTGAGGAATTGCAATTTTGGGTGCGGGGATTGGACACAGTTTCTGCAGGGGGTTCCTTGGGGCGAGGTAGGAAATAGTATTGATGCCTTAAATTGAGATGGATGATCAGGAATGAAAGATGAGGAGCTAAAGAGAGCAAACAATGACTTTGAATTCTCTTTAGACAGAAGAAAACATTGAAATTAAACAAATTTAAAAGCAGAGCATGGCTAGCATGAATTCATACTTTAACACTTCATTTGTTTAATGTGCAGCAATAAAGAAAGGAAATGAATCACATAACAAAGCTTACAAGAACATTGAGAAAACACACCATCGACACATGAGTCCACAAGAATCCCAAAGATGACTGCAAAACCCTGGTCTTCCTTAGCCAAAAATTGCAGAGATACAGTGAAAATATACAATGATAGCTTCTCCCTCAAGAGTCCAACCTCTCCAACCCTGAAAATGATTGAGAAAATACATAATATAGGCAAGCCAACCTCTTCCCTTGCCTCTAGGGGTCGAGCTCATCCTTCTAGGAGCTGTTTCAACCAATTCTAAACTGAGCCCTAAAACCTAGGCAGTCAAAACAACTTGCCTCTATAAGCTAGGAAACCAGTTCATACATTCAATTTTTACCCTTTACATAAATGAATCTTCTAGAAGTGTTAAACAAGAGTAAAAGTGTCTTAGAGTTACCAAAATTACATCAAAGATAATTATCTTCAACCCCAAAAATTCAAACTCAGTCAAATCTGCGTTTTCTGAGCTATACACTGAAATCTGGCAAAGTTTCCTCAACGGGTCGCGCACCCCTGCTCAACGGGTCGCGCACCTTTGGAGCTCTGTTTGGAGGCCTTCCCGGTGTCATAATTGGGTGCAGGATAGCTCGTTGGAAAGGTTTGCGAGTCTACTTTCCAACCCAACTAAAATTTTTGAATTTGGAGTTGATTTGCCCAGTCAAAACTCAATTCTCCCAAGACTATTTTCTGCAACTCAAAAAAGGGGCAGAAAATCAAATTTTGCATGTATTTTGACCTTCTGGAGGCCCAAAACCCCATAAAAACTCAAGTCCATCCATGGGCATATGTAACTTTGCATAAGAAATCAGGAAATGCTGAGTTTTCGTGAAACGGAGTTGCCATGACAAAGGGTCTCACCGGGGGTGAGACCCGTTGAGGAGCCAAAACCTGTAAATTTCCAAAAAATACCAAAATTACCCAAAATTTTCAGAATTTTTTGGGATTTGAGCTGTGGCTAGGCTAATGAGTGACATGATCCTTGAGTGAAACCTCAGCCAAGATACGGAGGGGATTTAGCTTCTTTCTCCGTTTTTGAGCCTCGGTCAACCTCCTTTGAAACATCTTCATTTTGGCTTTGCATACATGCATCCTTGCCCAATAATGATTTTTCATATTCCTCAGCAGCTTTTTCTCTTGGTTGGCCTTAGCCAACAGCCTCTCTAAGTGTGCATTCACCTGGATGAGCATGGACTCTCGTTCCGCAAGCAATAGGTCACCGGGCCTCCTTCTTTTCAAGATTCGGTCTCTACGGATCCTCCATAGCTCATCAAGGACTTTCTCATATCTCCCCAACATTTGGAATCCCTGTAGCCTGTGCAATCACCTCGGGTGTCAAAGTGAAATCCACCCCGGCAAGGTTGACATGTCCTTCATGCAAGTGCAAGACAAAGAGGCAGGCCAACTCTTGGTGGTGTTGAATCCGAGAGATCTTCTCACAAAACTCATAACAGGACATGTACTGAAAGCAAGAAACTGCCAAAGGACAAGCTTATAGACCTGCCAAAGAAGTAGGCTCCTCTCTCCTGTGATGGCCACCTTTTCCACCTCTATGTGGCCTCCTCTGTACCTGAACCTTTGAAGATGATGAATGGTCATCACTCTGCTCATATGTCTCAGTGTCTGACATGTTTGAGGAGCAGAATGGACAAAATGTACTGCTGTTTCTACTTGTAAAAGTGCTGAATTCTATGCTTTTTCAAGGGGACAATGACATGGAATACATGGATGTAACAAAGGGACATTTGGAGACTTATTTACAAAACCTTTCATACATTCACCATGAAATTGCTGTGTTTACTTATACATATGGTGCAACAAGAGTAAGGTTTAAGTTTTTGATGCTTTGGGAGGGGGTAGGGTTTGTATTTCGATGATTAGGGAGAGGGGAGAATTTGCAATTATTCACAACATAGCATTGGGGAAAATGGATATAAATGCAAAGGGAAGGATGGAGACCATTTACAAAGGGAAATACCTTGAAACATCACAAACCCTAGCACATTTAAACATTAACAATGCAGCCATTTAAAATTTCATCCACTTGCACAATTCAACTTTTGCACACAAGCATGAGAGCCATCAATCATGACAAACCACCAACTGAAGTGTAGAAGGCCTACCTCAAACAAATTTGATGATTTGGAGGAAGATTGAGCAAGTTTGTGGTCACTTGGCAGCTCACTGGCAAGTTTTTGTGGAGAAATCCCCAACGGGTCGCGCCCCTCCCAACGGGTCGCGCACGTTGATTTTCAGAACTGCAGAAGAGCTCTCAACGGGTCACGCTTTTGCAGGAGGCTTTTGGAGGCCTTCCTGACGTCAGAATTAGGCGCAGGATGGCTCGTTGGAAAGGTATTTGAGTCTACTTTCCAACCCAAGTATAATTGTTCAATTTGGAGTTTATTTGACCTGTCAAAAATCAAATCTCCCAAGACTGGTCAAAAAGTGCCAAATGAGGCTGCCTGAAGGAAGAGTGTTGTTGCAGTCAACTTTTGAATGCCTTCCTCAACCCAAAATTGAGCTCATGATAGCTCATTGGAAATATCTTTGTGTCCAGTTATCATTTTACCCATCAAGAAAATCATTTGGCCAACCAAGCTAGGAGAAAACTTTATTTTCCCAGGGTCACTTCAAAGGTGTCTTTGATTCTCCTGAGGCAACTGAATTCTTGACATTTCTCTCAAACCATGACACCTGTGTAAAAAGTGAAGGTTTTTTTTCTTCCTTGGCATGTTTTGAGAAAAAACCTCTCTCAGTTTTCGAAAATTCTTCTTTTATTGCTCTGAAACATCATTTGAGTGAAACCTGTCCCGATGTGTGAAACAAGGAATTCTGTCGAAATGAAGCGAAATGAAGGGGATAGGGGGCTTCTAAATTCTTGAGGAAATTTTTGGAAGTGGGGAGGGATGTTAGGAAGTAGGGGAAAGTGGAATCTCAGAGATTGAGTGAGGGGAAGAGGTCCAAAAGGGCAAAACACAGGCCCAACCTAGAAAATTGCCAGGTTGTAGCTAGAAACTAGGGTTTGTGCAAAAATGAGGAATTTGGGAGATCTCAGTGATGGGAAGAATCTGATAGGGTATTTTAAGGATATGGGAAGGTGTATGAACATCAAGAAACAAGTTTTGCTGGTGATTTAACCATCCAAGAGAAATTGGCTTTAAAACCCTAGGAGAGGGAAATGACCTTGCCTAGGCACAACTGAAGCATGAACAAGGTGTAAAATGACTCAATAGACACTCACATGATAATGAAAACCCTCTGAATGATGTTAGGCTCAGCTGAATGATTACATGGACCGCCATTTTGACAAAGCCTAGACCTAATGCCTAGTGACCAAATTTTGCTTGAAGACTCACTGAAATGACAAAATTTGACCTTGACACTCTGAGACCACTGTGTAAGAGCATATTTGATCACTGTAGGAAGGCTGGAAAGACTGACACTAACAAGAACCACCATGAAACCTCAAATTCTTCCATGAATCTCAACTGATGAGGGGATGTTAGTAATGAGAGTGAAAGGGGAAACTGGGAAGTTAGACATGCTCCATTGCTTTGCTGCATCATAATGGAGAAGAAGACCTTCTCAATCCACTGTTATTCCTTTGTAAACAGTTTATCAAACACTCAACTAGAAAGGAATGACACTTCTGCAACCCCAACTGCCTACCCATCTATTTGCCTAGCATTTTTTGTTTCTTCATGGAGGGTGCACTTAGACTTGCAGACCCTTATTTGCCTTTTCTTTTCTTTGGCTTTTTCCCTTTTGATCCTCTATCTAAGGCTATCCTTATTGCTTCCAAGGTCCCAGATTAAGCAGTTGGGAACCTTATTTCTCTACCTAGCTACTTTGTCTGCCAAGATTAAACAGTTTGGACAGACTTCTTTCTCTATTCTACAACAGAAAATTGAAACATGGCATGATCCAGATTAGGCTGTTGGACCATCCATCAAAATTGGGACAACATCAAGCTATATACACACATTCAAGCTATATACACACATTGTCTTCTCTTGGAAATATGGGATCTTTGCATCACCAAAGCAGAGCATATTTGGACCTTTCTTTGCCAATCATGAAATATGAAACCTATTGATATAGGTAGCTAACAGTGGCTCCACATGGGGATGGTTTTTCATTTGAAAGACCAAGAACAGCAAGTCAGAATGCCTTGGCCTTTGATCTGTTGTTACCAAAATTTTGAAAATTCTCTCTTTGAAAACCAAAACTTGTGCTCTTACCCTCTTGGTAAAACTTTGAACTTATTTGCCTTTTGCTGATAACTTTAAAAAGACTTGAGAAACTGCATTTTTATATGTGAACAGAAAGTAATATATACACCTGGATATGTACAAGGGAAACTCAGGCTGCACTTATGGGTAGTAGTCAAAATAGTGCTTCAGCATCCTGCCATTCACAGGACCTTCATCCAAATCAGTTTCATTAAGACTTTTAAGGAAATAGGTATTGTTTCCTTGTACTGCTTGAACAGCAAATGGTCCTCTCCAAAGGGAATCAAATTTTCCATGTTTTCCTTTATCTTCCCTTCTTGAATCCCACTTGAGGACTTTGTCACCCATGTTGAAATCTTCTGCCTTGGTTCTTCTATCAAAAGCTTTCTTTAATTTTTCTTGTAAAACTTGAACTCTGCTGAAAACTTGGTCTCTAGTTTGCTGCAAACATATTATTTGATTGATCCTTCTTTGCATATCATTGGGCTCAGCTTGACTTTCTTGAAGCAGTTTCATAACCGAAATGCCTAGTGCTGAAGGGAATTTGGCTTCTAATCCATAGACTAACTCATATGGGCTGACCCCAATTGATCTCTTGGTTGTTAGTCTATCTGCCCATAAGGCATTCACAAGTTTCTTGTGCCAATTCTTCTTATTTTCTTCCAACACTTTCTTTATGATGTTTACTAGGCTTTTATTTGATGATTCAGCAAGGCCATTACCTTGGGGATAATATGCAGTAGAATGGCCCAAGGTTATGTGAAATTTGTGGAAAAAATTCACCATCTTCTTAGATCTGAAAGCAGCAACATTATCTGTTATTATTTTGTCAGGACAGCCAAATCTAGACAATATGTTATTCTCCAAAAACTGAATGATTGTGGAATCATTTGCTTGTCTGCATGGAACAACTTCAATCCACTTGGTGAAGTAGTCTGTAGCTGTTAGGATCCATCTGTGTTGGCCTGAGGATGAGGGATGAATTTCCCCAATGAAATCCAAGCCCCATTGTTGAAAAGGTCTCTCTGTTGCAATAGGCCTCAAAGGAAGTGGTAGTAACTTTCTTTTACCCTCAAACACTTGACATTGATGACATGATGTAGTAAACTTTTTAACATCAGATAACAAGGTGGGCCAATAGTAACCAGCCCTCAGTATTTTATCCACAGTGGACTTCCAATACAAGTGTCCACCACAGTCACCTGCATGAAATTCTTTCATGATATTGTTAGTCTCATTCTCAATTAAGCAGTTTAGCAATATCCCTTCATGGTTTTTCCAAAGCAAATTGCCTTCCATGACACAAAATCTTGAAGCTTTCATTTTTAAGAACCTACATTTAGTTCTGGACAATCCTGGGGGAGCACACAGGTTTTGCAATACATAACATATATCAGAGTACCAGGGGGATTGTTCAAAGGCTACATTGATCTTTGGAGTCGCCAGCTCCGGTTCATTGTCCAGCTGATTTATGTCTAAGGCTTGGAAGTTTGCTTCTGTCATTAATTTGGCCAAGCCTTGCCCTTTTATTAGTTTTGTAGGTTTTATCTCAATATCAAATTCCAAAATGTTGGCAATCCACTTTCCTCTTCTACCCTCTAAGTTTTCTTGGGTGAGAATGTCTTTCACTATGGGACTTGGTACATAAGCTATAACATGTGAATAGAGGATGTAAATCCTAAAGTCTTTAATAGCTTTGACCAAAGCATAAGCTTGTTTCTCCATGATTTGGTATTTTAGGGGAGCATCTCTAAGAGCTCTACTAAAGAAAACAATGGGTTTCTCGTTTCCTTGGTCATCTTTCTGTAACAAGATAGCAGCAATTGTGTGTTGGGAAGCAAAGGAAAATATGATAAATTCCCTGTCAAATTGAGGATTTGTTAGGACTGGGGTTTGGGTAAGGGCCAATTTTATACCTTCAAAGGCTTGATTTGCCTCAACCGTCCATTTCACTTTTGAATCCTTCTTTAGCATGTTATTTAATAATATGATCAGTTCTTCTAAGTTTGGGATAAACCATCTCAAGAAGTTGATCTTCCCCAAGAATGCTTGCAATTCTTTGATATTTCTTGGGTGAGGCACTTGTAAGATAGCTTGTATTCTATCTGGGTCAATTCTTATGCCATCCTTTGAAATGATATGTCCTAACAGCTTACCTTCTTCCAAACCAAACAGGGACTTCTTGGGATTCAAGGAAATTCCATATTTCCTGCATGTTAAGAATATCTGCCTTAGATGTTTCAAGTGTTCTTGGTCAGACTTTGAGAAAGGTGTCAGGTCATCCAAGTAAATGACAAGAAAGTCATGAATCTCCTTGGCAAAAGCAATATCCATTGCTCTTTGAAATGTTGCCCCTGCATTTTTCAATCCAAAAGGCATCTTCACATATTTGAAAGTTCCCCATGGGGTTGTAAATGCAGTTTTGTCCTGATCATCAGGGTGTACTAGGATTTGATTAAAGCCTGAGAATCCATCAAGTAGTGAGATCCTTGAGGCACCTACCACTCTTTGGAGAATGTGATCCATCTTAGGTAAGGGATAGTTATCTTTTAGGGACACTTGATTTAGATTTTTGAGATCAACACAAAGTCTTATCTCACCAGTTTTCTTTCTCGTAGGTACCAAATTAGAAATCCAATCAGAGAACCTGATTGGTGCTATGATGCCAGCTTTAAACATTTTTTGCAGCTCTTTTTCAATTGAAGGGAGAAGCATGGGATTGATCCTTCTCAATTTCTGTTTGAATGGCTTTTGATTAGGCTTGAGAGGGATAGTATGCTGGATAACAGAGGTGTCATAGGATTTTAAATCCTCATAACCCCATGCAAAGACATCTTGAAATTCTTTGAAGAGGTCAATGTATTTGGGTTTTTGATCAGGAGGTAAGGATGCAGACAATTTTATTATTTTGGGCTTCTCAACAGTTCCAATGTTGCATTCTTCAATGGCGGAGTTAAGGGGCTGCATTTTTGGTTTTCTAGGGATGTCATTTGAGTCAAAGATATCCTCTAATGGAGTTAGGCCTGTTGGAAGAAAATTGTCTTTCAGCTCTATGATTTCAGCCTCTGTGGCAGCTATTTCTTCATAACTGATTTGTTGAATTTGTTGTATGTTCTCCTTGTTGAAAATGGTTGGATTTAGCATTTGTTTTGCTGTTTTGGGTGATATTGGGTGGTTAGTCTGTTCAAACTGTATTTGTGATTGACTTGCTCTTTCAGTGTCAATATTTAGTCCTGCAAATTCTTGTTGCAAGGTCAAGAAATTGTTTATTTGTGCATCATCTTCAAATACTTGCCAGTCCTTGACATTGTTTGGGACAGAAGGTCTGTGTTTTACCTCAGCCATGAAGCAATGATGGGGCTCAAAAGGCAGCTTGCAGGTACTTGCAAATGTGGCCAAACTGTGAGCATGAAGATTATGGGTTCTGGGAATCTTGGTAATCTGAAATTCAGTGAAGGACTGTAATAGTTCAGCAGCAGCAGATCTATAAGATCTCAGTCTTTTGTCATTAGTAATGAAATTTCCCTTTACTTGTTGGATAACTAGGTCTGAGTCTCCTAGAATTGACACTTTTATGGCTTGTAAAGATTTTACTAGTTTGAGACCTAGTAAGAGAGCTTCATATTCTGCCATGTTATTGGTACACTTGAAATTCAGTCTATAGGCTCGGCCTTCTGCATGACTGTCTTGTTTATTATGTATCCAAACTCCAGCTCCTGCCCCTAATTTGTTGACTGACCCATCAAATTCAAGGAACCATAGGATCTCTTGTCCTAAGGGAGACTTAATGACCTCTTTGTGAGCTGGCAATGCAAGTTGAAGTTCTGATTTTTCATCTGGTTTGTCTTTTAAGATAGTTTTATCACTTGATTGAATCAATCTGACTTCTAGAGCAGCAGCTTGGCTTAATGATGGTTGAACCATTGTTTCTTGGGTAGCAGTTTGTTCATTAGTGTCCTCCTCTTGTATGAGTGTCTTGGTTTCAACATCATTATTTGGGAGAGTTGTATTATTATTGAAGAGAATGTATGAGTCTATGTCTGAATGGACAGCGTATATGGGAAAGTTTTGAGGCTTTTCTTCACTGCTGACCATGTATTTCATTAGTGTTTCTCTGTATAATCTCTTTGGTTGCCCAAAGACAGATATAGTAGCATATGACATGTCTAACTGCAGGGAACCTTGAAGTTTAGCCCCCCATGATCTTGATAACAGCATCCCATACTTGGGTGGGATGTCAGCAACTACAACATCCATTAGAATTGTTTTATTTGGGTACTAAACAAGGGACACACATAGATCTTTTATGAGACCTAAACACTTAACTTGGTTGGAGTCAAATGAGAATAGGTCCTTATATGGTATTGTAATATCCAGATTTAGTCTTTCCATGACTGATTTGGGCATCAAGTTGTGAGAGGCACCTGAGTCAAACATTGCATTGTGTAATATCTTGTCATGAATATGCAGGCTGACATAGAAAGGTAAAATGCCTACAACTGCTGTCTTTCCATCCACCTCTGGGCCGAAAAGTAGCTCTGGGGTATCATCCAACACATTAACATCATCTTTGTTGCTAGTAAGTTGGAGGGATTTCCTGATTTTTTGTTTGTAGATGCTGTGTTTGGCCAATTCCGAGAGAGGAATTGCTATCTTTAATTTCCCAATTTCAGCCTCTAAGTCAAAAGGTTTATCAGGTTGAGTCTTTGTGTTGTGGATGACAGGCTTTTCCTTGTTCACTAGGTCTTCTTCTTGATTGTTGTCTTGATCTTGAGCTTGAGACCTGTCCTTGTTGCTTATCTCTTGGGGAATAATACTTGGATTAGGCTGCAAGGATGATGTGGCCATAGGCTGCTGTTTTGAAGAAACTGGTTCAGTGATTTCTTCAATGGTTACTTCTTTTGCAAGTGAATCGGTTGTGTCACTTGGCTGTGTAACTATGGCTCTTTTGGGGTGCTGATTATCTTTTATCTTTTCAGGCTGTGTTACGTTTACAGTTCTGCTCCTTAGCTTGTATTGTTTATGGACTTCATAAACAGCTGTGTCATAGCCTTGTTTGAAGTCAAATGACTCACCTGATTTGGTTGGGAACAGCTTGATTACATCATCCTCATGGTCTTCTTGTGTTAAAAAGACTTGACTTTCACCATCCAGGCCCATTAAATTAATGTGAGAATCTTCATTGGGTTCACTTGATGTGGAAGTTTCAGCATAGTTTTCTTGGAAAGGGGGTCTTATGTCTTGGTCAGCACTGGCCTTGCCAACGTTTGGGTTTTGAGTTCTCCTAAAATTTGGATTCCTAGGAGGGTTGTTTTGTGGTGCTTCCCATGATGACTTTCTCTCCACAGATTCCACTCAATCACCCAATCTCTTCATACCAGTGAGTATTGCATCCAATTTTTGATCAAAAGCTGAGGGTTCTTCTTTGAAGGTGGTTCTCTTTTCCAATCTTGCCCTGTTTCTTTTGGTAATCAGGTTAGCCTCTACTGTGACAGCAACCTTTTGAGCCTCTTCAAGGGTTTCAGGGGCTCTTTCCTTCAAGGGATTCAGGGGCTCTTTTCTTGAGACCACAGTCTCTCAGAGCATTCATACATCCCTCATCCGTTATGGCCAAGGCATCTACGGCATCATGCTCCCGTTCTTTCCATTCCACCACCATTTTTGCCTGTTTCCTGCACCCACAAAGATGAATAGATCATTATTGAAACCCTGGTAGGCTTACAAACCAGACAAATTTCGAAAATGATGGGAAAATTCAAGTAAAAAGTTAGGTCGCACGGTTGGCGCGATTGTTTCTAAAACAGTCGTGCGGTTGGCGCGACTGTTTCTAAAACAGTCGCGCCAATGGCGCGGAACCTTTGGGCAAATCACTCCATTGGCGCAGACCTGTGCCAGATTCCCGCGCCAATGGGGCGCAACCCTAAATTTTAAAATCCCCCTTGCGGAGGCTCAATTAAGGAACAAAATGCATAAAAGAGTATGGAAATTGAGCTAAAGGAAGCGCCTCTTACCTGGAACTGACGGAATCTCAAATGGTTGCCCGGATTGGCGGTAATCGCTGCTCGAAGTTCGCACCCCAAATGGACCACTACTACTATGCAAGAGGTAAAAAGTAAAAGTAATTTTATTTTTTACATTTTCACCATATTTATAGACTTTTTGACTTGTAATTAGGTTTACAAAGTGGGTTTTTGAGTATTTTAATATACCTTTGGTCGAAAATGAAATTTACGCTTGCTTCTGATGCTATGGCAGGTCCTTTTTGCAACTTCGATGGTGAAACAAGTTGTATTTTATACTTTTTCAGACTCGGTAAATACACGAAAAAGTCATTGTAGAGTCATCTTTCAAGCTCTTTTCTGACTCGCTAAAAATGAAAAGATTGCCGAGTTACCCCTCTTGGCTCGTTAAAAGTAAATAAGAGGCGGTCGTCTTTAAACCCTTTTCCGATCGTGTAAAAACGAAAATATCGTCGGACCCTTGTTGTTTCAGGTTCGTCAATGGTTACGAAACGATGTGATGTTGATCACTTTTCTACTTTTTCGGATCGATGTCACTATAAATGAAAAGTACTCCTCAATCATAATGGTCGAGCAGTTCTTTCGAGCATTGTTTTATACTTTTTCGAGCTCGGTAGACACAGCTTTACGAAAAAGGACCCCCCCGGAGTTCTCTTTTCTGCTGTCTTTTTAGACTCTCTAAACAGGAAAAGACACCGAGTTCTTCCTTTGTCAGACTCGTTAAAACTTAATGACATTGGGTTCCGTCGAAATGACGCTCACAAGCATATGCTATCCCCATCAAGCTTATCAAAAATAACTGGGGTACTCGCCAGAAATGGTGGGGAAAATGGACCCATAATTATTGTCGTTTCGGCAGTATGTCGCCTTGAACATGGCACTAGTCTGCATTCATGTCTGGGTGGGAACATCTCATCTTGTTTTTACACTTGCCTCCGTGGGTTTGGGTTATCCTATTTGACCTCTCATCTGCTCATTGCCTTGTCACCATGACCTCTGCTCATTTTGATGTCAAATACTGCCAAGTCCACTGTCGTGTCGGCGATATGTTCGAGAGAAGTTGACCTCTGCAGCAGTACAACCTCCTCTGATACCTCACATAATTTTGATTCACCACAACATCCTTCCTCTATCTCGTGCCACTGATGTGGAAAACACTATGGCCCACCTTTGATCAAGGTCACTTCCTGTCGACTTCGGCTCATTATCCAGGAAGCTGATCTAGAGACTCCCTTTTGGTGCCTTGGAGCCTGCATGCCTCAATGGCAGGTTCTTCGTGTTCGACGAGAGGTTTTCATCATTAGCCTCCGATCGAATGATTCTACGGGTGTTCGGCGCCAGCTCATTGATTCGCACGTCGTAGATTGTACTTATAGTACCTTGAGGGCCATTGTCATTATTGGTGGTGCCTCTCACGTCTATTAACAGTTTTCATCGTTGACTGGTAATCGGACGATGTTCATGCATGTTCGACTTCAACTCATGTATTCACATGCTTGGACTTGTACTCTGGTCGGGTAGAGATGGAGCGCAAGACCCTGGATTTTGTTTTTTGGAATCCAGGTTGCGATTTGTGGATCATTATGTTCATTACATGACTCATTCACTGGATGGCTGCGACCATGCCTGAGTCTCTATATCGATCCTCACTGGATGGCTGCGCCCATACCTTGGATCTAGATTATTAGGTATTCTGCTATGGATGGCCTCGCCCATACCACATTTATCATGTACTTGAGATATCAGTTGCACTTCTTTACGCAGGTTCTCCAGCAGCCGTGTTTTCAGTCACGCATGTTCTTGTAAAGCATTTCACCCCTCTCTCTCTCGGGCCTCATGCTTTAGGGGGCATCTGTTACACAGCAATTTGTCACCGTCCCTATTACCCCTCACCCGCAAACTGGAGGACTCATTCCGGGACCTGTGAGAAGTGACATGACCTGAAACCACATGCATCATATTCCTCTAAGTATGAGCTTCATGTGCCTTGAAGACATCTCCTACAAAATATCCATGAAAACAACTCTTTTTGCATTAGCGCGGGTCCACCGTTTACTGCTCGCGCCATTGGTGCTCTGTCCCAGAGTCGCACTCGCGCCAACCGAATTGAGTAAAGTTTTTAACCAACAAGCTTCCGAAGGTTCTCTTCAACCCATTCACCAACTGAATCTACGTTGGGCTAGGATGGTTTGGCTTCGAATCTCCATTAAAGGGAAAGTGGTTTGCCACCTTTCATGGAAGTTTCCAAGTGATAAAACCAATCCCATGAATAATGTGGTTAATCCTATCTCTTTCTTCTCTATCTATAAAAGCTTGCCTCTATGCCTTGAGCAAGCTAGTTACAGTAGTTCTAGTTCCAGCATAGTGATAAAGAGTTTGAAGCTGCAAGAGCCTTCTTTGCACCCATAAGGCCAAATCTAAGTAAGGAGATTCTTGTCACCCAAAGAGAGAGAGGCTTGTTTCTCATCCCAACGAGCTTTGCAAGACTTGTGTAGCTGACTACCCAGCCAAAGGAGGATTTGACGTCAGAACAATGGTTGTATTCTTCTTTGTTATTTATTAATAATAGATGACTATCATCATGGTTCCACTCTCGTTATCTTATGTTTGATGTTGAGTTATATCTTTTATGACCGATATATAATTGCATCTACTAGATTTTATGCTTGTATTCGTGTTGTTCTTTGCATGTGCAGGTGTCCAATCACGGAGATCGTGGGGATCGTGACCGGCCAAGGCAAAGGAACGAGGGCGACATCTCTTCTACGAACATTAGCATCGGAATCCAAGTAGGTTCTCACCATCCAATTTTTATTTGCAATTAGGAACTTGCGTGATAGCATTGTATGATTGTTGCTAGACCCGATCTGGGCTAGTAGGGATCGTCTTTGTCCGCAGAGAGGATTTACCTCCACAATGTTAACACCCAGGTTGTTCCCTATGACTCCCAAGGGAATACGGTCGGGGTAACCACTAACCAATCTTTGGATTACAGTTTCTAGCCAAACTGTAATCAGAGAGGGCTCTCTCTATATGATTTGTCTTTGTTCTGATAGTTTTTTTAGGCTAGCTATGATGTTCAAACTTTTGTTTTTGTATTTGGTTGGAGAATGTTTCAGTCAAGATATGTATGCTCTCACTGGAATGTTATATGTCATTGGGCAATGGATTCAGTGGTCCTTTAGTTGTTTGAGGTGCTGTATGATACTGTAGTGATTCTGCAGAGCCAGATTAGTGTCTGAGGAACAACGTTCATAATAGTGATTGGAGTGGGGTGTATCCAGTTTATGCAAGGCAATTAAGAATCTTGCAGTGAACTGCTAAAGAAATACAGTGAGAATATTATTCTAGAAGCAATGAAGAATTTCTAGGTAACATTCATACATATAGAATTCATAGAAACATGAGCAATTAAGAATTCATGTCCTTAGTAATCCTGAAGACAAACATTTACAGTAGCAAAAATTGAGTACAAGTTGTGATAAAACAAATCCTGCACTATTCTTTTTCTTTACTGCTAGTTTAGTGCGACATGAGTATGATTTGATACACATAAGAAAACAAGAACAGAGTTTGAGAAAAACTTGTTATTTCATCAGACATCACAGGAATTCTGCATCAGCACACGTAGCTTCATCCAGACATCAAATATTTCAGGAAATCACTGAGCTAATCCAGCCCTTTGTATTAGATAATTCTGAAAATGTACAATACATTTGCCTTAGAGTGAAAATTACCAACCCCTTATGCGTTACTAAGGGGAGTATATATACAAAATTTACATGTAAAATATCAGAGAATGAGTAAATGTCTTATTTATGATAAGCCAACTTTGGAGCATAGTAGCTGAGGGAGTGAATGCTGCAATAACTCTTGAGTTCCTCAGCTGTCAAAAATGGTCAGAAGATATTGGACTTTATGGCTGTTAGAGTCGGCTGGAGATGCGCTGTCCAAAACTTGCGTTTTTTCTTATCCTTTGGGCTAGCTATCGTTGTCTATGTGATGAGTCATTTTTCAGCTGCTTTAAATGCTAACCCTTTTCTGCTGTTTGTCTTTTAGTGAGCTGGAGCTGGCAGTGACCGAACAACTGAGGCTACCGTGGCAGAATTTGAAGCATTGCTTGCCACCAATCCTCCTTAGGCATTTGATGTCTGCGCATCTTTATCAAGGTTTCCTCGGCCTCTGTATATCTATAAAAGTTGGGAGGGGTTTCAAAAAGATGATTCACCTCATTCTCAATGAAGAACAGGCCTTCAAGTTTGTCATATAAGCTCTGTCCTGTGGGAGGCCCTGTTTGCTCAGATGAACTGCCAGATGCGGTGATCTGATTTTCAATATAGGTTGCCATTCTGTTGGCAAATTGATCTCGGGAGATCAATCTTCCTGCACCGCTCAGGAGGCTGGGCAGGCCTTTTGCTTGCAGCACTGCCATCTTAACTTTATATTCCTCCACATCTGCTTGTATCTCATAGCACTTCCTCTCCATAGTTTGTACATAGTTCCTGAGAGTTAGTACCTTCTTGGCAGTGAGGACAGCCTCTGTTCTGCTGGGAATGCCTATAACTACCAATTCCTCTCTTTCTTGCCTGTTTAGGAAGTCTATCATTCTGTTGGCCTGTTCAGGCCTGTCTCCCAGTAATGTTTTGGCCTTATGGATTTCCGCTTGTGCTTGGCCCATCAAGCCCATCTGCTCATGTATTGTTTTTATTGACCTCCATTGTTGAGTGATGGATTGGCCAATTTTGGCCCATAGAATCCTCTTTATATCGGCCATGGCAGTCTCTAGATTCAGCTCTTTCTCTAAGGCCTTTATCTTTTCTTTTAGGGCCTTTATTTCTCTGCCCTGCTCTGCTACAGTTACTTTGGACTTGTCATACTTGGCATCCAGTTCTGCCAACTTCTCCTTGGCCTTCTTTATTTCATTTTCCTGGAGCTCCATTGCCTTGATGGCCTTTGTCAATTCTTCTACACTTGTGCTGGCATCTGGAGCTGTTGTTGTTCCTGCTGCTTCTGTTGTGGGGGCCACTGCTGCCTCTGTAGTTGGTGTTGTTGTTGAAGTAGTTGGAGGAGCTTGGGATGTGGATTCTCCCTGTTTGTCTTGTAATGTCCCTTCAAGCTCTTTCTCCAAGTCAAGGACCCTCTGGTTTAGTTGCATTATGAGGTCCAGCTGGTCATCGATCTGCTTTTCTTTCTGTAGCTCTGCTGTCTGAGGATGCTCTGTAGGCTGCAGCTTTAACCTCTTTTTTAAGGCATTGAGGTCATCCTCCTTTTTCTTCATAAGGGCCCTTACACCCTTTGGATCCTTAGGATCATGCCCTAGGTCAACAATAATGTCCTCCAGTGACTTTATTCTGTTATCTTTGGCTAGGGAGGACATTCTCTCAAAATCCAACTGAGTGTTGGTATTTTTGAGTGACTCTTTCAGTTCATGGGCCATGGTTGCCTTCTCCACCAAGGTTGCATAGAGCATTTCTCCAGTCTGTTTGTGGAGTTCAATCTGGTCCATGGGATGTATGTCTCTGGCTAGGACCTCCACCCTTGTCTTCACATAATCTGCTGCTGATTTTGGATGGGGCACTTTAGGCTTGAAATGGCTGAGGATCATTTTCTCCTCTTGAATGTCATATACCAACATTAGCCTTTCCTTTTGGGCTGGTGTTGCATCTAGAAATTGTTTATAGACCTCTACCCTCAGCAGGTCATTCTGAGCCTTTATTTGTTTGAAAGAAGCCTTAGTGGTCTTGGGCTTCTTGCTCTGCTGGGAAGAGGAGGACACCTCCAAACCAAGTTGTAGACCTTGCTCCTGCTGAAAGGAGCTTGTACCTGTGTGCTGACTGCCCTCCTTGTCTCTTCTTGCACTGTCCAAGACATCTTCAGTGATGTCTTCTACCTCTGGGGAGTCTGCCCTTTTCCTTTTGGCTTCCGGCTACTGGGAGGATCCACTGAGAGGAGTGGACTCTTCTCTATCTCTTTTTGTACCCCTTTCCTCATGTGCTGGGGTCTGTAAAATTGGGGCAGTCAATGGCTCAGTTTGTGGGGGTGGAATTTGCATTGCTGGAGCTGCTGGTAGCTCAGTCTGTGGAAGGACAGTTTGCCCTTGCTGCTGTTCTTGTTGCTGCTCTAGTTGCTGCCCTGGTTGCTGCCCACCTGAAGGGGCAGGCTTTTCTTTCACGGTTTCTTCATCAGCACCCATTATGCCTTTCCCTTTATCTGTAGCTAGTGCTGCTGTGGAGGGTGCCTGTGTGGCTGGTGCAGTCCTTGTGGCCGAGGTCCCTTCTCCTGTTGAGTGAGGCCGTTTGAAGGGTACCTGCTGCACAGAGTCTAGGTCAATAGTTTTTTCAAGCTCCTTTACATTCTTTAGCATTGTCTCTTCTTCAGTTAGTTTTTCAACTAGAGTACCCTGCTGCCATTCTTGCTGGTTGGCATATCTTTCAATGTGTGGGTATTGACAATGCTTATAGCCTATTAGCCTGTATTTGACTCTCCTAGCAGTGATGAAGCCTTCAGGGTCATAAGGAACCCACCGAAAACTATATGACAACTTGTATTTGTCTTTGAGGATGAGGTCAGCATCTTCCCATCCTTCTTTCTTGTTCATGATGAAGGGGCCCAAGTGATGTTTGAACTTGAGATGGGCTTTCTTTCTGGAGTTGTGGAAGTGGGTGAGGTCAGACTGAATCAGCTGCCTATAATATTCCAAGGCAAATATCCTCATAGGCACATACTTTGGGAGTCTGTATGGACAGAGCTCACAGCCATAGACTCTGATGACTGTGTGATCCTCATATAGGTACCAGTCACCTATTTTATACTTCTTGGAAAGCTGCAGGGCTTTCTGTATCTCAGTTGATATTCTGGGAGGAGGGGACCTCATCAATAGGCAAGAGACAGGGTATACAAATTGGTCAATAAATTCACAATAAGAATCGGGTGAATTTGGGACTTTGTGATAGACAGCTATCCAGAAGATCACAGATCTTCTCTCCCCTCTATAATCTAGCTTTTTGATGTAGCAAGGAAATACCTCGGACCGATAGTACATGAAAAGATGATAAATATAGGCCGAGTACTTGAAGACACCCTGTCTGTCCACTTTGCTCAGCTGATCATGAATCTTGTTAGCTATGAACTTGGCAAAGTTATATTTGCGGGCAGGGGGTTCGCCTAGGCTGTAAACAGCCAGCAATACCAGCATGGTTTGATCCACATGCTCACTGGTTCTATACCCCAACACATCATGTCTAGCAACAGTCTGCCTACCTCAGTGAAAAAGACATCCAAGTAGGGAGGTGGCCCTGCAGGCTGGCATTCAAGTCTCATAAATGTCCTGGTGACCTTCTGAATCTCCTCACTAGTCATCTTGGCACCAGTGTCCAACAGATAATTCATGGAAAATGGGAACAGCAGCTCAGTTTGATCAAAGTGGAGCATCTTGTTGATGGTTTCAGGATTGATGTGAAAGAGGATGCTCCTAGATGGAGACTTAATAGCTCTTTGCTGCACATCATAGTTTTCAACACAAAGGCAAATGACCTCAGGAAAGACATTGACAGAAGGGAGACAGTAGTGTAGGAGATTTGATTCCCATATCCCATATGTGTCCTTGCCATTTAAATAGTCCTCTCTTAACTGCCTGTAGGTCTGCAAGAAGTCCCTGTTACCCACAAAGTCTTCAATGAGATAATCTCTGTCAGCAAGAGGCAAGGACTCCAAGTCTTTGTTTGGTGCATTTAGTGGAGCAACACTGAGGGCTGATGGTGCAGGAGCAGCCATTATGCAGGCTGATTTTAACAGAGGTGAGTGCAATGGGTTGCAGGGTTCCTTAGAGCTTAATTGATAGGCTCATTGTAGACACTGTCTGAGCTCTTGTTCACAGTTGAAAAGGCAGGCTTGTTTCTGCAGCTTTTTGGTAAATTCACAGGGATTGTGAATTGCTAGGGGTAAAATGCAGAGGGCATGTGGGATTAGTTAGGTGAAAAACTGCTGCTGGTCTACACCCGACAAAAGGGAACAATGCCGGGCACCTCGAGTATGAATTCACAGCTTTGGCCCGTGAACTGACTGTTTCAGTGTTGAATTTATAGTTCTGGGGGTAAGCAGGTTAGCTTAGCTCACTTTTAGGTAGCAGACTATGCTTAATTGTGGAATTTGACAGGTGTTTTAATGGTGAATTTACAGATAAATGGTATGCATGGGCGAAAATGGGGAATTACGGTGAATACCTGGATAGAAACGCCTAGAAAGCCTGCGGGCCGAACTGTGAAGGCTGAATTGATGAGTTGGTACGGTTGCAAATTTGAATTTGGAGGTCCGGAGGCGCTTTGGCAGTGAACCAGCTGCAACGGCTATGTCTTCTTTTGCGCGAAAATGACAAAAAAAACGGCCTAAACCGTGACTTTAACGACAAATTCGGAAAAAATAGTTAATTGGCGCCTTTCCGCCGATGACGTCAGCATGACGTCATGGCGGACCCGGGTACGGAGGGTGACGTGGCTGTTTAGGTGTAGGCCAGGGTGGCAGGACACGGTGGCGGGTGGATAAGGTGGCAGGGCTACGTGGAGGGCCACGCGGCGCGGGGGCGGGAGATGGTGCTACGTCATGATGACGTATGGATGACATAAGGGGGAGGTGGTAAGCGGTTTCCCCGCACCACCTTTGGGCAAAGGCGGTATCGGGGAGGGGGGCTCCGAACAACCCCGCCGCCTACCACGCGTCCCATGTACGGGTGGAAAACCACGGTTCCCCGGACGCTAAAGGTCGGCAGCTCCAGATCTAAAAATACCCGCCCACCGTTGGATCGTGGGTGGCAGACGATCGACGACTGGCGGGCCTTCCGACGGATCGCGCAGGTTGGGGCGGGGGGGTCCCGCCAGCATATTAAAATATACGATTTAATAATCTGGTTGGAGAACCTTAGGTTTAGGGTTATTTGTGGGTTTTTTGGGGGTAGGGGTTAATATGCGGGGGGAAATAGGGTTAATAAGTGGATTTTAAGCAGAGGGAAGGGGTTTTTGTGGAATTACTTGGGCAGAGGTGAGGGGATGGCTTAGGGGGTGGTTATTACTCCAACCAGAGGTCAGAGCAATCCCATGACAGGGTTGACCATAGTCCCTGATGGACTAATGTCTCCCTTAACTAACTTATTTAGCTATAGTGCTAAGGGGAGGATATTTATACAATGCTGGGGGATTTATACACCTTGGTGTTTATAATAGTAGGGGGAAGGGAAACATAAGGGACTTTAGATAATAGAAGTTAAGGGTTAATATGGATGGAAGAAGTGGATGAGGGATGAAATCACTAAGTTTATGTGAAGATAACTTAGCTTAGGGAGTAGATCAAAATGAAAAGAATTTTAGACAAGAAATGTGGCTTATAAAGGAATAAGAACCACCATGAAACCTCAAATTCTTCCATGAATCTCAACTGATGAGGGGATGTTAGTAATGAGAGTGAAAGGGGAAACTGGGAAGTTAGACATGCTCCATTGCTTTGCTGCATCATAATGGAGAAGAGGACCTTCTCAATCCACTGTTATTCCTTTGTAAACAGTTTATCAAACACTCAACTAGAAAGGAATGACACTTCTGCAACCCCAACTGCCTACCCATCTATTTGCCTAGCATTTTTTGTTTCTTCATGGAGGGTGCACTTAGACTTGCAGACCCTTATTTGCCTTTTCTTTTCTTTGGCTTTTTCCCTTTTGATCCTCTATCTAAGGCTATCCTTATTGCTTCCAAGGTCCCAGATTAAGCAGTTGGGAACCTTATTTCTCTACCTAGCTAGTTTGTCTGCCAAGATTAAACAGTTTGGACAGACTTCTTTCTCTATTCTACAACAGAAAATTGAAACATGGTATGATCCAGATTAGGCTATTGGACCATCCATCAAAATTGGGACAACATCAAGCTATATACACACATTCAAGCTATATACACACATTGTCTTCTCTTGGAAATATGGGATCTTTGCATCACCAAAGCAGAGCATATTTGGACCTTTCTTTTCCAATCATGAAATATGAAACCTATTGGTATAGGTAGCTAACACACAACACCCACAAAATGCTGCAAAACCCTGGTTCATTTCCTTGCCAAACTGCAGAAGTGATTTACAATAAAGCTCAATGCATCCACAAGAGTCCAACCTTTATAAATGACTAAGAAAGTACATAATATATGCATCAAACCACCTATGCTATCCAACAGGGGTCGAATCCATGAGTCAAGGAGCTGTTTCAACAACATCTAAACTAAGAACTAGAAAATAGGTAGTGGAACAGCTTGCCTCTAAAACTATGGAAACTTATTCATTCAACCTCAAACCACCTCGAACTGATGTATCTACCCCCTTAAGTCATTTTTCATCATATTTGCATCATATTACATCATTTACCATCATAAATTTACCAAGGAGAAGATAAAAAGTCAACTGATAGTCAAACTGGGCGAAATTCTGAGTTTTTAGGCAAAATTGGCAAAAATTTGCCTGATGCGCAATGCCACTTCAAGACTGATTTTGGAGGCCTTCCAGTTCACCAAATCAGGCCCAAGATAGCTTGCTGGAAAGCCCTACCTATCTAGTTTTTGGAACACTTTAAATTTTTCGATTTGGAGGTCATTTTCCCCCTCAAAAGTGGATTCTCCCAAGACTGGTTCCTGTTTGTCCAAAAAGTGGCAAAGAGGGCACTTTTTGAGTGTTTTTTGCCCTTTTGGTGGCCAAGATCTCCTCCAAAATTAATGAAACTTTCTGGGTTTGCTTATTTTTTGATGTTGAATCCAAATCTATAAGCCATTTGTCAAGAGGATGCACCAATTCAATGCACAGCGCCACTGTTGTAAAATTTCAAAAGTTGAAAATGACAAAAATTTCTCAAAACTTGCCCAAATTTGGCACATGGGTCCCTCATTGATTGCTTTGTTGGACTAGTGAAGCCTCAACCAAGATCTTTAGCTTATCATGCTCCTTTTTTCTTCTTAAGTATCTCCATGGAACTGTCACTAAGGGTTTCTCTCTCATAATCATACTCACTATCCTTCTCCATACTTTATAGTTGTTTCCCTTGTGATGACTGAGAGGAGTATGAAGAGATTTAAAAGGGAAAGCAGGTGAGGGTAAACAAGAATTGGAAAGGGATGTGGGGAATAAGTAAGGTTAATGAATGATGTAGGATTTAAGAGTAATGATAGGGTTTTGGAATAATTATAGATCTTGGGAGTATGGTAGGGTTTGGGGTATATGAGCATAGGGTTTGATATGTGAGGGTAGGGTTTGGGAGATAGGAGAAATGAAAAGGAGTTAGGGAGGATGGGGTTTAGGAGATAGGTTTTGGGAAAATGAAATTATGGAATAGGGAATAAACAATTGTAATTTGTAGTGTATGAGGTAGTTTTAGAGACAAATTAGGGTTTTGAATTTTAGGATGCTAAAACCACCATCAAAGCATAAAAAACCCTATGTGAGATCAAAAGAGAGTTTACTTACTTGCTTGGAGGAGAAATGCAGTAATGAGAGTGATTAGAGGTGAAATTTGAGGGTTTTGAGGCGTTACTGGCCAATGCATAGTGCCCTAAACCCAATGCGTAGTGCCTCTCTGATGCATAGTGCCAGTGTAAATTTACACTGGAGAAAACTGCCTGATGCGCAGCACCTCTCTGATGCACAACGCTGACCCTCTGATGCGCAGCACCTCCCTGATGCACAGTGCCTTTTTTCAGATGAATTTTGAAGGCCTTCCCAGTGTCAAAATTTTGCATGTGGTAGCTCATTGGAAAGCTTGTCGAGTCTAATTTCCAAAAGATCTTGAATTTTTCAATTTGGAGCTAATTTTCCTTGTCAAAAATCAAAGCTCCCAAGACTGGTCAAAATGTGCAGAATGAGACTACCTAAATGTAGAGTGTTGTTGCAGTCAACTTTTGAAGGCCTTTCTCAACTCCAAATTGAGCTCATGATAGCTCATTGGAAAGCTATCTCTGTATAGATATCATCTAAATCATCAATCAATTCATTTAAACATCCCAACTAGGTGAAATATTTATTTTCCCAAGGTCACTGCAGAAGTGCATCAATCCTCTTGAGGCTAATGATGCTTTCGACATTTCTCCCGAACCATGTAACCTATGTAAAAAATGAAAGAGGTTTTTCTTCATGGGTCAATTATGGATAAAAACCTCTCTCACTTTTGTCAAATTCATCTTCTCTTTCTAAAAAACATCATTTGAATAAAACCTATCCCGCTGTGTAGAACAGGGGATTTGTGGAAATGAAGGGAAACGAAGGGGATAAGGGGCTTCTAAATTCTTGAGAAAATTTTAGGAAGTATGGATGGATGTTAGGAAGTAGTGAAAAGTGGAATTTCAAATATTTAGTAAGGGGAAGGGGTCCAAAAGGGAAAAACACAAGCCTAGCCTAGAAAATTTTCAAATTGTAGCAATAAACTAGGGTTTGTGGGAAAATGGTGAATTTGAGGGATATGAGTGATGGGAAGTGTTTAAGAAGGTATATTAAGGATAGGGGAAGGTGTATGAGCATCAGGATACAATTTTTTTTTATTAACTGACCATCCAAGAAAAATTACCTTCAAAACCCTAGGAGAGGGAAATGAGGCTTACCCAAGTACAACTGAAGCACGAACAAGGTGTAAAATGACCCATTGGAACCTGAAATGATGATGAAAACTCTTTGAATGATGGTACACTAAGCTGAATGGTGACATGGACCAATACTTGGAAGACTTTGGAAGGAGTGAAAACAACCCTAGACCTAATACCTAGTGACCAAATTTTACTTGAAGACTCACTAAAATGACAAAATTTGACTTTGACACCTTGAGACCACTTTGTAAGAGCATATTTGATCACTGATGGAAGGCTTCAAAGTCTGACACTAAAATTGGGCATCTAATGGCTCATTGGAAATCTTGTTGAGTCTACCTTCCAAAACATCTTGAATTTTTCAATTTGGAGCTCATTTGCCCTGTCAAAATTCAAAGCTCCCATGACGGTCAAAATGTGCAGAATGAGACTACCTGAATGCAGAGTGTTGTTGCAGTCAACTTTTGAAGGTCTTCCTCAACTCCAAATTGAGCTCATGATAGCTCATTGGAAATATCTCTCTGTCTAGATATCATTTAAATCATCAAGAAAGTCATTTTAATATCCTAGCTAAGTGAAATCTTGATTTTCCCAAGGTCACTCTAGAAGTGCATCAATCCTCCTGAGGCCAATGATGTTTTCGAAATTTCTCCCAAACCATGAAACCTGTGTAAGACCTGAAAAATGTTTTTCTTCTTGGGTCAATGATGGACAAAAAATTCTCTCACTTTTGTCAAATTCATCTTCTCTTTCTCATAAACATCATTTGAATAAAACCTATCCCGATGTATGGAACAGGGGATTTGTGGAAATGAAGGGAAACAAAGGGGATAAAGGGATTCTAAATTCTTGAGAAAATTTTAGGAATTAGGGAGGGATGTTAGGAAGTAGGGGAAAGTGGAATTTCAAAGATTGAGTGAGGGAAAGGGGTCCAAAAGGGAAAAACAAAGCCCTAGCCTTGAAAATTGTCAAATTGTAGCAATAAACTAGGGTTTGTGGGAAAATGATGAATTTGAGGGATATGAGTGATGTGAAACATTTAAGAAGGTATATTAAGGATAGGGGAAGGTGTATGATAATCAGGATACAAGTTTTGTTGATTATTTTACCATCCAAGAAAAATTACCTTCAAAACCGTAGGAGAGGGAAATGAGGCTTACCCAAGTACAACTGAAGCATGAACAAGGTGTAAAATGACCCATTGGAACCTAAATGATGATGACAAATCTTTGAATGATTGTACACTAAGCTGAATGGTGACATGCACCAATACTTGGAAGACTTTGGAAGGAGTGAAAACAACCCTAGACCTAATACCTAGTGACCAAATTTTACTTGAAGACTCACTGAAATGACAAAATTTGACTTTGACACCCTGAGACTATTTTGTAAGAGCATATTTGATCATTGATGGAAGGCTTCAAACGCTGACACTAACATTGGCTCCATTGGCTGTGGTAGCTCCTTGGAGGTGCCAAGAACACCGTAGACCAAGTAGCCTTATCCATTGGGCAACGAGTCAAAAACATAAATTGAAATGGATGACTGAAAACTGACGACTCAAAGACACAAACTAACTTGAAACTGGCTCAATACTAAAACACAATTGAAAAACTAGAAAATATGCTCAAAATGGAGCTTATTCAATAAAACCTACTCTAACTATTCTATTCATCCCCTAATCATGTGAAATGAAACAACCAATGCAACCAAGTAAGCATTCTAGCTGTTGTTTGAATTCTCCGCAAGCGCTTTCTTATGAACAACAAGAGAGAACTACTGAAGGCAACTCCCGTGAAAACTTGTAAACAGATCCATTGAATAATATGGATTCTCTATCCGACTCCAAAAATACTACATAAGGATCTTGAAATTCATGTGCACTAGGACTTAGCTCATCCTATGGATTACTTTTCTCCTCCTCATACCATGAATGCAAACTTTCGTCTAAGCTTTGTGATGAGACTCCTACTGAAAATGACAAAGAAACCGGCTGTCGGATCAATTTTGTATCAATACTTGTTTCAATATCACAGTTAGCTAGTGGAGAAGGACTTTGACTATAGACATCATCCAACACATTAGCTATTGGATCGTGTAAAACTTGAAAAGATTGTTGCAACCCATTTTCGATTGGTTCCAATGAGATGGCATGATTTTCTATAGGCTTCTCATCCTTTATTGAAGATATACTATGCAAATTTCCCTTCAAAAACTGAAATGATTCAAAACAGAAGGGTATGGAATCATCTTGCATCATTTGATCATATGCTCCAGCTTCCAAATCTTCATCTGCAACTTGACAATCAATGGCATTCGGGGGCTTCAAATCTAGATATGAGAAGTCTTGAACAAGGATTTCTTTGCCCTCAAGATGCTCTAGATCAAAACTTATCGGTGGTTGATTTCTGATTGCATGAAAGTTGTCTCTAATGAACCGGAATGAAGTAAAACAAAAAGGCAAAGATCCTTCACTTACTTCAAAATGTTCTGCACTTTCCTCCTCACTTCCATAGCTGATATGCATCGGCTGATCACTGTACTCGAGCTGTTGAAAGTGAACTTCCTCCTTCCACAAACTAGCTGTTGATTTGTCTACATGATTAGCTTCTGTTCGGAGGACATAATCATCATCATACTGATCAAACTAAGGCAAATCATCAGTAAAAGACACATCATCAAGCATACATGTCATATCAACAAATCTCTCTTCTCCAAAATGATCTATAAAACAATCATTATCAGATCTATGACAAGTGGGATAAGAAAGAAAATGTTTTGGATCATGTTGAAGCCCCGAAAATCGGGTCGACAACAAGGGGGATACCCACCCGGTCCGGACCTTGGTTGGCAGCTCCTTATCCGTTTGGTATAGCGGGTCCAACTGGGGATAATGGGACCAGTTTCGCAATCTAAGGGGTGTGTGTGTGTGTAGAGTTGGATGATGCTGATCTAAGAGTATTTTAAGCTAATTTAATTCAAACTTCTAAACTAACTCTATGCTATTGTAATCTAATAATAAACAACACATCTAATCTACGCTAACCCGGGGTGTATTTCTTCTATTATGCGATCTAAAGAGATTTCGAACAATAACTGGTAATAAAGATCATTCAGCTATCATAAGAATAGAAATCAATTAAGATAAACCACTCTGCATAAAAAGTTAGGCAAAACAGTTGTGAACAGCATATCGCATAATAAGTTATTCATATGTCAAGCACAAATAAATGACTCCACCGTACAGAAGTGCCAAATGGTAACCCACACATTCATACATTAACATATAAACAACTAAAACTGCATATCACTCTAAGAATATAAGCAGAAATTGGTCAAGAGATAAAAGTACCATTTATGACTGATTTCACTCATAAGCTTTAAGCAATAACGATTTATCTCTACTTGTTCTAACATCTACTAAGAGTACAAAAGTGCAACATCAGTAGCAAACATTAAATGCAAACATTGATAAATCTCGAGCCATCCATTCATCAAAAACCCCCTCCGAGGGTGCAAAAGTGCATGTTCTGAGGACAAGTTTTTTGAAAAATTTCCGAACCCCTCTCCAAATGCCTAAGAAGGGTTTAAATACTACTAACTAATTAATCTTAATTACATAAATTTAGGACACGGCTTCAAATGACCGCCCTTCTACTAAAGCAAATTTATTTCTAAAAATTGAATCTAATTTCTAACCGTTTCTGTATTTGCTCCTTAGTGTTGTAAGCAATGCAACGTTCGCCTGGGAAGAGTCGGCTGGTTGTCTTCTCCTTTCATTCGAGCGACGAAAATAGAAATAACAAGAGCTGGCACCGCTTTCTGACAAACTAGAAGATATTTTCGAAAATCTTCCTCTGGCTTGGTGTATTCGCTGTGTGTATACTTGGTATAACCCAAATTTCTTTCAAACTGATTGTGCTATTGCTATTTCGGTTTCCGGCTGTGCGAATGACTGAATAAGTTAGGGACTTTTCTCTCTGAACAATTTTCTGTATTGAAAATTGCTTCCGTTCTTTGTTCCAGGCTTTTCTGGAGCGCCTTCCCTCTTTAGCGTTTTTCTTTTTGCTTTACCCAGTCTGAGCTTTAGGATATTTTGTAAACATGCTGCTTTTGTGTGCCTTTGACTCTGAGTCTTGGATAGTCTATTTCCATCAGTATCTGTTGAGTGATACTCTGGAATCCGCGGTCCTGCTACATGCGGCATCCGTTTGCGAAGGCATCTCTTCTCTGTTCTCCGAGTATTGACGCTTTCCCCTTTTCCTTAGATGTTTCCTGCACATTGATTTATATTAGTTGCTGCCTTACAGTTTACGCAAAGGAAAAGAGTAATGACGAAAAGATTGACATGAAAGCTTTAAGTTCTAATGAATGCATAATCATGACACTCATAATGACTTGACTCTTCGAAAAACACAACACAGTCCTTCTTGGATACTTTGGCGTACAATCATTAATTTCTCTTAAGGCGCGCGCCCAATTTTGGTCTACAGACAGTTTTCCTTGAACACTATGTCAAGGAAATTTTGCGATGAGAGATTCCTGCGATTCGCATCGCAGTATCGAGGATTGCGATGTCAAGATGTGTCATCGCAGGAATTGATGGTCGCATTAATCGCAAATCGCAGATTGCAAGATCGCAGATCGCAGATCGCGAGATCACAGATCGTACATCGCGAGATCGCAGATCGCAAATCGCAAAACGCGCTTAATCATCCAATCACTGTGTGCTGCTTATGCGATGTTGCGATATGCAACGTCGCATATCGTCCGTCGGCGATTCCTTAATTTTTCATTTTAAGAGTTCTTCTCAATATATGTGATGCGATGAATTTCGTGTCGCTTCTTCGCAGCTTATTATTGCGCATAGGAAAACGCTTCACTCTCTCTTCGCGATGCGATACAACTTTAGGGAGTTAAAATGCAAAAATTTTGATAAAATGTTTTTTTGGATTTTTTGTTAAGGGTCCCCATTTGCTTGGTGTTATTGCTAATACCAAGCAAAGAGGGGGGTTGTTGGTGACCACAAAAATGGCGATTCACTGTGAAGAACCAGTTATCTCTGCTTTTCTATTGAATTTCCACTTCCGAAGCAGAAAAATTTTCATATGTCTAAATTTTGTTATGGACAGATAGAGTACATTACTCCTTATCCTATCAATGATACTTTGTCTCAACCTTTTCATATTCCAATTGTTTGTTTCCTCAGGCTTAGTTCTTGTATCCACACCAGACATTACTCGGTCTTTTTTAAAGATAAAATAAGGTCTTCTTTGTGTGCTGGCTTTTAAAATATGCTCATTTGTCGTAGGTAGAGCCTCTGCTGCCCACAAGCGTCCATAGCCTGGACAGGGTTACCTGTTATCCAGCAATGATCCTTTATCCTGCTTGAGATTATTTACAACATTTCAGAGAAAAACCCTTTTTGAAACTTTTTCCTTTTTTATTCTCTAAAGAACAATGTCTTGGTTTGGTGGCCAAATTATGACACAGTCATTCACTCGATTTACACTTTTGCTGAACAAGCTGGCTCACGATGAGACCCCTTGTCTTTTGATTGCAACAATCTTGAGTCGTTGCCCTGTTTTGGTAGATAATATCAGCAAAGTCAGCAAGTTATAATATCTGTGATCATGATAAGCCGGCTCGTGATGAGACCTCTTATTCTTTGAGATATAGTGTTTTCTCGGATTGTTCCTCTGAATGCTGCGATTTCCTTTAGCAGGGAGGAATTCATTGTTTTTCCTTAAGAAAGATCTGGACGACAATAATAGAGTTTGAAAACAACAGCTTTACAGAGAATATTTATTTTATTATTGATACCTTTCATTGTGCTGATATAAAACAATTTCTTACCAAAGGTTGCTTTCATCAAGTTTTTGAAGTTGAAACTAGCATCATGTTTAGGCTAAAGTTAACTCTACCTGTCAATAATAAAAATCAGATTTTTTGAAAAAAAATTCTACTTGTACAAGCGAAAAGCTCAAAATCCGATAGAGAATTGGTGTCTTTTTCATGAACCCTTTTAGTGACCATCTACAACTGGTTTTATTTATAAGAAAGAGAAAAACAAACAAAAACAAAAAACTATCCTACAAAAATAGAAGAGTGATCTTCTATGGAAAATACATTTTAAGAATCTGTCCATTAACAGGCAAAGAATCTCTTCTTCCTGCCAAATCCTGCAACACAAACGTCGATGGGCCTATGACTTCTACAATCTGAAAAGGACCAAGCCACAACTTCTGAAATTTCGTATGTTTGCCCTTTTCTTCATGAGCCTTATCCCATTTCAAAACTAAATCTCCCATCTGAAAGTTTTTCCTGGTCATTATGCTTGAGTCAAAAGAGGATTTTATCAGCGCTTGATGATGGGCATGGGTTTTCTTAGCTTGTTTTCGCTGTTCTTCTAATTTTATCATTTCCATTTGTCTTAGTTGTATGGAGGAGGTAGATACCTCGTCGATGTGTTGCACTAAAGTCAAAGAGGGAATGACTAAGTGAGTTGGAAGAACCACTTCTTTACAATGTTTGCTGGTTTGATCTCAAGATCGTATTCTTGTAAAGCGGTGATCCAATTTGCTCTTTTTTCGCCCACATCCTTCTGTATCAGAAGGTTTCTTACCGCTGAAAACGGTACTATGACTTCGGTATGGGTTTTAAGTAAGAAAGGTCTGAAATACTTGATCGCTTTGAAAACAGCATATGCCTATTTCTCCACGTCTGAATAGTTGAGTTCAGCACCTTGTAAGTTCGAGCTAAAAAATGCGATTGGAGCTTCCGCCTTCTCTTGATTTGCTTGAGTTAGAATCGCGGCATAAGATTTCTCTGAGGCAAATGTGTATAAGATAAAAGATTCTGAAAAATTCGGGGTCGCTAAAGATGGAGCGTTAATGCTAGCTTGTTTGATCAAGTTGAATGCTTCATGCTCATCTTGACCCCATTTAAAATTTGAATTCTTTTTAATCATATTTTGCAAAAGAGAAACAATACGTGAGAAGTCTGGGACAAATCTCTTCACAAAATTGATTTGACCAAGGAAAGATTGCATGGCTTTTTTGTTATGAGGCATGGATATTTCGAAAATTTCTTTGATTCTGTCAGGTTCAATGTGAATACCAGATTTTGACACTATGAATCCTAGCAGCTTTCCTTCACTTAATGCAAAAAAAGATTTCTTTGGGTTAAGTGAAATCCCATACCTTAAACATCGTTGAAAGATTTGTTTCAAGTCTTTGATATGGTCGCTTCGCTTCTTGGAGTACACTGTTATATCATCTAGGTAAATCACTACAGATTTATTGACTAAAGCTTTAAATGCGATGTCCATGGCTCTCTGAAAGGTAGCGCCGGCATTGATCAAACCAAATGGCATCTTCCGATATGCGTATGTGCCCCATTTAGTTCAGAATGTGGTTTTTAACTGATCATCGGGATGTACCAGCACTTGATTGTATCCTGAAAATCCATCCAACATTAATTCTGAGCCTGCTACTGCCTGTAATATCTGCTCCATAGGTGGGAGGGGAAAATTGTCTTTTTGACAGGCTTTGTTGAGATTCCGGAAATCGATACAGATTCTAATATATCCATTTTTCTTTCTAACGGGTACCATATTGGATACCCATTTGGAATGTCTGATGGGGAAAATTATTCTGGCTCTCAACAACTTATTTAGCTCAGTTTTTATCTGATTTTCTAAATTGGGGTGGATTTTTCTGAGTTTCTGCTGGACAGGTTTTTCATTGTCAATCATAGGGATAGTGTGTTGAATGATAGAAGTGTCGTATGTCTTCAGCTCATCGTAATTCCAGGCAAAAACATTTTTGTATTTCCTCAAAAGACGGATATACGCTAATTTTTCTTCAGGGGCTAGGCCATGGCCTAGATTAAAGTTTTGTGGTTTCTCATCGGTTCCTAGGTTTACTAATTCGTAGTTCAGAGTCGAACTGTAGAGTTTAGAATTGGCAGACCTTTTAAACCGACTTTTCAAATCATATAAGTCTTCTAACTTAACCACCGATTTAGGTATAGCATTATCAGTGCTATTTTGTTGTATTTGGTGATCATTATGGTCTTCGTCAATTATTTGATTTGAGTAGGATCCTTCAGAAGTGAGGAAATTTACAATGTCAGGATCATCATTGAATACTCTCCAGTTTGTAATGTTGTCAGGGATGGATGGTCTAAAGATTAATTCTATTGAGAATCTATCTGGACTAAAATCTTCGGAGGGAATAAGTCTGGAGGCTACGTTAGCTAACAGGTCTGCGCTCGCATTTTGAAGTCTTGGGATTGACGAAATATTGAATGCTATGAAATGTGCAGTCAGATCTTGTACTAAAGATTGATAGTGTTTCAAATGACCTGATAGGCAATGTATGGTGTTACGTACCTGTTTGACGACGATCTCAGAGTCTCCGAAAACTTGCAGGTACTTAACGTTCAACCCGATTGCTTTGTATAGGCCTTGCACCAAGGCCTCGTATTCCGCTGTATTGTTTGTGCAATCGAATTCAAGTCTGCACGTAAGCATGGTCTTATTTCCGTCTGGGCTAATCAGAACGCATCCTGCTCCTGCTCCCTCGTTATATTTAGAGCCATCAAAATATAATTTCCAAAACAAAGATGTATTTACAGGGTTATCTAAAAAATTAACACACTTTGAATTATCAGTTTGGGAAAAAATTTCGACTTGGGACAAAACTGAATTTTCTAAGTAAGGTGAGATATGAGCATTGAAATTGCCGAGGAAAGAATCTACCGAGTAATTGCCTATGATACTGCTGTTGTATGCTATTGCTTCATTTTCTCCCTCCAATTCCGTCATTATGTACTTCTGGTGTAACTCTCGTTCAACCTTTATTTGATTCGGTTTACCATTGTAGGGTAACCACATATGCGACCAGTCGGTTGAGAAGTATCCATGGAGTTTTTCGGACCAATCCCTGCTAAGAATTAAACCATAGAATTCAAGGATATCAGCTACTAGAATGTCAATAACCTGACATACCTTCGGGTTAGACGACAATCTTATGGTCACTTGATTAAGTTCACCAATCACTTCGACTTGAGATCGATCAAGCTGAACTATGAGCACCGCAGATTTTTGTGGTTGAACATTCAACTTGGCACATATTGGTCTGGGTAAAATATTCGTTGAAGCACCAGAATCTACCAAACAATTATGCACGTTTTTATTGAAAATTTCATAAGTGAGAAGAAAAGGGGGAGTGTGAGACCTTGATCTTCCTCCAATCAAGGCGATGTCATTTGGGTCAATCTTATTGATCGTGTTGGTTGGAGGTCTTCCCATGTTGTGGGAAGCTACAGCTGTAGGTAAGGATGTAGTAGGCACGACATGTAATTCTTTCATCATTATCTTTTGTTGATGTTTCAATTTGCTCAACTCGTAAAGAGTGATATTAGCCCTAGTCTTTTTCATGTCATCGATAATGTTGTACTCCATTTCATCTGACACAATGAGTGTTCTTGATGGAGGTGTTTGATCTGATTGGACTGGGCTATATTGAGTCGCTTTAGCAGTTGTTTTCTTTGTTGCGACTTTATCTTTTGCTGCAGGGCTTGCGCCCTTCTCCTTAGGGGCAGTTTGGGGAGGATCAAGTTGGTTTTTGCTTCGTGTGCTAACCGGAAATGCTTCTTGATCTTCTTCTTGTGGGAGGATGAAATCCCACATTCCTTGTAGTTCCACAAATTCTTCGTCATCGGTCTGCACTTCAGTGGTATTCTCTTCTTCTTCCTCTTCTTCGGATTCGACGTTTGAGATAGCGTTGGGTGGTTTCACATCCATTGAAGGATTTCTTTTAAAATCTCTGTAGGGCTTTTTTGAAGAAGTTTCTGCTACTTGTTTTTTTATGTCAATCATCTCATTGGACATGGTTTTTAACACTTTTTGTAATCCTTCCAAATTGAAAGGATCTTTCGTTTGTTTCTTCTTGGGGTCTTCTTTGTAGGAGACTTTCTTAGATTTGCGTTCCTCTATCGCAGATCTTTTTTCCAGGGCTACTACGCGTTTCTCTACTGCTATCGCCTCTGCCAAGTTTTCAACTAAGGTTGTCTTATTTGCCCTATCAACGAAGATTGCCAAGTTTGATGGTAAGGCTGTAATATACCATTCACATCTCACTTCTTCGCTGGGCTGGGAAGCAGCGTGAATTTTGTTGAGGATTTTATTGAACCGTAAATTAAAATCTTTGATGGGTTCTCTAGCCTCAGCTTTAAGATTGGATAGGTCATTGATCAACGTCGTCGTTGATCTGTCATCCCCAAACTTGGTAAGGAATTGACTTTGAAAAATGTCCCAACTTGTGATAGACCCGGAAGGTAATGAAAAGTACCATGACCCGGCTGTCCCTTGCATTGTGTAGGGAAAAAGCCGGACGACAGCATCCTCGTTGGTAACTCCGTTGAGATTAACAGAAAGCATGAAATTATTGATATGCTCTTCAGCTAGCATGCCTGTTTCTGGATTGAATTTGGGTAGCCATTTCTTAGGATGGGCCGGTATTGGGCTCAGGGGTGGAGGCATTAAAACTGCCCCAGGATTGTTCCATGGAGACTGGGCCATCGTTGAGCTGCTAGTGAATGAAAGTGCAGAGGATGATCCCTGATGCTGGGAAGATGAAGATATTATGATCTTTGATGATTGAAGAGGAGGGGCTGTGGAAGATGGATGAGTGGTTTGGAATGAAGACGTGGGTGGTTGACTTCGCGGTAAGGGAGTTGAAATGGATGACGTGGATGAAAGAGTCTCACTGTCAGACTCTGGTGGTGTTTTCCTTGCTCTTTTCCTGGTGGGGAGAGGGAATTCAGTTGGATGGATGCCAAATTTTTCGCTCTTTAATCTGGTCAGGGGATGAGCAGGATTGTACTGCAAAGTGACGCTGCTTTGAGATTTATCAGACCTTTGAGTAAAAATAGAGAATCCCTAGAGTTTACGAATCAGAGTTTGAATTTCAGGGGGTTCAATGATAAATTGGTCTGAAATATTAGGGTATGTAGCAGCGGTTGATACTCGAGGGACTTCTGACTCTGGATTTAAACGTACTTGGGAAGTCGGGGGAGTTGATGAGGGCGATTTACTCTCAGAATGGTATTTAGATTTTGATTTAGGTGCCATTCATAGTTCGGGCCCTCCTTCTAGCGCCAAATATGTTGAAGCCCCGAAAATCGGGTCGACAACAAGGGGGATACCCACCCAGTCCAGACCTTGGTTGGCAGCTCCTTATCCGTTTGGTATAGCGGGTCCGACTGGGGATAATGGGACCAGTTTCCCAATCTAAGGGGTGTGTGTGTGTGTAGAGTTGGATGATGCTGATCTAAGAGTATTTTAAGCTAATTTAATTCAAACTTCTAAACCAACTCTATGCTATTGTAATCTAATAAGAAACAACACATCTAATATACACTAACTCGGGGTGTATTTCTTCTATTATGCGATCTAAAGAGATTTCGAACAATAACTGGTAATAAAGATCATTCAGTTATCATAAGAATAAAAATCAATTAAGATAAACCACTCTGCATAAAAAGTTAGGCAAAACAGTTGTGAACAGCATATCGCATAATAAGTTATTCATATGTCAAGCACAAATAAATGACTCCACCGTACAGAAGTGCCAAATGGTAACCCACACATTCATACATCAACATATAAACAACTAAAACTACATATCACTCTAAGAATATAAGCAGAAATTGGTCAAGAGATAAAAGTACCATTTATGACTGATTTCACTCATAAGCTTCAAGCAATAACGATTTATCTCTACTTGTTCTAACATCTACTAAGATTACAAAAGTGCAACATCAGTAGCAGACATTAAATGCAAACATTGATAAATCTCGATCCATCCATTCATCAAAAACCCCCTCCGAGGGTGCAAAAGTGCATGTTCTAAGGACAAGTTTTTTGACAAATTTTTGGACCCCTCTCCAAATGCCTAAGAAGGGTTTAAATACTACTAACTAATTAATCTTAATTACATAAATTTAGGACATGGCTTCAAATGACCGCCCTTCTACTAAAGCAAATTTATTTCTAAAAATTGAATCTAATTTCTAACCGTTTCTGTATTTGCTCCTTAGTGTTGTAAGCAATGCAACGTTCGCCTGGGAAGAGTCAGCTGGTTGTCTTCTCCTTTCGTTCGAGCGACGAAAATAGAAATAACAAGAGCTGGCACCGCTTTCTGACAAACTAGAAGATATTTTCGAAAATCTTCCTCTGGCTTGGTGTATTCGCTGTGTGTATCCTTGGTATAACCGAAATTTCTTTCAAACTGATTGTGTTGTTGCTATTTCGGTTTCCGGCCGTGCGAATGACTAAATAAGTTAGGGAATTTTCTCTCTGAACAATTTTCCGTATTGAAAATTGCTTCCGTTCTTTGTTCCAGGCTTTTCTGGAGAGTCTTCCCTCTTTAGAGTTTTTCTTTTTGCTTTACCCAGTCTTAGCTTCAGGATCTTTTGTAAACATGCTGCTTTTGTGCGCCTTTGACTCTGAGTCTTGGATAGTCTATTTCCATCAGTATCTATTGAGTGATACTCTGGAATCCGTGGTCCTGCTGCATGCGGCATCCGTTTGCGAAGGCATCTCTTCTCTGTTCTCCGAGTATTGACGCTTTCCCCTTTTCCTTAGATGTTTCTTGCACATTGATTTATATTAGTTGCTGCTTTACAGTTTACGCAAAGGAAAAGAGTAATGACGAAAAGATTGACATGAAAGCTTTAAGTTCTAATGAATGCATAATCATGACACTCATAATGACTTGACTCTTTGAAAAACACAACACAATCCTTCTTGGATACTTTGGCGTACAATCATTAATTTCTCTTAAGGCGCTCGCCCAATTTTGGTCTACAGATAGTTTTCCTTGAACACTATGTCGAGGAAATTTTGCGATGAGAGATTTCTGCGATTCGCATCGCAGTATCGAGG
This sequence comes from Pinus tabuliformis, assembly GCA_031772625.1. NCBI lineage: Eukaryota > Viridiplantae > Streptophyta > Pinopsida > Pinales > Pinaceae > Pinus > Pinus tabuliformis. Next base: position 764,957,847 of record CM062804.1, on the reverse strand, counting down.
ATTGCGATGTCAAGATGTGTCATCGCAGGAATTGATGGTTGCATTAATCACAAATCGTAGATCGCAAGATCGCAGATCGCAGATCGCAGATCGCGAGATCGCAGATCGCGAGATCGCAGATCGCGAGATCGCAGATCGCGAGATCGCAAAACGCGCTTAATCATCCAATCACTGTGTGCTGCTTATGTGATGTTGCGATATACGACGTCGCATATCGACCGTCGGCGATTCCTTAATTTTTCATTTTAAGAGCGCTTCTCAATATATGCGATGCGATTAATTTCGCGTCGCTTCTTCGCAGCTTATTATTGTGCATAGGAAAACACTTCACTCTCTCTTCGCGATGCAATACAGCTTTAGGGAGTTAAAATAAAAAAAAATTGATAAAATGATTTTTTGGATTTTTTGTTAAGGGTCCCCATTTGCTTGGTGTTATTGCTAATACCAAGCAAAGAGGGGGGTTGTTGGTGACCACAACAGATCAGCCACTTGTTCTTCTTCAATCAGTAAGCCATGGTCTTGAACATAATACTCATTCCTTGTGGTGATATTTTGCATCATCTCTTCCACTACACTTACCAAAATGTCGAGCTTTACCTCTAAAGATGTCGATTCCTCTGGATCTATGTTCTTCCTCTCTTCTTTATTCAACTTTTCCCTTCTAATCAGAAAATTAGCCTCTACATCTACTACACTGTTTTGCATCTCTTCAAGTGTTGCAAGATTCCTTTCCCTTAGCTGAAACTCGATTTCTGGATCAAAGGCATCCGGGTAGTGCAAGAGAATGGATCCAGGAGGAGGTCTTATATTAACCAACATCGAAAATTAGACTTGGTTAAATCTGGCAGAAAATTGTTGTACTGTCTCCCCTGACTGTCTTTTCAACTGGTTATATTCTTCTAGAATCAAGAAAGGGTTTTGTCTGACCACCCACCTGTCGAGGAAAACTTTGATGAACTGTTGGAAATCTGAGATGCTTACATCAGGTAGGGTTTTGAACCAACTCTTGACTTTGCCTTGCAAAGAAAGAGAAAAAGCCTAATACTGAAATCTTCTTCATCAACTTCAAAAAGATCGAGAAAAGACTCAAAATTCAATACATGTCTCTTAGCAGTGATGTTGTCACGTTCACCATCAAATCTTGGTAGATATAGGTAATGATTTTTATGGAAAGCATGTGATATAGGAGGTAAAATTAGAGGTTTGTATCTATCTGGAATTTTACAAGGTATAGGAGTATGTACATAAGGTGTAGAATCAGTCTTTGTCTCTTGAGGCTCATCAGTTTGAAGATGGTCATCACAAAATTCAGAAGAAGGGTCTTGATCAAGATCAAAGGCGTGCGCATATTTTGTATCCACAATCTTCAAAGGGAAAGAATCAAATGCATATCTAGGATCTTTCCTCAAATACAATATACTTTGCAAAGCCTTCTTGACATTCTCGGGAAAAGAGAAGAAATAATTTATAACACCAACATCCCCTCATATTGCTTCATATGAGACTTCGGTCCGCACTCCACGGGCTGATGCCGAAAGGGCCAGTAGTGTAGGGATTTGTTTAGCTGACTAACATTGAACCTAGGTCAGGGCCCACATAGTCAACAAATGGTTCCATTGTCGGGACCAGAATCTACATGAGAGATGTGTGATATCATATCACTGGAATCCAACTAAGAAAGAGATCAAAGATGAGTTGGATAGGAAAATCCGCGAATTTGCAGCGCAGGAGAACAGAAATCTGTGGCTAACAAAGGAACAGTGGCTTGACAGATACCTATATATAGAAATCCATGAGATATTTTTATGTTCCTTTCCAGTTGAGTTATACGAGTGGATTGCGAAACTAGCGGATAGCCAAGGAAGGTGGAGGCTTGACGGTCCTATTGTCTGGACCCCTAAGTTAGTATAGAGACTAGAAGCATATGAGGATAAGATCACCCACGTTGTCGATCGTTGCCTCGATCATGTCATAGGAGGGTTTATGACTGAATTCATGGTCGATACCTCAGTCAGTTACAGCGAGGCAAAGCGTCACTTTTTCAAAGGTCCGCGAGGTAAGTACTTGAAGTCTTTAAATACTTGGATTAAGTTGTTATTCTATGAAAAATAGGTTATGTAGCTACCTTGATGTTCAGAGCTATGCGAAGTGGACAGACTTACAGGAACGAAGGAAGGAAGGATCTTGAATATAGCCCACTGATTTCACCTCCTTTGAGTGACAAAGAGGGAGTAGCGCAGGCTTCTCCACGAAGTGAAGTTCAATTGATAAAACAAGGGTTCCCGCGACTACCACCTCCATGCACACCACCTCCACCTTCACCACCATCACTTGCGACTTTGCCCACATCACCACCTCCTCCATCACAGTTCAACATGGCAAATTCAGTGAAGTTGCCTTTGTTTAAGGGCTTAGGAAATGACGACCTGAACGAGTTCTGGTTCATCATAAAAGTTGTATGGGTAGCTCAGGGTGTTATAGATGATCAAATGAAGAAGATGGCGTTGGTTAATGCTTTGCAGGATCACATGCTAACTTGGTACATCAAGTACTCTAACAATAGCCCAAACGCTAGGTTGGAAGAGATCTAGATCGCGCTGAATAAAGAGTTTAGTGGCCTAAATCAAGGGTGCAGTCGATTGTGGGGTTCAAGGAAATTTCGATGAAACCAGGTGAGACACCTTGGGAGTTGGATCATAGATTGAAGTGTAAAATCTGTGAAGCTAATATGAACTTAACAGATGGGCAGCACCGTGAATGATTCGTGGCTTCACTCCTGCCTCAGCTAAGGGTTGCGTTGTCACAACATAAGATTATGACTTAGGCAGAGGCCTTGGAGATTGCAATAAGACTGCATGAAACACCGATGTAAGATCCGAATCTAGGGGTTCAACAGATCCATCTGCAGTTTCAAAATCTTTGCCTCGAAATGAAAAGTTTGAAGCAAGATAGAATAGTTTAGCCAAAGGCACGCGAAGAGATATGGTGCTTCAAATGTAAAGGTCAGGGGCATGACAAAGACCATTGTCCGGTCTTTGCGAACTATATTACAGGGGGAGGACCGATGCCTTTGAGGCCAGAAGCCCAAGCAGGACCGAGCACGGGGCCTGCGTTGTGGTGCGCTATATGTCAGGTAGCAGGGAAACATATGACTGATAATTGTCATTTGCTGCAGAAGTTTGTACAAAAACTGCAACAATTGTTCTACAACTTCTGCAGGTCGGTAGGGAATGATGAGTGCAACTGCCAAAGTTATGAATTGATGATGGACATAACACCCACCTATAGAGTTCAGGTAGAAATGCAGCCTCCTGACCAGGGCATTGGGATGGCGCATACGAGGCCAAGGTGGAGGAGGACCTGGTAGAGGTCGGGGACAGCTGATTTGTTACAATTGTGGAGGACCGGGACACTATGCCCACGAATGCACTAACCCAATGCATCCATCATGAAAATATTGTACTCAATTTGATCATGAGACTGAGGAATGTCCTACACTGATAGAAAGGATACGCGACAAAGGAGTGATACCACCGCAGCCGACTCAGAACCTACAGATGATGAGGTTTGAGCTTCGTGAAGAGGATTCGAATGTGAATATCGTGCTCCGAAGTGGAATTGCAACAGGCGACGATAAGGGGAAACATCCTGAAGATAGTGCATGGGTTCACAAAGCTCCAGAGAAGGAGGTTGAATTTGATTTGGAGCGTGCATATAAAATGTTCATGGAAGAAAAGAAGAGCTTCGTGAGGCCTCTACCTCGGGGAGTTGGGATAAACCTTTTCAGGAAATGGACCCTTCTATGCTTACAACCTTTCTAGAGACCTGCATGAAGATGTTGTGCGATAGCAAGGCTATGAAGGGGTTACAGGAACTTATAAATAGATGCGCCGGAAACACTCCAGGTGAACTGCGCGTGGTATGGAAGATCGGTAAGCATAAGGCAAGGACAGGACGAGAAATGAGACTCACCGCGCAGATAGGAGAATACAAAATGGATGAAGTTATTCTGGATCTAGAGTCAAACGCAAACGTGTTGCCAAAGCAAACATGGGAGAAGATGGGGAGACCCGCGCTACAGTGGTCTCCGATTCAGTTAAGGATGGAAAATCAGCAAAATATCATCCCCATGCGACGGTTGCAAGGAGTAACTGTAGATATTGAAGGCGTGACCGGATTGGCTGATTTTGAAGTAATAGAAATTTTGGATGACAACAACCCCTACTCTGCGCTCCTTGGCATTGAATGGGCTACTGACATGAATGGGGTAATCAACCTAAAGAAGCAAAAGATGATATTTGAAAAGAAATCGCTTTGTGTAATAGTACCCCTAGATCCTACAAAAGGATCGCGCTATACTGAACCAGTCTGCGATTACGAAAGAGATGATGATTTGTACTGCATATATAAGATAATAGTGCGAGACCAAGATTGGGTGAATCCAACAATTGATGGAAAAATTACATGGGATCGTGAGAGTTCCTGCAACTCAAACTCGGTTAAAGAATTAGAGCGCTGGAATAATCGGCTACATGAAGTAACTACACTGAATTGTAACATCATGACCTGGTCGCTACGCTATATGTCATCAGAGGTAAGAAATATGCCCGCGTATGATGGCTTGAATGATGTGGATGTGTTTTTGGATGCATTTGAGAGGGAAGTACTAGAGAAGCAACGATTCTAGGCTTTGGACTAGGTACTCTGTGCTACGCCCGCGAGATGGTGGGGTACGCACAAGGGTAGTTTTGATGATTGGCACAAGTGTAGGAGGATGATGAGAACATGCTTTGGGAAGTCGAAGGTACGAGTGATAGACAAGTATGACGAGAAGGATGATCTGCGCCCTCACTTGGCCAAATGGGCTAAGGCCTACAGAGCGAAGCCCCAACATGAATCGTTGCACTTGTTCTGTCACACCTTAGATGTCATCCCGATGAACTGGTACTTGGAGGCAGATCTCCACCATGGCACAGGAGAATGGGTATTCTGCGCGAAGGGTTCATAATGATGTTCAGCTTCAAAGATGGTTTTGACTGTATTGACAAAGTGCTACAAGAGGTTAAAGCAGCAATCTTTAGGATACCGTAGGATCCTTTGGATTTGATTCAACTCGATTGGACTACTCAGCTGAGCCACGTGCTGGAACACTATAATGTGACCACTGCAAAATAATATGAGGACCCATGAAAGATTAATATCCCTAAAACCGAGGGTCACCACGAGGTCGAGGGCCCTCTGATCGAGAATCTTGATATAACTGCACTGCTGAAGACTAAACAGATAAATATTGGTACGGAGGCGAAGCCCAAATTCGTGAAGATTGGAGATTACTGGGATGACGTGACGATAGATAAGGTCATTGAATTGCTCTGCAAATACCATGATTTGTTCCCTACCAAGTTTATGGAGTTAAAGAGGATAATAGGAGATCTGGGCATTATGAAGATCACGTTAAAACCCAATGTGAAGCCAGTTAAGCAAGGACCTTACCATCTCAATATGAAGTATAAGGAGAAGGTCCACTTAGAGTTAGATAAGATGCTTGCGGCAGGCATCATTGAACCCGTAGAAGAATCTGATTGGGTGAGCCCAATGGTGGTACAGGAAAATAAGTAAAAGGGTGAAATAAGGATATGCGCAGATCTCAGGAAGTTGAATGATGCTTGCATGCATGATCCTTTCACGACTTCATTCACTGATGAGGCATTGGATAATGTAGGTGGCTAGGAAGCGTACTCCTTCACTGATGGGTTCTCTAGGTACCATTAGATCAAAATCGCTCCTGAAGATAGAAGCAAGACAACCTTCGCAACTGAATGGGGATGTTTTCAGTACACCGTAATGCATTTCGGATTAAAGAATGTTCCTATGATTTTTTCACGAATAGCCATTGCCACTGTGACTAATGTAACCGACCGAAACAAGCACATAGCTCAGGTCGTGGAGGAAGCATGCCGAATGGTCCCGGAGTTGGCCATTCCTAAGGGAGAACTGGTAGAGGTGTGCGTTCGCAAACTTGCTACGAGGGTGTGCGACGCTCGCACAGAGTTGGCTAAGGTTCAACTGGAGCTGAACCTATAGATTGAAAAGTTGCAGTTAAAGGCCTAGCCTTCAACTTTGCTGGAAGTAAAGGAGTAGCGCGCAACCGTTGTCACAGAGGCGATAGCGGTAGTAGACAATGTAGTAGCAGACTGCACAAGGCCATTTGAACAATCGCTCGAGGTCCTGGCTAATCTTCAAGAAGATCCTAACGTATAGCGGCTGGAGACAGAGGTGTGAGAACTGCACCAGTGCTATGACGAGGTAAAAGGAACAGCGCGCACCGTTGCCCTCACACAAAGATTTGCGAAGCTGTAGGAGGCCAAAACACTAAAGGAATAGGTATATGTAGCGCAACACAAAGAGGTAGTGTTGAAGGCGCGCTTGAAGCCTTGGTTGGATGAAGCATATTTGGTCATAGCCTCCATTGAAGGCAAGCTTTCTAGTCTGCAGGTGACTCAGTAGAAGCTTCAGGCTGATAGTTCAAGACTAGCGACAGAACAGTTGGTTGAAGAATTGAAGCAGGCGGCCGCACAGTGCACCATCGAGGTTCCCGTCATACAGGTCAAGCTGAGAGGTCTTCACGCCAAGATCTCCACACCCACAGAGTGACTCGAGGGCGAGTCACCATGTTTGTGTTTGGGGCCTATTGGGAATGGGTTCCCCCAAGAGCAGTTTTGGGGCTAAAAGCCCATGTTTTTGGACAATTTTTTAAATAAAGTTGTAAAGTCTCCACATTTTATGGTCACAGAGTACGAAGGTGTCAAGAGTCATAAAGGGTTGTCTGCCCTTATTTTTTAAAGTATCAAGTCAACTGTAAAGACCTACCCATGGTCTGCGAACCATGGGATTGTATAAAAAGGAGCTAAGTAAGTAATATTTAGGAAGGGAGAATCAATTAAGCTTTGGGAAATTTTGGAAAAAAAGGTCTAAGTGTTTTTGGGTCTTAGCATAGGTAGAGGCTCTGCAGTTGAGTGCACAGAGGCCTAGGATGGAAGTCCACCGCTGAGTGCGTGGACCCCTGTAGTTGTGTGTGCAGGGCAAATAGAGTCTGTATTAAACTGGAAGATATCAATAAAGAGAAGTATTATGCAATTATTGTGTATTTAGTCTCTGTTAATGCATCTTATTATATTGCAATCTGGGTTTATTTTACAGTGTTTATTTGATGCACGAATGTATGTGATTATATCTATTAATAGAATGCAAGAAAGAATATCCTTTTACACGATGCTAACTGTAATTGATTGGTAAGATAAGTAAAACACTTGAGATAACTTGGGAACCTATACCATACATTGTCATAGCAATGCAAAAGTACTTGAACTGCTGGTTAGGGCTGCGTGAAGCTCAATCGTACACCTTCACGGAGGTACTAAAGGGCGGGTTAGAGGGTAGATTGATTAAGCCCTAAGGCTTAGCGACCTGCACAGAGGCAAGATCAGGGGGTATAAACCGACATCACGACCATGTCAGGGTTTGAAAACTTGGTTCTAGCATCCCCCCATACTGCTTATGGTGAGACTTCGGTCTGTGCTCCACGGGTTGACGCCGAAAGGGCCAATAGTGTAGGGATTTATTTGGTTGACTAACATTGAACCTGGGTTAGGGCCCACAAAGCCAACAGGCACTCCATTACTTATTACCCTCAAGGTAATGGCTTCGCTGAGTCCTCCTACAAAACTGTCATGAGGGTGCTCAAAAAGACCATCGCCGAAAATCAGAGAAACTGGGACTCCCAGCTGAAGTTTTCCTTCTGGGCCAACCAGGTAACACCTAAATAACCCACGAGGAAATCACCTTTTGAGTTAGTGTATGGTAAGGCTATCGTCTTCCCGATCCAATTTGTAATGTCGGTGGTGAGGTTACTACAAGAAGCATAGGAAGAGCCAAGTGCCTTAAAGGATAAATCAGTTTGTTGAGCTTCATGAGAATAGATAACAAGTGGGGTCCAAATTTTCAAAGTACCAACAAAAGATGAAATCCCTATTTGAAAAAAAGGCTAAGGATTAATTGCTTCAATCAGGGGATTTAGTTCTCTGCTAGGACGTCCAATGGGAAGACAAAGGAAAACATGGAGAATTTGACCCGCTATGATTCGACCCTTTTAAGATTGCTGAAGAGAAAGGAAATAACACATACATGCTTGAAAATATGGATGGTGAATCTCTGGAAATACCGGTAAATGGTCAATTCCTCAAACATTATTTCCAAAACTAGAGTTACTTGTCTCACACCCATTGTAAATACCAGTGTGTGTGTTGTAATTGTTATATGTAATTTTCAACTTATGTTGAAAAATCCATTTGCAAAGAATTATAGTTTGTTTAAAAATTACTACATGCTCAATGGAAGGAAAGCTTCTGGTCTGCAGGTTCTCAGCACCTTGGTAGCAAGGCACTATCCCCAGTTGGAGCCAATGTTGTCACTCACTACATTATGAGTTTTTAGTTGATCAAAGTTTCCCAAAGAGCAGTGAAGTGTGAAGCCATATTTCAAGCCACATGAGCACTTAAAGCGAAATCAGAACCTCTCCATTGCATAGTGCTTAGAACGAGCTTTCCAATGGTATAAGGAAGTCTAAAAATGGACGTTTGGATCAAAAGATATGGCATGTTAAAGTTCGGAAGTTTTGTTGCCTTTTAAAGGGAAAGAGAGAAGGATATCAGAGGTTCAGTGCTCATCGCATATCGCAAATTGGGCATATCGGTGAGTCCAGGAGCTCATCGCAATAGGCCTACTAGAGATCAACGGTGGGCAAGTCTCGCATCTCGCATATCAACCATATGAGGATCCTGCATCCTGCATCATCACAGTCCCACACATCGACTTATCGAGCATATCGACGGGACCAGGCCTATCAATGATCGGCAGGCTCTTGGAGTTCATCGCAATTGGCATATCGGCAGATTAGCAGGGGTGCCACTCTAAAACCTTGCAATATCATAATTTTGTGATGATAGTGTAAAGCACCGAAAGGGCCAAGAAAAGGATTAACAAAGAAAAGCAAGGAAAAACCAAGGGCAGGCGACCCATTTCTCTCTCCTCTAAGGGGGCAAGCACCTAGTGTAATATGGATGGTACCATATACCAGACTTCTGGCAGATCGACGATCAGTGGTGATCAAGTCCCATATCCTGCAATCCTACAGTCCTGCAATCCCACAATCCTGCAATCCTGCAATCCCGCAGTCCCACTATCCTGCAATACCCCAGTCCCGCAATATCGATGAATCGGCAATAGGCAATACCAAAGGACCATTCTTAAGGAATTGCGAGGCTGGCTGAAATAGGCCGATAGTGAAAAATCGCCAAAAACTGGGCATGTAGTGTTAAATCGCTGGGGAAGACCGAAAATATTTAACAAATGAAATTGATACAAAACAGGGATGACCTGGCCTTTTTCTCTCTCCTCTAGGGGGCCACATGGTAGACTACCATTGATCCTTATAAATGACATTGTCATTGACGTCAGCATGACGTGGTAGTATGGAGATGATGTGGCATTATGAAAGACACGTGGCATGTTGATTCGGCCTTTTCAAGGGTCCTATGGGGGCATTTCCAAGTAATACGTGTCACCACTCAAGAGGTGCCACATGGCACTGATGACATCAGCAATCCCACAGAATGGAAATCGCACAGGTCAAATTTTCTCCTCCACTATAGTCCATCCAGGCTTGTGATTGCAATATGCAAGGCATCCTCCCGGATGTGATATTTTATGTGTTCTATCTTATAATTATTTCGCGTCTGGACAAGCCGGCCAGCACTATGAAAGAAAGTAAAATGGATTCTTCTCTCAATTGCAATGTGCGATGCTTTTGGTGGGCCCAACCCCGCAGATCAACGACCGCATGAGTCTGGAGGAAATATAAAGGGCAAGCATAAGAAATCACCGATATGCGGGATTTCGTATAACAAAGGAAATAGCCCCTCGGTAGGTAGTTCAATGCCTCTAGCACCCTCAAGCTAAGCACTTGGTCATAGCTCCTAGTCACATGAAGTAAACAAGGTTGAATCATAAGGGGGCAAGGGGGATTGGAACTCTCATGTTTCGTGAGGTTTTAGTGAGAAGGGACAACACAAGAAAGTCCTCCATATTACAGCGTGAGTGCATTATCAGGAATATCATGGTGTCGATAGTGTTTGCAGAGCTTTAAAGGCATGACAGGTCGGTAGTTGTGGATTTTAAGAAAATGGTTGGTGCGTTTAAACCCGGCATGGGCTGATATAGAAGGGCCCATTGTGACATAGAATTAGGGTTGGTGCTGACAGGAGTGAAAAGGGACTTAGTAGCTCGGGAGGAATTAATTACCAGGCATGGTATCCCATAGAGAGGTAAGATGAAGTACCGCCCAATGGTCTCCTGTTTCAGTACTACTGCATGAAACTGATGGCGCCCACTTCCAGCTTTAAAAGATGAATAGTTCAAGCAGTAATGGATGCTGCAATAGGAGTTAGCTGAGTAACATAGGAGGTTAGACCACAAGCACAATCAAACCTAAAGCAGTGGCAATCACAGGGATGGTGGAGAGATATCTTCATATCATGTTCACTCAATTTTGACTTGTTTGTTGTCCTGAAATGTGCCTCCCTTCAATGAGGAAATTAATTATGTAATGTTTTTGGGCCACAAAACCATTCTTGGCTGAGACAGCTATTTAACCTGATAGTTGAGACTCGACCAAAGATATTTTTGTTGTAATGAATGTCTATGCTCCCCTCTCCAGATAAATAGGGGGAAGCAACACTTACCAAAGGTTCAGAAATTCTAAATAAATCACTACATGTTATTTTTAGACTGTATGGCTTTGAAATATAGATTTTTTAGAATATCAAGGAAATGGTGGTGATTCCCCCTTCAAGTATTACAGTATGTTATCCCTCTATTAAAACCCATTTTTGTGTTCATGTTTCTTCTCTGAATTCATGTAATCATAGCTGCTAGGAATAATTCAAACTTCCTCAGATTCATTTGTATTGATATGTTAATGCATGTACCTGTAACTTCATCACAGATTCATTTGTATCAACATTATTAATGCATGTGCCTGTATAGGTCAATGAAATTATATCTGTAATAGTCGCGCTCCATGAATCATATCACCCCGTCTCTCTGTTGTCCATTATATCTACCTGTAACTCAAATAAGTGTAGGAATTCTTAAAGATGCAAGCTCTATGTGTTAAGCATAGAATTCTTGATGTTGTAAGCTATATCTATATATATATATATATATATATATATATATATATATATATATATATATATATATATATATATATATATATATATATATATATATATATAGATATATCATACATATACTATATATATATATATATATATATATATATATATATATATATATATATATATATATATATATATATATATATATATATATATATATATATGTATGATATATCTATATATATATATATATATATATATATATATATATATATATATATGTATGTATATATGTATATATATATATATATATATATATATATATATATATATATATATATATATATATATATATATATATATATATATATATATATATATATATATATATATATATAAGTGAGGTCTCCCTTTACTGAGAATCATTTGAGACACTCCAAATTTAGATGTGCTCAGGCACTGGTCTTGTAAGAAATCCAAGGTTGTCTCTGGGAGCTACAACAGTACCTTCCATCACCTCTAGACTCAATGTTCCTCTGGAGATATTTCTCCTCCAAGTCACTGAAGAGTTCCCTATTCCTCGTCATGTGGAATGGGGCACCACTATCTAGATACAACAAACTCCCCATCATGTTGTTGACCATGCATGCGATGAGAGTGAAATCAAGCTCGAATTGAGAAGCCAAAGCTTCACCTGTTGCTGCTAATGTGGTATCCTTCTTGGTTTCCTTCTTCTATGGACACTTCATAGCATAGTGCCTGAATTCATGACAGTGAAAGCACTTGATTTTCGACAAGTATTTCTACTTAACCTCATGGTTTGAATGAGCTTCACCCTGAGAATTCTTCCCTCTAACCTTCTTTCCCTTACTTACTAATGCAAGGTCCTCTTCCTCTTCTTTGGATGAGGTCCCATCTCTGTTACTCCACCTTATTTCTTCCTACATTAGATCAGACCATAACTACTCCTAACTTGGTAGTTTCTCTCCACCATTTACCGAATATTGATAACTACACCAGCTCTTGGGAAGGCCTAAGAAGGCTAGAGCTACCAGATGTTCTTCACGGATAGTAACACCAACCCCACCAAGTTCATCACAACACTTTGTAAAACTACTTAGGTACTGTGGAATTGTTTCATTCTTTTGCATCTTCATACTTTGAATCTTATCCTTGAGTGTGAACTTCTTGTGATCAATGTTTTTCTCAAAAAACTCTATTCGTGTTTTCCACACAGCGAACAGAGTCTCTTTCCCATGGAGATCTGAGACAATATGATCCCAAACTCCCTCCAATATGATCCTCCTCACTTTAGCCACATCCTTCTTCCACTGAGCAAGATCTTGGGGATCAAATGTTGGGGGTTTTGCTACATTTGTCTTGATGTATTCTAACAACCCATTATCATCCAACACTGCCTCCACATATATTTTCCATGCCAAAAAATTTGTGGTTCCTTCCAAAGCATACTCGAGCCTGAGTCCATTAAAGGCCATCTTCTCAGTCCTGGAGAAAACATGTAACATTGATCTTCAAATTCGAACCTCTTGCAATGACAAATTTGAATTATTTTCTCTACTATGAATCTAGCTCTAATACCATGTAGAAATTAATGTGTATATTCTAAACTTCTCATGACATTTTCTAAATCACAAGACTAGAAACTACTCTACTCATCTATGGAAGAAAATTCACGATCAAGAATATAAATCATTAACATGCATCAAGATTCAACACATATACATAAAGATTTATCTAGGGGAAAGAAATGCTCAAAATCCCTTACTATATGTATTGCATTAATCAAAGAATAGAGAATAACTACAATGCTTTCTCAAACCTAAGCATACCCTACACCTGTATAATATATCTCACTGCCTCACAGACTGACTATGGCCAATGCTTAGTCAATCTCTCCTCCCACCAAGCTCTTATTTCCTTGTGTTATTTGATGAGGATTTATCCCCTATTAATTAGGGAAATTTCTCATTAAGAATTGCACAATTCCTTTAGGCCTCCTTTGACTACATGCATCTCCTGTACAACTTAGAAAATTCTAGAACTGATAGTGCATTGCCCTTATACTCCAATCTCAACTGGGTAACTTGAGTTCTCTGTATGCAACAATTATTTTGGGTTGATTGATCAGTTAATTGGATGATCACTCAGTGTAAAAAAATGTTACACACCCTTAACTTGACCTCCACTAGTTCTACCAATAGTGATAATTAGTTACACTAACAATAACTCAAATTAACTGAAACAGATTGCTACAAATTAGCAATCAATCATGTAGAATTGGACTGAAGTGTCTCCAACTCAAAATTATTGAGTTAACTAAGTGAAAAGAGCCATATCACCTCAATTAACTACCTCTAATCATTCTGCTAAAATTGAAATTCGAATTTCTCCTAATTTAATCAAGGCAAAATTAAATTAGGAATTTATTACTGCATTTTCAACAGCAAGTAGATTAATATCATGATATGGAATAGGCATCTCACCTTGCAATGTCCCATGGTGGTGAGATGAAATAAAATGACCAAATAATCTAGATACATGATTAGTTGCATGATGTCCCTTTTGAGTAAGGTGTTGGCTTGTGGTTCCCATTGGTTTTCCCCATTGTTTGTGCCATGTGGTAATAGTACAAAACTCCATGGCTATCAAGAACAAATAATCTCCACTTCCAACCACCTCTCAGTTTTAAAGAAACATTAGAGAAATTTTGAGGTATAAAAGGGGCCTCCTAAGGAATATTATAAAATAATAGTTGAAATAATAAAATAATATTATATTACATCATCAAATTTTAGAGGGAAAAAAGAAAAAACTACTTTTTCAACTTATCTCCCTATGGTTTTACTCAAATTTCAAGTAGGAGCACTCGTTGGATGTAGAATTTAATTCCTCATACAAGGAACACCCATGTTGCATACTTTTGATGGACCCTGCTACACGAAAAATGAGAAATACATGAAAAACGCGATTGCTCAAAATTTGAGTAAAACCATAAGGAGATAAGTTGAAAATATGAGTTGAAAAAGTAGTTTTTTTATATTTTTATATTTTTACTTTTTTACTTCAAAAATGGTGAATCATTCCCCATGGTTGACAACATTATCTTGAATCATATTGGTTCTTATAAAGTTGATTTTCGTTGTACATTTTTGTTTTGAGGCCCATTTTACACCTTAAAATTTCTCTAATGAATCATCATTATTTGGTTAAACATTATGGTTGTATCAAGACCTTGGATGTTATAGTCATGGCACATCTCTTTTTGTGCATAGCAACTAATTATTTTCATTTTATATGCAAGTGGAACTACTTCTGCTCTTCATATTCTTGTGCCTTTATACTTGGTATAAACATTCCCTAATGAACTTTCTTGTTTTTTATGAACCTTCATATATATATATATATATATATATATATATATATATATGAAAGTTTAGAAACAACAAAAAGTGAAATGCATGCATAGTTAACTTTTGAAAATGATTTTGGTGATTTTGAATTCCCACATTTTACTTCCAAAGTGAATAACTTCCATTGTCTATGCCAAGTTAGGTCAAAGTTAAAATTTCACTTTTTTTGTGAAATGGAGCATTTAGATTCTTGCCAACACGTCACAAAAATGTTGTGAAAGTTCATTGGGTGTTATTTTTTTGAAACTTATAATATTGATCTTAAGTGAATATTAAAATCTATGTTCAACTACACTTCTATCTCTAGTTGCTGAGAAAGCTCATCTTGTTAAAGTTTATCAAAATCTACCCTCACCTTATTATTATTTAAACATTTGTGAGTGCCCTAGATTGAATTATATTATTTTAATGCTCATGTACCTGTTGGATATCTAACTTTTAAATTGTAACCATTGAATATATGAATACATACCAATGGAACAAACTGTTGGATATTCGACTCCATATTGACAAAAACAACCCTTAGATCCCTAACATTCTTGTTGCACAAAATTATTATGACGTTGATTATCCGATGCCAAATTTATGATGGAACAACGTTATTGGAATTGAATATTCAACCTCAAAGCATCAGATGATGAAACACATTCTTGGCATCTTGGGCAGTGGATATCCAACATTTGTACCATTTCATATCTGAGGCATGTTTGCATCGAATATCTAACCGCAAAGAGTTGGATGATTAAACCCATTCTTGGTCATCTTGGGCATCAGATATTTGATGTCAGTACCATCCAATATATAATGCCTAGAAAAGTGTCGACTATTCAACCCAATCCCATCAATGAAAATTATGACTCTAATGTGTCGGATAGCCAACGACAATGAGTCAAATAACCGATGAATATACATCATATTTTCACCCCATTTGTACTAGTGGGAGGATTTGGAGGCAAGGATCCACCAAGAGTCTTCTTACATTCAAGGTATAAGAATATTGGTGCTTCATTTCTTAATATAGATTTTATTGTTCCTCTCATAAATGCATTTTATTTATCTCATATATGTTTATATATTGATTATCTTGAGTGATCCAGATTAGATCTTAAGTTTCTCTTGCCATTACAACATTTGTAAGGAATATTTTTTGTATTTATGGATCGTGTGTAGGATATAGGTGATGGAAGTAGAGTAAGATCTTCAATGAATGAAGAAAATTATCCTACAACCACAACCAGTCAAAGTCATACAAGTATTCATAAGAGGTATGTACCAATCAAAAAATATTATCTTTCTTAATTTACAGAGTTTGAAGAAATATATTTAGGGAGCTATTAGGTGGTCTATCATTGTTCTATCAAAAATCTTAGGTTGATCTATGGAGGGACCTACCTATGCACAAGAGGATTTTCCTCAGAAAAATAGGTTCCAAGGGGAAATTCAGATCTAGTTAGATGAGACAAAAAACAACCTTGTGGTTACTTAACAAAGATGGTAGAAAACCCTTGCTATGAGGTCACATTCATAGAATGGTAAACTATATTTAGTATATGAAGGAACATGCAATCATAGGGAAATATATGGGGCTTTGACCTTAAAATAAGGCATTACTCTAGTGAAATAACACTAAATGGAATCCCAAGGGTTAGGTCAATTGGAAGCTAGGATCCATGGGTTCTTTTACAACCATTTCTACGAGTATGGAGGAGAAAGAGTGAATCTTATAAGATGGCCCATTTCTTAAACTGGTGGTTTTGAATCTATGAATCTCAGTGGTTCCAATGAAGAATTGGGATCTAGGTAGACAAGGAAAAAACAACCTCATGGTCACTTAGAAAGAATTGTAGAAAACCCTTGATTTGAGGTCACATCCCCTGGAATAGGAAACTATACTCAACATACAAATAACCTTGCAATGACGGAAATTTTGAGGATTTGTCCTTCAAAGAAGGCACTAGTCTCTTAAATTAACACCAGATGGAAGCCCAATTGTTAGGTCAAATTGAAGATGTGATTCTAGGGTTTTTTACAACCATATTGACAAGTATGGAGGAGAGATATTAAGTCTTAGATAATGGCCCATTTATTCAACTCATTGGGTTTTCATCTACCAAACTTGATGGTTACAATGAAGAATTTTGATCTAGTTAGATAATAAAATAAACAACCTTATGGTTATTTGAAAAAAATGGTAGAAAACATTTCTATGAGGTGTTAGCATCCTAGCCTCCCTAACCCCTAATAAATAGATTAATAAATTGTTATGTAATGATGCCCATCATTAGTAAATAAATCTAGTAGTAGTGTGAACACAACTATTGTAAGAGGGCTTACTGGAAGGTTTCACATATTACAAAAGTTTGTCCTCTAGAATTATCTAGAAGGATTGAAACTAGTATATGGAGAGGAGTATAACTATAGGTAGAATCACTGTAAAATATGTTTTGAATAATTATTGCCACTGATATATGTTGTATTGGAGGTTTACCCTCTAAGAGGTAAGTGAACATTGTTCTCCTGATAATTAGGGTATTTTATTTTGGCTACTATTGTCATTTCACTCTTCATTTTGATTACTTATTTTTATTTATATAGATATTATTTTATTTTATGATTTGAATATTTCTATTTGTTACACTACAAGTGGTGTCAAAGAACTTTCTTTTGACTTATCTTTCATTTTCTTTTTGTTAAGAAACATTTGCATGTTATAGATGTGTCTTGATGTTTGTAAAGAACCATAGTGATATGTCATTAGGCAGATAAAAAATGGTCAGGAATGAATGCATGCAAGAACTACATGTCATTTCACCTAGTTAGAAACCCTAGTTGTAACCCCTTTTGGTACCCCTTGAATAGTACCATGTTAGATAACACTTGTACATGGAATATCACTTTGACATACTTTTAGGTGTACCAAAAGTCCTGTAGGCATCTTGAAACTATCCCTGGAACAACTGTTCAATCCCCTAATTGTAATAATGTCTCCAAGATCAAAGGAAGAATAATCTCATGTACCTAGTTAATTAGCTCATACTATTACATGTATGTTTTATCCGATTGAGTTAGAGCCCTAAGATATTGGGTTGAGTACTACTTTTTGACCTCACAAGTATATTAGAAAGATATGGCAAAGGAAAATCCCTTGTCCTTAGGAAAATCCCTTATCCATAGGACCCTTCAAGTCATAACATTTGTTGCTTCACTTCTTAGAAAAAAATTGTACTAGCTTAAGCTACAAAATTCCAAAACATTGTTAATATTCAAAATTTGGGCATGTTGTCAGTGTAGTGTTATCCAGTTCAAAGTATAACTTTGTAGATGTTAAAAAAAATGATAATATAAAGTGAACCCACTGACACCCTTATTCGGTACCTATCTCAAAATATTCCTTGTGTCATGATAGTCACAATGTTACCCTATTTTTTAAGCCATTCTTTTGTGGACCCACTCTTCTTGTTATCACTCACATATCTTCCCAGACTCTATAATGCCATTTTCATCACTTCTACATAACTCTTTTGATGGGCCCCATAAATAGGCACTAATCAAGGCCCACCTAACCATCCTTCAACACAATTTAACCTCTCTCTTTGCATTTTATGACATCTTTTTGAGCTATAATGTGTTCACTAGGAAGGTTAAGGAATATTTGTCATATCATGTAGCTTGATGCATTGAAGGTGTAGGACAAGGAGCATTTATTGTAAAAATCATGTTGGAGACCAAATTTTATTACACAAGATCACATTGGGGATCGACAAGAGAAGGTTTAGGAGGCATGTCTCTGGAGTTAGCACATCAACAACTCGGTTGGCATAGGGAAATTACTCCATCTTAGTGATTGCGAGAATCTTAGGAAACCATATCCACTTTTGCAGTGGTTTTCGAGGGAAGAAGCCCTCCCTTCAAGGGGGCCACCCCTCACTCATTTCTATATAAATAGAGGAGCCTAGGAGCTCAGTAGGATTCAATTTTTTGGAGAAACATAGTGATTGTTAGAGTTAGAGCTTGCTAATTTTTATTTCCATCGTCATGTTATGTATTTGAATAGCTTATGAGATTAATGAGAAGCATCTTTTTTATTCAAGCCCGAGTTTATTTTAAGGAGTTGAGTTTCCTTGTATTAGGGCCCAATGCAAGCACTCACTATACATTTATGTCATCTGTTCTTTTGCATGCATTTGATCTAGTTGTATTCTTTCTCTGCAAGTTTGGTTTACAAGAAAAAGTATTGTTTCTGCAGGTTAGTGAGTGAGTTTCCTTGGGAGGCTTAATCATAAAGGCTATGTGAACATACACCAAAGATAGTTTATTTTTCTTTTATGCAATAGTTAGTTTCTAGTTTAAATTCAACTCATCCTTTCCTTTGCATTTTGATTTTCTACAATTAGTATTTTAACAACCCTTCAATCATGATGTCTTTGATAGTTGAATAATAACTTTGTGTGTAGGAGAGATTTATTGGTTTAGAAGATAAAATTGCATCATTTTCCATAAACCACACCATCTCCCTCAACATTCTTCTTCCCATTCTCATTCACTCCTCCAAACTGTCCGCGCACAAAAAAAAATATATTATAGAGTTGCAAGGAGACCATTAGTTTTCTTTTCCCCCTTGTGCAACATGGGATAGTGAGTAGATATAATATTGGCAAGGTCCTTCACACTCTTCCACAACCTGCTAATACCTTCTCCTATCTTCAAACCACTTTTAGAGCCCATAGAACACTCTTAGATGCAATCTTGTAGCATCCTGTAGCAATATTATAACATCATGTAACACTTCAGGGAATTGATCAAAACTCGACCAAAATTTCCTCTTAAGCCTATTTTTCATTCTCCATCACCTTACAACGTCCCCTAAGCCTTGGAATCCAACTTGAAAATGCCAAATACCCTTTTCACATCATTCTTTCATCAATGTATTTTAAATATGAAATTAGGGTTTACTGTTTTAATCATGAGTTAGATAGCATAAAATTAGTTTGCATTTATTTCTTTTGAGTATTTGATGTTTTCGCAAATATGTTAGAGTTTACTTTGATTGCAATAGTATAGTTTTTCTTTCTTTCACTTACTTCCATGAAATTAGTTTAGGTTTACATTCCTGTCATTTAATATCTGCAAAACAAAATTAGGGTTTTCTTTTCGTGCAAATAAATTAGAGTTCCCTTGATGTAGTAGGATAAGTAAAGTTTTAATTGCCACCTTTCTTACAAATTTGAGCTCAATAGTTGCCTTCCTTGGAATCTTGCAAAATGGTATTTGCACACTTCAGTTTAATCCATTGCTTCAGAGCATCCTTGATAGAAATCTCGCTTACTGTGCATATAGCATTGTCACCTCTTAAGTTTGTATGAACTCCAGATTCATAAATTAATGTTGTTAGCCTTGAGAGTTGCAACATTCTTGTCATAATATCGGGACTCATCACTTTTTTTCACCATTGTCAGGGAGGTGTCAAAGTAGGTACTACTTTCTACGATAAAGTTGCTTTCTTTTCCATTTCATTTTTTGAAAAACAACAAAAAAAAATTCATCAGTATTTTTTTTAATAAAAAAATCACAAAAGAAGAAAAACATTCATCCCATGCCTCATAGAGCCAGGGGCAACTTAGGAATTTTTTTCTTAAAACCCCCACCTCTAAAAGTAGTCAACCTTCACTCTTTGGTGACTGTGGACCTACTCTCCTTACCACAGAAGATTTGGAGAACCTTATGGGTGAGCAACCAAAGATCATTTAGGAGCCCATAGGGGAAGATGAACCTCCATAACCCATATAAGGAATGGCTAGAAACAAGTAGCCTGAATTATTTCCTATCAGGGAAACAAATGGGGAAGCAAGAATGAAGAATATTAGCCCTACTGCCTTTCCACATTTTTATGTCTTGTATTCTTAAGATCTTGATACTGTCATGTCTGAATTTTTTGTTATATTAAGGACATATTACTACAGTTCTAATGAGTAGAAACTAAAATTGTTTCTTTCCACCCTCAAGGATGTAGCACTGTGCTAATTCATGAGTTTGGAAGGAGGCAATATCACTACTTGGGCTTAAATGCAGCAAGCATTCAACCAAATATACAAAGATTATTGTAGAGAAAGGGAAACGAAAGAAGAAAACTTTAGGATGACTCATGGGCTAGATGAGTCCCTAGAGGAATCTGAAGAAAGATTCCAGGTGAGCTATAGAAGGGCTAATTGCACCCTTGATCCAGAGTCAATGAAGTGGGTATTACTCCGAAGGGTTAGAGATGAGTTGATGGAAACCTTCAACATGTTGTATGGTGGAGATATTTATCAGCTAAATTATGAGGACATCAAGACAATATTCAAAAACCATTCTAGGGTTGTAAGGAAAAGAGGTAGGTCCAACCAAGGTTTTGTAAGTTCTTCACCTTCTACCTCAGCCATCAAGAATGAAATAGGAAGCATGTTAGAGGATTTTAAAAGACAAATATTACATAGTTTTGCCTTGAAAATGGACACCATGCAAATCAAGAAGAAACAAGAGGTAGAAAGGGAATTAACCATATTTTCCCTAGATGCACCAAAAGACACCCTAGAAATGAGTGTCCATTGAATGTAATAAAAATATTCTCTATATGTGAGGAAAATCATGCAACTGAAAAATGTCCACCTCTTCCAAGTCTGAAAGTAGTGTATCAAGGAGCAAAGAGAGGCATTGAGAAAAAAAAAATTGTCAACCAAAGGAGGCTATAGGGCCCTAGGCCATATCAAAAAGGTATGCAAGGTATACACTATCCTCCTTCTTTCAATTCAAATCATAATGTACCTTTTCAGTGTTGGTATCCTCCAAACAACTCACCATGGTCCATGCCTTCACCTTGGTCATTCCACCTTTCCAATCATATGAGCCCCAATCTTCTCAATGGGGTAATCCCTCATAAGGATGGAGGCCCTAAGTAGCCCAACCACCTATCTTAATGCCTCTTCCTCAACCTCAACTACCCAAAAACAATCCATATAAGCAACCTTGAATGCCTGCTCAACCTAATCTGAACCCAAACAATCAAACCCAACAAGTTTATAGTGGAGAAACTTCGTATCCAACCTATGTTGTAGAGATCCAGGATTTCAACCTTAAGTCTAGAAAGGTACTTCGTAATGCTCACCCACCTTCTCTAGTAGAAGATCCTAAAGAAGAGAAGCACGAAAGTGCTCAAGCTAATCCTCATCTCTATCTTCAAAGGTTGGTTCATTCCAAATCACACACCTTAGAAGAAGCTGAAATTCTAGGAGAACTAAAAAGCATGTGTATTAAAATACCTCTCCTCCAGGCCATCAAACTTGTTCCCATATATAATAAATTCATCAGGGAAGAGTGTTTCAAGAGGCCAGGGAGGAAGAAGAGAGATGCCCCCACTACTAATGTTGATGGGCAATTGGATGATCTAATGCTTTGGAAGATCATCTCCCCAAAGTATTTAGATCCTAGTAGCCCAGTAGTGGATGTACATATCAACAATATTGTTGTCCACAACACACTTAGCGATCTAGGGGCTACAATTGATGTCATGACTAGGGAAACCATGCTTCAGCTCAACCTATAGGGAGCCCTAAGGAAAACCACAACAATGCTGCAACTTGAAGAAATATCCACAGTAGCACCTACAGGTGTCATTGAGGATGTGATGGTTTCCATCAATTCTTGGGAGTCCAAGAACAAGTTTGATGGGTATCCTCTCATCTTAAGGAGACCTTGGTTAGCTATTGTTGATTCTTATATCAGTTGTATCGCAGGGAACATGACAATCAAGAATGGGAAGCTCACAAAACAACTTGTATTATACCCCCCTACTCAACCCCTTGTTGAGAAAGATTTTCCTATGTGGGTAGAGGAGGAAGAAGAGGAAGAATTCTATCAATCACCCCCCTACCCAATCTGTACACTAGAAGCCATTATTGGAAGCATACAACTAGATGAAGATGATCTTATTGACAATTTTCTGCAAAACAAACATCTCGCTGCCATGCAAATTGATGAAGTAGAAGAGGATCCTTTAGGGAAGCCTGGAAATATTCCATGGGAAAAATTACTCACTATTGGTTCTAATCAATACCATGTCAAAATTGTGGAAATCATCCCATCTAGAACCTTGAAAATCAATCCTTCCCTTTCAACAGAACAAGAGGAATAATTGCTCATTGTCTTAAGGCAACACCTTGATGCCTTTGCTTGGGATTATAAAGAGATGAAAGGGGTACATCCTTTAGTCTGTACACATCACATATACATCAAAGAGGGCCACAAACTTGTGTGCCAACCCCAGAGAAGGATGAACCCTGCACTTAAAGACATAGTAAAAGAATAATTACATAAATTATTAGATGTGGGATTCATTTATCCTATTTCAGATAGTGAATGGGTATTACCTCTTGTTATTGTGCCCAAAAAGAATGGAAAATGGAGAGTTTAAGTTGACTACACGGAACTCAATAAGGCTATCGGGGAAGATTATTTTCCCTTACCTTTTATTGATCAAGTTTTGGATGGTTTTTCAGGTAAAAAGTTCTTTTCATTTTTCGATGTTTTCCCTCATTCTTCGGCATCTATCAACTCCTAGTGAGATGGCATTTTCCCTTTAGCATGAAAAAATGATTATGGGGATTTGGCACAGACTAATATCAAGTCCCCATATGGGGTGATGAGGGAAGCACTAGGTTGGATGGGAGCATGGATGTCATCCCACCAAGCAAATATGGGGAGGAATATGCCATCCCGCCCCTCTCTAGAATGAATTGTCTCATATCTTCGATGTGAGTTATCATGATGATGGCTCTTAACACTACCACCCTAGTTTATTACAAGGTCCTTTACTATCATGTGAAGGAAAGTAATGACACTTTATTCCTGCACACTATCATGATATCATATAGCTAGATTTTGGTTATAATGCTGATGGGAAATGGCTCTCCATGTGCATTGCTTTTTGAAGGGTTGAATTCCCTTGTAGGATTCCCTTTCGTCATCAGCCCATGCATTGAATTTTTTGTATGTTTCCTTTTTCACCTTCCTCTGTTGTTGTTCTGTTGGACTTATTTAGGGCTCTCCTTTCCATTCTCTCCACTCTCTAGCTTTAGGGAGTTAGGGTTTCATTTCTTAGATTTGTTGGGGTGTGGGCTCCTTCTTGTTTAGACTTTGTTCATTTTTGTAGCACTTTTTAATTCTTCTTCGACAATGGCTCCTTTCATTATTCTTGGCTCCAACCCCTAGCCTCCTTCATGCCTTGTCAACTTGCTCATTGTAGAAATGGGGCAATGTTTAGTGAGTTGCAAGGAGTTTTGTGAGCGTGTTCTAGAGAAGAATCACCAACCCGCTAATTCTAGGAATAGATTCTAACAGACACTCAATAGGAACTTAATGATGTTGAACAAGAGATTGTGGGGCAAAGAGGTTGTCTCTTAGACTCCAAGATTGCTAAAGCAATATTAGAATGGATCCCAGGCGCTGGTCACACTCGAGGACATGAAAATCAATACTTGTGCACCATTCACTTACTACTTAGGAAAAGACGAATTCTTGCTCATGTGGGATGGGCTCGAGTTGAAAGTGAGAGACATGGATAAAAGAATGAAGTGGATTGAGGCACATTTAGTTCTTCCTCCCAATTTAGAGAACACCAATAAGTAGGACAAGGAACCCATGGAAGTGGAACCTTTTGACACCAATTACTACTTATTACTACTTATATCTTGTTTCAGTCGCAAAAATTTTAGTTTTTCATATCCCATTAGTGACTTGTAATTTGAATATTAAACTCCCTATTTATCTTAGATTAAATTTTGGCTTTAAAACCTTTTCACTTAAAAGTTTAATGTATTTCCAATACTATGTATTTTTTGATATTTCAAATAGAAAAACTTCACAAATAATAAGGAATCCACTTCATTATAGGCCACGGATCACCAATCATGATGCAAAATCTCAGAACAGTAATGCTGATAAAAGGTCACAAAATAATGACCCATAAGTGTCCATACTCAAATCTTATCCAAAGCTCGCCATTTTTCCTTTATCCAAAAACGGAATGAAAGTGTTTGGTCATGGAGCACATTCAGAGGTCGCCTGCCCCGCTTTAGGCGATCGAGTAGATGGTGGCTCAGACCAAGGTTTCAATTAGGTAAGTATTCGATTCCGTGAGGAGTTATGGGCCTGGGGTCTTTGTTAAACCAATTAACCTATGTAGAATGTAAAACTAACTTTTGTGTTTTGGACAGAAATTGGCGGGCCCATGTAGTTCTGTACAGGATTAGAACCAAACCTCCACACTAGCCATTAGACCACACCTTTAAAGCCATTAGACCACACCTTTAAAACTGGTAGGTGAAGCCATGCTGATATTATACAGTGACCCAAACGATTCCACTGCGTTACGCCATCTCTATCACGGCATATCCATTTGTTCCACTCTGGATCATCGCCTTTAATACGCGCGCCGATTCTCTTTGTCTATTGTTTTCGCAGCAAAGAGACCAGCTGTCCTCTAAACTTCACTTCCCTCAACAACTTTTGATTCCTATCTCTGCCCTCTGCATCCATGGCCACATCCGTTTTCACCGTCTCCTCAACTCTGGGTTTGTCCTCGGATTAGCGCAGAGTTCAAAGCTTTAATGCCTTAGAATATTATATATGAGTCAAATCAGTATGGGCATTCCCTGTCAGAGCTCCAGCTAAATGTTCGGGATTAGACTTTCTGAAAATGGCAGGCGATAAATGCGGCAGAGGGGATGAACCATACTCTTACTGCCTTGATCTGGAAATGCCTTTCGGATTTATGGAAGAAGATCCAGTGTTTGAGCACGTCCAACTACTGTAATGGCGCCCAGACTGATGATCAAGGCACTGCTTCTGACGTTACTAATGGATCCGAGCCTCGTGATGTCCTCGTCTCAAAGGGAGTAGTGTCGGCTAGTCTAGTTAAAAATAAATAAATATATATATTCACATGGTTAAAGTTAAAAAAAAATAAAAAAAATTAATTAAATTAGGATTTTATTTTAAATTATTAATAATTAATTTATACGTTAAACATATATACATTTTAAAAATATAGACATTTACACACAATTTATCATAGAGATTCATAATCTGTTAATAAGTTTTGTTACAATACCATAAGCAAAACTCCATAGCTTATCAATACCACATTCTCAAAAATCATTATTCATTTTATATGACACTTCAAATGACATTTTTCTAAATAGTCAATTTAATTAAATGGTAAAAAGACATAACTACATTGGGGTTAAATCTCAACTATGTATAATACTGCACATATTCTAGAATATTTCATAGAGCTTAAATCCCTACTATCCACTTAATAATTAAATTTGTAAAAGCTCTATTAAAAAATAGAGTTATTTATGGATATAATTAGGTGAATGATAAGCATTTAACTTCCATAGAATATTCTTAATAGTAGTCATAGATTAGAGGTTGAAATTTATCTTAAAAGTAGTTATGTTTTATGTTCTTTTAATTAAATTGATTAATTAAAAAAATGTCATATAGACATGTCATATAAAATGTTATAATTTTAGACATGTTGTATTGATAAACCATGATATTGACATGTGATATAGTAATAAATATTAAGAATCTCCGAGGTTAAGTGAGTAAATTTTCAAATCATGTTACATATTTTTTTAAATATATATATGTTTAACAACAACAACACCCAGCTACTCCAACTTAGTTAATTTTATGTTTTTTCTCTTTAATATTTTTTACAATATAATATGTATATGCATTCTTATCATAAATTGTTGTCCGTTTATATAGACCATCCATTTAATTTATAAAAAACACAAAAAAAAAAAAAAAAGAAAAAGAAAAGAAAAGAAGAGAAATATGAATAAGAAAAAAAAAGCCCAAATCTAACCACAAACTCCTTTTCTTTTAATTTTTTGATTTTAACAATGTTTCAACATAAAGTTCCCTTTTTCATAATTTTTTATTATTATTAAAATTGGTATGGAGAAATAATGTTTAAATTAATTAAATAAATTAACTATAATTTTTATTAATTTTGTTTTTAATTATTAAAAAAATATAATTTATTTATTAATTATTTTTTAAAATAAAAAAGTTAATTCATAATATATATTAGAAATAAAAAAATTAATTTTGATATATATTTTTAAATAATGATTAAAAATAAATAAAAATTATGTTTTATTTCAAAGTAATAACATATATAACCCATACAATCTTAAAATGATGATAGCTAATTTTAATATGTAGTTTAATGATGATAGCTAATTTTAATATGTAGTTTATTTTTATTATTTTTTAGTGGAAATTTTATTTTCTACATATTTTTATATTTTTTATATCGAATGTATCTATTTTTGAAATTGGTTATTTAAATATTGTTTATTTTTTTCATAATTTTAATAGGTAGTTTATTTTTATTATTTTTTAGTGGAAATTTTATTTTATACATATTTTTATATTTCTTATATCGAATGTATCTATTTTTGAAATTGGTTATTTAAATATTTTTTATTTTTTTCGTTTCTAGTTGACATTTGTTTGTCTGTTGTTTGGACATGTGTTTTGTCTTCTTTATTCTTTTAATTAAATTAGTTAATTAAAAAAATATTATATGAATAAGTGTCATATGAAATGAGTTATGGTTTTTTGGGCATGTAGTATTGGTAAGCCATAGTAATGACACATGATATTATAACAAAATCTATTTACAAATTAAGAATATCCACCATAAAGTAGGGATAAATATATTTAATTAATTTTTAATATCTAAATTAAAATTAAGTTTGTTATTTATTTATTTTTTATGTTTTTGAAAAAAATAATAATTATTCTTATTATAATTTAATTTTAAGATTATGACTAAATTAGGTATTAAATTGATATCTGAGATTTTTTCATATAAAGTTTATAAATGCATATACATTTTAATCCTCTTTGAATTATACCCTGTAACATTTTACCAAAGAAACACACACACACACACACATATATAAGTTCTCTCCTTTATATTTATACTTTGTTAATATGAAATTGAGATTTATAATTTCTCCATTCCACATACAAAACAAACATATGTAAAATAAACAATTCAATGATGTAAATTTTTTCCAAACTATATATGTATATCATATACTTAGTAGGTACTCCTTCAAATCAAGAGTCAGGAGTGTTTACTTATTGTTTCAAATTAAATATGGGGAAAATGTTTGCTCAATTATTATTAAAGAAAAGTAAAGCATAATAACAAAATTATTAACAATGTTGACATTCAAGTGATGGAAAAATTATCACATCAATTAAATAATTCACTTTCATTTACACTAAATGTTTCCATTTAAAAAAGTATATTATAATTATTTTATTTTTTAAATATAATTACTTTTTAAGTTATTTATAAAAAAATTCTAGCTAATCAAATTCACTTTTAATTAACATTATTTTAAAAAAATTCACATTTAAATCTTTTTATTAATAAAAACCTATAATCTTACTTTTTACAATTATATCACATATTTAAATTACTAAGAAATAAGAAATAAATATGCATCACTATAATATGACATTGAAAATAAATTATAAATAAGCAAGCTTACACAATAGATCAATTACCAAACAAAAGAGTTCTTATTTTATTAAAATATAATGAATTATCTTCATCTTGGAACTAGGAAAGGTACAAGGTTTTACATAGTATTTATATATCATAAATAAAAATCAAATATATTCATTTTTAGGGTGTGGTTGTGGAGCTTCATGTAGGAACAGACACCTTAAATTAAATTTGACTTAAACAAGCCATTTTCGGCGTTTTACATTATTCGTGATGCTAGCTTATCAATAAATATGATATGATTTATATTAAATTATGTATTTAAAGATTTCATTTAGGTGTTTAAGAGATTTTTTAAGGTAGAATGATATAAAAGGTATAATTGAAAAATTAAATGGGCTTAATTTTAATTTTTTTCAACCAATTTACAACTAAATCATAACCTAATTAATTTTTTTTATATAACAAAAAATATCTAAATTTTTGGTGAAGTTTGTATCGAAATTCCGGCTTTGGGGATTTTTAAGATAACTCCCACACAAAATTTATTTAACTAATTATGATAAAGTCCCACCTTAAATAGTGTTCAACCTGAAGATGTTATTGGGTATTTTTTTGTTTAGGAATGACCATCCTTGACATAAAGACTTCTTAACTATGGTTAACTTACATGGTCACTCGTTATTGTGGGACTTGCACGAGCTGTGTAAAGGCATCCGTAATTACTTCTGGAAAGATGAGAAAAATAGAAAGAAAGAAAAAAATAACATCCATGAGACCTCTTTTAAAGTGCAAAACTTGAAAACAATTAGTCACCTCAAGTGATTTAATCCTCTTCAAAATGGATCTATATTGGTTCTATATATGCATATAGCATGTGAAAATTTTCATTTTTAAAACTATTTTTTTAAATTCATAAATGGATACAATGCCTTGAAATTTTACTTGGACACTTGGATTGTGTAAACTACACCACATAAATTTGCAATTCCAACAAATATTTGCCAGACAAAATTTAAATTTAATTTAAAATTGGAATTAATGGCTCTAGGAAAATGGCTCCAAATTAATTTAAAAAATTTAAAAGGAGATAACTAAAATTCTAAAACAAACCCTCTTCTTTATGTTGATTGCAGAATATCCTGGAATTTGAATGTCACTTTAGCGAAATATGCTCTTTATTGAGCCGAGAGGCTCATTCTACAGGCTAGTATGATGTGTAACCCTGTATGTATGTCATCAAAGTGTACAAGCCCAAATAAACTCCACACTGAAAGAGAACAATGAAAGAGCATTGTATTAATGATAAAATTACTTATTTATACATGTGCAATCTAGGTACAAGATAGTTGTGTCTCGGTAACTTATTAACCGTAAAAGAAGAATGTAAAACTAATTGCATATTATACAATAACAATCCAGAAGGATTAGTTAGCATTTCCCCCTTAATTTGAAGGGATATCTGACATGTCGAGTAACATCCTGAACTTTTCAAACTTTTCATGTCCGAGTAGCTTTGTAAATATGTCTATGATTTTCTCTGAAGTAGGGCAATGTGTCAGATGAATAACTTTGGCCTCTACATAATGTCGAATCAAATGATATTTGGTGTTAATATGCTTGCTTCGGTCATGAAACTTGGTATTCTTGGCCAACTGAATTACAGAAGAGTTGTCGACGAGTAGTGGAGTTGAAGCCTTTTTTTCTTCTGCAAGTCTTCAAGTATTTTGTGAAGCCAAATGATTTCTTTTGTAGCTTGAGCTATAGCAACATATTCAGCTTCGGTGGTAGAATCAACACGAAAAAATTGCTTGCAAGATCTCCAACTGATGCCTGATGATCCAAGAATCATCAAATAACTAGAAGTAGAGACTCCATTTTCCTTATCTCTAGCAAAATCAGAATCTGAATACCAGCAAAATCAGAATCTGAATAGCCGGTGAGATGGAAATCTACAACTTTAGAATATTTGATGCCATATGTTTGAGTGCCTTCCAAATACTTGAGCACTTGCTTTGTTGCATTCCAATGACCTTCACATGGCTGATGCATGAACCTGGAAAGTATCCCTACAACAAAAGCTATGCCAGGTTGAGCAGTAGTTATAAAGTTCAAACTTCCAACAAGTTGCCTGTACTTTGTTGGATCTTCAAACATACTTCCTCAGTGGAAGTCAGCTTCAAATTTTGTTCCATAGGAATAGTGACAAAATTACAATCTTGCATCCCAAATCTGTCCAATAACTGTCCAATATATTTTTTCTGAGAAATGAAAATGTATTTGGGTTTCTGATCAACCTCAATCCCTAAATAATAATGTAATAAACCCAAATCTGTCATGTTAAAAACTTTCAATAATTCTCTTTTAACAGACATTATAGAGTCATCATTGTTTCATGTGATCATCAAATCATCTACATACACAACCAAATATACAATTGCATTTCCAATTTTCTTAACAAAAAGAGTTGCATCATCTATATCAAATAACTTATAATTCAACTTGAGAAGGTTTTCAGTTAATTTTTCATACCATGCACGAGATGCTTGTTTCAATCCATACAAAGCCTTCACTAACTTACATACCTTTTTCTCTTTTCCTTTGACAACAAAACCTTCTGGCTGAAACATATATACATCCTCCAAATCACCATTGAAAAAAATTGTTTTAACATCCATATGGTGTATCTTCCAGCTATTCTAAGCTACAAGAGAAAACATAGTTCTAATTGTGCCCCATTTTGCTGTAGGAGAAAATGTCTCTGTGTAGTCAACACCTTCCTTCTGAGCGTAGCCTTTTGCTACAATCCTTTCCTTGTATTTATCAAGAGAACCATCTACTTTGTATTTGATCTTATACACCCATTTGCAACCAATGGGTTTGACAACTGCAGGAGGATCCACTAACCTCCAAGTTCTATTCTTAATGTGTACATCATATTCCTTTTGCATTGCATCCTTCCATTCATCACAATTAGCAGCTTCTTCAAAATAATTAGGTTTGATAATTGTACAATGATTGAATTCACAGTCATGAGAAACATTACCAGAATCACTTTTAGAAGACATTCATGTTTCAAAATCATCATATTTGATTGGAAATTTTCGAGCATGTGTAGATCTTCGTAAAGGTTGTTGAAGTGGTTGTGATGGTTGTTCATCCTGAAGTACAGGTTCTTCAGGAAGACTTTTTGACCCTGCAGAAAACATTATCCTCCAAGTTTTCTTCAGCAAAAACATCCTCATGAGTCAAAGATGGAAAAACCACAGACTGATACAGAATGGGAAACCCCCCTTCAGTATGTGGAACATCATTATTAGATTCAAAATATAACTTATTAGATGTAAATTTCTCCAAATGAGCCAGTTGCCTATCGACAGTGGAATTATTTTTATCTGATTCAAGGAAAATAACATCTTTGGAAAGAATGTGTAGGAATTTACAGGGTAAGTTCCTCAGAAAGAACACCAAAAGGACACCGCTCACAACCAGATCACAGATCAATACACCAGTATTTTTGACGTGGTTAAAACCCTCAAAGAGGGAAACAGTCCACGGCCTGCGCCAACGTGGCTACTACAGGCAATTTATTAATCAAAGAATGAAAATTTACATAAGCTTCTCTCATGCACGGATTACCCGAACAATGACCCTCCATGCGCTTTAAATAGAACTCATGGGCCAATCGGGTGTCAAGCCACGGATCAAGTGTCGGTAATACCGAGGAGAGAGTGAACCGTCGGATCACTACATATCGTGACCATTGGATTGTAAGTTACAAAATGTACAACGGTAAAGAAACACACTTTACCTAACTCTATACCTAACTCTATACTAGACCAAGTTGAACTTAACTATTTCCTATGTGTCGGAATATCCTAACATCCCCCCTTAAGAACAACTTGGGATAGGATTGAAGGATTTACAAATATGACACAATAGGAGAAGGAAGGAGGTACTAGAGCCTATCCCCCCTTAGTGACAACTTCCTGAACTCCAAGCATATATCGAAGTTTAGTCAACTTCGCCTCTGTGAGAGCCTTTGTGAAGATGTCTGCAACCTGATCATCTGTTGAACAATATTGCACTTCAAGAACATGGTCATGAATGAGCTTTCTGATGAAGTGCATGTGTAGTTCAATGTGTTTGCTGCGCTGATGCTGGACTGGATCTTTGCATAGCTGAATGGCACTTTGATTATCACACCAAAGTGTAGTTGGATGCTGCTACTCAAAGCCAAACCCTGATAGGATCTGACGAAGCCACAAGGCTTCCTTACTAGCTTCCACGACACCACAATACTCTGCTTCTGCTGACGAAAGAGAAATGGCAACCTGTTTCTTACAAGCCCATGTAATAGGTCCTGAACCAAGAGTGAAGACATAACCGGCAGTAGACTTCCGATCATCAGGGTCACCAGCCCAATCAGAATCAGTGAAACCAACTAATAGAGGAGCTGCTTTGGCACTGTAATGAATCCCAAACTGTACTGTACCTCGAACATAATGAAGTATTCTTTTGGCTGCTTTCCAATAACTTTCACGGGGGTTTTGCATAAAACGAGCAACAAGGCCAACAGCAAAGGAAAGATCAGGACGAGTATGGGTTAAATACAAGAGTTTTCCTACAAGTTGACGGTATAAGGTAGCATCAACTTCAGGAGAAGTACAAGAGACTGAAAGTTTGACTCCAGACTGAAAGGGAGAAGGGGCTAGCTTACAGTCTTCCATGTGAAAATGACGAAGAATATCACAAGCATACTTGGACTGGGAAAGGGAAATACCCTCCTTTGGATTGCAAGACTTGAAGACCGAGAAAATAGTGTAAGTGTCCTAAGTCTGTCATTTCAAATTTCTTTTTAAGGCTGGACTTCACATGGTTGATAAGGTTGGGATCACTACCAGTAAGAATAAGATCATCAACATAAAGAACAAGGATGATAAGAGAGTTGCCCACTTTCTTGGTGTAGACAGTATTGTCAGAATAACACCTAGAAAAGCCAGATTCTAAAAGAAAGCTATCCATTTTGGCATACCAAGCCCGAGGAGCTTGCTTGAGACCATAGAGAGATTTCTTAAGTCGACATACAAGGCTAGAGTCTGTTTGGATGAAGCCAATGGGTTGTTCCATATAGATTTCTTCATGCAAGTCCCCATGCAAGAAGGCAGATTTAACATCCATCTGATGGACTTCCCATTTTAAAGAGGCAGTAAGGGAAAGAACAAGGTGGATAGAGTTCATTTTGGCAACAGGGGAGAAGGTTTCAGTGTAGTCAATGCCTTCAACCTGTGAAAAATCCTTAGCAACAAGACGAGCTTTATGTTTATCAACTTTCCCATCTGGTCCATACTTGGTTCTGTAAACCCATTTACATCTAACAAGTTTGCATCCCTTTGGTAGAGGAACAAGATCCCATGTATCATTTGTCAACAATGAATGATATTCTTCATTCATAGCTGCTTCCCAATGTGGATGACCTGAAGCTTCTGCAAAAGTGTCAGGATCATGATTTACTGGAGCTTGAGCCAGTAAAGAAGAGGCTCTTTCAAACTGAGAACGTGTTCGTCACTGATCTGTAGGATCACCGGCCAAGATCACCTGCTGCATCCCGAGTAGCACGGACCCATCTTGGAAGTTGAGGATCCTGAGAAGGTGGGGGAGGATTGTCATCCTCACTTTCATCATCTGAAGAAGAAATGTTTTCAAAAGTATAAGAGATAGGAAGAGGTGGCACATCCGCCGGACTAGGCTCGCAGGCCGATTTATTTTCATCAAATTTTACATCTCTTCTAATGATAACATTTTTGGACTTAAATGGAATAAGTCTATAACCTTTTACATCTTCAGAATATCTAACAAAAGTACATTTCTCACTCTTAGGTTCTAAAGCTTTATGCTTTTCATCTGGAATATGGGCCCATGCTTCACTTCCAAAAACACGAAAGTGACTTACATCTGGTTTAATGGAACTCCAAGCTTCTTCTGGAGTGATATTCTTTAGAACCTTAGTAGGAGTGCGATTGATTATATAATTTGCACAATTAATTGCTTCGGCCCAAAAACTAAGACTGAGTCCTTTAGATTGCAGCATACAATTAGCCATTTCCTTTAAGGTGCGATTTTTCCTTTCAGCTACACCATTTTGTTGTGGAGTGTATGGAACAGTATGTTGCACTTGAATTCCATTTTCGGTGCAAAAGTTGATGAATGTGTTTTTAACATATTCTCCACCATTATCAGTTCTTAGCTTAAGAATTTGATGTCCAGATTGTTTTTCAACAAAGGCTTTGAAGGCCAAAAAAGTGTTAAATACTTCGCTCTTGAGTTTTAAGAAGTATACCCAAGTGCGTCTGGAGAAATCATCAATGAAAGTTAAGAAATACTTGCAGCCAGAGAATGAAGCAACAAGAAGTGGACCACATAAATCACTGTGCACAAGCTGTAAAGGGGCTGAGGCGTGCCAAGAGGCACGTTTTTCAAAACTGTCCCGATGATGTTTTCCGAGTA
Organism: Pinus tabuliformis; assembly: GCA_031772625.1. Taxonomy (NCBI): domain Eukaryota; kingdom Viridiplantae; phylum Streptophyta; class Pinopsida; order Pinales; family Pinaceae; genus Pinus; species Pinus tabuliformis. The sequence goes on along the minus strand of CM062804.1, from coordinate 764,923,096 downwards.
CACATCCGGAACAAACACCATCTCTGCAAGATACCATAGGAAGACCTGTCACCATATTTTCTTTACATAGATGCTGAAGGGAGCGATAGTTTAAGTGACCAAATCGCTCATGCCAAAGTTTGCTCACTTCATCATTATGAGCAACAAATACTGAGGGAAGATTTGATGACCCAAAGTTGTGAAACTTATACAACCTTGTGGAATCATCAGCAATACCAGTAGCTAGAATCTGTTTAGGATCTCTTAGATCCTTGATTACAACATCATGAGGTGAAAATTCAACAATTTTACCTTCACCTGAATGAGTTATCTGATATACAGATAGAAGGTTGCAGGATAAGGTTGGAACACATAATACATCATTAAACTGACCATTGTCTAGATGAATAGTTCCAGTCCCTACAACATTAAGAGATCTATCATCACCAACATATATATTTTTGGTGTTACAATCATTTAAAGAAGAAAACATGGCTTCGTTTTTGGCCATGTGATAAGAGGCTCCAGAATCAATGAGCCACTCATGAGAATGAGAAGAAGAAGATACATTTAATGCATAACCAGACTGAGATGATTGACAACGACATGCAGAAAGTGCCATTCCTGAAGATGAAGTTGAAGTTGAAGTTGAAGAATGCTCCACATGGATGTTATGTTTCTTCATTGCGGCTTCCAAGGCTTCCATCTTCTTAAAGCATTTAGATTCTAAGTGGCCATCTCGATTACAAAAGTTACAATGTCTATCAGTCTTCTTCCATTTGTTTTTATTGGTCTTATCATTTTGCTGAAATGATCTTTCATTTTGAGGCTGAGTTTGCTTAGGACCCTTGTTTGGTTTAGGACCATTCTTTTTAGGATATGACTTCTTAGGATTCTTTGAATTTGGTTGCTGCTGGGTGGCTAACGCTTTCTTGGAAGAGTTTCCAAGATGAAGAAGACCAAGGTGTAAGAGTTTTTCTTGTTCTCTTATTAAAGAATCACAAAAAGAGTCAAAGGAAGGGGCCTTGTAGTCTTTTCCTTGACAAATGAAAGCTTCCCTTGTAGAATGGAAGGTGGAAACAAATACAGAGTAGGCTGGTCCCAACTTAGTAAGGATGGAATAAATAAGGTTACTATCTTCTTTCTTAACCTTAACACCTTCCAAGAGATATCTGAGGGTCTTGAATTTGGACAAGAAATCTTCAATGCAAGAAAAATTATTAGGATCCAATGTAAGCAACTCATTTTCAAGTTGATGGGCTCTAATTTCATTTTTAATCCCAAAAACTTTAGTGATTTGTTCCAATGCTTCATGAGGAGTTTCAAGTTCTGCAATATGGAATCTAAGATCTGGAGAAATAGACATCCCTATCAAACCACGTGCTTGATCTTGTCTATTTTCCCATTTTGCAGCCTTGTCTTCATCTTTTGGTTTCTTCTCTTGGCCTGTGGCTATTCTGTAGAGACCTTTACTTCTAAGTAAATCTTCCATGTAGGATATCCATTGGAAGTAGTTAGTGCTGTCAAGAATGACTTGGCATGGACTTTCCATTTTAAAAAAAACTGAAGCTGAAGATGCTGAAAGTAAGTGTTTCAATGGATAGATCTCGAAAAATTAGGCGGTTTTAAAAAAAAAGGCTCTGAAAAAGGCTTCCGGATGAAGAAGTTATGGCTTTTTGAAAAAAATTTGTTGAAGTTGCCGGCAAAGTGCGCGAATGTGCGGAAATGAAAAAATCCACCCCCACAAAATGGAGACTTGAACCCAAGACCTCTACTCTCTTAAAATAGCTTTGAACCAATTGATCTATACAAAAAATTATAGAGAGAGAGAGAGAGAGAGAGAGAGAGAGAGAGTTGAACCAATTGATCTATACAAAAAATTATAGAGAGAGAGAGAGAGAGAGAGAGAGAGAGAGAAAAGTGCGCGAATGTGCAGAAATGAAAAAATCCACCCCCACAAAATGGAGACTTGAACCCAAGACCTCTACTCTCTTAAAATAGCTTTGAACCAATTGATCTATACAAAAAATTTGAGAGAGAGAGAGAGAGAGAGAGAGAGAGAGAAAAGTGCGCGAATCTGCGGAAATGAAAAAATCCGCCCCCACAAAATGGAGACTTGAACCCAAGACCTCTACTCTCTTAAAATAGCTTTGAACCAATTGATCTATACAAAAAATTTGAGAGAGAGAGAGAGAGAGAGAGAGAGAGAGGGGAGGGGGGGGGGGCTTGGTTTGCGTGCTTGCCTTGAGAAAGCTCTTTTTCCCTACAAAACACAAAACACAAAACCCAACACGGACATGCAAAGAAAACGAACCTTATGGCTCGAAGTTAGCTTTAGCCAAAAACTAGATATTTTAAAAAATGGACCTTGCGGCTCAAAGTTAGCTTTAGCCGGAAACTAAATATTTTTCTCAATGTTTCTGATTTTCCAAGATCACACTAAGGTGCAGGGAAAAGAGCATACCCATGAGAAAAAAAACTTCCTTTCTGTTTCTGATTTGCCCAGATCGCACAGAGTCGCAGGGCAAAGAGCATACGCAGAAATGAAAGGTATAGATCCGGTAATAAAAAAGGCTAAATAAACAGAAACCGAAATAAGCAGAGAGAAAATAACAGTAAACTGCAAATAAAGACTGTATACCTCCAGATCTAAAAAATGACGCAGCTAGGGCTACCGGAAACCTTTTCGCGTGAAACGAAAGGGGTTCCTCACTGGAACAGATGCTCCGAACACAACAGAGCAGTCCTCTCGGCCCGAAAGCAGTCAGAAACAGCAGATCTAGGAAACGGCAGTCGGATGCAGTTCTACCGGCTTCAGATTTGGATCACCAACGGACGCGGCCCTCAAATAGCTCTGATACCATGTAGGAATTTACAGGGTAAGTTCCTCAGAAAGAACACCAAAAGGACACCGCTCACAACCAGATCACAGATCAATACACCAGTATTTTTGACGTGGTTAAAACCCTCAAAGAGGGAAACAATCCACTGCCTGCGCCAACGTGGCTACTACAGGCAATTTATTAATCAAAGAATGAAAATTTACATAAGCTTCTCTCATGTACAGATTACCCGAACAATGACCCTCCATGCGCTTTAAATAGAACTCATGGACCAATCGGGTGTCAAGCCACGGATCAAGTGTCGGTAATACCGAGGAGAGAGTGAACCGTCGGATCACTACATATCGTGACCGTCGGATTGTAAGTTACAAAATGTACAACGGTAAAGAAACACACTTTACCTAACTCTATACCTAACTCTATACTAGACCAAGTTGAACTTAACTATTTCCTATGTGTCGGAATATCCTAACAGAATGAACTTCTTGTTATCCTCATCATACAACCTGTAAACTTTGGAAGTAGCATAATATCCCAAGAAAATACATTTGTGACTCCTAGCACCCAACTTGTTGTGCTGATGTTTTGGAATTAATGCATAGCATAGAAAACCAAAGACTCTAAAACGTTGAACAGTTGGAAGAAGATTATACCACATTTCATAATGAGATTGATTATTGATGACAGAAGAAGGACAACGATTGCGGATATAATTTTCACAAATAACTGCTTCTCCCCAAAACATCAACTTAACATTCTTAAAGAACATCATAGGTCTAACCATATTAAGCAAAGTTCTATTCATATGTTTTGCAATGTCATTCTGTTGTGGATTATAAGGTATGGTAGTCTGATGTTTGATTCCACTATCCTTCAAATATTGTTCAAAAACATGAGAAGTATACTCGCCACCATTATTAGTTCTAAGAATGCCTATATTTTGTTGAGTTTCATTTTTAATCATCAAATGAAAAGTTTTAAAAACTTCAAACATTTGTGACTTATTCTTCAAAAAATACACCCAACACATTCTCGAGTAATCATCAATAAATGTCAGCACATATTTATTTCCATTGGAAGTTGCAACAAGCATAGGTCCACATAAATCTAAATGTATAAGACCTAATTTTTGTGAAGCTCTAAAAGAAGAACTATGAAAAGGTTGTTTACAATGTTTTCCCAAAATACAAGCATCACAAGGTGTAATCTTTCTTGGAATTGTTGGAAGACCTTTAATACCTTGATTTTTCATAATTTTGATGTTTCCATAATTGATGTGACCAAATCGAGCATGCCACAACAAGATAGGAGACAGGATGTCACTTTGCTGCACCAAAAAAGTAGAACTTTCACAAGAATTAGTAGATGAAGTACCATTTAACTTTAAAAGTGTACCTTCTTCCACATTGGTCATAATAACTGCATGATCATATGCTCTTCTTATCTGGATGATGCCATCAAATATATGAATAGAATGCCTCTACTTCCAGATACGGATAAGAGACATCAAATTTTGTTGAAACTGTGGAATATAAAGTACATCATGTATAACATAATCTGCAAGATTCGGTATCTTCAAACAAATAGACCCAATGTAGAATGGTTTAATTTGAGACTTGTCAACAAAGTAAATAACGCCATCAATATCATCACTGAATGTTTCAAAAAAATCTCGCCTAAATGTCATATGACAAGTGGCTCTTAAATCTGAAAGCCAACTATCTCGCCTTGAAGAAAAAGTAGTGTTGAAAACATCATTAATATTAAAATTATAGTGAGCAACAATGTAATGTGTAGACTCTGATGATTTTCCCTTATCTGGTGGTGGCTGATCTTTCTTTTCATTCAATTGTTCTCTCCTTTCACTGACTTTCTCCCAAGGGATTTTATAGTTAGTAGCAATATGACCAATTTTACCACATCTAAAACATTTGATAGTTGGTCTATCATTAAAATTCCTTTGTTGTCTATCATTTTTTTGTCTGTCTCCCTGATTATTTTTGCCCCCCTACCTCTATAATTTCTCCTACCACGACCTCTACTACTTTTATCACCTCTAGAAGTTTCAACATGAGACTTCTGATCCTTTTGTGCAAGGCACAAAGTTTCTACTTTAGAGTTAGGTGGAGCCTCTTTCTTCCCAAAGGTTTTTTCTCTCTCAGCTATTTTTCTTACTAGTTTATCAAATGTAATGTCTTTTAACTGCCCACTAGCTTGGAGAGATTCCAAATAGTGTGAATAGATAGGGTGAAGGACTTTTATAAAAGTTGTAAGTTGTAAATCTACTTTAATTCCAGTTGCTTCTATATCATGAAAAATGGCTTTTATTTCAAAGGCACTCTTCAAAGGATCATTATCCTTCTTCTCCAAATTAAACAACTTTAACAATAACTGAGTAATTTCGAGTTCTAAGTGCGAATCATATAGTTCTTTCAACTTCTTTAAAGCTTCGAATGTAGTATCACAGGAAACGATATATTGGCTTACCTCTTCTGTCACTGATGTAACTATTAATGCATATGCCTTGGTGATATATCATCTTACCTCTTATGTCACCAATGCAGCTATTAATGCATATGCCTTGTTGTCTTTTGTCTCCCAAATTTCAAGCTACTTCTCATTATCAGGAAACTCCCATGCAATTTCATTTCCATCACTTTCCTTCTTGCCTTGATAAAATTCCCACAAATCGTTAAAAGCAAGGGCACTTTTAAACTTTCTAAACCACTCTTGATAATTTTCCTTTCCATTAAGAACCACTCCAACTATGGAACTTATTGGAGTCATAATTGTTATGCTGCTAAATATTCTTCAAATCCTTTCAAATTCAAAATATATGCAATACTTCTGAAAAGATATAAATTCATTTCTCCTCTTGTTTCAAACAAAGTTGGCTTTGTGGTTTAATGGTAAGTTTCAAAAATAGCCTAGCAAAGAGCTAGGTTCAAATCTTATTAGCCTCCAAATATTTTATTTTACCAATGGCCTCTTAAAAAAATATGTATTTCAAATCACAAAAAATTGACCACTCTTCAATTAAAAATTTAATTCAAACCACCAAAAATATATATATTCTTCATTTTAAGTATCTTTCGGAAATCCTTCAGTAAAAACTTTGTATCCTTCAGAAATATTTCAATAAAAACTTCGGTTTGCAGTAAATGTATATATGATCCTTCTTAAAAAAAATATGTATTTCAAAGCACCAGAAAATGGCCACTCTTCAATTAAAAATTTAATTCAAACCACCAAAAAATATATATCCTTCATTTTAAGTATCCTTCAGAAATCCTTCAGTAAAAACTTTGTATCCTTCAGAAATCTTTCAGTAAAAAATCTAGTTTGCAGTAAATGTATATATTATCCTTCAGAGATTTTATTGTGATTAAACTCAGAAATTTTACTATGATTAAATTCTAGTGATTCAGAAATTTTACTGTTATTAAACTCTTGTTTACTGCAATAAATGAAAATACTATCTTTCATAAATTTCACTGTAAGTAAACTCCCCTTTGATGTAGTAAATACAAATAAATCCTCCCAAAATTAAAACAACAAGTGGCCCTTGGATGCATGGAACTTAGACTTTTAGCAAACAATCTAGCAATTATTGGTATTCGACTCAATATTGGCAATTTTTATTGAGAACAACATGCACTCAAAACTCCAACATGTATTCTAACTTCCAAGGATATATTAAAAAAAATCTTTATACCATTGAATTTCTCCAATCATCTTTCATTGTGACGGAAAGTTATGAAAGTAACAAAGAATCAATAGTTTGGGTGTCCCAATGGGCTAACCTTCTGCTGCATTCAGCTATCTCACAACCTTCATGCTCCGCGCCTCCTTTACATCATAGAATTCAAATACATGGATTTTAGAAACAACTCAACCGGGGCTCTGATACCACTGTACAAGCCCAAATAAACTCCACAATAAAAGAGCATCGTGTTAATGACAAAATTACTTATTTATACATGTGAAATCTAGGTATGAGACAGTTGTGTCTTGGTAACTTATTATTCATAAAAATGGAATGTAAAACTAATTACATATTATACAATAACAATCTCGAAGGATTAACTAACACAAAGTTGAAATTTTGCTCATGTCGACGAAATTAAAATTTTTAAACCAGCATAAATCCATCTTAAATACGGATCTAACATGAGCCAAGAGGGATCCAATTTCTTCACGTGCAAATTGTTTTATGAACCAACATTATTTAAATGTTTTGTATAGTTTTTTTTTTTAGATTTTTAGATTTTTTTTATTTTGGCTGACATGAGAAAAATTTAAACTTTGATGACAGAAGGACAACATTACACATCATACTGGGATGTATAATGAGCCTCTCGACCCAAAAATCTAAAAAATATTTAAAAAATAAAAATTTATACAAAACATTTAAATAATGTATGCTCATAAAAAAATTTGCAAGTGAAGAAATTGGATCCCTCTCGGCTCATGTTAGATCTGTATTTAAGATGGATCTATGCTCGTTTAATCTCATTATCAACACACACTGACTTTATTCATTTTCTCTATGCAATTACATTTTTTGTGTGCTAGTGCCCACTAGGACCTATGGTAATGTTTCTCCTCATTACCTTGCATGTTATAGCTTGGATATAATATGTATATAAGATTTTGGCATAGTATTATGATTGGTAAAAAATGATGTTGCCAGGTGGTTCGAGCAACATTGGTCAGACAGGCATTGACACAAGCATGAGACTAGTTTGAGACCATTGCAAGCCTGAACACATTTCCTCCCCTCCATCTTCCACCTTTTAGGTTGTTATCTTTCTTTTGCTACAACATTTTTGCACTAACATCATAGGAATGTTCAATAACTTCGGTGTATCTTTGCACCTTTAGGTGTAATTTCTAGTAATAAATGATTTTGAATTGGTTATAATGTCGCATTCAAATGATCACATAAGCCATGTTGCATTATTCCTATGAAATATATTGTCATTAAATTTTTTAATCCAAAAGTCAATTTCTTTATATATATTTTTTAATTAATTTTTTTATTTAAATAATAATATAAATTGATTTTATCACTCATATATATAATTATATTTTTGAATATATTATTACATTAAAAATTCTTTTGAGTAAAATATACAGTTCAAATTAGCAATTAAAATATTTTTTTATTAAACATTAAACAAAATAAAGTGAAAATTATATTGGCTAAAATATAAAATAGTGAGACAACTTAAAATGACTTACCTACGATAATATTTTTTAATTGATTTATATAATAGATATATAATTTTCCTTGTTTTAGTCAATTCATATTTTCTAGGTGATTGGAAGGAAGGAATGGAATCCTCCTCACCCAACTTTAATTTCCTCATGAGACATGACTAATGTTGACAATATTGTATTGACAATATAAATATATTATATATATATATATATATATATATATATATATCATGGGTAATGAAATATTTTATTTATAATTAACATCTAATAAGGCCTATAGGGGACCTTAAAAGTGTAAGATATTAATTAGAATTATTTAACATTTTATTTCTATGCTAAAAAATAAGTGAGAGAGTGCTCCCTAATCAAAGTAGTTTTGTTGAATTAAAAGGTTAAGAAGGTTGGTAGTGAGACAAATGTTTTGAAAATTAGATCGCATGTGAGTATAAGATGGACATTCTAAGAGATTGTTGTTCGTCTTCAACTCTTTTATCCCGTTGTGTTTTGAAAATTGAACAACACCCAATTTCACTATGAAGCTCATGAGAATTAGTTCCAGTCTTGGCAATGTTCATTTTCTTCTTGACACTAGTTAAGATAGAGAGATAATTTTGGTTTTGGAGACTGGGGTCGATCACCTCTTTATAATATAATAGTTTCATTTTTCCCCTCCAACTCTCTATTTCCCTATAATTTCTCCTTAAATTTAGAAGTATTAATATTTTTAATATTATCTTAGTACTTCAAGATAATCTCCTCCTTCATTCCCTAATGGTTTAGCCAAGGCTGGGCATCCTTATGCGACCCTCGCTTGAGTTGACGATGGGGGTTTTGGCTGGAGTTAGAAGTAATTTTAGGAAACCTCTTGGCATTCATGTTGTACAACTTATTCCTATACATAAGATACCTAGTCATAACCATTCTTTCAATGGGGAAAACACTTGTTTCAATCAGGAGGATATGGTAGGAAGCATTTCCTTTAATCTTGAGGTTTTAGGTTATAAATTATTTTTGGATTTATTCAATCTTCCTCCATGGCTCTCTAGATATACTACAACCCCAAGCTTCACATTCATATAAAATAACATGAGTGAAAAAAGTATTAAAAAGGAGTTTTTTTTAATCCCAAATCCAAGGATCTATCAACTTACAATTGTTTTCAAGCCCATATTAAGCTTTCCACCCTCCTTTATCCTTTTATCAATGCTATAATTTCAATTGAGTTTATAAGGGATATCAATTCCCACAAATTTGTAGGAAGGAACTTCCTCCAAGGACATGTTGTAATAAATGAAAATATCATAGCTGATCTTTTTGGATTTAGTTATCATGGCTTTAGTTTTGATGGTATTTACAACCATATACATCTTGGAGCATAAATCTAAGACGATTTTGAGTCTCTTTCCAAGAGCGCAATGGTCCCTTGCCAAGAGAACAATATTGTTAGTATAGAGAAGAGTTATGACCATACCAATGAGGGTGTGGCCAACACAACCTACATCCTCCAACCACTCTTCTAGCTTATCGATGTATATGCCAAAAAAAGTAGGTGATAAGGGATGCCCGTGCTTGGCTCCAATATTGTATTTATTTTACTCCGAACAACCCTTAGTGGTCTTAAACTTGGAAATAACATTCTTGTATAGCCTTGACACAACAACCCTACACTCAATAGGAACCATTATCTCTTCTAGCCTCTTCCATAACTTTATTCTAGGAATGATGTTAAAAGATTTTCTAAAGTCAAAATAACAACATGAGATATCATTTTTATTATTGTGGAATTCCTCTGCAATTCTCCTAAGAGTAACAAGATGATCTACAATTGAATGATATCTCCTAAACCTAGCCTGACATTTAGCTCTTTTACCATGGCTTGCAACCCAAAGGTTAATATTCTTTTCAAAAATAATCCCCTACAACTTGGCTAAAATGTGGCTAATCATAATGGTCCTCTAATTAGAAAGAATTATTTTATCCCCACTTTTAAATATAGGCACAATAAGACTATGTGCTTAAGGCTTAGGGAAGCCTTGCTTCACAACTAAATTAAAGAGCTTGTGTTATGTGAGACAATGATAGATTCTCCCATTTTAAAAATTTCAACTTGGTACCCTTCAATGTCTTTAGCTTTCCCATTAGCGAGATACTTAACCCAAAATTCAATATCTTCCAAATAAAATATATCATCCTATATAGGGGCATTCAAAATGAAGTCTACGGTGTTAGGGGATTCATATAGATTTTAAGGTAAATATTCCAATTTTTCAAGGGAATCGAATTATTTTCTTTAATCTCACGAATAAAAAATTTCCTCCAAAACATTTTAGAATCAGACTTAGAGAGGGGCAGTGGTTGTTCTTTGTTTCTACATATATAATATCTTTTTTTTTCCCTTTTTATAAGATCTTTGTACGTATTTATCTTATCAAGGTTGAATGTTTGGTTAAGAGTTTTCTAATGGTAGTAGAGAGAGTTGTAGTAAAATTATGATAAAGGTTTTCAATGTTATCCTTATAATTTAAGTGGAGTAAATCCATATCTAAATCCTTTAAGAAGAGAACCATTTTACTCTTGTCAAAATGTAGGTGGTTTTGACTCTCACAAATCTCATACATGTGTTTGTTTTGCATGGAAAAATTTATAGTTAAGAATAAAGGTCTATGATCAAGTCAAGTTCATGGCCATTTAAGAGGTTAAAGTCTAGAATTTAGTTGGAAACAAGGATATCATATATTGCATAATCGAGAACACTACTTCTAAACCCATGAATACAAGCCATTTGGCTGGAGTTTGGCCACTCGATTACACCATTGCAAATTATAAGGTCTTGAGAACTATAAGGCTTGACTAACTCAATACCAAAAAAATTCTCAGTTAGGTCTTTAGAATTTCTCTCGAATCTACTAACTAAATCAAGGTCCTCATTTAGCTAGAGAAGATTAGAGTCTGAATCATTACTTAGAAGGATCACTTGGTTAGATGCAGTTCTAGCATTAAAATCTCCTAACAAGTGGATATTACTTTCATTCCCTAGACTATGAATATCCTTCTCTAAGGTATTGTAAGGTCAATTCTTATCTAAATTGTTTTTCTTTTAAAAGGTAGAGTTGATATGTACAAAATAACAAATTGCGACTTAAATCCTTCTAGCATTAATGCCATATATTTCAATCCATTTCTTGTTCCAAGTTGATGAAAAAGTCAATGCATCTATCTGATGGACCTTAGACTCATCATGCTCTCAAGTTTCAACTAAAAAATTGATATCAATTTCTTTTAAGGCTTGACCCATGGGGATTTGAATCTTGAATCTCATGAATTTACATAATACTTGATAACACAGGATCACTAATTTAGTTTCCCCTTGATTTACAAAATACTCCATTACACATCTCCTTCTTATCATTATTTTTTTTTCTTTCAATTACTTAACTTTCAAAATTGAAATATTTTATTATGGTCAACATTGAAATATCATTTTTAATATATATATAATTAACAATTTTTCTTTTTAATACAGTGGGAAAACTTATCATAACTCAATTGTCAAGCAAGCAATGGGGACAACCATTTGGACTTTTTTCAGGTGTTATTCAATGCTACCTGGAATTATTTTGTGGTGATCTGTAAGGAGGTGGGATTTCACTCTTGCCGATTTCACTTGTGCTAGATGCCTATGGGTATTCTTTATATATATATATGAAATTGATATTGAAATAAATTAATTAACATTTTTTTCTTTTCTGTTTTTTTATAGTGGGAAAACTTATCATAATTCAGTTATCATGTAAACAATGAGAACAACTATCTAAATGTTATTCACAAATGCAGGCTAAAAAGTAAGCTTTCACTCTTGTCATGTAAATCTAAATATTCCTTGGGTCATGCAGATTCAAATATTTAGTTAAGTGTTATAATAAAATATTTTAAAAAAATATAAAAATTATACCACTTTTTGAGACTAAAAGGTGAAAACACACCATATTGAAGAGCGTTTGTGTGTGGACTTGGATTCGAGAGCACGGTTTGAGATAGCGACACCAAGTGAGGAGTACAGCGCCCTCCTTGGTTTGGTTCCGAACACATAACTAGGAGGGGTAATAGATTGCAGTGCATTGATGTGCGAAGGTATAAAGAATTCATTGAAGAGGAAGGGGACGCACCTTCCTCCATGGAGAAAAATACAAGTACATGCACTCCATGTGGCCATGAACAATCCCTCCTTTTCTGAACGGCCATGAAGAAACGTTGAACAGAGAAAAACGACGATGTCAATTACCCAGTGATTCTGTTTCCGATTGGAAGATGGTGGACTGGAAATCGGGTTCCGGTGATAATAGCAGAAAAACGAAATTGGATTTCGATTCAAAAGAAAAACGATGATGTCAATTACCCAGTGTTTCTGCTTCCGATTGGAAGATGGTGGAGTGGAAATCGGGTTCCGGTGATAATAACAGTGCGGTGAGTAGAAATGTAATAATTGAATGGAAGCCTCCGGTGGCTGCAAACCCGGCGATGGAGAAGAGTCAACCGAAGGCACTGGGCTTAGCGAAAGCTTTGAAAGAGACTCTTTCTTTGGGATATTGCTGGGTTGCATGCTGACCATTCTGTAAGAGACGCTATTCAAAATTATTGTAGCCTTCTCATCTTGAAGAGTGTTAGAATGGGGGGCTAGTGGGTTTGATTTTTTCTACCGGGTTCTATTCTCCGGAAACATGGGTGATAAAAATTTGAACAGATTAAAAAAATAATTCATTACACGTAGGCTGAGTAAAATTCAGATGAAGATACATGAAAATTCAAATAATTTAATATTGAGATGAATGTCTTGCTTGCTCAAAACTATTATAGTAATCAATATGGTGGTTGTTGTTTGGTATAGTGTAAGTGAAACATGTTTGTTGTTGTTAGATTTTAGATTTTTGTGATCTATATGGTAAATAATAATATCTTTTGTATTAATTACATTATTAGGATTTGGTTTAACCAACTACTGTGGTTCATACTCGGGATAAAGATGAATTTTTGTCACCTTTACTTTGTCACCTTTGTTATGAAGATGAACCACATTAGTTGGTTCCAAAAGTAGACCAAATCCTAATGATGTGATCAGAAAAACATTATTATTTATATGATTATTGTGTACATATAATTATTATTTATATGATTGTTGTGTACATATATTTGGATGGTATCTGGGACGAGTTTTTATTTTTATTTTAGGAATTTGGCTAGAAATTATGATTTCAACACCTTAGAATCCCTAAGACTACGATTCTTCCTCAAACCAAAGAAGTTGAAGTTCTAAACATCATTACAACAACTACAACTTGCAATATTCCGTTGAAAAGATGGTTATATTTGATTGAAGCTAAGGTTTGATTTGTAAATCATTTTTTGTGGTCGAAATAGAAATAGATTTAGAACCATAAAAAACTTTTGGGGCACTCAAAATCTTAATATAAAGAAATTACATTTTGTAGATGCCAAATGCATATTCATATGGAGGCTAAGGAGCCTGACGAGTTCACAATCTATAGATCGTAAGGATTGTCTGTAATGTCTCCACGCAGGGAGTCCACAAAGTCTGTACTAGTTGTAACTGAAAAAGTAGATCAAAAATTAAGTCCTGCTCTACGCAGAGAGCAACAAAAAACTGTACGTTACCAAAAAGAGAGTTGTTACTCATGTCCAAGCAGTGGATATATATACATGATAATACAAAAAACAGAGCTTGTTTATATGTGGGCCTTATAGCCCATTTTCTATAGGATCATCAAAAGGTCTATGATAATGCTGGTAGAAAGTTCCGTCTATCTCCTCCTGTATCAACCAGTCATTTCCTTGTCTGTGCGCTGCCTCTTTGGATAGTTGATCTGCATCTGAGTTTTGTTCCCTGTAAATGTGTCGACAGACAAATGATTCAAAAGATGTAATCAGTCTTTTAGCTTCATCTAATATATGCCTCAATGAAAATGCATAGCAATGTGATGCATCATTCAGCCAGTTGCAAACAATTTTAGAATCTCCATAAAGTTGCAGGTGTCTGCACTGTTTTTGTAATGCAAAGTGAATAATATGTTTTGCTGTGCACAGTTCAGCAAAGTTATTGGTGCCTCTGCCTAGGTTAATTTGGATCTTGTAGCAGTGCGTTTCATTGAGGTAAAGGATGGCACCACCCCCACAGCCTGCTTCCTGAGCAGAGCCATCAAAATATGCCCAGGGCTTAGATTTGTCTATGATTTCAGGTCTGATGGTGCGGGGGGGGGCACTGGTTTCCACTTCGGGTAGCAAGTCAAAATCAGCGATCGTGTGGTGTAATATGACAGGCCAATGGGGGGTCTTTAAATTGAAGATGGCCTGATTACACGCAATCCATAAAGCCCAACATACAAGCAGTGGCATATTAATGAATTTTCCTGAGTGATTTTGAAACCAAATGTTCCAAGCATCCATGAGATTGTGCCCTTGCCAGTTTTTTAAGTTAGGATAGTGAGTGGTGATGGATTGCCAAAATTCCTTCGCTGTATTGCAGTTTAAAAAAAGATGCTCTGTACTTTCTTCTTCCTTGCAACACAAGTGGCACCAGAAGGGACCATAAAATGATCTCTTCATTAGATTGGTCCCGGTAGGGATCTTTTTGAAGAGAATGTTCCACATCAATAAGCGTGTATGAGGAGCTGCCTTGAGCTTCCAGAGCGTTTTCCAGGTTGGGAGGATGTCCTGTGGCTTGTAAGATTCCATGAGCCTTAAATAACCTTGTCTCGGGGTGTATACTCCGTGTTTTGCAAAGGCCCAGATTATCTCATCCGGTCCATCTATGAGTCTGATATGTGCCTGGGTGAGGGCATCTGTGTAATCCTGCCATTCGTGATGCCACTGAACAGGTATCTCCAAAACTCGTGCTGATACCCATGCCTGTTGAAGAAAGGAAGAATTGTCGTTGTCGTCGATGTGCTTGATGTGTGTTACTCCTCTGTTGTGTAGGTGTCTTAAAAGGCCTGCAGATAATCTATGGGCATTGCCACAGCCAACCCATGGGTCCAATCCAATTCGAACAGCATTGCCTTCCTTGATGCGCCATGTAATTCCTTCACACAGAACTTAGAAGTGGTAGCGAGACGATAACCGCTTTCCAGATATTAGATACGTTTAGATACGTTATGTCTTGATTCATGCTGCTGACGGAACCAGTCCATTAGATGCAATGGCTTGATGTATTTCACTTGTGCAACTCGGGACCAGAGACTGTTTGTGGTGAGGAGTTGCCAACCGAGCTTGGCCGCTAATGCTCTGGAAAATAAATCAAGCCTCTTTATGCCCCACCCTCCCCAACTTTTGGGTTTTGCAATGGTGTCCCATTTAACCCAGGCAAATAGCTTCCCCGGTTGGTGTCCTTTCCATAGAAATCTACAGCATATACTTTGTAATCTACTCAAAATACCTTTAGGTATCCAGGCCAAGGTCATCCAGTAGACTGGAGTGGCTTCAATTACTGCTTTAATGAGAATCAATCTGCCTGCCCGAGAGAGATATTTATGATACCATACCTGTAGTCTTTTTTCCACTTTCGCAATGAGCCAAGTCCAGTCCGCAATCCTGTAACCGAGAGGTTTTAGTCTAAATCCCAGGTATTTTATGCCTTCTGTCAAGTTCAAAGAGGTGAATGGGAAGCGTTGTGTTGCGAAGGTGAACTCATGTTGAGTGCATCCGACAGTAGTAATCGTGGATTTGCTGTCATTTATCATCATTCCAGTAGCTTGTTGAAAAAGTATGATTAAGTTCTGAAGAGTTGTGGTGTCCCCAATACTGCCATTTAAGAATATCAAAATATCATCAACAAATAATAGATGAGTGAGATAAAAAAATTCAGCGATTTTAATGCCTGTCAACTGATTTCTATCTCGAGCAGATGTAATAATCCTACTTAATCCTTCCATAATAAGTAAGAATAGCAGGGGCGAGAGAGGGCATCCCTGTCTGAGGCCCCTCTCCGAAATGAAAAAGGATGTAGCTTCGCCATTGAGAAGCACACTGTAAGATACATCAGTTATACAACTCATTATCCATTTGATATAATCATAGGGAAAGCCAAGATGAGTCAACAGTAGTCTGATGTAGAGCCAGTTTGTTCTATCGAACGCCTTGGATAGATCCACCTTTAGAATCATTCCTTTCTGCTTTTTGAGCTGCATTGTATGCATGAGTTCTTGTGCTGTAGCAATAGCTTCGTGAATCTGTCTGTGATGAAGGAAGGCAAATTGCTCTGGAGATATATGACGAGAAAGAATAGGCTTCAGGCGATTGGCTATGATCTTAGCAATGATCTTGTATAGGCAATTACAGAGGGATATGGGTCGGAAATCATTGAATGAGACAGGATTGTTCGATTTAGGGATAAGTGCAATGAAAGTGGATTTGATGGCTGAGGATATTCTGCCACTCCTTCTGCAGTTCTCCACAATCTTGAGAAGGTCATTCCCCAGGATTTCAAAAAAAGCAATGTAAAACTCGATGGTCCACCCATCTGGACCTGGGCTTTTATCTTTTTAAAACCATTTTATAGTTGCCTCCAATTCTTCCATAGTTACTTCCTTCAGTAGATCTTCCAAGTCTTCTTGTAGTACAAACCTGGGGAAATGTTCAGCCACCCTCATGATCTCCATGATGTTTACATCTCTAGGGGCTTTGTATATACCTCTGAAGTGCTCTGTTGCTAGCCTGGCCAGATTCTTCTGAGATGAAACTGTCTGCCCCCGCTCATCCCGCAATTCCCAAATAGTATTGATGGTTTTGCGCCCATTGGAAAATTTATGATAAAACTTCGTGTTATCATCTCCCTCGGTGAGCCATATTGCCCTGCTCCTAAGCCTCCAACTTTCTTCTCTTTCCTTCAGAATATGTGAGCGCTTCGCGATGAGGGAGGAGTAATGTTCTTTGCTCTCAGGAGTGGGGAAGGTGCCATCTGATGTGTCCTCATGCGTAGCGATGACCCTTTCAGCCTCCCTCAGAGTATTGTCATCACGGATACGCTTCTGATGTGCCCAGTTTTTAGAGATCCTCTTAAGTTCAGATAATTTCCTTATGAAGCCTTCTGTATGACCCTCATTTTCCATAATAGGGTTGGTCTGCCAATAGTTAGTTACCAACTGTATGTATGAAGGGTCCTTTAACCAAGAGGAATTAAATTTGAAGGGGCTCTTGATCTTATGATTAATGTCGGCCATTTCCAAGAAAATTGGTCGATGGTCGGATATGCCACCAGTTCCAACCCATTGACGTATGCGGGGAAGTCTGTTGTGTAGTGACTCCTTGATAAGGAACCTGTCAAGTCTTCTGGCCAAGCTTTGTTCTCCACTGCGGTTGTTTGTCCAAGTATACTGTAACCTGGCAGAAGGAATGTCCACCCACTGATGATCCTCGAGTAGATTGGAAATAGTGTCTGATAAGGAGTCTACCTGCGCCGAGTGCCCCCAAGATTCACAGAAACCCATTGAAAAGTTTAAGTCGCCTCCAAGTATAATGTTATCTGCCTGTAGAAGTTCAGATTCCAGTAAGGTTCTCCAATAATTGGCCCTGTCTGCACAAGGGCCATAGACATTGATGATGCGAATGTCCATCTCAATGGAGTGAGCAAATATGTCTAATCCAATGAATCCTCTGCCTCCCCAAATATTTCTGATCTCCATTGCTTTGTTATTAATCCCAATAGCTGAACCTCCGGATCTCCCGGATGCATCCAGTGCATGAAAGGTCCAATTGGGCAGCCAAGAGTTGAGAGTATGGATTAGAGGTTCAGCTGAACAGAGGGTTTCTTGAAGAAATATAATATCCGACTGTGACGAGATGAGCAATCTCCTGAGTGCTAGTTTTTTGGCCAAACTAGCAAACCCTCTGCAGTTAAAGGATATGATCTTCATGTAGGGTGAAAGAGGGGGCCATTCTTCGCTCTAAGGGCCCTGAAAATGGTTTGTTGTCGCCCAAGGGTGACTTCTTCGTCAGCAGTGTGTCTAGCTTTGGTGATGCGAGAGGGTCGGCCACGAGAGTTCTTATGAGTGACAGGGGCGGCTTCAGAGTCCAGACCAATGGCATCGAACCCTCTGTCCTTCGATCGGGATCGAAGAGAGTACCGGGGAGATACCGGGGGGGATGGGATGGGGAGAGATGCGAGAGAGGATGATATCAGAGATGGCAGACAAGGGGATGTAGCGGGAGAAGGGAGCGGGAGGGAGAAAATGAGGGAGGATGGAGGGGTTAGGCCCCGGGGTTTATGTAAAACCACTGAGGTCAAATGTGCCGATAGTGGAGACGTGCAAATGATGTGATGAGATGCAATGCCATCAGATATGCAAGATACAGGAGGCAAAGGAGAGGGGGATGAAAACAACATACCCGTCGTCGCGATGTCCTCCTGTTCAGTCGCTGAGTGTACTGGAGCTGGCGAAGGTGGGAGAGAAACTGAGGTTTCTTTAGCAGCTTCGGCATTATCGGGTGGACCTTGGGGTTCTCCATCGACTTTTGCTTGCTCCTCTTGATTCTTCTCCGTATTCTGCCGAGGAGGATGGTCCAAGGGATGCTCGGACTCCCCTTCCTGAACATTTTCCCTGCTTTTTCGGAGGAGTGGACAATCCATGTATAGATGTCCCACTTTGTGACATCTACGGCAATGATACGGGATACCTTCATAGTTGATAATTTGTTTGCGAGCCGTGTCCCTCCATTGAATGGTGATGAACTCTTGTAGTCCTCCCCTGGTATCCAGATTGATAAGAATCCGAGCGTAAGCCATCATGCCTGTGTGCTGGTAGGACTTATCATAGTCCATGTAGGAGCCAATCGCGTTGCCAATCCGCCTGAAGATGTCTTCTGACCAGTACTGTAGTGGTAGGCCTGGGAGTCGAATCCAAACAGGCCCGATGCCAATCTGCTCTGTCTCAGGGTCGAATAAGGGGGTCCAATGCTTAAGGAGCACCGGGGCATGTTCAAAGTGCCGGTAAGTGGACAAGACCCAATTGGTATGATCAACACGAGCGAACCTCAATGCGAACCATCCCCTCATGAAAGTTTGCACGAAGGGGATGTCCACCAGATGTTGACCCCAAACTTCAGTTGCCCAGGTCTTCAAACGTGCTGCCGAGTAGTTCCGACCTCTGATGCGCCCAACCAGTACCCTATCTGCAAATTCCATTGTCTCACCCCACTGTATGTCCTCCTCTAGCCTGAGAAAGATGTCGTCTGCCTTGGATTTGAAACACCTGTACTTCTTTTTAGGGCCCAGTGGGGGAGGGGCAGTAACAATCGGGGGGGGGAGGGTTAGGGTACGAGGAGGAAGGGTTTTCGATGCCGCCAGTAACAGGGGGGACCAGAGAGTGGAGGAACAGTGGTGAAGCTTCCCGACGGAGGACCGTGTGACTTGGTGAAACCGGCCGAGACAATGGGCAACGAAGGGGGTAAAAACGGCCGGGAAATGGTACCAGACGCCGAGGTATCTAGTCCAGGGTTAGGGTTCAAACAGCCGGAAACGAAACCGAGGGTTGCCGGAGAGTGGGGGGGGGGTTGAAAGCGCAGGCCAGGTAGGAGGTACATCTGGGAGGACCACAGGATATGACCGCGACTGTTCCCCAAGAGAATACGAAGTGTAGTTTTTGGTGAGGCCAGAACTGTACATACCTTCTGATGTGGAGAAGGAGGAGCGCCAGATGGATACCCCCTCCAGCGGGTCTTCAGAGTAATCAACAGCTTCGAGGTCCTCCATGACGCCAGCTGCTTCTCGGAACGGCGGACACCTCAGATAGTAGTAAAAACCGGAGAGAATGACAGTTCTCAGGAAAAACGGACCGAGCTGGGCAGGTAAGTGAAACCGTCGCGGGTTGTCAACCGGGAGATGCGGCACAGAAACCCTTCGTTCTCCCGAAAGGTCAACCAGCTCGAAAGCGATGGAGAGGCGTTAGGCGGTAGAAGGTAAACGACAGATGTGCTGAGCGGGTGAACGGAGGTCCGGCGCGGTCTCAGAAAACTGCAGAGGGTTCCTGAAACCCTAACCCAAACCCTCGCGTGCCTTCTCCCGTCCGGAATCCATTCCGCCTCTATCAGAGATCATATGTTCTTTCAAGT
Organism: Pinus tabuliformis; assembly: GCA_031772625.1. Classification (NCBI taxonomy): domain Eukaryota; kingdom Viridiplantae; phylum Streptophyta; class Pinopsida; order Pinales; family Pinaceae; genus Pinus; species Pinus tabuliformis. Next base: position 764,902,934 of record CM062804.1, on the reverse strand, counting down.
TATCTTCATTTTTTGTTTGGGAAAGACAAATGAATGGCCTTGTTTCACTGTATTTCTCCTTCTAGTGGGGAAAGACAAATGAATGCCACCTGAAAAAATTAATTTATAATATATGTTAAAAATAATAATAAAAAATTAAAATATTTTTTCAGTGAAAAATAATAAAATTAAATAATTATTGCACCAAGAGGCACTCTATAGGTCAATATGGGGGAGATGTGAGATGTTATAGTGTAATATAACATAATGTCTACTCAATTAAAAAAGTAAAAAGTAATAAAAATAATAAATAGATTCAACTAAATTTGTTATATTGTGATTTATTTTTGTTAATATAATTACAAACAATTTCTTTTTTAAGGAAAATCTTATAATATGCATATCACATTAAAATAAATTTAAATAATAACCATAATATTTGGGAAAATATAATTAATAAACATATACACACTTAAAAGTGTATATATATATATATATATATATATATATATATATATATATATATATATATATGATGGTTAAAGTCCACAAAGACCAATATGGTCTATCAAACATTAAGAAGGTAAGTGATTAACTAAGACCCTTTAATATTTTATGTCTAATAAAAAATAAGTGAGACAAGTGTTATGAGACATTTGTAGGTTCGCTGACTTAACATGTCATGAAGGTTGGTAGTGTGGAAAATGTTTTAAAAACAAGAACAGATGTGAGTAAGGTCTTAGCATTTGAAAATAAAGTGTTTTTCCTCTTCAAATCTTCAAATTCGCAAAAGGGGCAGATTATTTCGTCCCAAGGTGTTTTGGGAATAGAACAATACTCAGTTTCACTTCGAAGCTCATGAGAATTAGTTCTTATCTTTGCAATGTTCATTTTCTTCTTAGGATTGGTAAAGACAGAAAGATAATTTTGGTTAGCAAGAGTAGGGTCGATCATATTCTTATAATATCTTAGCTTTCTTTTTCCCTTTAATTTATTATCATCCCACAACTTATCCTTGGAAGTATAGTGTTCTAGTATCATCCCTATCTTCCAAGATGATCTCCTCCTTTATCCCCCAAAGGTCGAGCTAGGAATGGGCATCCTTATGCCAGCCTCACTTGAGTTGGAGGTTGGGATTTTAACTAGAGTTAGAAGAAATTTTAGGGAGCCTTTTGGCTTCTATGTTGGACAACTTCTTCTTGTACATCAGATACCTAAACATAGTCATGCTTTCAATGGGGGAGAGGCTAGATTCAATCAAGAGAATAGGGTAGGGAGTATTTCCTTTAATCTTGAGGTTGTAGGTTATAAATTTCTTTTGGATCATCTTAATCTTTCTCCACGATTCTCTAGATATACTACAACCCCAAACCTCACACCCATATAAAATAACAAGGGTGACGAGAGTCTCGAAGAGAGACTTTTTTTTACTCCAAACCCAAAGACCAGTTAACATACAATTGTTTTCAAGATCAAAGTAAGATTTCTAGCCTCATATACTAATTTTCTCAATATTATAGTTCTAGTTGAGACGATGGTGAATGTCAATACCTAAATATTGGTATGAGGAAACCTTATCCAATAAATGTTATTATAAATGAAATTATCATAGTTAATCCTTTTAGATTTAATTATCATGACTGTCTTTTCGACATTAACAGTCATATTGTCTTTTCGACATTAACAGTCATACCCATCTTGGAGTAGTAATCATGGAGGATTCTAAGCTACTTGCGGAGATCACTTGGTCTTCCAGAAAGAAGAACGATATCATTAGCACAAAGGAGAAGAGTAATGACTATACCAGCGAGCTTGGGTCCATTGCATCCTACAACTTTTAAGCACACTTCTAGCTTATTAATGTAAATGCAAAAAATGGTAGGGGATAGGGGATATCCTTGCTTAACTCTAATATTGAATTTAATATCCTTAGATCAACCCTTTATGGTCTTAAGCTTGGCAATAACATTTTTGTATAGACTAGTCACAACAATCCTTAACTTGATAGGAACCATTATCTCATCGAGCCTTTTCCATAACTTCTCCCAAGGAACAATGTCGAAAGCTTATCTAAAGTCAACAAAACAACAAAAGAGATAAATTTTACTATTTCAATAATCCTCGTCAATGGTCCTAAGAGTGACAAGGTGGTCAATAGTTGAGTGGTTTCTCCTAAAACTAGCTTGCCCTTTAACTCTTTTACCATGAATTTCAAGCCAAACACTAATCTCTTTTCCAATGAGGCCATACAATTTGGCCAAAATGTGGCTAATCATGATAGTCCTATAGTAAGAGGGCACATTTTTATCCCCACTTTTAATATAGGCACAATAAGGGTTTGCATCGAAGGCTTAGGGAAGCCATGCTTCACTGCCAAATTGAGGGCTTTGAGTATATCACAAATGTGAATGGACCTTCCCATTTTAAAATTTTTGGCCTGGTAACCTTCAATATTAATAGATTTTCCATTAGCAAGCTTGTTAATCCCAAACTTCATGTATTCCAAAGAAAATATATATTCCTATATATGAGTGTTTACGATGTTTCCCATGGTGTCCAGGGAGTCATAAATATTCTTAAGATAAATATCATATTCTTTAAGGGGATCAAATTATTTTCTTTCATTTTACGGACAAGAATATTCCTCCAAAATTTTCTAGGCTCAACTTTAGAGAGGTGAAGAAGATGCTCTTACCTCTTATTTATATAGTACATTTTCTTCCTTTTGATAAGAGATTTGTACACACTTATTTTTTCAAGCTTTACAATTTCATTAGGAGCATCTCTAATCGCTTTCTTAGAAATCTTACAATCCTTATCATACCAAGGGTTGGAAGTTCTATTGTTCTTTTTATATGATACCTCAGTAGAGAATTTGTTAATGGTAGTGGAGAGGGTTGTACTAAAATTATGGTATATGTGATCAATGTTATTATTATAAGTTGAAAGAAATATATCCCTTATTAAATCTTTTAAGAAGAGATCCATTTTACTTTTGTTAAAGCCAGTGTGCCTTTGGCTATCACCATTCTTTTGCATGTGGCTAGTGTGTATATCAAGGTTTAGGGTTAAGGATAGAGCTCTGTGGTCAGAATCAGGCTCGTGGTCATCTAGGAGGTCAAAATTAATAATACAGTTGAGGACCTGGGCATCAGATATTGCATAGTCTAAAACATTATTGCGAGGCCCATGAATACAAGTCATTTAGCTAGATGTAGGCCACTTATTAATCCTATTACAAATAATCAGGTCTTGGGAACTACAAATCTTGATTAGCTCAGTACCAAATAGGTTCTCGATTATGTCTTCAGATTTTTTTTTGAATTTATGAGCTAAGTCACAATCCTCATCTAGCCATAAGAGTTTACGGTTAGAGTTATTACTTTATAGAGTAGCTTGGTTAGTAATGATTCTAGCATTTAAGTCCCCAAGAAAAATGATGTTTCCTTCATTCTTTAGACTGTGGATATCTTAATGTTCTAGGGTAATGAAGGGGAAGTTCTTATTCATGTTGTTTTTCTTATATGCAAAAGATTTGATAGGAGAAAAATAACAAATTGTGAGAAAAATCATATCGGTGTTAGAGTCAAAAAATTCAATCCAATTGTATTGATTGAGGGGGAAAATATTATGAAGCCAAATGTAGGAATAAATAGTATTTTTTATATGACAAGTTATAACACCAAATCCTCTATGAGAGGATTTACTGTTCCAGGTATACCAAAGAATGAATCTAGCTATGTGGGGGACCCTAGATTCGTCATGCTCCCAAGTTTCAACTAAGAAAATAAGATCAATAGTACTCAGAATCAAAATATGACCTTTATGACATGGAAAGCCATGGCAATTCCAGAAGATGATCTAGAGTGTTCCTAATTCCTATTTATCACTTTTATTTGGAATCTATCTGTAATAATAGCTTTCATATTTCTAATGAGTACCCATTTTCCTTCCTTTATTTCCTCCTTTAGTAACCTTTTGAACCTCTTATCTTAGTTCAACTTGATCTTCTAGAATAATATCTTCATTTAAAAAGATTCTCGATCCTTTTAGACTAAGATATTTACTAAGTATATCTAATTTGTGGTCATTGCAGCTTACCTTAACACATATTAGTCTATGTTTATGATAAAGAATATTTATGATGCTTTTTTCTTATGTTAGATAATTTTTTCGAATTTGTGAGTTAGTTTTCAGTTGTTCTTTTACTATTTCTAATGTGTCCTTGTCGTTTTGTTCTTTTATACCAACAATTATAAGGTTCAAGGCTCTTTTGTGGCGCTCATGATCTAGTTCAATTAATTTGTTCATTTCCTCTTTTATGGGTTTGATATCTATTTTATTCATTGTGCTACTTAGGGTTGAATTATTATCTAGTTTTTCTTTTAATTCTTTAATCTTGTCTTTCAGGGTGCAATTTTCTTTAGACATTGGTCATTTTTTGTGTTTTATTTCTTGTATCCTAACTTTCATTCCTTGAATTTCAATTTCAAGTGTTGTCATTTTACCTTGTGGCTATTGTTTAGCATTATAGATAATTCGATTTTATGCCCTATAAGCATTGTTCATAATTCTTGTTTACCCTATGTTTCTCTTTCTTCTCTTCGCTTTTCTAAAGATTTAATGTATTCGTAGAGTCTCTCTAGGGTAATTTTACTTGGCCTCCCTTTGATAGAGGTAGGCTTAGAAATATGGGGACATTGTAACAAATACAATTCAGCAAGGAGAAGAGAAAGTAGGTAAAAGGAACTAGTGCACTTGGAAAGCTTTCTGGAGTCACCTAAGCCACACCAAGATATTCATAGTGTTGAAGACCACAAACAAATTTAAGATATATAGTCACAGGAGTTCATATATGTCGAGTATATATAGTCGTAGGAGTTCAAATGCATATAAGGTCGAATATATATGGCCACAAGAGTTAAAATATGTCAAGACCACTGTAGAGACCACCTGAGACCACCTTAAATGTAATGTCTTAGTTGAATGAGTTGGGAGTTCAAATATGTCAAATTCGAGATAAAAAACCACTGTAAAGCGAGTACATATAACTATAGACACCATATGACACCACTGGAGATGTATTATCTTGGTTCAATGAGGTGTTCAAGTTCAAATATGCTGAAGTCGAGATCACAGACCACCGCCAAAATCATCGTTCCAATTAATATATAGACACTACTAAGCAAGTTTAAATATGTCGAAGTACAAAATATTAAAATAATCATTGATATGAATAATCATTATTTTAAAAAATTCCATATTTAAATTTAATTAATAGGCATATAAAAATTCAATATTTACAATAAACATCTTTTCTAGCTATATATATATATATATATATATATATATATATATATATATATATATATATATAGATAAACTAGCATAGATCCAACTTAACTTTGTATCTACCAAGCTCTATGAATCAAATCTCTTAAGTTGTAAATCTCTTTTTGGGTGCAAAACTTGAGAAAAGTTTGCACCTCTAATATATATATATATAATTTTGATAGTAACTATTACGAATGGTGTTTGTAAAAAAACAAAAAAGTCATGTATTGTTTTAAAGTAATAATATTTATATGGTTCTGATTTTGCATTAGGAATCCATTTCCATTCTAGTTTTGTACCTATTTTTTCTTCCCTCTTTTGGATACTAATTTTTTCTCATGTGGGGAGGGGAGAAATCCCCTCTTATAAAAAATAAATTTCTAGGGAAATCTTTCCAATTCCAACGGGTCAGGAGAAACTCACCCTAAAGGTAACTCTTGAGTGAATGTGGTCTTGGGAGCTCAATGGAAATATTGTTTCAAAATAATATGTCTATTGTGGGCAGCAATTACTCCTAAGTATGAGATATGGTTTGATATATTTGATAAACATATTCAATTTATGAAAGAAAATGCCCTCATTTATAAATTTGTAGGAATTTGGCCCATGGTAAAAGATTTGGTGAAGTGGATCCAAATCAAATGGCAACTAAATGGACAGATCAATTTGAAGTTGGGAGCCAAAGGATTCCTTACATTTATCTTCTTCAGTATAGAATATCAAAACAAGTTGTTTGAAAATGGCCCCTATTTCTATAACAATGTGGGCATTTTCATTCTTTATTGGCAGGAACACTATAAATCCAGAGAAAGAAAAATTTCTAGAAGCTCCGGTCTTGGTAATATTGTTGGGGCTTCCTGAAGATTTCTAGGAATCTCCAATTTTGGAAGGGATTGGTAATGTTATAGGTTATTTTGTGAAAATATCTTAAGTAACCAAGTAAGGTCGATATATTTAATATGCCAGAATCTGTGTATATATGAATATATCCCAACTAATCTCTGACTTTATTGAGTTGTCCTTTCATGATGAAACCTGGAGTCGTCCCTTAGACTATGGGCATGTATCGTTCTGGTGTCGTCGATACCATGAGTATGGGCACCTATTCAGAGACTATCTTATTCTACAATAGGAAAAACTTGTTGATGACCCAAAGGTTAACTTTAATGGATTTCAAATAGCGTCTTCCAGGAAATAAAACCCTAGGAACTTGCACGGCCCTTTCAAATCCATGAATATGATTCTTGAGTTGGATCCAAATCACAACCAGTTTCTAGCCTCTTTAAACCATAAGGAAGATATTGAACTACTTGATGATATCATGAATATGGATGAAAAGTCAATTAGTATTAGCCTCAAGTAAATGTGAAGTAGAAAATTCCTGAAACACCTTTGGAACATCCCTATATAGAGGACACCTTGGAGGAGGGAGGGATAGAGATAGAGGCCAAGGAGGAACTTAAGTCTCTAAACCATGATGAACAAATTCTAGTTGGTATGCTGAAAGAATGGGAAAGTAAAGATCTTACCACTATTCCTAAACAACAAGTGATCCACTTCTAAAATACCTATCTCCCTCTAAAACATCAAAAAGAAGCTAAGGATAGTGAATCCACATCATCAACTAAGGGATTGTGAGTACAAACATAAAGCGGTAACAAAAAATGAAAGCTAGATAAGGAGTTTAAGGAAAGTGGAAGATGACTAACCCAACCATCAATCCAAATGGTGGGAGACTACCTGGTTAATTTAGGAAAGGTAATCATGTTGTTGGAGTTGTTTTCCTCCCTCAGGAACCTTTTACCATGAAGATAATTTCCTGGAATATATGTGGCCTAAACACTAAGAGAAAGCAAAAATATCTTAGAGAGATTATTAGCAAGGAAAAACCTTCTATATTTATGCTTTAGGAAACAAAAAATATCCAATTAAATGGTCCACATAGTAGCAGAATGCTGCTAGAAGGGGTGTGAGGCAATGGTCCTAGATGTTGCAGGTAGTTCTGGGGGCATTTACATTCTTTGGAATCCCAAGGAATTCTCTTTCTAGGACTAGTTTAATTTTCCCCACATTTTATCAGGTTGTTTTCATTATCTTAGTTTGAAAGAAATGAGATGTCTTACAGTTTTCTCTTGACCACATATACTTGTAGAGAAATCATATTTTTTTGGCTAACCATAGAACAATATGCTCAATCCATCCAGACGAGTTGTGGGTTATAGGAGATGACTTTAATTTGATTAAATCTTTAGAGGAAAAGAAGGGGGGAATTATGAAGCTTGACTATCATTAGGGGAATTTTGAGGTCTAAAGTTAGCCTCTTAAGGAAATTATAAAATAATTGTGGAAATAATAAAATAAAATTAGATTACATCATCAAATTTTAGAGGGAAAAAAGAAAAAGCTACTTTTTTAACTTGTATTTTCAACTTATCTCCCTATGGGTTTACTCAAATTTCGAGCGAGAATACTCATTGGATGCATAATTTGATTCCTCATCCAAGGAGTAACCATGTTGCATACTTTCGATGAACCCTTCTACATGAAAAATGAGAAATACATGAAAAACATGATTACAATCATGTCTTTTCATGTATTTCTCATTTTTTGTGTAGCAGGTTCCATCGAAATTATGCAACATGGGTACTCCTTGGATGAGGAATTAAATTTTGCATCCAATGAGTACTCCCGCTCAAAATTTGAGTAAAACCGTAGGGAAATAAGTTGAAAACACAAGTTGTAAAAATAGTTTTATTATTTTTTTATTTGTTTATCTTTTTACTTTTTTACCCCAAAAACAGTGAATCATCCCCCATGGTTGCATCATCATCTTGAATCCTATTGGTTCTTATAAAGTTTATTTTGGTTGTACATTTTTCTTAGGAGGCCCATTTTAGACCTCAAAATTTCTCTAATGAAAGTGAAACTATTTAGGGAATTGATCCATGATTTACAAGTAGTGGATCTTCCTGCTAATAATGGTATCTATACCTAGAAAAATAAATGTGGATGTAGCCATTAGATAACCTCTCGGTTATATCATTTTTATAGCAAAGCTTAAAAATAGATAAAAGTACAAATGTGTCTTTCTCATTGTTTTATGAGCTTGAGAATGGAAAAGAGATCATTCATTGACTTTCATCTTGACTAACGAGTAGGAAATTATAGAAAGAACTCGACATTTTCATGTAGGTTTAATGAGCATGAAAATATAGCAAAAGAAGATCGAGATTTTCATTGTTTAAAAAGCATGAAAAAAAGACCAAAAGGAGGATCATTCCAGAGATATGACTAATATAATGATATGTATCTTATTCTGAGGATGGCGGAATTGACCTAAGAAAGCAGGAGGTAGTGGCAAAGTGTCTAGTAATAGGAATCCACTCATCAAAGTGGTTTCTTTAAAAGTTGATGATGGGTTTTGAGATGAAGGAAGGTTGATGTAAAGGAAATAGGTCGAGCATGACTGCAAGGTTTGAAAGTGCAATGAAGGAAAACATCATTATGATAACATCTAGCAAGAAATTGAAAACCGTGAGCATAGGCGACCATAAAGCAATAAGGAAAAATATGGGGATCTCCTATAGGGAATGATGGCCAGAAGTAATGGATAAAGAGAGGCATGAAGATCAATTTTGGTGTCATGGCAGGTACTAAAAGAGGATCACTGAACCTACGAATGATCACAACATGGGCAACAAAATGACAATATGGTATTATTCTAGGGTGCCCATGAAGGGTAGGCTCTACTGCAGAAGTTACGATGTGCAAAAAGACATGGTTAATGTTGCAACTTGGTGGGGTGGGCCCCAAGAAAAAGTGAAATAGTGATAGAAAAGGTCAATGATGCAGTGACAAGATTGATGAATAGTAATCTCATATGTTAGTTTAGGCTATATACCTCAAGGCAACAAAAAACGTTTTGGTTATTCATCATTTTTTTTAATGAATTATATATGTATGTAAAAAGCTCGAGACAATCTAATAAGTTATGTAATGTAGTGCCCACATCTAGGCATAAGCCAAGGACCCTAATCGATGTGTATGAACTCACGTACATTAATTGGAAACATATGACACACCATGATGGGGCCATGCCACATCCAATTGAAGTTCCAAGTTCCTAAAGCCTTTGGTGATTCCATGGATAACCTAGAATCATAACATTATCAAGAATGACCAAAGGGCATAAAGCGTGAATAATTTCATGAGCTAAGACAACTCCTTGACAATGAGGATCAAGACATATAGAGGGTATGAGACATTAATTAATAGGGGAAGGTACAATGGATAATCTAGCGGCAAGTTTTATGCTAGAAATCCTAGACTTGACTAGATATGAGGGTGGTACTTTGTTGGATGACTCAGGAAATCCCCCTAGCCCGATTTAAGATTTTGAGTGTGAAGCTCCATCATTTATAATAGCTCGAGAGCATCATGAAGTATACTCTCCCTTAGCTTATCATGTGAATTCATGACCTCCAAGATGGCCTTATCTAAAGGAGACTCAATATCAAGGGAGTCATGTGAAAGCGATGGAGTGATGACCCACGTGGGTAGAGTAGTCTGATCATTTTCCATATTGGGATGGATTTTTCGATCAGTGCTATCAGGTGGTGGTGGGACCACTAAAGAGGTGATTGATTCCACAAAATGTGGCATTTTGCCCCCATGAGCTTCATCTTCTGTAGGTACCACCCAAGGATCAGGAGGTCCAAGGGATTGACTAGTAATAGAAGAGACAATGTTAATGGTGGAAGTAGATGGACATGGGTCTGGTGGAGCAAGGGGAAATGTGCCCATTAATGAGGAGTCTTTGAACATCTGCGCTTTGATGCTTTCAACAAGAGTATTGAACAAAGTAAACTATCAAACGAGAACTGTACTGAGTACCCATTTTTTTGAGGCAGCAAACAATCATCCGATTTTGAAAAGTGTTGATTTAGAATATACCTTTTGCTTTGGAGCATATTTTTTACACTTTAAATTTTCACATGTATCAAGTATGATCATTTTTCTTAGAAGGTTAAAGATTTTCATGCTTATTTTGAATAGAGTTTATGAGGCATCAACCCCTTTTTTTTAGGGCTGATTTTTTACACTTCAAATTTTCTGATGTATTAAGTGTGGATAAAGTTTTTTAAATTTTGGTAATTTTCAAGTGGATTTTGAAAAGCATCAACATTTGTTTTCAAGGCATTATTTTGACGCTTCAATTTTTTTTTTGTCCTAAGTATGCACATTTTTTTTTTATTTTGATTATTTAACCATTTTTCAAGTTGTCTAATTCCCGGACAAAAAAATTAAAAACATTAAAACATTGAGAAAAATAAAAACTAGAAAAACAAAAAAACAATTTTTTTTTTTTTTTTTAAATAATAATAAGTAAATAAATATATATATTAAAACATAAAAAAAATTAAAAAAACATGGGAAGAAAAAAATCGAACATAGAAATGTAAAAAACAAACAAAATTAATTTATAAATGATACAAATTTTTAAAAATATAGTAAAAGAAAACAAAATAAATAAATAAAGTACAAGAAAATATTAAAAAAAAACATAATTTAAGAAAAGCAAATTAACCCAAAAACAAAGATTAAAAAATATATTAGATATTTTAAATTAAAAATAAAATAAAATAAACATTAAAAAAACATAAAAATAATAATAAGAATATTAAAAAAACTTAAAGTAAAACATTGAAAAAAAACATTAAAAACAATTAAAAAAATAAAATAAAATAAACATTTAAAAAGCATAAAATAAAAAATAAAAAATAAATAAAAATCGCCCACCCTTACTGCCCAAAGGGTCTAGGAGGTGGAGGGTCGGTGTCAGGGGGTGGAGGTCCGATCCTCAGAATGTTTTATCAAAATGAAGAAGGCCATCGGGTGGAGTTTGTCTCATGGGCTCTGAGGTAGAAGTTCCACTTTCAGGATTCCCATAATTGTGTGCTCTAGTCATGATATTAAAATCTTTCTTCACCATAAACATTAGGGGAATTTTAAGGTCTAAAATGGGCCTCCTAAGGAAAATAATAAAATAAGACTTTTAACTTTTTAAATAAAAAGAAAGAAAACTATTTTTTTTAATTATATTTTTGACTTATCCCCTTGCAGGTTCACTCAAATTTCAAGAGTAGACACCCATTGAATGTTTATCTGCTCAGAAGTATGCAGAGTGGGTACTCGTTGGATGTGAAATTAAACATATCTTTTTCACATATTTTCAATTTTTTCGATGTGGATCTACTCAAAAGTATGCAGAGTGGATATTGGTTATATGTGCAATTTAATTCTGCATCCAACAGGTGTCTACTCTTGAAATTTGAGTGAACTTACAAGGAGATAAGTAGAAACAATAAAAAAAGTAGTTTTCATATTTTCCCTCCAAAATATTTTTACCTAGGGATGACATCACCATATCGAATCCTATTGGTTCCTTTACAGTTAATTTTGTTAATATATTTTTTGCTTCGAGGCTCATTTTTTACCTCGAAATTCCCATAATGGATATCTTGCATAAAAAATGAGGCATTGTTAGAAGTGTTGCCCCCACTGCCCCCTTGTTGAGGTGGTGGAGGGTTGGCATCCATGTGTTGTTTCTAGGTTGAAAAAGGATTCTTAAGATAAAAGGTTGACAAGAAGTAGGATTCTGCAAGAAGTATCAATGAATCTCATCCATTTAGGGGCACTTATGAGTAAGATGGTCATCACCATGAATATTCCAAGGAAAATGATTCTTCTTCTTATTCTCTTTAGTGCCACTTCCAATGTTCTCTTGGGTTTTTGATGTTCCTTATTCCTCATCTGATGCTTTAGATTTATTTTTTTTCTTCTTACCTCCTAGTTGTTGAGGCTTCTTGGTCAACGTGGACTTAACAGAGTTGACCTCAGAGGTGGGAACAGGAGAATTTAGAGTTTGAATAGAAGGTTTACAAACCGAGGAATTAGAATAGATATTCATTTGACCCATCGGATAGGCTAGTTTATGTGTATGTTTCTAGAAGAACGAACCCCATGACTCGAAAAACATGGGTTCTAGGTTTGTGATCCACAAGATCAGTCGATGATCAAGGAGCATTAGGAATAATCTCATAAAAGGTATCTTCTTGAGAATAGATCAAGTCAAGTTGATGGGCATGCAAGATAGCTTTCTCCTTTTTTTGGGCTCCTACCTTTTCCACATATTCAAGGCCACACAAACATAGTGAACCACTCACATAACAAATCATCAGGGAACTTTGTGATGAGCCCCATAAATGGGTAATTATATGGGCTCATTTTGCCTCCTAGCATAGTTTAATCAACCATTCTTTTAGCTTATTGCATGTTTTTTGATTATATTTATGCTTATGGAGTGAGTTGGGTTGGTTATGTTGCCATGGAGTCTAATATGTGTTTAATGCAGATTTTTGTTGAATTTTGAAGACAAAGTCAAAGATTTAATGGACAATTGGCAGCAATAATTCGAAGTGGAAAAAGGAGAGGATTTATAGGAGGGTATCCCCCTCATTTATGACTCCCCACTTCGAATTCTCCTTCATGCAGCTCGGAGCACAAACAACCAAATCAATGCACTAGGAGGCAGCCGAGCAAGTGGAGGATAACTTATGTTTATCTCAAGTTTTGGGAGCCAAGCCTCCCTGATTTTAAGGAAGCTGTTGGGAGCTTCAGTTGTATAAGTAGAAAGGCCTAGGGCCTCATTAGGAAGTTAGTCAAATTTTCGAATTTTTGTTGCAGCTTTGCTCTGCTCAACTTCAAGCTTACTTTTGTTGACAGTTTCATGTAATCCTATTATTATTTTGATAATAAAGATGAGATCCTTTTTGAGCTAGCACTGAGTTACCTCAGAGGGTTGAAGCTCTTGGGTTAGGGCCCAATCCAAGCAGCTAATCTCCTCTTGTTTGTATTTATATGCTTTGTTTCAGTTTATGGATTAGTTGCTATTAGATAAATTTCTTTCTTGGTTAAGAATAGGTTGCTTTTGGTAATTTAGAAGGTTCTTTCCATTTGAGTTTTCTATAGCAGGTTGAACAATGATAGAAAGAAAATACCAAAAGGCCATCAACAGAGCCTTGGCCTCCTTTCCTCCCTTTGGGACCATGAACTAAGGCCAAGACCCTCTTGCTACCACAAAAAACATAGATTTGCCTCCTCCATAGGATTTCTAGTGTTGCAGTTTGTTAGAAGGTTAATGCTTTGCTTTAGATCTCTTTCACCATGCTCATTTCTGTCTTGTAATAAGATCCCTTCCATGGTTTCTCTCATTATAGCATTTTTCAGAATTTCTTGCCATAGCTCATAATCTAGATTAGCTTAATGCAAAATTCTGTTTTTTTGATGTACTTAGTTTCCTTGCTTAATATCGTTGTTTGATTTTCAGTTCTCTTGCAACACATCTCTTCTCACATCAAGTCAGCCAATCAACCATCAAAATCTATCTCTGATCTATGCCCCATAGGTTGCCCAAAGTTCCTCACAAATCTGCCTAAGTTTTCTGCACTTTTCCCATAGACTTTCCTCTCTTTCCTTGAACAACTCCAACCATATTTCCCTATCCCAACAACTGTTGGTGAACCTTAGACACCTTAACACATCATCCTAAGCCTTCAGCTACCCTTTCCACCCACTTTCCCACCTTCAAAACCTTCAAAATTGCTCTCGACATCCTCCTATAGACCTCCCGTAGATCCCCTGCAGCCTCCTGTAGATTTTCCTGTAGGCTTCTTTTTGAAGTCCGATTATAGGAAAAGCCTCCAGAAGGCCACCTGAGACCTCCTAGGACTCATCCACACCTTCCTACATCCTCTCAAGTCCAGAAACCGCCTTCCATCACCACCTAATCACTGCCACATTCACAAACGAATAAATTACATGCATGACAATTTCACATAAAAATACATGAAAATCCAAAAAAGATGTTTTTTTCTCATTTCCTTCTAGAAATAACTTGAGTAGATGTTGTTTACTTCCTAGAGTAGGTAATGGCATTCATTTCATGGTTTTCATGTTTATTTCTGCAAAAGTAGGATTAGTTCGTTAAGTAGGGTTTGCTAGGTTTACTTTACATTTCAGTCTTCTTTTCCTTTCTGCAAGTAGAGTAGCCTCTGTAGAGTAAGCTTTCCTTTCTTTCATCACATATAAAGCTTCTTCAGGAATCCATAGAAGTTGGCTTGAGCTCCTAGTGATCTTGTACTAGCTAACCAAGTGATAGCTTGCAGTAAGAACTATTACTTGTGCATACAGCATCACCGCTTCCAAGTTTGTTACGAACTACTGGGTTGATAAAAGTAAAGTAGGAAGCCCAAGAGTTGTAGTATTATTGCTGCAATACTGGTGCTCACCACTTTTTGGCGCCGTTGCCGGGGAAGCGTCAGAGTATTTTTTGATTACTGCTTTCTTCTATTTTCTATCTCAACATTCTACTAAGTAGTTTATTTCAGCAAAAGTAGAGTAGTTGTTTCCTTCAGTTTCTGCATTTCCTTGCTTTCCTTTTCAATTCTACAATTTCCATTTTAGCAAAAGTAGAATAGTCGTTTCTTTCAGTCTCTGCATTTCCCTGCTTTCCTATTCAATTCTGTAATTTCCATTTCAGCAAAAGTAGATTAGTCATTTCCTTGCTTTTAGTTTTGCATTTCATTTTCTTTCCTTTATAGTTCTGCAATTTCATTTCAGTTAGTTGCAATTTGTTTGTTCAATCAATTTCAATTTTGTAGGTACAAGCAGTGAAAAAAAAAACAAAAAACCAACCAAAAAGATTTCCTTTCATGCCTCGTAGGAACAAAGATAATTCAGGAAAATTCTTGCCCACGCCCCCACTATATCACATAGCCAACCTTCTCTCTTCTTTAGTGGCAGTGATAAAGAAGAACCTTTAGGTGAAAAACCAAAGATATTTGAAGAACCTATAGGGGAAGAAGAAGAAGAAAACATCCCTCCGAAGACAATGGCTGAAAACAAAAATTCTAAGGGGAATGGAGAAAGAATAGAGGGTACCTTTCCCATCTGGGAGACCAATGGGGACACCAAAATGAAGAATATAAGTCCCTCAGCCCTACCTCACTTCCATGGTTTGACCACAGAAGATCTTGACACCTTCTTGTTTGGGTTTTCTATCATCTGTCGAACCTATGATTATGCAAAAGATGAGCAAAAGTTGAAACTATTTCCTTCTACTCTCAAGGATGCAACATTGCGCTGGTTCATGGGGTTACCTGGCAATAGCATCACAACTTGGGCTTAGATGCAACAAGCCTTTAATAAAAAATACCAAAACTAGTGTAGGTAAAAAGATACCAAGGAAGAAATCTTCTGAATGACCATGAGAATTGATGAATCCTTGGAAGATTATGAAGAGAGGTTCTAGCTAAGTTACAAAAGGGCCAGGTGCACACTTGACCCTGAATCTCTGAAGTTGGTCCTGCTCAAGGGAATTCCGGAAGACCTTCTAGACACCCTCCATTTATTGGTTGGGGGAGACATCTACCAACTACCTTATGGGGACATAAAGATTGTCTTTAGAAACCATTCTAGAACAGCCCGAAAGAGAGGTAGGGGGAGTCAACCCATAGCTAGTACCTCCTCATCCAATTCATCCATCAAAGGTGAACTTGGAAACATGCTGGAAGATTTCAAAAGTGAGATACTGCAGACTTTTTCCATGCAAATGGATACCTTTCATATCAAAAGGAAACAAGATGAAGCAGAGAGCGTTTTGGCCATTTTTTGTCCTAGGGACACTAGGAGGCATCCTAGGAATGAATGCCCATTGAACTCTATAGAGGTTTGTTCAGTCTATGAAGAAGATCATTCTACAGACAAGTTCCCTTCCTTGCCCAAACTTAAAGCTGTATACCAAGGGGCCGAAGGAGCCACTGAACCACTCTATTTCATGAATCAAAGGAGACTGCATGGACCCAAACCATACCAGCAGGGGATGCAAGGGACATCTCAGGCATACTACAACCCCAACCAAGTCACTTCCATACCTTTTTGGGGCCCTCCTACTCATCCTTCCTGGTCCATGCCTCCTCCTTGGTCCTTTCCATCTCAATATCATGCCCAACCAGCTGTTCATTCATTCCAATCCTATGCTCAACCACAACCTGAGTGGAATGCATCTCATTAGGGGTGGAGGCCCCAGTACAAATTTCCTCCTGATCTTTTGCCTCCACCACCTGCTCAACCACAAACATTGCCTCCTGCTCCACCAAGGCAACCCCAAATGCTTGCCCAGCCGAACTCGAGCCCTAACAACATACAGGATCAACAAGTATATAGTGGGGAACCATCATGCCCAACTTATGCTGTGGAGATTCAGGAGATTAACCTGTGATCTGGTAAGGTTCTCCCAGATAGCCAGCCTCCCCCTAGGGAGGTCGAGGAAGATAAAGAGGAAAGTGAACCTAAAGCAATTCCACCCTTTCTTTAAAGACTATCTGGCACAACTCAGCCCACCCCAGAAGAAATTGAACTGCTGGGAGAATTGAAACAATTATGTGTAAAGATACCACTTCTCCAAGCTATAAAAGATGTGCCTATATACAATCAGTTGATCAAAGAGAAGTGCTTTAGGCATCTAGGCAGGCATAAGAGAGATGCCCCAACCATCAATGTCATAGGACAACTGTCTGACCTAATGTTGGGGCAGGTAATCTATCTGAAATATTTGGACCCTGGAAGCCCAGTAGTTGATGTCCACATCAATGGAACCATGATCCGACACACCTTGATTGAACTGGGAGCTGTCATTAATGTGATGACAAAGGACACCATGCTCAAACTTAACCTCCAGGGTTCCTTGAGAAAGACCACAACAGTACTGCAGCTAGCAGACCGCTCCACCGTGACCCCTAAGGGGATTTTGGAAGACGTGATGGTCTCCATTGATTCTTGGGAGTACCCTACAGATTTCTTGGTTCTCCAGTTGAAGGAAAATCTCATTGGGTATCCTCTCATCCTGGGAAGACCTTGGTTCACTACTGCCGATGCCTACATTAGCTATCGAGCTGGGAACATGACCATCAAGAATGGGCATATGTCCAAGTAGTTAATCCTATACCCTCTTGCCCAACCCTTGCTAGAACATGATCTACCTCTCTGGTTGGAGGAGGAGGATGAGGATGAAGTCTATTCTACACCACTTTGTGCATTAGAAACTGTCATGGGGGGAAATCCGCAGGATGAGGATGATATCATTGAAAATTTAATTCAGAATCCACCCCCCAGTACCTTGCCATTGGAGGACATAGTGAAAGAAACCCAAGACAATCCCTTAACTGATCTTTGTGTGGCCGAACTGGCCTCTATCTGTGTTAATAATATAGAGTTCAGCCCAAAAAGAACCTTGAAAATCAATCCATCCCTATCCACTTCCCAAGAGAAGGAGCTGTGCAACTTATTGAGAAAACATTTAGATGCCTTCGGCTGGAGTTATAAGGAGATGAAGGGAGTGCACCTTTCAGTATGTACTCATCATATATACATTAGGGAAGATTGTAAATCAGTTAGGCAACCTCAAAGGAGGATGAATCCAGCCCTTAAAGTCATTGTTAAGGAAGAATTGCAAAAATTACTTGATGCAGGATTCATCTACCCCATCTCTGACAGTGATGGGTCTCTCCTTTGGTGCTAGTGCCAAAGAAAAGTGGTAAGTGGAGAATCTATGTTGATTATCAGGAATTGAACAAAGCCACTAAAAAGGACCATTTTCCTTTTCCTTTCATGGATCAAGTGTTAGATGGTCTGGCGGGGAAAAAGTTTTTCTCCTTCCTAGATGGGTTTAGCAAGTACAATCAGATTCAAATCAGCCTAGAAGACCAAGATAAGACCAATTTCACTTGTCCTTGGGGTACCTTTTCATATCGAGTCCTTCCTTTTGGTTTTTGTTATGCTCCAAACACTTTCTAGAGAGCTGTATTGATTATATTTTCTGAACTGGTTCATGATGCAGTGGAAATATATATGGATGATTTTACTCCTTATGGTTCTAACTTTCAGGAAGCTTTATCTAACCTAGGAAAAGTCTTGGATACGTGTATTGAAATGAACCTATCCCTCAATCCAGAAAAATGTGAATTTTTTATGACTGAAGGGACCGTGCTAGGTCATGCAATATCTCAACAAGGATTGCAGGTGGACCCCAACAAAGTTGCCATCATCCAAACGGTCCCACCTCCTCAAAAGTTTCCTAGGCTTAGCTGGATATTACAAAAGATTCATTAAATATTTCAATAAGTTAGCCTCTTCGTTGTTTGGTCTTTTAGGGAAAGATGTCGAATTTATATGGACCAAAAATTGTCAAAAAGCCCAAGATACCTTGAAAAGCAAACTTGTGACTGCCCCAATTTTAAGAGGCCCAAACTGGGCCCTGCCTTTCCACATTCACATAGATGCCTCGAACAAAGCAATAGGAGTAAACTTAGTACAAATTGATGAAAAGTTACCTTATGCCATATACTTTATAAGTAAAAATTTGTCAAAGGTAGAGTTAAACTACACGGTAACCGAGAAGGAACTCCTAGCTGTAGTGCATTCCTTAAACAAATTTCGACATTACAACACAGGCTATCAAACCTTTGTACACATTGATCATGATGCAATTAGATATTTAATGAAAAAACCAGATGTAAATGCTCACATTATTAGATGGCTTCTTTTACTGCAACAATTTGATTTGACCATTGTTGATAAGCCTGGTAAAGAAGGCCCGGAAGGAGCTCTCTGTCCAAAAAGATCATAAAGACCAGATCCTTGGTGTACACCTCCCCTACATCCAAGGAACCACTGTTAGGATCGCTAGGATTCTTAAGAGGCATAATATCCCCTCAACCTCTAGACCTCTTAACACCATCCGTAGCTCGCTGAGATATGTTAAAGATCCTGTCGACCCTAAAGACATGAAAGGGGTCTATGTCATTCCCTGTTCCTGTGGGGCCCCATACATTGGTGAAACTGGTCGCTCAATTAATCAAAGGATCAGTGAGCATGAAACAGACTTGAGGCATGGTAGGGCCAAGTCCTCAACCCTTGCTGAGCATGCCGAGAAAACTAAACATCAAGTCTGTATCGAAGAGGCTCAAGTTATCGCAAGAGTGGCGCAATTTCACCATCGTAAATTGAGGGAAGCCCTTGAGATCGAGAAAAGACCTTTGAATCTCAATAGGGATGACGGCTGGAAGATTAGTAGGTGTTGGATCCCAACCCTTTTACCTTAGCCTCTTCTTCGCCTGACCCCTCTCTGTTTGTTTAGCTGGTCATTGTTTTCTCTTGATATCATTGGTTTAGTAATAGTAATATCACCCTTTTAATTATTCACCCTAGACCTAGATTATTAATAATTAACTATTGCAATTTTATTCATTTCACTCATATATTAAAAAAATAAATAAATAAATAAATAAAAAATAAAAAATAAAAATAAAAATAAATAAAAAATTAAAATAATAATAATTGTACCTGAGACTAATTTTATTAATATTAATTGGAAATTAACATTATAATATTAGCTTGGAGTTAATCTTATAATATTACTAAAGGTTATTACAATAATATTACTATTAATGACAACAATTTAATAATTTGATATAAAAATAAAAATAATAATTAATAATAATAATAATAAATGAATAAATAAATAAATAAAAATTAATAATAATAATAATAATAATAGAATATAAAAATAAAATATAAATTACCCTGATCTATTATTGATAATAATATTCAAAAATGTTAATTAATATAGTAATATTAGCTTGAGGTTAATATAATACAATAATATTAGTGTAAATAAATAAATAATTAATTAATTAATTAATTAATAATAACTAAAATAATAAAAATAATAAATATATATTTATATATTATAACCGTTAAAGGACTTTTTAACCGTTTCCTATTCATATAGCCGTTTATATAGCCGTTGAAGGACCTGCGTACTCTATTTAACGGATCGCTCAGATTTGTTCCTCAACAAAACGCGTCGACAAATGATTCTCTATGTTGGTGAACCACACTAGTTGGTTCGAAACGCGTCGACAAATGATTCTCTATATGATTTTGCTAAAATCTCTAACAATCAAGTATGGATCACAGAAGTCTAAACTCTTTAAAGAAAATGTTGTTGCTGACTTTTTATCTAGAGTAAATTTGCCCGCAGGTGAAGAAGGAATGGTGGATGATCAAATGCCAAATGAAAACCTATTTTCTATCTCAATACTCTCTCCATGGTTTGCTGATATAGAAAACTACTTGGTTTCAGCACAGTTCCCACCACACCTGTCCTCAAAGGAGAAGAGCAAGATCATGAGGAAAAACGCCCCTTTCACCTGGATTGGGGGCAATCTCTTCAAACTTGGCCTAGATCAGATCTTGAGAAGATGTGTCAGGGAGAAGGAACTTTTTGACATTATCTTGACCTGTCATGACGGGCCTTATGGAGGCCATTTTGCAGCAAAGAGGACTGCCTTCAAAATATTGCTAGTAGGCTACTATTGGCCCACTCTTCATCAAGATGTGAGGAGGTATACCAGCCAATGTGATCGGTGTCAAAGGATGGGGAAGCCTACTCCAAAGGATGAGATGTCGATGCAACCTCAAGTGACCTTTGAGCCATTTGAGAAGTGGGGCGTGGACTTTGTGGGTCTTATCAACCCTCCTTCAAAATAGAAGCAATACATCATTGTGCACACGGATTATCTGACAAAATGGGCAGAAACAAAAGAAATCAAAGTAGCAACGGAGGAAAAAGTAGCTGAGTTTTTGAGAGAAAACATATTCTATAAGTTCAGGTATCCAAGAGAAATGGTCACAGACCAAGGCAGTCAGTTCACTTCCAAGTTGATTGAAGACCTGCTCACACATCATAAAATCAAACAAAAGACTTCCACCCATTACCATCCACAAGCCAATGGGTAGGTGGAAGTCACTAATAGAGCTTTGGAAGGAATTTGGACCAAGGTAGTGAGCAACAACATAAAAGATTGGGTGGATAGAGTAGTTGAGGCCACCTGGGCCTACAACACAACATGGAAGACCACCACAGAGTTCACACCCTATGAACTCGTCTATGGGAAGAAGGCTTTGTTGTCAATATAATTTGAATACAATACACTAAGAATGGAAACTCAGCTAGACCTAGACCTTAGCCATGCACGAAGGGAGCGACTACTCCAGCTCAATGGATTGGATGAACAAAGATAGCAGGCCCTTCTCTAGAAAGAGGTATTTTAGCTTCAGAGGAACATATGGCATGACAAAAATATCAAGGAAAAGCAATTCCAAGAGGGAGATTGGGCACTGCTATATGACTCAAGGTATAAAGACTTCAAAGGCAAGCTGAGGACAAGATGGCTGGGACCCTACACTGTGGAAAAATGCAATGACAATGGTTCAGTTCTGATCAGAACCATTGATGAGGAAGCCATCCCCATGCTTGTCAATGGACCTATGTTGGAAATTTATAAGAAACCCTTCTCCAAGCGAGAGTTCATTGAAGATCTGAATAAGACAGTGATGGTAGTGGGGCATGTCTCAACCTCCACCCACTGAAGAAATAGAGAAAAAAAAAGAAAAGTAATGAGGACTCAAGTGAAAACCTCCATGAGGTGCTTGAGTCCCATCATTGGGTTGAAAACCTCTTCTGAGGCAGCCCAGTGATACAAAACAAAAATGAGAAAAAAGAATAAGATCCTTGGGTGAAAAACTTCCTTGGAGGCACCCAAGGCAGGCAATTAGGGTGAAAACCTCCTTGAGGCGCCCTAGTTGTCTTTCAAAAAAAAAAAAAACAGAGATAAGAAGGAAAATAAAATTGACTTTTAATGTGCATTGCAGGTTACAGGTGGACCATAGGGAGCAAGAGAAGATGCCACAGAGCCTATTTCATCTCCCCCACACTCTTCTCCATCATTTCTAACCTTTCTTCCACCCCACTATGTTTTTTTTCCGGAAACTGTGTATTCTACAAGAGGCCCTGTGTGTTCTACAGGAGGCTCCTATAGAAATCACATAGAGAAACACCTCAAATCTCACTTGTAGCTAACCAAGTACCTCTCCATCTTCATCAACATCTCTGGTATCATCCTCACAGCTCCCAACACAAAAATCAGCTAAAATTTTTAAAGGGAGAAGCAACTATAGGAGCTCCTGTAGGAATTCCTGTAGCAGCTGATCCCATTAAAATCAAGCCACAACAGAAAAAGAAGTGCAACCATGGGATTGAAGGGGACATATAAAGCTAGATCCAGCCAAAGGATACCTGCACAAAGAAAAAATCCGTACATCAGGAAGTAGAGAGCATGCAACAAAGGAGATACAGGCATGCAGCAACTGAAATACAAGCATGCAGCAGCAAAAGGAACTGAAATGCCTCACAACATGTACATTCGACTCACAGGTAAGTGACTAACCCTCTCCTTTGTTGCACCTTTGTAATTGGAAAATATGCATAAGCGAATGAGATGGTTAGCTTTGAATGAGAAAATGTGGCCAGTTAACTGGCCACCCTCATCCAGTTAACTGCGCTCATCTAGAGATGCCACCACATGTGTGCCTAGTCAACTCAGAGAAAAATCTAAAGGATAGGTAGTGGAGGGTATGAAAACTCTGATGCAATGATGGGAAGTGATTGCGGGAAAGAGCCATGATGACAAGGCAGTGGGGACCAATGGTCCAAATATGGCAACGTACATTTTTTCCAGCTCACCCCATCACCAGAAATATCTAAAAGAAGAAATAAGTTCTCCTCCTCGAAACTCCTTCACCACCTTTTCTTCCATTTCATCCTCGTCCACTTAGCTGCAACAAGCTATTTGTCACCACCATAGCTTCGAAACTATCATTCTCCATCGCTTTCATCCATCGTCCTGCTATCAGCATTCTACAGGAGCACCTCCAGGTTCTACATGAGCACCTACAGGCAGTTTTACAAGAGGGGCAGTAAGTTGTTTTTAAGGAGAAAACACTGGGTTTTTACTCAATTTCTGGCTTGAAGAGGTAGGTTCTATGCATACCCACCTTGATTGTCAATATGTGCAAGAAATGATATAATTTTAAGGAGGAATTGAGTCCATAGAAGAAGAGGAATTACATAAAAAATTTCTGCCTGTTTTCTTAAAAAAAACACATTTTTCTCTGTTTTCATGTTTCTTCAAAATTCTTATCTCCATCTCCACCTTGGGTGTTCAAAAGGGGTATAAGAAAATGACAGGGGGATTCATGAGGAAGGAGCCCACAAATTCAACTATACTCCATGAACATCCCCAGGTAGTAGCCATATTCACCAGAGCAAATTGGATGCCATTTTTTGAGAAATTTCGAGGGTTTTATGAAGAAGTTTCTCAGGGATTTCCCTTTCTTTAGTCCCTCACTCAAGGACCCATGCCACTATTATTTTTAGAGGTCTCTCCATGGAAATAACCATAGAATTTATCAGTAGGGTTACCACCCTTCCTCTTGGATTACCTTGGAGCAAATATGAAAAACCAATTGGACAGTCTGCCAAGAAAAACTTCTTCCAAAACAATGAACATCCTGTAGAAGACAAAAATGGCATTAGAAGGAGAAGCATACCTTACCCTTGGGATGAGGTCAGTTACCAAATTATCAAATATATTTCCTATGAAGGGAGGTATAGCATAGTTTATGGCTACCATTTTAGACTTCTCCATGAGCTGAGATATGGCATGGACACTCCAACACCCCAGAAACTCAGCATCCCCTATTTTCTCTTGCAGTCCCTCATAGATTCCAGCATTAAGTTGAAGGCAGGAGGTCCAGATCAATTGGCTCACCATGGGTTAATTAAACTGTTAGTGGAAGAAGCCCTCCATACCTTCACAATCCCCATAGCATGGGAAATATTCCAAAACATGACAGCAAAAGATGATATAAAGGCCCTCACATATGATCTCAGTCCTTCTAATAGTGAGGAGGAAGAGCAGCAAAGGGGCGAAGGGGAGGAAACTGAGGAACAAGAAGAAAAGAAGGAAAACACCAAAATAGAGAAGGAGGAAACCAAAACAGAGGAGGAAGAAACCAAAACATAACAAAAGGAAACAAAACCAGTAGAGACACAGAAAAAGACAGAAGTAGAGGAAAAAAGGGTAGAAAAGACAGAAGTGTCTCCTAAGGCCCTAGAAAGAGAGGCAGCGGCTACTCTCGCTGCCCTCAGCACCCCAATTAAACCCAAACAAAAGAGGAAGAGGCAGACATCAATGTATTTCATGGCTCGAAGAGCACAAGGATCAAATAAGGGTAGCCCCAACCTTGTTCTAAAGTGCCCATTTTTATTGAAGATTCACCCTCTGCTCAAGGGAAGGAATCCCCTTCCAAGGCACCTATCACTTATGAAAGGGGGACTCCTAGATCTCCCACATGGAAGGAAAAAGTGGAACTATAGGACTAAAAACAATCCTATAGGAGGCACAGACTGTTCTACAGGAGACCCTGTCAAGACTACAGGAGACTGAAAAACTTGAAAAAAGACTAGAAGGATAGTCACAGGGGAAGGAGGAAGCAACAGAGACTCAAGAACCTGATCCCCAGCCTAGTTTGGGCTCTTACTACAATCTTCTTGAGGGGGAAGAATCATTCCACAGAAATTTGCAATCCCACTTTTCTTTGAGTTGGAGAAAGAAAGAATAAGAAGCCATAGGTGGATGCAAATCACCAAATCCAAGGGAGTTGAGGATATTGGCCATATGGAGAATCAACTCAGAGAAATGGGCAGAGAAATAAGTGTTGTTAGACATAGAGAGACAATCACAAGAACTCACCTTGAAACAGAAAATGAGTTGCTAAGAAGACAGTTGCAAGAAAAAGAGACACAATTGGCATGCATGGCTAGCTGGTCTATGGAGGCACTGTAGTGCAGAACACCAGCAAAATCATATGGAGTATACCTCAAGGACTAGTGGCTACAGTTTTAGATGAAGACTTTGGCACAGAGAGGCACAATGCCTTTCCAAGATTACAGATAATTTATGGACCTGTGTGACCAAAGTTCATCAGAAGACAAGGCAAAAATAGCAGAATTTTATTTGCATAACATGGCCCTCACAGACATGAATGTGTGGGACCCCAATGCTAGTCTAGGGGACCTGCAACTAATGGCCATGGCATCATGGATGAATCATGAGGAGTTAAGGGCAGCAGGAATAAGAAAGTTGATGATAAAGGAGCAGAATGAGCCCATAATGATTAGAGATGAGCCATCAGATCCCATGGCTCTCATCAGCACTCTCCAACTGCTTGCAAATAATCCCCAATTCGCCACTAAGTATATCAAAGATCAGGCTCAAGCCATTGCACATTTTGAGGATATGGAAAGATTACTTGGGGATGAATGTATTCATGCTTGTATGAGGAGATGGAACACCCTACCACATAGTTTGCAGATTAAGGAGTATCACTCCCCAACAAGGATGAAAGAAGCATTAAGGAGAGTGCCGCTGTACAAGCGCTCTATGCAACATTTGAAGGTCAATTGGATTGGCCTCAAATTGAGTCCCCCATTGCTGCTAGGCATGCTAGAAGGTAGAAAAGAGGAAGAAGAGCAGCAACAGTGGGAAGAGGTGGACAGAAAGGTAGGTTTCCATGAAAAAGAAGAGGAGCTCAGATCAGAAGCATGGGATGTTAGGGAGGCCACCAGGGCCATCAAAGATGAGGAGATAGACTAAGTTGCTTAGAGGATGAGCAACACCTTCAGTAGGGGTGATGATGAGCCCCATAAATGGGTAATTATATGAGCTCATTTTGCCTCCTAACATAGTTTAATCAACCATTCTCTTAGCTTATTGCATGTTTTTTAATTATATTTATGCTTATGGAGTGAGTTGGGTTGGTTAGGTTGCCATGGAGTCTAATATATGTTTAATGCAAATTTTTGTTGAATTTTGAAGACAAAGTCAAAGATCTAATGGACAATTGGTAGCAATAATTCGAAGTGGACAAAGGAGAGGATTTATAGGAGGGTATCCCCTCATTTATGACTCCCCACTTTGAATTCTCCTTCATGCAGCTCGAAGCACAAACAGCCAAATCAATGCACTAGGAGGAAGCTAAGCAAGTGGAGGACAACTTATGTTTATCTTGAGTTTTGGGAGCCAAGCCTCCCTGATTTTAAGGAAGCTGTTGGGAGCTTCAGTTGTATAAGTAGAAAGGCCTAGGGCCTCATTAGGAAGTTAGTCAAATTTTCGATTTTTTGTTGCAGCTTTGCTCTGCTCAACTTTGAGCTTACTTTTGTTGACGGTTTCATGTAATCCTATTATTATTTTGATAATAAAGATGAGATCCTTTTTGAGCTAGCACTGAGTTACCTCAGAGGGTTGAAGCTCTTGGGTTAGGGCCCAATCCAAGAAGCCAAGCTCCTCTTGTTTGTATTTATATTCTTTGTTTCAGTTTATGGATTAGTTACTGTTAGATAAATTTCTTTCTTGGTTAAGAATAGGTTGCTTTTGGTAATTTAGAAGGTTCTTTCCATTTGAGTTTTCTATAGTAGGTTGAACAGTGATAGAAAGAAGATACAAAAATGCCATCAATAGAGCCTTGGCCTCCTTTCCTCCCTTTAGGACCATGAATTGAGGCCAAGACCCTCTTGCTGCCACAAAAAACACAGATTTGCCTCCTCCATAGGATTTCTAGTGTTGCAGTTTGTTAGAAGGTTAATGCTTTTCTTTATATATATTTCACCATGCTCATTTCTGTCTTGCAATAATTTTCCTTCCATGCTTTCTCTCATTATAGCATTTTTCAGCATTTCTTGCCATAGCTCATAATCTAGATTAGCTTGATGCAAAATTCTGTTTTTTTGATGTACTTAGTTTCCTTGCTTGCTTAATCTCGTTGTTTGATTTTTAGTTCTCTTGCAGCACATCTCTTCTCACATCAAGTTAGCCAATCATCCATCAAATTCTCTCTTTGATATATGCCCCATAGGTCTCCCAAAGTTCCTCACAAATCTACCTCAGTTTTCTACACTTTTCCCATAAACTTTCCTCTCTTTCCTTGAACAAATCCAACCATCTTTCCCTATCCCAACAACTCTTGGTGAACCTTAGACACCTTAACACATCATCCTAAGCCTTTAGCTACCCTTTCCACCCACTTTCCCACCTTCAAAACCTTCAAAACTTCTCTCGGCATCCTCTTGTAGACCTCCTGTAGATCCCCTGCAACCTCCTGTAGATTTTCCTGTAGGATTCTTTTTGAAGTTAGATTGCGGGAAAAGCCTCCAGAAGGCCACCTAAGACCTCCTAGGACCCATCCACACCTTCCTACATCCTCTCAAGTCCCGAAACCGCCTTCCATCGCCACCTAATCACTGCCACATTCACAAATGAATAAATTACATGCATGACAATTTCACATAAAAATACATGAAAATCCAAAAGGATGTTTTTTGCTCATTTCCTTCTAGAAATAGCTTGAGTAAATGTTGTTTACTTCATAGAGTAGGTAATGGCATTCATTTCATGGTTTTCATGTTTATTTATGCAAAAGTAGGATTAGTTGGTTAAGTAGGGTTTGCTAGGTTTACTTTACATTTCAGTCTTCTTTTCCTTTCTGCAAGTAGAGTAGCCTCTGTAGAGTAAGCTTTCCTTTCTTTCATCACATATAAAGCTTCTTCTAGAATCCATAGAAGTTGGCTTGAGCTCCTAGTGATCTTGTGCCAATTGACCAAGTGACAGCCTGCAGTAAGAACTAGTACTTGTGCATACAACACCATCGCTTCCAAGTTTGTTACGAACTACTGGGTTGATAAAAGTAAAGTAGGAAGCCTAGGAGTTTCAGCATTATTGCTGCAATACTGGTGCTCACCACTTGGTTCAGGAGAAACTTCATCATCTTCTCCACTCATGAATATTATCAGAAACATGAGTGGAGGTATCTTGACAGAAGTTAGTGAGAATATAGGTACCAATATCATACCTAATAGGAAATTGATAGTGGTTGATGAAGGTCTATGCTAAAGACATGAAGCGATCACAAGCGGTGCACTATAAGTCAAAGTACCATTTGGAAGCACCGCAAGTAATAGTCTGCTAGAAAAGACGCAAACTTATGCTATCGTCCATGAATGAGTTGGAAGAGCACCACAAGTTATAAGTGGTAATATGGGTTGTAGGGTCTTCTTTAGGCTTATCATTGAACTTAGGGATGTTTGCTGAAATTTTATGTAGGATAGGTAGCCACACATGATTATGCTTGATAGGATCATTCATTAACTTAGACAGGTTAAGAAAATAAAGTGTTTCCAAGAAAGGTGAGTTGAACAATGCTCGGGTCGGGGGGTTAGATACCCCCTATGACCTAAGTGGAAGAGGTGCTGCACCCATAGCTTGGTTTCCAGTGTTAGGTTGAATCGTGGAAGTAGTTTGGCTAGAGGTGTTAGCTTGAACACCCATGTAAACATATTGTTCGTTAATTCCCCTAGGGTGAATGGCCCCAGTAGTAAAAGGATTCCAAAAAGGTTATTTACCTTCTAGGCCAAAGGGTTTTCTGAAAGGATTACTAAAAGGATTACCAAAAGGATTAGAACCCTACCTAAATTAATCATGTTATAAGAGAAAGCATTCCCTGCCTCTTGGGAATTCCATGAGAATAGGGACCCTGAAATGAAAATCCCCCTAATTATTGGCTTCCAAAAGGATTAGAGAACTCACTAGAAATGAACATACCCTCAATGGTGTTAAAGGATGACATGGAATAGGTAAAAGGATTCCCATCATATGCAAATCTATTATTCGGTATAGTCGCACTCCCTACTAGGATACCAACACCCATCATGGGGTCCGAGAAACCAGATGTGAATGAGAATGTTGACCGTCCTACATTAGACATAGGTATGTTAGACATGATTGAGTTAGAACCTTCGCCAAATATGATTGGAGATGATGTGGTCACTGATGTGGAGGTACCCATCGTGGATTTACTATATGAAGGAAAAGAGTATCCTTGGATATTATGCCAAAATGAGGAGAATGGGTTTTGAATGGATGTGGTGAGAATAAGACCTATGGTCATAGAGGTATATGTAGATGTGACAAGTGGAAGACCATTAGTCACTATAGGTGTGGACATTGTTGATTTATGTAGCATCGGATGTGCTTTAGCCTCGAGATTTTGCAGAGAGGCTAAGTCACATGCATTCTCAAATACCCATAAATTGTTTGGGAAAATTCAACCTATAGATGATTTAATTAAAATAATTAACTTGTTTTAAATGGTTCCCTAAGTCTAAAATTAGGAAATCTAGTTAATTTAAGGGTATTAATTAAATCTAGTGTGAATATTCTAGAAGAAGACAAGGATCAACTCCCAGTTAATCTTAGCCTTTGATTATGTTTGAATCTTGGTCGTTGTTTCTCCAACGAGAGATTATAAGAAGGAGCTTGATGGGCACTTAGAGAACACATCGAGTGAGAGATATCAAGAGATAGAATTTCTCAAGAGTAGTAGCGCTGAGTTGCCAGAGAGAGATCAAGTGATCTTCTTGCAATGTGAAGGGAGAATATTATGGAGGAGATTTTTCCAGATCCAGAGAGTACAAGGAGAAGAAGGCATAGAGAGGTTTATAGAGGTAGCGCAGTTCCATGCAGAGGCAACATAGAGCTTCAGAGGGAGTTTGAAATTTAGTTGGGAGAGTCGAGATCTAGTGCCAGTAGCTGGGGTGTGAGACTGGAGGGCGAGAGAGTTGAATTTCCATACAATAGGATATCATAGGAGGAGGTGACGTAGAGATTAGAGGTTGTGACACATATCTGCATAGATTGACATAGAGGCTGCACAACGGCAGCATGGGGCTAGCCATCCAGATCCTGGATCAGATCCGGATCGCCAGTAACAGTGTAAGATTTTTCTCACTAATTCTTTGCCATTTTATTCTCTATATCAGATTGCTAGTTCAAGCATCTAACGATTTGTACTAAAAAACTACTGCATAATAATAAAACCCTCAGATCCTGCACCAGTTTTCCCAAGTTGGGTTTTTTCGGGGACATCGTCCAAAAACAACTGCGTAAATATGTGTGCGTTTATTTCTCTCCAATGTAGTATATATTTTCTTCATAATTTATTTTGTGTAGGCTGTAGTGTATGTATTTCGATATTTGCTGTAGAAAAATGCAAGTAATTTGTTTAAAGGAATTTAACAAATATGAGAAATATCATCAGTTTGCTGTAGTAGGAATCTGGTCACCAATTTTTCACAAACATAGTAGGCCCCGTCAAGGAGGTATATGTGTTATCCATAAAAAAAATTGGGTAAAGGACTACATAAATATTTAGACAAGTAAACATCCCCACCTAGAGAGATGGGTGCAAAGGTATGGTGATGCGGTGGAAGACTATGATCAACCACTAGGTAGGTGAGCAGAAGGTTCAACCTCTTGAGTAGCACCTAAAGTGACCCGAGATAAAAGTGTATATATGGTTGGGTTAAGTCTATGCCTATAGTTAAGAAAACCCTCCTTGTATGGAGAAAGGCCCTTAAGTCTATGAGATTGACGCAAATGAAACTTCACCACAATGGTAGCTAAAGGTGACACAAGCATGAAAAAATAAAATCGTAAGGCCACTACACATAATTGGAAAAAGCACATTAGAAAAATCCTAAGGCAACAAGCAAGCAAACCAGAGTGCAAAGGGATTGAGCCATAATTAGAGCCTGATTAATGATTGCCAATGTTGACTGTGAAAAAAGGTTTAAATAGTTACAATAGCCTCTTACTTAACATCTCTTATGCTCAAAATCAATTTCCCTTATTAGTCATGGAGCACCCCTGAGGAGAAATGAGTGAGTTCTGATAGATGTTTCCCCCAGATACAGCAAGAACGACCCCCTCATTGTCGCCCATGATAGCCTCCTAAGACAACGGGCACTAAGATACCACCACCAACAAATCATCTTTGGGGAGAAACCGTTAGCTAGATATACATGCAAATTCAAGGTAGCTAATTTCGAAGCCCCCCGAAAGAGACTCCCAAGTAATATTTTTAGATCACACCACCAAGGCCAAACAAATTCGGATAGATCACTCCATCGGTCTCGATATAGGCTCTTGATTGACCCTTTTTTGAGAAGGGATTTCTAGGCATATTACATTGAGAGTGAGTTTTCTCTCTAAATCAAGATAATAGGTTTTTTTTATGGTATTGAAGAGTTTATGTTTATCCCCTCTTTGAAGACCCTAGCCTGAGTGATTGTGTGTTTACTACTAGAGAAAATGAAAAATATCTAGTTAATTTTAATTATGTGTTTATTTTATGGTTGTTTATTAAGTCAAGGGTGTGGTGGATAAAACTATATGGTGTTATGAGTTGGCTTGTTCAAAGAAACCATGTAAGATTGTGTACATGCAAGCATTAATTTCGATGAATCCTATATAAAGAAGGGCAAGGATCTTTTTCTTTCAGATGCAAGTATGAAAAAAAAATCATTTTTCACTCTCATTTAACATTCAGACACATAAACAAAATTAGAAAACCAACTACAAATGTAAAACAAGAAAAATCAAAAGGAAATAGTCAAAAGATCTACTAAAAAAACCAAAACCCTAATCTACAAGCAAGTATGCACTGAGAGGTAAAAAAACAACAAGCATAACACTCACAAGAAAAGAAATAAAAATGGGTTACCAAGACAATGATACTAGAGAGGCATCTAGTCACCAATGTCTCTAATAGGAATCAAACGCAAGAGAGAGTTCAAAACCATAATCAAAAAACAAAATCTACTAATTGAAATAAAATATGGAAAACTACACAACAAGAAAGTACAAAATCCATGGATATGAAAGTATAATCCTCATGGGCATACAATAGCACCAAACAAATAAAAAATTTCTAAGTGAAACCCTTCAAAAATATCTAAAAGAAGGCTTCAATACTCTATGCATGAACAAACTGAGCAGAAGAATCCAAACAACACTCTTCCATATTGTTATCTGAGCACCAGAGGAGACTTCAATGCCCTATTTGTTGAGAAATCCAAGGGCTTGAGAAGTTAATGATTTCTCTATCTTGATAACTGCTTGTGAAGTAACTTTATCCTTTAGATATATTCAAACAATGTTTTTATATGTTAGTGATTATCAACTTCATCAACTAGCTACCATGCATGATAAACAAAAACAACAAAGACACAAGATATAGGCAACAGCCAGGGAAAAACCTCTCCAAACTTGAGAGGAAAACCCACGGTGATTCCTCTTATAGTTTCTTCTTCTTGATAACATTTCCAAGACCAATACAAGACCCTTCTGAAAAATGTGACTCCAACATCAAGACTATATCATTCTGCTACTGCAGTTCTTTAACCTGCTATCCCATGGATCAGATCTACTACTATGAATGGATTAGTTGGCTTCCTCCTTCCTTCCTCTTCATTGTTCAAGATTCCCATGCTCAAGATAGTGGATTTCCTCAATGCTTCCTTGAGACAATGTGATCTACTTCCTTGAGTGGACTGCTTAGAAGTCCTACTTGCAAATCTGAAGATGACACTTTCCTTCCACTTGTGAATGAGCCTTTTTCTCTTTAAGGTCTTCTTCTTCCTCGTTGTGCTTGTAGATTTCTTCTAGCCCAATAAACGAGCTCTTTAGGCCTGGAACTAGCCCTTATCAACAATATACCCTAGGATTATAACGCAACCCTAACCCAGATCTGGTCCTTAGTACGTATGAGGTATTCAGGGCTCTTCTAGCCCTCCTAAACCCCCGCTTCAATGGTCACTGTTCTTCTCATGGATCTGCTTTTCAAATGAACCCAAGACCAAGTATTTTCCTTGATGATGAGGATAGATGGAGTGATGCCCTAATCTCGCATGTGTGACAAACCTTCTTGCAGTTATGGATAGACTTCTGCAGTTATGGACAGACTTCTCTGCGGTTCCCTTCTTCTCCTTTACCTCACACTCAAGAATGGTCTCCTTCATATAAATTGTAGATCGAATGATCTTGTGTGTGTGTGTCCAAATAGATGAGGAGAGGAATTTATTTATAGTGTTTGAGGGTTGTCCATTAGGCTGAAATAACATGCCTCTAAGCCGACGTGAATGTGATATGAATCCAACATTAACACTCAAATATAAATATATATTTACACCAAAAATTAATTGCTAGCCTTTTGATCTTGACTTGGAAGGTCTTGCATCATGATTCTGCCCTTGATCTTGGAGTCATACATTGTACATCTTTAAGTGTAAACATTTACATCAATGACACAAACCTATCACCTAGCCTAGAGCTAATAATAAGAGCTACTAAAACAAATACATTTTTGAGCATGAAACCCATGACTCAAATTCACATGAATATTTTGCTAGATACAATTTACAACATTTACCTTGGAATGTGTCATTATGAAGATCGAACCTAGTTACAGTTTCTTCAACACTCCCTCTTAACTAGGGAGGTATTCATACATACATGGTCCTTGGAAAATTTTTCAAGTTCACAGAAGAATTCTCATAAGAAGATTTGATTTGCAATCCATGTGTTATAGCATCATTCCAACCAACATTGTTTCCATATAGAAAGGCCTTGACTAATAGCTCCATCTCTCAATTAGACACACATCATCATTGTCTCTCTTAGGGTCATACCCACCCAAGTGTTCTCTGAGTATGCCCTACTAGGACTATTCTCATCTTGGGTTCCCAACCCTCAAGAATATTGGTCCTCTTGCCCACTCTTATCTTGGATTCCCTACTGCATCCTCAAAGAGTGTTGGTCGCTAGATGATTCCACAATCCTCCACTCTTTCCTCCAAAATGAAGACAAGAATGTCATGTATAACTCTCCCTCTTAACCAGGGATGAGTTCCAAGTTTTTCTTTACTCAGAAACTTACTCATGTTCCTTTACTCATAGGAACCTTTGAGAGTCCCTCTTAAATAGGTACTCTATCATCAGTACTTTATAGGGTCTTCCAGTTGACTGATGATCCAACACCTTGATGTCATCAATTTCTTCATATGTAGGGTTCATCCATCCATCACTTTCCTTCATCATGTCATTCCTTCTTTCCTGGAAAGTATCCTCCTTGGATCTGCATCTGGGGCTTTCTTCATAGGGCCATCTAGCTCCACCTATCTTTCAGCGGTGATTTCTCTATCCTTCACAACTTTTCTTACCATGGCCTTACACACATACCCAGATTCATCCAAAGAGTTAGAAACCAAAAAACAAATCACATATTACCTTTTTGGTGATGGAATTTTTCCAGTGACATCTCCTTGTAGGTATCAACACCCCGCATACATGTTGACACATCTCCCAAAGATATCTGTTGTCAAGGGTCTTCATATTTTCAGACTTCTATAAGAGTCTCCATATCTTTCTGGGAGATTTCCTTGTCAAATATTCTTGGTTCGCTGGATGTTGATTTCCTTCATCATGGTTGCTTATTTCATGATCTCTACCATTCTCACACCTTTCATTCCTAGGGGCTTTTAATAAGAGTTCCTTAATTGTAGTCAACTACCTCATACTCCATATGAGGATATATTATGTTGATTTCATCTTTAAACCTTTCATAGGATGAGATCCAGATCATGCTTAATCCAAGCTACCTGCAACCATATGACATGATACTATAATATTAAACAAAATATACATACCTCATTTGTCTTGAATCATACCATGATTCTTGCAGTGAACTTCTTGAGGGATCTTTGACCTACAACAGAGTTGACTGGATCCTTACAGGTTCTTTTGGTACCATCATTCTGACTTGGCTTTTTTATAGAGGATATTTTCCTGTAGAATTTCTTCAAATATTCAAAGAACCAAGATGTTCTCATCTTAGAATTTCCTACACATAACAATTTCATTTCTATTTATAATCCTTACATAAAGAAATACAGTATACATTAATGATAACCATTAATAGTATTTCTCGAGGATTTAACATATCCTCATTCATCAAATGTTCATCAATAGTTCATGCATGGTTGTTATCAAATCCATAATTATTTCATTCTTTAAAAGAGTTACTTAAACAACACATAAGAATGTTCATGAACCACAACATGCTATGCTAACTAAGACCTATGAAAGAAAATAGGAAGTGATCTTTTAATCATAGTAAATATCCTTAGGTTCCTCCTTCTTTGGCTTCTTTTCATTGTCTTTTGCTTCCTGAGCGACATGAGATGCTTCATATTTCCTCTTGCCATTCTTCTTTCGCTTGGGAAAATCTCTTTGGTAGTGCCCATATTCATGACATTCAAAGCATTGAATCTTTGACATGTCTTTCTTGGGATGTTGCTGGTGAATAGATCTCTCAAACTTTCTGAACTTCCCTTTTCTTTTAAACCTGACAGAAAATGCTTGCTCTTTGGATCCAACTGCAACATCTTCCTTGGCCTATAATCGGGCTTCTTCCACTTTGCATATTTCCCATAGATCATTGAGTGAGGAAGCCTCCTTCTTGGCCCATATTCTTGGTGTAAAGTCTCCCCACTCCTCAGGCAACACATTCGGCACTATTGTAGTCATCTCTTGATTAGGCATGATTTCTCCTCATTCCTGCAACCGATCTCTTATTTCAGAGACCCTCATGAAATATGAAGTTATACCTTCTTCTTTTCTAATCTTAATTTTTTATAACTCATTCCTTAGAGATATCCCTTCTCCTATAGTGCTGACAAGGAATAAATCTACCAGTTTGTCATAGATCTCTTTGGCTATTTCAATCTTGGCTACATAAGGAATCAGAGAGTCCTTAATAGATTCTATGAGAATCTTTTGAGCTCTCACTTAGTTCTTGTTATGCTTAGCTAGTTCTTGACCATTAGAAGGATAAACAATTTTCTTTTGTACATAATTAATAACTTCTTGTTCTTTCAAAGTGAGATCAGTCCTCTTCTTCCAAGCAAGGAAGTTGGCAACCCAAACTAACTTACTGCTTTCCTTGCAGGAAGACATCCTTTTCAAGATTATATTTTCTCAAATAAATAAGATACTTACTTGATGTAATGATCCTTGAATCTCTAATTTAGATGGTTGCCTTGAAGGAGCTTGAGGAAGCTTGACTACCCTTGACTGCTAGGGAACCTGAGATCTACTTGCCTTATCCTTGAGGATCTGTTGTACAACTGAAGAAAGAGGATTCTTGATAAATTTCTCTTATAGATCCCTCACTTTAATAGATCTTGGAGTTTCAGAATGTGGATCTTAATTCTGAATATTTCTTTTCCTTCAACTTTAGTTGCCTTGACTCTTCTTAAATGTTCTATACCAACCCTTTCTTGATCTTCTACCATCCCTCTAATAGCATGTTGAGAAATCTGAGGGCTTGAGAAGTTAATGATTTCTCTATCTTGAGCTTGTCAAGTAATTACCCTTTAGATATATTCAAACAAGATCTTTTATATGTTAGTGATTATCAACTTCATCAACCAGCTACCATGCATGATAAACAAAAATAACAAAGACACAAGATATTGGCAGCAGCCAGGGCAAAACCTCTCCAAACCTCAGAGGAAAACCCACGGTAATTATTCTTATAGCTTCATCTTCTTGATAAAATTTCCACGAACAATACAAGACCCTTCTGAACAATGTGACTCCAAGATCAAGGCTATATCATTCTACTACTACAATTATTTAACTTGTTGTCCCATGGATGAAATTTGCTACTATGAATGTATGAGTTGGCTTCCTCCTTCCTTCCTCTTCGTTATTCAAGCTTCCCTTGCTCAAGATAGTACACTAGCCTAGTAGTTTTCCTCAACGTTGCCTTGAGACAATGTGATCTGCTTCCTTGAGTGGACTGCTCATAAGTCCTACTTGCAGATTTGAAGATGACACTTTCCTTCCACTTGTGAATGAGCCTTTTTCTCTTTAAGGTCTTCTTCTTCCTCGTTGTGCTTGTAGATTTCTTCTAGCCCAATGACTGATCTCTTTAGACTTGGAACCAACCTTTATCAACAAGATACCCTAGGACTATATGCTGCCCTAACCCAAATATGCTCCTTCGTACGTGTGAGGGATTTTGGGCTCTTCTAGCCCTCCTAAACCCTCTCTTCAATGGTCACTCTTCTTCGCATGGATATGCCTTTCAAATGAAACCAAGACAGAGTATTTTCCTTTATTATTAGGGCAGATGGAGTGATGCCCAAATATTGCACGTGTGACAGACCCTCCTGTGGTTATGGACATACTTTTGCGGTTATGGATAGACTTCTTTGCGACTCCCTTCTTCTCCTTTACCTCACACTCAAGAACAATCTCCTTCGCATAAATTGTAGATCAAATGTTCTTGTGTGAGTATGTCTGAATAGATGAGGAGAGGCCTTTATTTATAGTGTTTGAGGGATTTCCGTTAGGGTGACATAACATGCCTCTAAGCCAACGTGAATGTGATATGAAGCTGACATGAACACTCAAATATAAATATATATTTGTGCTAAAAATACATTGCTTCTCCATATTCGTTTGGATGGGTTAATTGCTAGCCTTTTGATCTTGACTTAGAAGGAGTCTTGCACCATGATTCTTCCCTTGATCTTGGAGTCATACATTGTACATATTTAAGTGTAAACATTTACATCAATGACACAAACCTATCACCTAGCCTAGAGCTCATAATAAGAGCTACTAAAACAAATAAATTTTTGAGCATGAAACCCATGACTCAAATTCACAAAAATATTTTGCTAGATACAATTTACATCATTTACATTGGAATGTATCATTATGAATAATGAACCTAGTTAAAATTTATTCAACACTGGTTACTACTAGAGCTAAGCAACAAAAAGGAAAATCTTAGATTTAGAGTTTTTTAGAAATAAGGTTTCAAATCCAAGTTCATTTTTGGACTTAATACTACTGCAAATTATAGAGGAAAATAAAAAACCCCTACAAAAAGTAAAAATGAAGGCTACAAAAATGTGCCCATTGGGGTCTTCCTAGTGGAGTCACCAATTATATTATGGATAAATTTTTCTCACTGTAGTGAGTTACTTTAGATCCAACAAACTTTCCCAGGTTCTTCCAAATAGAGGGTGTGTGAATTAAGTGTAGTACAATGCAAGGTAGATTATCCCAAGCATACAAGAAAAAATTCACAAAGAAAGCGGAGAAGGTTACCTTTCCTATCATGATGAAACAACTCTATTTGGTGTTTCCAACTTGTAGGATATCCCACATATATCTTTTCTGTTGCTTCTACTTATAAATCTCTACACACAAACAAGAAAGCAATGTTGGCTTGAGGGGGCCTGATCCAGGTTCATCGCTAATTAGCCAAACAAATCCATACACTACTGGCCCTTTTGG
Source organism: Pinus tabuliformis (assembly GCA_031772625.1). NCBI lineage: Eukaryota > Viridiplantae > Streptophyta > Pinopsida > Pinales > Pinaceae > Pinus > Pinus tabuliformis. The sequence continues at coordinate 764,864,332 of CM062804.1, read as the reverse complement.
CATCAGCTTGTAGAGCGTGGACTGAAGTCTCACCTGAAGCAATATGGGGGGATGCTGGAACCAAGTTTCCGCACCCTGAGATGGTTGTGACGTCGTTTGATTTTTCCTATCCCTGCCTTCGCACAGGTGGTTTCACTCTAGGTCTTGCAAGACAAATCCTCTATTCTGGTCCTCAATACCTTCGTGAAAGTATATGATTGACCTTCACACAACCCTAACCTGTGGCTTAGGTATTTTTGTGCTACTATGGTAGCGTGCCATGCAGATTCCTCAATTATCCTAAGTGATTTGCTTATCTTGTCAAATACTTAAAGTTATCACCACATAAGTAGATATTCATAATTGTGTTCAATTATTCAATGTAATTTCATTCATTCATGCATCATATAAGAATATGTTGAGGGCCCTGAAATCGGGTCAACAACAAGGGGGATACCCACCCGGTCGAGAACCTGGTTGGCGGCTCCGTGCCCATTTGGTGTAGCGGGTCCGACTGGGGATAACGGGACCAGCTTCCCATTCTAAGGGGATGTGTGTGTGTAGAGTTTTTTCTGGTTATGATGCTTGAGTCAAAAGAAGATTTTATTAGCGCTTGGTGATGAGCATGGATTTTCCTAGCTTGTTCTCTTTGCTCTTCTAGTTTGATTATTTCCATTTGTCTTAATTGTAAAGAGGAAGTAGATACTTCATCGATATATTGCACTAAAGACAAAGAGGGAATGACTAGGTGAGTCAGAAGAACCACTTCTCTCCCATAAACTAAATTAAAGGGAGAAGTGCCGATTGAAGCTTTCTTTGTGATTCTATCAACCCATAAAGCATTTACCAGCGCTTTGTGCCACTTCTTTTGGCTTTGGTCGACTGTTCTTTTGATAATTCTGATTAGGTTCTTGTTTGTTGATTTAGCCAATCCATTACCTTGCGGATAGTAGTTGGTAGAATATTTCAGTTTGAAACCTCTTTTAAGCGCAAACTCAGTCATAGTATTTCCAGAAAAATATGAAGCGTTATCAAACATTAATGCTGTTGGCAATCCAAACCTAGTGATGATAAATTGATCTATGAATTCAATAATATTTTCAGAATGAGCTGTCTTGAGAGGAACTGCTTCTACCCATTTGGTAAAATAATCAGTTGCCGTAAGGATATACTTATGCTGCTTAGAAGAGTGAGGAACAATCTCACCTATTATGTCCAAGCCCCATTGACTGAATGGTTGGTCGATGTTGACTGGTTGTAGCGGCATGGATAGTTTCCTTTGTTTTCCTGCAGCAGTCTGGCAGACTTGGCATTTCCTTACGTGATTGTATGAGTCTTTGAACAGCGTGGGCCAATAATATCCTGCACGCAAGATTTTATGTGTAGTCGCATCTCCGGCATAGTGTCCACCTGCTGGTCCATCGTGGAGTTCCTGCAAAACCTTTTCGGCTTCAGTTTTCTCAAGACACCTAAGAAGCACAGAATCGTAATTCCTTTTAAACAAGACATCATTTATGAGCTGGTATTGTTTAGCTTTTAATCTCAGAGCTCTTTTCTCGGTATGATCCAGACGTGATGGAGCATACCCATTCTTAAGAAAATAAATGGTGTCAGCATATGATGATTCTGCATCGTTTAGGCTTACCTCATATGCTTGTACCTCTTCAGATGAGTTCTCCGGGATTTGCGATGCTCCAGCTAACATCTTGCAGAAGCCTTGACCTCTTACGATGTTTGCTGGTTTGATTTCAAGATCATATTCTTGTAAAGCGGTAATCCAATTAGCTCTCTTTTCGCCCACGTCTTTCTGCACCAAAAGGTTTCTTACCGCCGGAAACGGTACTATGACTTTAGTGTGGGCTTTAAGCAAGAAAGGTCTGAAGTATTTGATTGCTTTGAAAACAGCATATGCTTGTTTCTCTACGTCTGAGTAATTAATTTCAGCACCTTGTAAGTTCGAGCTAAAGAATGCGATTGGAGCTTCCGCTTTCTCTTAATTTGCTTGGGTCAAAATCGCGGCATAGGATTTCTCTGAGGAAAAAGTGTATAAGGTAAAAGATTCTGAAAAATTTTGGGTGGCCAAAGATGGAGCATTGATGATAGCTTGTTTGATTAAGTTGAATGCTTCGTGCTCATCTAGACCCCATTTGAAATTTGAATTCTTTTTTATCATATTTTGTAAGGGAGAAATAATACGTGAAAAATCCGGGACAAATCTTTTGACAAAATTGATCTGTCCAAGGAAGGATTGCATGGCTTTCTTGTTATGAGGTATGGATATTTCAGAAATTTCCTTGATTCTGTCGGGTTCTATGTGAATACCAGATTTCGACACTATGAATCCAAGCGATTTCCCTTCGCTTAATGCAAAGAAAGATTTCTTTGGGTTGAGCGAAATCCCATACCTCAAGCATCTTTGAAAGATTTGCTTCAAATCTTTGAGATGGTTGTTTCGTTTTTTGGAGTACACTGTTATATCATCCAGGTAAATCACTACTGATTTATTGACTAACCCTTTAAACGCGATGTCCATGGCTCTCTGAAAGGTAGCTCTGGCATTGATCAGACCAAATGGCATCTTCCGATATGCATAAGTGCCCCATTTGGTTCGGAACGTAGTCTTTAACTGATCATCGGGATGCACCAGTACTTGATTGTATCCTGAAAATCCATCCAGGAATGACATTAATTCTGAGCCTGCTACTGCCTGTAATATTTGCTCCATGGGTGGGAGGGGAAAGTTATCTTTCTGACAGGCTTTGTTGAGATTTCGGAAATCGATACAGATTCTAATGTCTCCGTTTTTCTTCCTAACGGGCACCATATTGGATACCCATTTAGAATGCCTGACGGGGAAGATTATCCTGGCTCTCAACAACTTATTAAGCTCAGTTTTTATCTGATTTTCTAGGTTAGGGTGTATTTTTCTGAGCTTCTGCTGGACAGGTTTTTCATTGTCAATCATAGGGATAACATGTTGAATGATAGAAGTGTTGTATGTCTTTAGCTCATCGTAATTCCAGGCAAAAACGTTCTTGTATTGTCTCAGAAGACGGATATATGCTGATTTCGCTTCAGGAGCTAGGCCGTGACCTAGGTTAACGTTTTGTGGCTTCTGATTGGTTCCTAGGTTTACTAATTCATAGTTCAGGGTAGAACTGCAAAGTTTAGCATTGGCGGACCTTTTAAACCGACTTTTCAAATCATATAAATCTTCTAATTTGACCACTGATTTCGGTATAGCATTGTCAGAGCTATTTTGTTGTATTTGGTGATCATGATGGTCTTCGTCAATTATCTGATTTGAGTAGGATCCTTCAGAAGTAAGGAAATTTACGATGTCAGGATCGTCGTTGAACACTCTCCAATTGGTGATATTGTCAGGGATGGATGGTCTAAAGATTAATTCTATTGAAAACCTATCAGGACTAAAATCTTCAGAAGGGATAAGTCTAGAGGCTACATTAGCTAACAGGTCTGCGCTCGCATTTTGAATTCTTGGAATTGACGAGATGTTGAATGCTACGAAATGTGCAGTGAGATCTTGAACTAATGATTGATAATGCTTTAAATGACTTGACAGGCAATGTATGGTGTTACGTACCTGTTTTACGACGATCTCCGAATATCCAAAGACTTGAAGATACTTAACGTTCAATCCGATTGCTTTGTATAGGCCTTGAACCAAGGCTTCGTACTCCACTGTGTTGTTCGTGCAATCGAACTCAAGTCTGCATGTGAGCATAATCTTGTTCCCATCTGGGTTGATCAGAACTCATCTTGCTCCTGCCCCCTCATTGGATTTAGATCCGTCAAAATATAATTTCCAAAATAAAGATGTATTTACAGAATTATCTAAAAAACTAAAACATTTTGAGTCATCAGTTTGGGAGAAATTTTCAACTTGGGATAAAACTGAATTCTCTAAGTATGGTGAAATATGAGCATTGAAATTACCTAGGAAAGAATCTATTGCGTAATTGCCTACAATGCTGCTATTGTACGTTATGGCTTCATTTTCTCCTTCCAGTTCTGTCACTATGTATTTTTGGTGCAACTCTCGTTCAACCTTTATCTAATTTGGTTTACCATTGTATGGTAACCACATGTGCGACCAATCGGTTGAAAAATATCTGTGGAGTTTTTCCGACCAATCCCTGCTAAGAATCAAACCATAGAACTCAGGGATATCAGCTACTAGAATGTCGATAACCTGACACACTTTTGGGTTAGACCACAATCTTATGGTCACCTGATTAAGTTCACCAATCACTTCGACTTGGGATCGATCAAGTTGAACTATACGTACTGCGGATTTTTGAGGTTGCACATTCAATTTGGCACATATTGACCTGGGTAAAATATTCGTTGAAGCCCCAGAATCGACCAAGCAATTGTGCACGTTTTTGTTGAAGATTTCATATGTGAGAAGAAAAGGAGGAGTATGAGATCTTGATCTTCCTCCAATAAAGGCGATGTCATTTGGATCAATTTTATTGATCGTGTTGGTTGGAGGCCTTCCCAGATTGTCGGAAGCTACAGCTGTAGGTAAAGATGTAGTAGGCACAGCATGTAATTCTTTCATCATTATTTTCTGTTGGTGTTTCAATTTACTCAATTCATACAGAGTGATATTAGCCCTAGTCTTCTTCATGTCATCAATGATGTTATAATCCATTTCATCCGACACTATTAGTGTTCTTGATGGAGGCGTTTGATCAGATTGGACTGGGCTAAGCTGGGTCGCTTTAGCAGTTGTCTTTTTTGTTGTGACCTTTTCTTTTGTTGCAGGGCTTGCGCCCTTTTGTTTTGGGGTAATCTGGGGAGGATCAAGTTGATTTTTGCTTCTCGTGCTAACAGGAAATGCTTCTTGATCCTCTGCTTGTGGGAGGATGAAGTCCCACATTCCTTGTAGTTCTACGACCTCTTCCTCGTCGTTCTGCCCTTCAGTGGTATTTTCTTCTTCTTCGCCTTCTTCAGATTCAACGTTTGAGACAACACTAGGTGGTTTCACCTCCATGGGAGGATTTCTTTTAAAAGTCCTAAAGGGCTTTTTCGAAGAAGTCTCTGCTACTCGTTTCTTAATATCAATCATCTCATTGGACATGGATTTCAACACTTTTTGTAATCCTTCCAAATCGAAAGGGTCTTTCGTTTGCTTCTTCTTGGTGTCTTCTTTGAAAGAGATCTTCTTAGATTTGCGTTCTTCTATAGAAGATCTCTTTTCTAGGGCTACCACACATTTTTCCACTGCTAACGCTTCTGTCAAGTTGTCAACTAAGGTGGTCTTGTTTGCCCTATCTACGAAGATAGCCAAGTTTGGAGGTAAAGCCGTGATGTACCATTCACATCTTACTTCCTCGCTGGGTTGTGAAGCAGCGGGGATTTTGTTGAGGATCTTATTGAACCGTAAGTTAAAATCTTTAATGGGTTCTCTAGCCTCAGCCTTAAGATTAGATAGGTCATTGATCAATGTCGCTGTTGATCTGTCATCACCAAACTTGGTGAGGAACTGACTTTGAAAAATGTCCCAGCTTGTGATGGATCCGGAAGGTAACGAAAAGTACCACGACCCAGCTGTTCCTTGCATTGTATAAGGGAAAAGCCGGACAACAGCGTCTTCGTTAGTGACTCCGTTGAGATTAACAGAAAGCATGAAATTATTGATATGTTCCTCGGCTAGCATTCCTGCTTCCCGATTGAATTTAGGCAGCCATTTCTCAGTATGGGCCGGTATAGGGCTCAGGGGTGGAGGCATTAAAACCGCCCCAGGATTGTTCCATGGAGACTGGGCCATCGCTGAGCTGCTAGTTAATGGAAGTGCAGAAGATGATCCCTGATGTTGAGAAGATGAAGATGTTAAGATCTTTGATGTTTGAAGAGGAAGGTTTGTAGAAGATGGGTGAGTGAGTTGAAATGAAAGAGTGGGTGGTTGAATTCGCGGTGAGGGAGTTGATATGGACGAAGTGGATGAAGGAGTATTACTGTCAGACTGTGGTGGAGTTTTCCTTGCTCTTTTCCTGGTAGGAAGAGGAATTTCACTTGGTTGTATGCCAAATTTTTCACTCTTTAATCTGGTAAGGGGATGAGCAGGGTTGTACTGCGAAGTCACGCTGCTTTTGGATTTATCAGACTTCTGGTTAAAAATAGAGAATCCCTGGAGTTTACGAATCAAAGTTTGAATTTCAGGGGGTTCAATGATAGATTGGTCTGATATATTCGAATATGAAGTAGTGGTAGATACTCGAGCGACTTCAAATTCTGGTTTTAACCGTGTTGGAGAAGTCGAGGGAGTTGATGAGGGTGTATTACTCTCAGAATGGTATTTAAATATTTCTTTAGGTGCCATTCATAGTTCGAGCCCTCCTTCTAGCGCCAAATATGTTGAGGGCCTAGAAATCGGGTCAACAACAAGGGGGATACCCACCCGGTCGGGAACCTGGTTGGCGGCTCCGTGCTCGTTTGGTGTAGCGGGTCCGACTAGGGATAACGGGACCAGCTTCCCGTTCTAAGGGGATGTGTGTGTGTGTAGAATATGCTAATGAAAATATGGAATTATTTCTAAGCTAATCTAATTCTAAACTCGGAGACTGAATTTTATACTACTTTAATCTATCAAGAACAACACATCTAATCTACGCTAACCCGGGATAGCAATTTTTCCATTATGCGATCTAGAAAGATTTCACACAATAACTGGTAATGAAGATTATTCAGCTATTACGAGAATATAAATCAATTAAGATGAACCATCCTGCATAAAAAGTTAAGCAAAACGGTTGTGAACAGCATGTCGCATAATCAGTTATTCATGTATTAAGCACAAATTAATAACTCCACCGTACAAAAGTGCCAAATGGTAGTCCACTCATTCATACATTAACATATAAACAACATCAGCTGTATATTACTCTAAGAATGCAAGCAGAAATTCGTCAAGAGATAAAAGTACCATTTATGACTGATTTTATACTCACAAACCTTAAGCAATAACGATCTATTTCTACTTACTTCTAATGCCTACTAAGAGTACAGAAGTGCAACATCAGTAGCGGGTATTAAAATGCAAACATAAATAAATCTTGATCCGTCCATTCATCAAAAACCCCCTCCGAGGGTACAAAAGTGCATGTTCTGAGGACAAGTTTTTTGACAAATTTCTAGACCCTTCTCCAATGCAACGAGAAGGGTTAAATACTACTAACCGGCTAATTTTAATTACACAAATTTAGGGAACGGCTTCAAATGACCGCCCTTTTACTAAAACAAATTTATTTCTAAAAACTGAATCTAATTTCTAACCATTTCTGTATCTGCTCCTTAGTGCTGTAAGCGATGCGCTGTCTGCCGTGAAAGAGTCGGCTGCTTGTCCTTTCCTTTTGTTCAAGCTTGAAAATTAGAAATAACAAGAGCTGGCACCTCTTTCTGACAAACTAGAAGATATTTTTGAAAGTGTTCTTCTGGAGGAGTGTCTTCACGGCGTGTATACTTAGTACAACTCAGATTTCTTTCAAACTGATTGTGCTGTTGCTATTTCGGTTTCCGGCCTTGCGAATGACTCAATGAGCTGGGGATTTTGTTGCCTGAACGATTTTCTCAATTGAAACTTGTTTCCATTCTTTGTTCCAGGCTTTTCTGAGACGTCTTTCCCCTTAAGTGTTTTTCTTTTTGCTTTACCCAATTTGGGACTCAGGATCTTTCATAAACGCTTTGCTTTTGTGCACCTTTGACTCTGAGTCCTAGATAGCCTATTTCCATCAGCATTTGTTGAGTGATACTCTAGAATCCGCGGCCCTGCTGTATGCGGTATCCATCTGCGAAGTCATCTCCTCTCTTTTCTTCTAGCTTTGGCGCTTTTCCTTAGATGTTTCCTGCATATAGATTTATATCAGTTGCTGACTTATAGTTCACGTAAATGAAAAGAGACAGAGAAAAGATTGACATGAAAGCAATTAAGTTCTAATGAATGCATAATCATGTCACCCATTATGACTTGACTCTTCGAAAAACGCAACATAATCATCTTTCGATACACAGGCGTACAATCATTAATTTCCCGTAAGGTGCGCGCCTAATTTTGGGCTCACAGATCATGCCGAGGAATGCCTGCGATGAATGGCTTCTGCGATGTGCATCGCAGCATCGAAGATTGCGATGTAAATAGGTGGCATCGCAACAATTGATAATCTCATTTGTCGCACACCATAGATCGCAGGTCGCAGCTTTGCATTGTCGCAGATCGCATATCACAATATCGCAAGGTCGCAAGGTTTTTCGCTTTGTCACTTTGTGCTGCTTATGTAACATTGCGACGTGCGACGTCGCATATCGGCCGTCGGCGATTCTTTAGGTTTTCCCTTTTTGAGCGCTTTTAATGCATGCGATGCGATGAGTTCTCGCGTTGCTCCTCCTCAGTGTATTTATGCGCTTTGGGAAAGCGATCCTTATTTCCTTTGCGATGCGATATAGCTTCTTAGGGAGTTAATACAAAAGATTTTTCAAACAAAAATATTTTTTGGATTTTTGGTTAAGGGTCCCCCTTTGCTTGATGTTATTACTAATATCAAACAAAGAGGGGGGTTGTTGGTGACCACAACAAAATAATAAAGGAAATTCATACATAATATATCCAAATCCATCAACAGAACAAAGACATAGAAATTTCAGAATAACTCCTTTTATTAATATCTCCCAAGTGTTACGGACTCTGTCCACCCTGCGCACACTGCTATAGGGGTCCGTGCACTCAGCTGTGGACTTGTACACTAGGCTTCTATGCACTCAGCTGCAGAGTCTCTATCTACACTGCAACCCATGACTTAGAATTCTTCTTTAGAGCTATCACTCTATTACAAGATCTGCCATTCTATTGATCAATGACTAAACTACTTAGAGCCTAGCTCTTGACCACCCTTTTTGACACATAACACCTTCATGCTCTGCAACCACAAAATGCAAAGTCCTTACAATTATATTACAAAAATTGACTTAACATGGGCTTTTAGCCCCAAAACTGCCCTTGGGGCATCCCACTTCCAACAGGTCCCCAACATAAACATCATGACTCGTTCTCGAGTCACTCGGTAGGCACGAAGATCTTTGCGTGAGGCCCGTCCAGCTCGACCCTGATGACTACAACTTTGGCCATGCACTGAGCTGCTGTCTTCTTTGAATCTTCAACTGTTTTCTCGATTACTACCCTTGTGCTGTCAGCCTGAAGCTGTTATTGCATCGCTTGCAGAGTTGCAAGCTTGCCTTCAATGTTTCCTATGATTGCGTAAGCTTCCTCCAGCCAGGGCTTTAGTCGTAACTTCAGCACTGCTTTCTTGTGCAATGCTGCATCCACCTGTTCCTTCAGCTGCTTAGCTTCCTGCAGTTTAACTAACCTCTGTGTCAGCGCAATAGTTCGCGTTGTGCCCTTAACTTTGTCATAGCACTGCTGGAGTTCACGCACTTCCGTCTCTAGCCTCTGGATGTTTGGGTACTCCTGTAAGCTGGTCAGGACCTCAAATGATTGTTCAAATAACTCTGTGTAGTCTGGTACTGCACTCTCCACTGCCGCGACTGCTTCTGTGACAGTGGCCGCCCGCTGTTCCTTTACCTTTGGAGGTGTTGAAGGCTAGGCCCTCAACTGGAGCTCTGTAATCTGTAGGTTCAGCTCCAACTAAACCTGCACTAAGCATTGCAAACCTTGGTAATTTCATTTTCGAGCACTTTTTTGAACACCTCCATTGTCTTGTTAGCCTGTGGGTGATAAGGTGTGCTCTTCTGGTGATATACCTGAAATTCCTCCATCAGTGCTCTGATCGTCTCATTCAGGAAGTGCGTACCACGACCACTCATCAAGATCTTTAGACATCCAAATCGCATCAGTACATGCTCAAATAGGAACTTTGCGGTAGTCGCGCTTGTGCAATCCTTCATTGGCTACGCTTCTGCCCAACAAGTCAAATACTCCGTCGCAGTGATAAGGTACCTTGCTCCCGTCTTTCCATATGGCTGAATGGGTCCTACAAAATCTATCACCCACTTCTCGAAGGGTTGCAACATCATTTGTGGATTCAAAGGAATTTCATCCCTCTGCGATGGCCTGCCTGTTCTTTGACATACATCAAACACCTTGCAATATTCTTTTGAATCCTGATGAAGGGCTAGCCACTACAACCCTGCATGTAGAATCTTTTGCGTGGTTGCTGTTCCTGCATAATGTCCTCTTGTGGCACCCCCATGAGCATCCATGAGGATGCTTCTTCTTTCGAACTCAGGTACATACCGTCACAATATCTCATCAGTCCCCAACTTGTATAGAATCCTAGCAATGACAGAGAAATCAGTCGCATGCACCACTAATTCCTTCTTTTACTGAACAGTGTATCCTTCCAGTGCAGTTCTTGTTGTTAGGAAGTGTATTATATCCTCAAAATGACAATCCGCAACATGCACTGCAAATATCTGCACGTCAGGTAATCCTTCTTCCAAGTTAGTAGGTTCCTCCCCTGTTTTGATGCGCAACAGATGGTCTGGTCTCGCGTTCAATCGTCTAGGCTTCACAACAACTTCAAAATTGTACTCCTGGAACAATAAGAGCCATCAACAAATTCTCCCCCCCAACACAGGCTTATTGATTAGGTACTTTAGCGCGGAGTGATCCATATACATCTTAAAATGGCCTCCTTGCAAGTAATGCCTATACTTCTGGAGCACATACACCATAGCTAGCCCCTCGTGCTCAGTGGTGGAATATTTCTTCTCTACTTTGGATAATATGTGGCTTGCGAACGCGATAGGATGGTCCAATCCTTCTCCACTAGCCTATGTCAGTACTGCTCCTAGCGCTATACATGATGCGTCGACATGCACGTGAAACTCTTTTTTCCAGTTTAGGAAGACTAGAATCAGTGCGATAACCATCTTTTCTTTCAATATATCTAAGCTCTTCCTACATTCATCCTTCCAGTAGAACGTGACGTCCTTCTTCAACAATTTCGCCATAGGCGCAGTGATCTGGGCGTAACCCTTGATAAACTTTTTGTAATATCCTGTACGTCTTGGAGTAGGGCACAATTATTTCACACTCCTCAATGCTTCCAAGTTTGGTATCACTGTGATCTTTGTAGGATCTACCATCAGTCCTTGTCTGCAAACCACATGCCCCAGTAGGTTCCCAAATTGAACACAAAACAGACACTTCTTGAGATTGAGAGCAATCTGGCATCTTGGATAGGTATTGAACATCAGGCGCACGCTTGCTACATGGTGCTTAACCATCGCAAATACAGTCCAATAATCAAAATATACCTCCAGGAACTTATGAATGAATTCCTTGAATGCCGCAACAACCATGTGCGAAAATATGGCAGACACGTTCTTCAATCCAAATGGCATTACAGTGTACTGAAAACAACCCCACTCAGTTGCGAAGGTTGTCTTGCTCCTATCCTCCGGCGTGATTTTGATTTGGTGGTACCCAAAGAATGCATCAGTGAAGGAATATACTTCCTGGCCACCTACATTGTCCAACACTTCATCAGTGAATGGAGTTGGGAAAGGATCATGCACACAAGCATCATTCAGTTTTCTGAGATCCACACATATCCTTATCTCATCCTTTAGGTTCTTCTCTTGCTCACCATTGGGCGTACCCAATCAGATTCTTCCACAGGCTCAATGATTCTTGCTATGAGCATCTTGTCTAGCTCTAAGCAGACCTTCTCCTTATATTTCAGATTGAGATGGTAAGGCCTTTTCTTAACTGGCTTCGTGTCAGGCTTTAATGTGATGTTCATCATTCCTAGGTCCCCGATTATTCCTTTCAGATCAGTAAACTTGGTAGGGAATAATTCTTGGTATTTGTGGAGTAGTTCAACGACCTTATCCATCTTCGTGTCGTCCCTATAGTCTCCAATCTTCGCGAATTTGGGTTCTGCCTCCGTACCAATGTTTACTTGTTTCATTTTGAATGGCGTGGTTATATCAAGGTTCTCAATCTGCAGTCCTTGAACCTCGTGGTGACATTCTATTTCCGGAATGTTAATCTTCCATGAATTCTTGTCCTCTTCTTCAAAAGTTACATTATAACATTCTAGCACACGACTCAACTGAGTAGCCAATTCAGGTCGAATCAGGTCTAAAGGATCATGTTGTATCCTAAATATTGTTGCTTTCACTTCTTGTAGCACTTCATCAATACTGTCAAACCGGTCCTCAAAACTAAATGTCATCATGAATCCTTCATGTAGGATATCCAATTCACCTATCCCATGGCAGAGCTCTGTTTCTATATACCAATTCATTGGGATAAAATCCAGGGTATGACAGAATAGGTGCACCCACTCAGGTTGGGGCATTTCTCCATAAGCCTGGGTCCATTTGGCTAGATGTGTGTGCAGATTATTCTGCCCATCATACTTGTCTGTCAGTCACATCTTAGGCTCCCCAAATTGTGTTCTCATCATCCTCCTCTATTCGCGCCAATAATCAAAGCTTCCCTTGTGCGTACCCCACCATCTTGCAGGCAAGGAAAATTTTAAGGATGGAAAATTTTCTTGAAGTTTAAAAAATTGGCGAATCTCACTAATCCCTAATATGCAAACTATAAAATGTGTATTGATATATTTGTAAAATTATTCAAATCTATAATGATTTTATATATAGTCTCTATATAATGTTGGCGATTTTTGAGGTAAAATAATTTTATATTCTAAAATTTGGGCGAATCATCTTTTATAAAAATTGGTAATTGGGGAATCTTTTTTTGGAAAAATCAAGGAAAATTAGCCCACTGGGCGAACATTAGCCCCTAAAATTTTCCATGCTTGCAGGTGTGGCACGCAGTGCCTAGTCCAAGGTCTGAAAGTGCTGCTTTTCTAGTACCTCCCTTTCAAATGCATCCAAAAAGATATCTACCTCATTCAAACCATCATAAGTAGGCAAATTTCTTACCTCGATGACACTCAGTGCAACGACCAGGTCATCATGTTGCAATTCAACATAAATACTTCATGTAACCAATTCTGCTAGCATTCTATTTCTTCGTTGAAGTCTAAATTGCAGGAAATTTTGCGATCCCATGTACTCCGTCCATTTGTGGTGGGATTCACCCAATCTTGGTCTCACGCTATTATATTATAGATATAGTCCAAGTCATCATCACTCTCATAATCGTAGATAGGATTAGTATAGCGTGATCCTTCAGTAGGATTGAGGGTTACTATTACGCACAACGATTTCTTCTCAAAGGTCATCTTTCATTTCTTTAGATTGATTACCCTGTTTATATCAATAGCCCAGTGAATTCCTAGGAGTGTAGGATAGGTATTGTTGTCATCCACTATCTCTATTACTTCAAAAGCGGCCAGTGCACTCGCTCCCTCAATATCCACGGTCACCCCATGCAGCCGCCCCATGGGGATGATCTTCTGCTAATTCGCCATCCTTAGCTGAATCAGAGACCATTGTAGTGCAGGTCTACCCATTCACTCAGTCTTATCTCCCGTCCCGTCCTTGTTTTATGCTTGCCAATCTTTCATACTATGTGTGGCTCACCTCGCACAGTTCCAGCACATCTATTGATGAGTTCTTATAACCCTTTCACAACCTTACTGTTGCGTAGTAACTTCATACAGGTTTCTAGGAAAGTTGTGAGCATAGAGGGCTCCATCTCCTGCTCAGGCTTATCCTTGCTTCCTGAGGTGGAGGCCTCAGTGAAGCTCTTCTTATCTTCCATGAAAGTTTCACGTGCATGCTCCAAATTGAAATTAGCCTCCCTTGCCAGAGCTTTGCGAACCCATATACTGTCTTTTGGTTGTTTCCCCTTTTCACCTCCTATTATGATTCCACTTCTTAGCACTATATTTATGTTTCGATATTCCTTGTGCGGCTCAAACCTCATCATCTGTAGGTTTTGAGTTGGCGGAGGTGGTAGCGCCCCTTTGTCATGTATCCTAGCTATTAGCATAGGACAATCTTCTGTTTCATGATCAAACAGTGTGCAATACTTGCACGACGAACTCGTTAGATTAGTGCAATCGCGGGAATAGTTTCCTCTTCCTCTGCAATTGCAGTAAATAAACTATCCTTGACCTCTACCAGGTCCTCCTCCACCTCGGCCTCTTCCATGCCCCTGAAATCATATTCATGCCATTCCTATGCTCTGGTCAAGGGGTTGCGTCTCAACCTGAACCCTATAGGTGGGATTTCTATCCATCATCAGTTCATAGCTCCTGCAAGTACACTCATCATTCCCTACTAACCTACAAAAGTTGTAGAACAACTATTGCGGTGTCTGTACAAACTTCTGTAGAAAGTGATAGTTATCCGTGGCATGTTTTCCGGCTACCTAATAGACAACGCACAATAATGCAGGCCCCGTGCTAGGTTCTACTTGAGATTCTAGCCTTAGAGGCATCAGTCCTCCTCCTGGAATATAGTTTGCAAAGACCAGTCAATGGTCTTTGTCATGACCCTGACTCTTGCATTTCAAGCACCATACCTCCTCGCGTACCTCTGGTCGAACCATCCTGTTCTGCTTTAGACTTTGCATCTCAAGGCACAAATTCTTTAGCTGCGCATGGATCTATTGAACTCCTAGATTAGGAACTTACATCAAAGTTTCATGTAGTCTCATGGAAATATCCAAGGCCTCTTCTTGAGTTTTTATCTTCTACTGCGACAATGCACTCCTTAACTGTGGTAGTAGCGAAGCCACAAACGACTCACGATGTTGTCCATCTGTCAAATTCATTTTGGCTTCGAGGATTGTGCATTTTAGCCTCTGATCCAGTTCCCAAGGCATCTTTCCTGGTTTCATCACGATCTCTTTGAATCACACAATAGACTGTGCCTCAAATTTAGGCCTACTAAATTCCCTATTCAGTGCTAGCTGGATTTCTGCTACTCTAGCATTCGGGTTATCGTTAGAGTACTTAATATACCAAGTTAGCACGCAATATTGTAGAGAACTAACCAATGTGTCCTTCTTTATATGATCATGTTTAACACCTTCAGCTTCCCATACAGCCCTCACAACAAACCAGAATTGGTCCGGGTCCTCATTTACCAAGCCTTTGAACAAAGTAAACTTCACTGTATTTTCCATACTGAACCGCGATGGAGGTGGAGGTGGTATGGGTGAATTTGGAGGTGAGGGTGGTGAAGTCGGAGGTGGTGTGCATGGAGGTGGTATTCGTGTGAATCCTTGTCTTATTAACTAAATATCACTTCGTGGAGAAACCTTCGCTATCCTTCTTCGTCACCTCGTAGAGGTGAAATCAAGGGACTATACTCTAGACCCTTTTTTCCTTCGTTCTTGTAAGTTTTTCCACTTCGCATAGTCCCGAACATCAAGGTAGTTGCACAACCCTTTTTTCACACAATAGCATTTTAATCCAGGTATTCAAAGATTTTACATACTTACCTCACAGTCCTTTGAAAAAGCGTTGCTCTGCCTTGCTATAGCTGTCTGAGGTGTCGGCTATGAATTTGATCACAAATCCTCCTATTATGTGATCGAGCCAATGATTGGCAGTGCGGGAAATCTTATCCTCCGATGCTTTGAACCTTCACACTAGCTTCGGGGTCCAGACAATAGGACCGTCAAGTTTCCAACGTCCTTGGCTATCTGCTAGCTTCACGATCCACTAGTATATCTCAATAGGGAAGGATCAGAAAAATATCTCGTGGATCTCTGTATACAGGTATCTGTCCAACCACTGTTCCTTTGTCAGTCGCGGGTTTCTCTTCTCTTTTGCTGTGAATTCATGGATCTTTCTATCCAACCAGTCTCCAATCTCCTTCTTAGTTGGATTCCAGTGATACAACATCCCACATCTCTTATGCAGATTCTGATCCCGGCAACGGAACCATTTGTTGGCTTGAGGGGACCTTATCAAGTTTCAGCGCTAATTAGCCAAAGAAATCCCTACACTACTGACACTTTCGGCATCAGCCCGCAGAGCGTGGACCGAAGTCTCACCTGAAGAAGTATGGGGGGATGATGGAACCAAGTTTCTGCACCTTGAGATGGTTGTGATGTCGTTTGATTTCTACTATCCTTTCCTTTGCACATGTGGTTTTGCTCTAGGTCTTGCAAGAGAAAGCCTCTATTCCGGTCCTCAATACCTTTGCAAAAGTATATGATCGACCTTCACACATCTCTAACCTGTGGCTGAGGTATTTTCCTGCTGCTATGGCAGTGTGCTATGCAGATTCCTCAATTATCCTAAGTGATTTGCTTATCTTGTCAAATAATTAAAGTTATCACCGCGTAAGAATATATTCGTAATTGCATTCAATTATTCAATGTAACTGCATTCATTCATGCATCATATAAGCATAATAAAGGAAATTCATACATAATATATCCAAACCTATCAACAGAACAAAGACACATAAATTGCAGAATAACTCCTTTTATTAATATCTCCCAAGTGTTACAGACTCTGTCCACCCTACACACACAGCTGCAGGGGTCTTCGCACTCAACTGCAGACTTCTACCCTAGGCCTCTACGCACTCAGCTGCAGAGCCTCTATCTGTTGGAAATAATACTGAGAGGGGGGGTGAATCAGTATTATCAAGTCAATTATTTTTCATTTCACAATCAAATTTGTATACGCTACTTCAGTTAGTGAAAACCGTGTATGTACACAAATACAGTTAAGGAAACCAACGTATAACCAACAGACTTGTAATTTAAATTATTCTTCAGATGTTGATCATTAATCTAAGCATCAAACCATATAAACAATAACCAGGAATAGTAAAACAGAATAGGCAGTCACACATAAGAACACAAGATATAAGTTGGAAACCCAATGTAGGTGAAAACCACCTGCTGCAATTCGTCTCTATCTTCTTTTAATTAGAAAATTCTTTTTACAATGTTTCTGTACTGGTGCAGTCTTATACTAGTATGCAAGTTGCTACCTGTAGAAGGCTACAACCTTCTCGCGTTCTCCAGCTTCTCCTGGAAGGGAGCTACAACCCCCTTAGACCTTGTACTAGCTAAGGTACTAGTACATAGGTACTGACCTACAGAAGGCTACAACCTTCTCTTTTCTTCCAGGGACCACGTTTCATAAATTTTCAAACTGGATCCATGAATAACATCAATCAAACATCAAGTATATCTGCATAAACCAATCTCCTTTGCACCAAACAAAACTGAATCAAATAGTCACCTCTCTGAATGCTGTACCCAGAAAACTGTAACAGTAACCAGACACCAATTTTCAACCCAGAACACTGCAACAATAAACAGAAGTAGCTAAAACATATTTCAAGAGATGTACGCTACTTCAATGTGTACATCCTGCATGCATACGATTTTGAATTAAGGCCATCTAGATACGCTATTTTGAATTACCGAACCAGCATGTATACAAGCCTTTGCTTCGCTGAACCTGCGTACAGATCTATAAAAGTTAATTTATCCTTTTCACTTATTCAGACATCAGTTATACCCAGATTATCCGATTTATAGATCAAGTTATGCCCCAAATATAACATATCAAAATCACACAAAGATACTATTATTCAAGCCTTAGGATCTTGACCCATCAATGGAATTTATCCTTCTCCTTGCACTTAGGTTCCTCCTTGATTCAGATCCAGCTATGCACCATAACCCAATGACCAGTGTTCTAGATCTTGCCTTTGATAAGATATTCAATACTTGAGTCAATGCCTTTTCCTAATGATCTCCTTCCCCTTTTATAGTCTTAGGCCTTACTCAATACCATGGTCCAAAACCACTTAGAACCAATACTTGGGGTGCAATACCTAGGTTTAATACTTTGGACGAGATACCATGGTCCAAAACCATAGGTCCAAATACCAAGGACCAAATACTATGGACTAAAATAAGTTTTCCCACATGTACGCGCTTTTCCATGCATGAAAGTGCGTGCATCCGCATACGCAACTTTTGATCGGCAATCCCGCGTGTATACGTGACTTTTTCAAAGGGAACCTGCGTATAACTCTTTTTCTTTCATTCTGGGAACCTGAACAGTGATCTGCCATCTGAGTGAGTTGCCATCAAGGATAACACCCGTGTCATAGTGCCAAACCTGTGTCATAATGCCAACAATCTCCCCCTTTGGACTTGATGGCAACCCCAAGTCGCTCAAATTCATTCTCCCCCTTTGACATCAAGGGCAAAGGGTTCTGCTTTCCTATGCTGTCCATGCTCCCCCTGACTGTAAGCAAGGTCTGCAAGAACATGTTCTACAAGAAGAAACATGACTTTATACATCATAAATGACCTTCCTATCACCAAAGACTCATACATACATCCATCTCCCAACCAAGTGGGGATATACCAATATTGACTCATCCACCCAACCAAGTGGGGATATACCAATATTGACTCATCCACCCAACCAAGTGGGGATACACCAAAAGTTTACACATGATAAAATTACAACATCCATCCCAGGCATAGTGGGGAAACCAAAAAAAAAGGTCGTTACATGACCTTGATAAGAAAACAAATACACGATATAGAGACAAAATATCTACAACGAGACTATGATAGTCATCAACAATTATCATCAACAACATCTATCAATTATCATGCAGACCGACAATCATGATCTTCTTTTGCACCTGTTCCACCTAAATAAAAACAACTGTGAAACTGAACCAATATCTTCTAAGATAATGCCAATAATGCATTATTAGACGTATATGCTCCCCCTGAACCTGTGCCAGATGGTCTTTATCAGACCCATATCAGACTCTTTTCATCCTGAGTCTATTCCCACTGTTTTTCTTCAAACCAACATATACGCGACTGTACCCATAGAAACCGACATATATATGCAGATACGCTTCATTAAACTCGCATACAACCACTATTCTCTTAAACATATAATTTCAACAGCAAGACGATGCATCAACTACTCCCAGCTTCTCTCTGATGTATTCAAATGTCTCCTTGGGCAGTGGTTTGGCGAGTATATCGGCAACTTGTTCTTTGGAGGGGTCATACTTCAATTTTACCTTTTGTTCAAGCACTTGTTCTAAGATAAAATGATATTTGATAGGTATGTGCTTGGTCTTCGAATGCATGACTGGGTTATTTGAAATACTGATTGCACTTGTATTATCACAAAAAATGGAGATAGATGGATTACAAGTGATTTGAATGTCTTGCAATGTTTGCATCATCCAAAGAAGTTGTGTGTAGCAAGAAGCAGCTGCCACATATTCTACTTTAGCTGTAGATAATGCAATTGAACTTTGTTTCTTGCTAAACTAAGATACTAATCTAGAACCCATAAAGAATGCACCACCACTAGTGCTTTTTCTGTCATCCACGCTTCCTGCCCAATCTGCATCTGTATATGCATGAAGTGTGAGATCTATATCTCTAGGATACCATAAGCCATAGTTTTGAGTTCCTTGAAGATACTTGAAAATTCTCCTAACTGCCTGAAGATGAGTTTCCTTTGGATTTGCCTGAAATCTCCCAACTATTCCCACTGCATGCATGATGTTTGGTTGGGTACCTGTTAGATAGAACTGACTACCAATCATGGATCTATAGGTTGGTTGATGTACTGCTGCTGATTCATCATTTGCGCTGAGGTTGCATCCTGTTATCATAGGGGTACATACTAGTTTCGAATCCTCCATCCCATATTTCTTCAAGATTTGCTTGAGGTACTTGGTTTGTGATAGAAAAATACTGTCTTTGTTTTGTTGGACTTGTAAACCAAGAAAATATGTGAACTCACCAAGCAGGGACATTTCAAATTCTTTTTGCATCACCAAGGCAAAGTTTTGACTCATGTCTTCTTCATTACTACCAAAGAGGATATCATCAACATAAACAACACGTATTAGCAACTTATCATTGTCAATTTTTATATATAGATTGCTATCTGTGGATCCTTTTGTAAAACCTTGTTGATGGAGGTACTTATCCAAATGATAATACCAAGCCCTTGGAGCCTATTTAAGGCCATAGAGAGTATTTTTAACTCTACATACAAGTTTTGGATCATTTCCAAGGATAAGCCCATCTGGTTGCTCAATATACACTTCTTCTTCTAAGTCTCCATTTAAAAATGCAGATTTCACATCCATTTGATATACTTTGAACTTTTGAAAGCTAGAAATAGCAAGGAACATTCTTATGGCCTCAAGCCTAGCAACTGGTGCAAAGGTTTCTTCAAAGTCTATACCTTCTTGTTGAGCATACCCTTTGCAAACAAGTCTGGCCTTGTTTCTAATAACATCTCCATTCTCATTCAGCTTATTTTTGAATATCCATTTTGTCCCTATGACATTCTTATCATTTGGTTTAGGAACTAACTCCCAAGTATTATTCTTTTCAATCTACTCAAGTTCTTCATTCATGGCCTTGACCCAACATTCATCTTTGCATGCTTCACTTACATTTTGTGGTTCAGTGGAGGAGAGCAATGCTATATAGCTTGAAGCTTCTAAAATAGCTCTTCTTGTTTGTACACCTGCCTCTTTCTGCCCCAAAATTTGAGTTTCTGGATGATTCTTCTGAACGTACCTGGATGGAGTCTTTTCTTCTATCCTTATCTATTCTTCTGGTGCCTCATGGGTTTCTTCTTCATCGTAAGTCTAATTTGATGTTGAAGGATAGTCCTCATCATCTTCGAAATCTTCAAATTTTACCTGCCTAGTAATGTTTCCTTCTTCATGAACCACTACATCAATACTTTCAACAATTTTTCCAAGTCTTTTATTGTAACACTTATATCCTTTGCTATGGGGAGAGTAACCAAGGAGAATGCCTTCATCTGCTCTAGGTTCAAACTTGCCAAGGTTTTCATCAGTCCTTTTGATGTAACATTTGCTTCCAAAAATTTTGAAGTATTTTACCGTGGGAGTCTTACCATACCAAAGTTCATGAGGAGTTCAAGTGCTGTTCACCCAGACGTTTGTCTTGTTGAGAATAGTAACTGCAGCAAATGCAGCTTCACCCCAGAGGGTTGGGGGAGTTCCAGACTCATCAAGCATAGCACGAGCCATTTGTTGAACCGTTCTGTTCATCCTTTCCACTACATTTTGTTGAGGAGTCCTTACTGTAGATAATTCCCTTCTTATTCCATGTTCTTCACAAAAGTTGAAAAATTCATCCGAGGTAAATTCCCCTCCTCGATCAGACCTGAGGCATTTGATTCTGTGATATGATTCGTTTTCAACCAAGGCTTTGAATGCTTTGAACTTTTCGAAAGCTTCGTCTTTATGCTTCAGAAGTCCTATCCAACACATCTTGGAAAAATCGTCAATGAACAATATGAAGTATTCTTTTCCTCGAGGTGACCTCTTCCTAGATGGACCACATACATCAGTATGGACAAGTTCAAGTGGTCTATTATCTGATCCTTTCTTCTCAGGGAAATTAGTTCTGGTTTGCTTACCAAACTGACATGATTTTCATATTGTATTGTCTGGAATTCTGATATCAGGTAGATCACGAACTGCCTGATATTTGCATGCTTTCCTTATCTAAGATAAGCTTAGATGCCCCAATCTTCTGTGCCATAACTAGTGTTTATCATTCTTGCTTAGATAGCATTGTTGTTGTCCTCCCTTGAGTATGTATAAATTATTGGGAGTTCTTATGCCTTTGATCACTATTTCTCCTGTATCAAGCTCACGAACAATACATCCATTTGATCGAAATATTATCTCATATCCTTGATCACACATTTGACTGACACTCAATAGATTATGCTTAAAGCCATCAACATACATAACATTTCCAGCTTTTACTTTTTCTTTCAAAAGAATAGAACCTTTACCTTTTATGAGTGCAGGGGTGTCATTTCCAAGTGAGACCTTCCTTTCCTTTTCTAAGGCTCTATATGGCTGAAGTTTTTCTTTATCACCTGTCATATGTTTCGAGCACCCACTGTCAACGTACCACTGATTTTGCTGCCCTTCCGCATATAAGGCTATACCACATCTTTCTGGTTGTGGTTCTTTCTTTCTCCATGTTTTGGGACTCAATGAAGCTTGCTCTTTCTGAGATGTTTGCCGAAACCTACTCCTGCATTCAAAATCTTCATGACCGAAGTTGTTACAAATAAAACATTCTATTTCATTTTCAAGAGCTGAAAAGTTATTGTAGGTCCTTTTCATGATCCCAGTCATACTCTATTTTTGTGCTTCTCTAGTCATGATGGTCTTGTAGGCAACACATTGAGCAACTTTGTGTCCAAAGTTATGACAAGAGAAACATTCGCCATTAAGGAAATTCCTGTGATTATCAAACCTACTGACCAATTGATTGTAGTTTCCATTGACATCCATTCTTGAGGCAAATTGAGAATGATTTAC
Source organism: Pinus tabuliformis (assembly GCA_031772625.1). NCBI lineage: Eukaryota > Viridiplantae > Streptophyta > Pinopsida > Pinales > Pinaceae > Pinus > Pinus tabuliformis. Next base: position 764,842,024 of record CM062804.1, on the reverse strand, counting down.
CTATGGTTGGTTGTATATTCTGTTTATCCTTGAAGTAGATTGCCCTCGATTTACTTGGTGATCTCTGTTCATTCTTGAAGTAAATTGTCCCTGATTTACCTGGTGATCTGCATTATGCTTTTGTTGTCGATTATCAACTTGTTCACTTCTCCTTGCTGCATCAAGATAACTTTTGGAGGTGGATGGCTTCAGTATATCCAAGACCTGTCTTGATTAGAGGAGAACCCTCCACTTTGATAATCTCATCTAAAGTTTCAGATCCTTTAGAAAATATAAGATTAAGAGCTTTTGATTTCTCAATATCTTTTCTAAGTCCCACAATTTCACATTCTAACTTTTCATTGTGTTTTTCCCTTTCAGCAAGTTGGAATGTCAGAGTATCTATAATGATATTCTTTTCTTCTAAACAAATTTTAAGTTTAGAAATTTCTTCATAAAGACCTTCTTCATCTATAGCATCCAAGAAATCATCATCTTCAAAGGCCATCAAAAGTCTATAATCATTACATTTTTCATCTTCATCACTATTTGAAAATCCATCACTGTCTTCATGTGTATAATAGCTCTTCTTACTTACATTCTATTTTCTATTCCATCTAACTGGTTCCTTACCTTTGTCAAGCTTATCTTTATGAGGACACTTGGCAGCATAGTGACCGACTTTTCCACAAGCAAAACATTTGAAGGGTAGCTTACCTCTGAACCTTCCAGAGCCCTGTTGAAGGTTCTTGACAAAGTTTGATTCTTCCTCTCCTTTTGACAGATGTCCTAACTCATTGTAATCTCCTTTTCCTGAGGCTTTGAAAGCGGCTTCTCTCCTGTCTGATGGTCCCCCTTTTCTCATTTTGAAAGCAGTTAGGATTCCATGCAACTGTGACATGGTAATGCTCTGTAGATTCTGCTTTTCTTCTATGGAAGAAACTTTTGATTCAAACTTAGAATACAAAGATCTTAGAACCTTTTCAACCAAAGTAACTTCTTTTATTTCTTAACCCAAGTTTTTCATACAATTAACAATCTCATCTATACGTAAGAAATAGTTAGCCACCCTTTCATCATTGTGCATTCTGAGATTTTCATACTAAATTCTGAGAGTTTGTAGTTTTTCCCATTTTACCTGATCATCTCCTTCATAGCTCAGAATGATCTTGTTCCATATTTCTTTTATGGTTTTGAACTGCATAACCTTGACGAATTATGATTGAGATAGACTCCCTTATAGAGTATTGACAGCCTTTGAATTTGTTTCATACTGCTTCTTTCCAGTCATATCTGTAGGAGTTGCTGATGGAAATGTGTATCTTGTTTCCATGATATCCCAAACTTCTGTACCAAGAGATTCAAGATAGGCTTTTATTCTTACCTTCCAATAGACGAAGTTGCTCCCATGAAAAATTGGTGGCCTGATCAATGTCTCTTGTTCGTAGTTGCTCATGATGATAGATCTTCCTTCAAGAGATCAAGCTTCTCCTCAAGGACCTGCTATGATTCCAATTGTTGGAAATAATACTGAGAGGGGGGGTGAATTAGTATTATCAGGTCAATTATTTTTCATTTCTAAATCAGATTTATATATGCTACTTCAGTTAGTGAAAACCACATATGTACGCAAATACAGTTAAGGAAACCAGCGTATAACCAACAAACTTGTAATTTAAATTATTCTTCAGATGTTGATCATTAATCTGTGCATCAAACCATATAAACAGTAACCAGGAAAAGTAAAGAAGAATAGGTAGTCACACATAAGAACACAAGATATAAGGTGGAAACCCAATGTGGGTGAAAACCACCTACTGCAATTCGTCTTTATCTTCTTTTAATTAGAAACTTCTTTTTACAATGTTTCTGTACTGGTGCAGTCTTATACCAGTACGCAAGCTACTACTTGCAGAAGGCTACAACCTTCTCTCGTTCTCTAGCTTCTCCTGGAAGGGAGCTACAACCCCCTTAGCTCTTGTACTAGACATCAGTTATACCCAGATTATCAGATTTATAGATCAAGTCATGCGCCAAATATAATAGATCAAAATCACACAAAGATACTATTATTCAAGCCTTAGGATCTTGACCCATCAATAAAACTTATCCTTCTCCTTGCGCTTAGGTTCCTCCTTGATTCAGATCTAGCTATGCACCATAACCCAATGACCAGTGTTCTAGATCTTGCCTTTGATAAGATATTCAATACTTGAGTCAATGCCTTTGCCCAATGATCTCCTTCCCTTTTTATAGTCTTAGGCCTTACTCAATACCATGGTCCAAAACCACTTAGAACCAATACTTAGGGCGCAATACCTGGGTTTAATACTTTGGACGAGATACCATGGTCGAAAACCATAGGTCAAAATACCAAGGACCAAATACTATGGACTAAAATAAGTTTTCCCACATGTATGCACTTTTCCGTGCATGAAAGTGCGCGCATACGCATACGTGACTTTTGATCGGAAATCTCGTGTTTATACACGACTTCATCAAAGGAAACCTACGTATACCTCTTTTTCTTTCATTCTGAGAACCTAAACAGTGATCTACCATCTGAGTGAGTTGCCATCAAGGACAACACCTGTGTCATAGTGCCAAACCTGTGTCATAATGCCAACACTATCTACACTACGACCCATGACTTAGACTTCTTCTTCAGAGCTATTACTCTATTACATGATTTGCCATTCTATTGATTGATGCATAAACTACCTAGAGCTTAGCTCTTTTTATACAATCCCATGGTCATCCGTGCACTCAGCTGCAGAATTCTACCCTAGGCCTCTACGAACTTAGCTGCAGAGCCTCTCTCTACACTATGACCCATGACTTAGACTTCTTCTTTAGAGCTATCACTCTTACATGATCTGCCATTCTATTGATCAATGCCTAAACTACTTAGAGCTTAGTTCTTTTTATACAATCCCATGGTCTGCGGACCATGGGTAGGTCTCTTACAGTCGACTTTACTTTACAAAACTAAGGGCGGACTACCCATTTTGACACATAACACCTTCGCGCTCTGTGACCACGAAATGCGGAGTCTTTACAATTATATTACAAAAATTGACTTAACATGAACTTTTAGCCCCAAAACTGCCCTTGGGGGATCCCACTCCCAACACCAAACCACTATTTTCTTGCAACAAAGAGTAATGCATGCATACACATAAATCCAAGACAAGCATGTAATCAATGGAAAACATGAATGAAATGGGGGGGGATATTTATTACTTTGCATTAAAACCATTCAAGTGCACATAGTTGTGCCTTCTATAGCCTCTGTTCAAGTTACCTTCTCACAAACACTTACTTATATCTAGACGTATTCATACAATCTTATCATGGAATTAGACTATATGTCAAACTTTTAGCAACATTTCGAAATTTCAACTTTATCCTCCTTTGTGACTTATGGAAAGCTTGTTTAAATATTTTTTTCTAAGAAGTGCTCCCATTGAATTTAGACGTTCTTGACCGTGTCTGCTGATTTGATCCTTATCCACTCATAGTGATCAAATATGACCTAATCAAGCCTTATCCATGCAAAAAATTTCTTTATTTCTCTAACTCAGTGGCATTGGGGCATTGTTATCCCTTTGTTTCTCAAGTTATTGTGACACAGGGCATTGTTGGGCCTAGTGTTGCTTAGCCATAACAATAGTGGAGTGCTAAACCCTCCAATTTCACTGTTATGTAGCCTTTTAAAAACCACTTTTTGACACATTGACTTGGAAGGCCTTGTCCCCTTCTATTGGAACCTAGGGGGTGACCTTTTGAGCTGAAACCAGTGGATACAGAGGATCTTAGTAGAGTGGCACCACCAAAAACCCTTTTATTGATTGTTTATCATCCAAAGTTAGAGCCTGAGGAGGTCATAGGAGATGAAACTCCAGGCATTGACAACAATAGGAAGAGAGAGTACTTCATCAAATGGAAGGAGAATGGATCTGTTAGTATGAAAATTATTAGTAGGTGTACCAAAATTTCTTCACTTAACTCACTGGTGACTAGTGACCCTAACAACATAAAATGGTTGCTTCTATGCTTCAAATCTGCAATAAAATGTGAGAAAACCTTGCACGAAAATATGTGAGGCAAGCCCAAAACATATAACAACAGTAAATGAAAGTGCAATAACCTAATGGAGGACTTCAAATGAATAATAATTTTATCAAAACAAATGGTGAGGAATATTTACAACATGGTTCTGTAGATCCCCCTCCATGGGATGGGTCCTTTTGATGTCCTTGTGCTTCAACAATCTGTTTCTCTCTCTCAATCTTGTAATGTGCAGAAAAAAAAATGGCTTGAACTCAAGTGGGAGATCAAATGTGATAAGATAATAGTGGTGACGATGAGAATGATCAAGGTGAAGGATGAATGGAAAACCCTCTTATTTATAACAAAGTATTGAGCCAAATTAGGAATTAGAAAATAATAAAATATTATTGAATAAATCAAAATCTAGATGTTAGGAACACTTTATTATATTTTTGAGAGGGAAAAGATATTCAAAATGGTTAAATGTCTTTATTTAGAAAGTGGTTGAAGTAATTAACAAATAAAAATGATTTATTAATCACTTTGTGAGAATTAAGAAAGGTGTGAATTTGAAATAATTATTAAATAATGGTTTAACAATTATTCCAAAAATAAAAATAAGGAATAATAAATAAATAGTGATTTATTTAATTACTACAAGGTGATTGAGTCAAAGGTTACCAAAAATAATTATCAAATAATGATCTAATAATTATTTCTAGAGAAAATTAAATAATAATGATTTATTCAATTATTCTCATGGGGATTTTTGGATTTTAATGAGAAATAATTTAGGAAAAATGGTTTACTAAATTATTTCCATGGTGAAAGTGAATTTACTATGGTAAAATTAATCCTACATGGTGTATTTCGATCAACCTAGGAAGAAATGACTAGGTGATCTTTTTTGGTGATAACAGATTTCCCCCCAACGTAAGAGTGTAAGGAGAAAATCATATGACCGAAATATGTTGTAGGTAAATTGCTTTCACGAGACATCGAATGGGAGTGTTATAGGCCATTTTATCACATCTCATAAATAGGCTTGTTAACTATTTCAATAAACATCATTTTACCCCTTTTCATCACCCTTGCACAAACACCTAAGCATGAATCTCCCTAATCCCTGAATTTTTGCCTTTAACTTCTTCATTTAAGTGATTTTAAGGCCCAACACACCTTGTTTCCCTAAGAGACTGTGTTCACAAGTAGGTTGACCCTCTCTAGACCTGCGTTGATATCCAATAGGTTGCCCCTTGCTGGGGGTGTGCTAATTCTAGAAATTTTGGAAAAATAAAATGAATCCCGAAGCTTCCTCTTCTAGAAGCTTCCAGAGTTTTTTCGAACCATTTTCCTTGGATGAAAGTCTCGAATCCTATCCTATCCTACCTTGGATATTTCACCCCTTATCCCTTGAGCTCATCCTCCCATCAAGAGTTGATATCAAGCCTAGATTGATAAATGGATAAGAATTCTTAAACTGCAATCCTCTTCTATATATTTACTTCCATCCACATGCTAGGGTTGGCTTTTGGGGATAGATTCTACCCTCATGATGTTGTTGTGAGAGTCATTATTCCATGCATAAGGGTGACATAGAAATACACTTTGTGACAAGGAAGGACAAGTCAACTTGGAGGAGCTCTTCTAAAAGATCAACTCTATATTTGGTTGTGACTCTCTCCATTTCTATTAATACACAAGGAGTACATTATTTTCCTATATGTGATGTTATGTTATTAATGTATTTCAATACCATGCTCATCTATTGAATGAATTAATTGGATTATGCTACATATATGTCGTATATCTTTGTCTTGTGTTTTTTTATTATGTAGGTTCTAATTATAGTGAGATAGGATTGGAGCAATCAAGCAAAGAGAGGAACAAAAATTGCAACATGCTCTAGGTAGGCTTCATCTCATTGTCCATTTACACTAAGGACGACATCAAAGTCCTTGATTTATGTTGTTATAGGCCAGTCCACCAGGCCTAGGTAAGACACTTTTGTTCACAGTTGTAGATTCTGTATAACAAATTGGCGACTCCACTAGGGATTGGTGTATTCCCTTAGTGGTTTCCTTGTCCTTAGTGATTTTTTTACCTCCTTCAAACCTTCTCTCCCTTATTTAGTCAAGAATATACCTAGGAAGACATTTCGTTGAGTTTCAATTGCAATTTTTTTGTCAGAACCTTACATCCCCTGATTAGTGCTCCCTCTTGTCTAGAGACAGAGCGTTGCAACACTCCTAAGACTTCTCTATGCCTTACAAAGAACCAATTCTCTTCTAGCACCTGCGTTGGTCCATGTTCATGCATAAATTTTATTTTCTCTGATTTTACCTCTGTCCATCTTTGTTCCAGCTGCTCTTCTTCCTTGAGTCCCCAAGTGCCTTGTGGTGTCTCAAAAACCTCCATTTGGTTTGATTTTGGTTTTGAGTGTCTTTGATAAGGATTTGTTTAGGTTTTCCTTTGTTCTTATCATTAGGTCATTAGCGAACTGATTTGTTTAAATATTGAGTGCTTGAATGAATTTGTGTTCTAGTCATCGTTTTGAAAAGTTTGCTTTTATCAGTGATTTGACATGCATCTTAGCTTTCGTCATATTTGAAAATTAAGTGGAATTGAAAAGAAAAATCTCTTTGCATTGGCATATAGGGTTTTATGTGTGTATAATTATTGGAATAGTTACATTAAAAGGGAATTTCACTTTTCATATTGTTTGTTGCATTTTGTATGTTGCATACTCTTTGTCTCTTCCCTCTTTTAGATACATTTTCATTGAAAGTGAAAGATTTTGTTTCTTCATGCTAGCTTGCATATTTGGGAATTTAGGTGAAACTCGCAGTGAGCCCCAAAACTAAAACTTAATTGAAGATAAACATTAAAATTTACTGAATCAACCTAAGGAGCATTTGTAACAATAATGCAAACACTTAGAGGTCTAGGCTAGAGATGTGTTTTGGCGTTGTTAAACGTAGGAGTTTCCATTGTTTTCTAGCATTTTATCCTGGGGGTGATATCCTGTTCCATGTACATAATGTAGGTTTTAACCCTGTATAGAAATTACCTGCATACAAATTCTAAAACACAGAAAGTAAACAATGCGAGAGCATAACACATATACACAGAGATTTTCCCCTTGATCCCAAAACCGGGACTACTAACTTGATTTTTCATTATTTTCCTTTCAATGTTACAATACATATTTATACATGTCGAAGCATTCAATACCACGGACCGAAAACCATCGCGTCCAAGATCATGGACCGAAAACCATAGGTAGGTTTGCCTAACCTAATATAGGGTCCAAAAAAAATTTTCCCGGGGCACTGCCCCAGACCCCATAGAGGGGGGCTACTCACCCCCCTTAAACCCCCTGTGACCCCCCCACTACACAATTGTCACAACGATGGGGGAATCCACCCCCCCTCTAACCCCCCAGTTCACTACATCGGTTAGTCATGGAAAGAATATAACACAACCCAACATTCTCCCACTTGTTGTTTCCTTTCCACAGGGGGCCACAGGAGAGCTTAGTCATTTTTCTAGCCTTGAAATGCCCATTGTTTCTCTACACCAAGAGAACTTCTCAGAGCTCACATATTTTTTCAATGCATCTGCAATATTCTTCAAAGTGTCCACCTTTACCAGCAACACCTTTTTGTCTTCTATCATATCCCTCACAAAGTGATACTGAACATCAATGTGCTTTGTCTTTGAATGATAAGCAGGGTTCTTTGCCAAGAAAATTTCACTTTGGCTATCACAGTCTATCCTTATAGCTCCCTGTACTAACCCCATATTTGAACATAATCTCTGCAACCAAACTGCTTCCTTGCTTGCATGAGTGGCTGCCATGTATTCTGCCTCTGTAGTTGATAGTGCCACTACATATTGTTTCTTACTCATCCAACTGACTGCACCTCCAAATAGGTTAAACATATACCCACTTGTAGATATTCTCTGATCCAAATCTCCAGCCTAGTCTACATCAACAAAGCCACGGATATCCAACACTTTGTCCAATCTTGGTCTTCCTTGGTAGCACAAACCATAATCACTAGTGCCAAGCAAATACCTGAAAACCTTCTTCACTATTGTCCAATGCTCCTTCCTTGGTTTTCACATAAACCTGCTCAATACTCCCATTGCATGTGCAATGACTGGTCTAGTATAGACCATTGCATACATCAGGCTACTAACTGCACTTGCATATGGAACAGGGGACATGTCCTCTTCCTCTTCTTATGTCTTGGGACACTGTTTAGCATATAACTTTACACCTACAGGAATAGGAACCTTCACTGGTTTACTATCCTGCATATTAAATCTTTGCAATATTGTCTCGACATACTTCCTCTAGTTTAACTAGAGCTTCCTCTTTGCTTGATCTCTTTTAATTTCCATGCCCAAAATATAGTTTGCAACACCAAGATCTTTCATGCTAAATTTGGAGGACACTTGGGTCTTCAAATCCTGGATAATTTCTTTTTCATTTCCAACCAGCAACATATCATCCACATACAAGACCAAATAAATAACACAGTCACCAATTGATTTAAAATACACACAGTGATCTTCTTTGCTTTTGGTGAAGGCAAGTCCCCGTATAAGTGTATCAAATTTCTGATACCACATCCTTGGTGACTGTTTTAACCCATATAGAAACTTCTTTAACTTGCATACCAGTTCTTTCTTACCCTTCATCGCAAAGCCTTCAGGTTGCTTCATGTAGATCTCCTCTTCCAGATCCCTGTGAAGAAATTTTGTCTTCAAATCCATCTGTTCTACCTCAAAATCAAAAGCAGCAGCAATAGATAAAAGTAATCTAATAGAAGTTACCTTGGCAACAGGAGAAAAAATATCACCAAAATCAATTCTCGACACCTGGGAATAACCTTTTTCTACCAACCGAGCTTTGTATTTCTCCACCTTTCCTTCTGCATTTGTCTTCTTCTTGAACACCCATTTGCTGCCAATGGGCTTCCTTCTAGTTGGCAACTCCACCAGATCCCAAGCCTCATTTTTGTGCAAAGATGCCATTTCATCAATCATGGCCTCTTTCCAGAGTTTTCCATCCTCTGAATCTACTGCTTCCTTCACAATTTTGGGATCATCATCAATAATAGATAAAGAAAATTTGAACAGAAAGCAGATGGACTATACCTTTCTGGCTACCTTCTTTCTCAAACTGATCTTCTCACACCCAGAGTTTGTGGCTCTTCATCTTCTGATTCCTCCTCTGTTGTAGAGTCTGATTCTTCCTCCTTTAGCTCAAACTCTATCTTCTCAGGTTCCTTTGGTTGGACTTCATGTTTAATAACATCTTTTACCTCTCTGAACACCACATCTCGGCTGTACACGACCTTCCTTTTTGCTGGGTTCCAAAGCTTATAACCCTTTAAACCATCCTTATACCCAATAAAGATACACTTTTCAAATTTACTATCCAACTTGGTTCGTATCTCGTTTGGAACATGTACATATGCATCACATCCAAATACCCTTAGATGTGAAAGAGAGGGTTTCTTACCAGTCCATACCTCTTGTGGAGTCTTATCCTCCAACGCTGATGAAGGTGATCTGTTGACCAGGTAACATGATGTCTCCACTGCCTTTGCCCAGAATTCCTGTCCTAACCCGGCACCACTGAGCATGCTTCTTGCCCTTTCCATCAACGTCTTGTTCATTCTTTCTGCAACTCCATTTTGCTGAGGTGTATATGGAGTAGTCTTCTGCCGTGCTATACCACACTTCTTACAAAATTCAAATTCCTTACTACAAAACTCTCCACTGTTATCTGTCCTCAACACCTTTATCTTCTTCTATGTCTGGTTTTCCACCAGAGCCTTAAATTCTTTAAACCTGTCAAAGACTTCAGATTTCTTCTTAAGGAAATATATCCATGTATTCCTTGAGAAGTCATCTATAAATGATACATAGTACATAGACTTACCCAGTGATGGAACCTTCATAGGTCCAAACACATCACTGTGCACAAGCTCTAATATATGTTTTGCCCTCTTACCACCAAAGGGAAAACTCACCCAATTTTGCTTCCCATATACACAATTTTCATAGAAATAAAAATCCAGAGAGCTATTACTCATACCTTCTACCATACTTTTACCATGAAGTATTCAAAGGCCCTTCTCTCCAATATGTCCAAGCCTTTGATGCCACAGTATGGTCTTCTCTCCAGAGACCACTAGATTTTCTGCTCCACTTTCAGGAACCACAGAACTGTTGCACCCATCAACAATAGTGCTACCTTGCAGCTTGTATAGAGTTCCAGTATGAACTCCCCGCATCAATACCAATGCTCCCAAAACCATCTTGCAGGTATCCTTCTCGAACACTGTTTTTATACCTGCATCATCCAACTTGCTTACAAAAATCAGATTTCTGGATAATGCAGGAATATGCAAAACACCTAGAAGTGTTCTAACCCTTCCACCTTGCAACTTCAACTTTACTTTTCCACGACCAACAATTCTAGCCTTCCTATCATCCCCTAACAAGACATCACCACCATCGTATTTCTCATACTCGCAGAACCACTCTCTATGGGGAGTGAAGTGAAAGGATGCACTTGAGTCAATCAACCATGCCTCATGATCTACATGTGTACTTGAAGAAGTCGAGTACACATCCCCAGCTTCATCTGAGGTGGTTTTCGCCTCTGCAGAAGGAGCATCATCAGATCCCTTTCCTTTATCAAGAGCTTTAGATTTATAGTCCCTTTTGTAGTTCCCTTCCTTTCCACATTTCCAACAAACCACCTTTACAGGTTTTCTTGGAGATTTAGATCTCCCTCTAGATTTAGATCTCCCACTCGATGACTAATTTTTGTTTCTGTTCTAGGACCGTCCACGTACAGACAAGGCATCACCTTTCCAGCTCTCCATATTTTTCCGTCTCATCTCCTCCATCAGCAAGGATGAGACTATTTCATCAAACTGCAAGGTACTTGCATTGCTACCTATTGCAATAACCAGACTATCCCACAAATCTGGTAGAGAACACAACAAACTGATGCACTTATATTCATCTAAAATTTTAATATCAACAGATGATAACTGACTTACCACAGTATTAAATGCATTCAGATGCTCTATCACCAAGTCTCCAACTTTCATCCTTAGGTTATACATCTTTTTCCGCAGGAACAGTTTATTCACTAGAGACTTAGATTGGTACAAAGTCCCTAACTTGTCCCACAAAGCCTTCGCCATAGCTTCCCCTGATACATTCAGCAATACTTAATCTGAGACACACAATCATATTGTGCTCTTTGCCTTTTGATCCAACTTCTTTCATTCTTCATCAGACACTCCCGTTGGTTTAGTACCCGGATCTACCTCGATCCACTGAAATTTATCCACCAACAGATCCTCCATCTTGAGTTTCTACAACTCAAAACTTTGACCATTAAATTTATCGATCTCTATCTTTCCATTTTTCGCCATCCTCTTTCACGACTAGAATTGATCTCGCATATCTCCCATTTAACAGGGTCTACCACAGGCCCGAGCAAAACCCCTCAGCAATAAAGGCATCCCCTTGAAGCCAAAACAGCTTTGATACTAAATGTAGGTTTTAACCCCGTACAAAAATTACCTACATACGAATTCTAAAACATAGAAAATAAACAATGTGAGAGCATAACACATAAAACACATATACACAAAGATTTTCCCCTGGATCCCAAAACTGGGACTACCAGCTTGATTTTTCATTATTTTCCTTTCAATGTTACAATAGATATTTATACATGTTGAAGCATTCAATACCATGGACTGAAAACTATGGCATTCAAAACCATGGACAAAAAACCATAGGTAGGTTCGCCCAACCTAATATGGGGTCCAAAAAAAGTTTTCCCAGGGCATTGCCCTAGACCCCGTAGAGGGGGGTTACCCGCCCCCCTCAAACCCCCCGGACAGGGGGGGCTGCCACCCCCACTGCACAATTGGCGCAACGAAGGGGGGGCTCTGCCCCCCCTCTAACCCCCTGATTCGCTACATAGGTTAGTCGTGGAAAGAATATAACACAACCCAACACATAAGTGTATCAAATCATTGTTTGTGTACCTTTGGGTATATTTGATGGTGCCCCATGCATGGTAAGTATATGGGAATTCTGTCACTGAACGGTTATGCATTATACAACACTACTACAGATTACACTTCCACGTATCATCGACTATATTTCAGAAGTCCACCATAGGTTGCTATCCTCACATTCGGTAACTGAGTCATCCGCCTTGTACACTGTCATACACAGAACACATAATTCGGGGAGATTGCCTGCCCGTACATAAATCCTTGGTTCTCTAAGGTGGTATATTGCAGTTCACAATTTCTTAGTAAACCATTTTTCCTAGCTACCCCTTTTTCATTTATTTTTTTTGTTAATTTCTAAATGTTGGCACGAAAGATTCATTAGGGGAGAAGACCCTAGGTTCAAGCGCGGAGAGCCAACAATGGACCGTTGTAGTCTAGGACAACACCAACATTTTCACCTTACCCAAGGCATAAGGAGTCTCGCCCGAGGTGTTCCTTGACTAGAACTAGGAAGGGTTTGTCATGGAATCAACGGTGCACTAACCGATAATAGATAAACAACATCACATACATAGACAAGATAAAAACATACCATCCATTACTAAGAAACTACTATGTGCATGAATCTTATAGGACATTTAGAATTTTAAGTGGGTCACCACATCATAAACAACTATATGCATCATGCTAAGCAACCAATCTAGACTTTACTTCATATTAATTCAACAACAAACCATTACATAACACATCAGCGTTCGCCATAGATGATTACAAGGAATACCCATTTATGGACTCACGGGCTCGTTCTCTAACTCAATGGTCCTGCTTCGCTCTATCTCTACGTTCTAGTTCTGTCTTGTCGCAACCAACTGTCCCATCTGCAATGCTAACATCCACAGCTTAATCAACCAAACTCTCTTCCTTACGGGCCTTCTCCTTTCATATTTCCCATACCACCTGGACTGTCAGTTCCTGCTCAGCTATTCTTTCCCTCGGCTGCCACTCGTCCTTCCTGTCTGCTCGACTACCTTTATCTTCCGTTGACACCTTGATGCAACCCTTCCGCAACTGCCTGTTCCTTCTTTACTCTCCAGTTGTCCTCCCCACAACCTAACCGTTGTTGCCACCACTCGTTTCCTCCTCATTCTTTGGCAAGCAAAAATAATGAAAACCTTTGAAAAATCAAAACGAAGGCCCCAATAGGCCTCGACCACAATTCTTTGACTCATCCCCAAGTCAATTCATTTCGATCTCAGCCAACCATGTAGGTATCTCTATGGGTGCTCTGGTTGGTGGATGTACTGTCGATTGTTCTGACTCCTGGGTTGGTGCTTCCTTTGTTTTAGCCAACACTTGCAAGGTGGCATCACTTTTATCCTTCTGAGGCTCCCCCATTTCAAACGAAGGCTCCAACTCTGGAACAACTACCGTGGTTTGCTGCCTGAACTCTCTATACTTCTGAAGGGCTTCTTCCCATCTGGCAAGGATTGTGTCGGCTCGTTGAGTAAAGTCCTTGGCCATATTAGACGTTAACTCAAATGGTCGTTGGCTTTGCAGATTGTCCCATTGTTCTCCACTTGTGTCACAAACTTCTTTTAGAGTTAGGACTTGTGTACAGACTGGTGGGCGTAGGTCTCTAATTACCTTCTTAGTTTTTGCTGACTCTTCCTTGATCTGATCAACCTATTCCTAGATTGCGTCAATTTATTCATTGATTTGTTGTAGGTGTACCAGATTTGTGCATTCCTTGGTGTTAGCGAACAATGCTTGTAGCTGCTCTCTTGTGGGGTATACCAAATGATTTTTCAATGCCAGGCTTCCTGGCCAGTTGTGGACTCTATTCATCAGGACGTAGCCTTCCACAAGGACCTCAGCTAGTGCTTGCTTTTTTGCTTCTACTTCGGTGATTTTCCCTTCGACTATCCTCACGTATATCTCGACTGGATCCGAGAGTGATAATCTTACCGTCTCTAGTTTCTTTTTCATATCAAAATTAGTGGATACTAGATTCGAGCATGCCACTTGGATATGGTCGCAACAACTTACTAGTGTGCAGGTTGTGATATTTTTTGGGGCTTTCGTGTTTGCCTCGGTGATCATTGGCCATAACGATTGGAATCTCTGCGTGACCTGGTCAACCTAGGCTTGTGAATTTGTGTTTTCCTGTCTCAAGCGATCTCGTTCTTCTGTCACCTCTCACAGTTGCTTTGTCTTCTGCTCATGCTCTTTGGCGAGATCGTCATGGATCTTTTCAGACCTTTGTGCTTCTTGTTCTATGAATTCAAATAGCTACACCGATGACCAATGCTGTAGTGTGACAACTTGTATTATGCTGGGCTCTAGAAAATGATGTTGTATGGGTAGGCCACTTGCTATGGATTTTTCTGAGTGGAAGGTGGGTGAGTGAATGGGCTGTGACTGTGGAGTGAAATGAGGAGTAGGGGGAACAATGCTAGGGTTCAGGACCACTGGGAGATTTATAGGAAAAAGTGGCTGGCACGGTTCATCCCTTTTCCCTTGTGTAGTGATTGTGCTTGGGCTTTTGCCTTGTGGCAGGTCCAACCTAAAAAGTAGTGATGCTAGTGATGCTTGTTGGGTACCGCTGGAAAAGGTGGTGCCCTTATCCTACTCGGTGACTCAACTTCCATTTCCACAGTTGTTTGTCGTCAGCTAGAAAGGAGGGTTTCTTACAGGGTTACGGAAGTGAAGGTTATGTGCGGGGAAGATTCTCGCTAATGATGTAAGGAAGTGGAGGTGGTGGGAGGAATTTCCTTTACTATTGGGGATGCAGAAACTTAGTGTTCAACCTCATCAGTAAGGTCAACAATTGAAGGTGGTGGAGTAGTTCTTGGCTTTTTAACAGCGAGACTCCGAACAACTCTTTTCTTCTTCAGCTTGGGGACTGTTGGCTGGGATGGAGTGTGAGTGACCCTAGTGGGGAGTTTCATAGAAAATAGAGTTGTGATGATGGGCAAAAACATAGTGGAACCTTGAAATTGCAAGGGTGTGTTACTCTCACTTGATTGGCCTTCGAAACTTGCAATTGTTTGCCTTAGTGTGAACATTTTCTCCTCCATCTGCAACACCATCAGGTGGAGCACATCTTCAGCTGGTCTCTTTCTGCTACTTTCTGCTACCTCTCCCCCTTGCTTCGTGGATTTAAGATGCCAAACAAATATACTTCCCATCAGTAATCTCACAGGCCACCCCGGGTCATGATCCCACCTCAGTATGTAGTGCCACTTCGTCTAGAATAAATTTATGTGGCCTCATCTTGAATTTTTCTAGATGGATGCACCATGGTCTAAGGTAGGTGTGCCCATGTGAGGCTCCAAACTAGACTTCTCCAGAAAACTCATCTAGTAGAGTTTTCGATATCCTCTACGTCGATATTACTGCAGTCAGTATCATTTCATACTAGTCTCTGAAAGTCGTTTCATTTACCTCCTTTGTGCTCAAATCCCTCGACGCTCTCCATGGTTCATACCTGAGTTCTAACAATTGTCCTTTGATAATAGGCATCATTTCCCTCTCTCTCGGCAGCCTCCATTTCCACATGGCCAGAGACATTAGAATATACCCAAACAGAAAATTGGTACTCTGCCTATACACATCTTCACATGCTTCAAAAAGTTCGTTAAGAACAAAAGTAGACTGGTTGAGTACCTCCCCTTTGCAAAATTGTTCCACAACCGAAATTACATCCAGTGTGCATTCGTTTCTCAAGAAGTGTCTCATGGTTTTGCCTGCTATGATGTAGCAGGAAAATCTTATGTTGACTTTGTTTATCATATCAATCTTTTCTCCTCTTCCACCCTGTTCAGTTTCATATCTTGCATAGTAGTTATCTTCACTCTGCTTCTTGGCTCTTTTAGCACCTTCCTAAAACATTGTGGTGACTATGTTCCCTCCGGCTGACAACCCTATTAGACAATGAATATCATCTACATGAATGGGGCACTCTTTGAAAAGCCACAGTGATCCCCCATGTATTACAGTAGTTTAGTACATTTCATGGCGGCAAATTGAGTGCCGAAAATAGGTAGGCTTCTCAATTTGAGTAATATAAACCTCTACAATCCTCGGAAAACCTCCTTGAATCTAGAGCTCTTGGTGCTATCATCCTTCTAGATGTCTTTTGTGTAGACCTCTCTCTTCAGAGTTGGGAATTGGAAGCAATCCATAAGGTTGTTGTCAACTAGAATCGCCTTATCGTATTTCCCATACAAATTATCGACCATCACAATTCATTCATATAACTAACCTTGTGGAACTGATATAATTCCCTTCGTCATCTCCCTGCATCTCTGGTAAAAAATTGTCACTTGAGGTTTCACACTTCTGCAGTTGTTCTTCAGAGTGGGCCTGGATTTGTTTTGCTATATGCAATTGAAACTTTGTAGTTTCCTTCATTATCTTGCAAGTTAAGTAGCCAGGATTGACACGATGTTTCCTGACTGGACCTTAGGAACTAATTACTTTGGTAACATTCCCGATGTGTTCTAGCCCTAGTTCTCCATCATCGGCTGATCTGGACCTGACAATCGTGACGTGGACTGGGAAAGGACAGAGTGGGCTGCATAGCGTATTAATTTTTCCATGATGGGGTTATTTATTAACTAAACTTGTTCTTAATGGGAAAACATTTTATGGCTCCTACTTGATAGTTGTATTATTGGTTACTTATTATGAAAATGACTACTAGTATGGCGGAAAGGATGGGTATAGCGTGTGACCATAAAGACTGAAAAAGTATCTACCTACGTGTAACTTGTAGACTATGATTGCATGTGCGACTGCTAATTCTACTTCCCCCCCGACCACAAATGGGTTGTGGCGTGATGTTATTGTTGTCGCAACCTTATTGACATTTTTGCTTATTTCTTTGAAAAGGATAAAAACATGACTCTAACTAGCTGCTTAACATGATTGACTAACTCTTATTACCTCCTACCTACTTGCGGGCTCGTTTTCGAGACCCTCTTCATCTTGAATTTTTGTTTGATGATTTGTGGAAGGGCTTTAGGCGTGCGCCATTTACCCATCCTTGTAGCATGATACCATCCAGTTGCACTAATATTACTGCTCCAAAATCTCTGATTTCCGCAACAGCGAATGGGCTGAGCCAGTGCATCTACAGTTTTCCTGGTAATTTATGGAACTTGTTGTCATATAGTAGAACCTGATCCCCAACTTTGAATGTCTTCTTCTTGATATTCCTATCGTGCCAAGATTTCTACCTTCTCTGCTCCATGGACTAGTGAAACTCGGCCAAGAATCGAGATTCGTCAAGTTCCATTAGTTGATGTAGTCTTTCTCTCAATGTCATATTTTCAGTCATTCTCATTACTTCAGTTATGAATATGCTTGGTATTATAAACTCTACTGGCACCACTGCTTCCTTTCTGTATACTAGCTGAAACGGTGTTTTTTTATGAAGTCTCTTCACCGTTGTTTTGTATGCCCATAGAGTTGTTGGTATTCTCTCATCCCAATCATCCCTGTTGGCTGATATAATATTTGTTAGACTTTTCTCCAAGATTTTGTTGAATTCTTGAACAGTTCCGTTGGTCTGTGGATGATATGGACTACTTTTTTTATGTTGAATCATGAAATTCTTCAGAAGATCCTCAAGAGTTTCATTTATAAAATGCGTTCCTTGGTCACTTGTGAGACTCTTCGAGCATCCAAATCTCAAGATTATGTTCTCAAAAATAAACCTTGCAGTTGTGTCTGCTGAATAGTCTCTGAAGGGTGTTTCTTTTACCCATCTGGTGAGGTATTCAGTAGTGGTTATTATGTATCTTGTGCGTGAATGCCTTGCTGGTGGTGTAATGGGTCCAATGAAATCTATTTCCCATTTCTTGAAGATTTGCATTGTGTGAATGAGATTTAAAGGTAATTCATCCCATCAAGAAGGTTTCCCAACTCTTTGATAGACATCACAGCTCTTAGCATATTCCTTAGAATCTTTGTGAAGAGTTGGCCATCATAGTCTCACCTGCAGTATCTTCCTTGTGGTGGCTTTTCCTCCCACATGGCCTCCTGTGATTCCGACATGACATTCCCATAGTACATCTTCTCTTTCATGCTAAAGTATGCAACGTCTCAGTACTTGATCTAAGCCCATTTTGTAGAGGTGTCCTGCAATCAGTTGATAGTCTACTGCCCTTACTATTAAGTGTCATTTCTGTGTTGCTGTATATCCTTCTAGGCAATGACCTATTGTCAATAATGTGGAAATCTCTTCTAGGTGATCTGGAACTACCTCTATTCTAAATAAATAAGCATCAGGCAACCGATCATCTAATGGTCTTTCTTTCTCTCCAGTCTCCAATCATGACAAGTGGTCTAGCCCCACATTTAGTCTGCCTGGTTTTACGAACACCTCGAAAGTAAATTCCTAGAACAGTAATAACCATTGACATATCCTACCTTCTAGTACTGGTTTGTTTACTAAGTATTTCAGTGCGGAATGGTTAGTGAAGAACTTGAATGGTGCCCCCAATAATTAATGCCTAAAATTTTGGAGTGAGTAAAACATGGCCAAGGCCTCCCTCTCAGTTGTCGTATAATTCCTTTCTGTAGTTGACAGTTTTCTGCTGGCGTAATACATCGGGTGATCCATATTTCTCTTCCCTGGTTTTGTTAAAGCCTGCTCCTAGTTCTATCCCTAACACATCAATGTTCACATGAAACATTTTGTTCCAATCTGGATAGACAAGGATCAGGGCACTTCCCTCATCAGCCTTCCTCTTAATCTAGACCCAAACACCACTTTTTCTTTTGAGAAGGATTGATAACTTTCAGTGGAAAACTCGACTATATATCCTTCCATCGTAGTCTTTACCCAAAAATTGACTACTCTGGTCAGATCATTATCTAGTTGTTTGAGCGATATGAGATCTGAGGAAGTTCAGCTGCGGCAAGCTGACATCGACCCTGCTGACTGATTCTCCCCTTTCGGCATTCTTAACCATTTATAAAAGTCTTCTAGGAACTTGCACCAGAAGATCTCATATTGGTCATTGGCACCCTCAGCATATAAAACCCTTCACTCACCTTGTTGATCGGTTGATTCCTGTGGATAGCCTGATCTACTATGAACTGATCTATTTTGTGATTCTACCAATCCCTAATCTCTTTCTTGAATATCCTCAACACCATGTTCCGAACTGGTCCTTGTAACTTTAGGTCAAGACTACGATGGAATGATATATAGTTGAGTTTGCCGCCGAAAGTTATCAATCCTTCTCAAAGGCCGAAGCATTGTTTGGATCTAAATTAAGAGGAAGGTTGATGAGGGAAGTGTCGTTGTGGATTAAAATGTTTATGGTAGAAGAAGGACTACGTACCTCACCTACCATGGAAATGGTAGCGTAAAACCCCAGTATCGGGGGAGGGATCTAAGGGGAGAATGCTACTGGTTAGGGAGTAGAGATGCTATTGAAGGAATGGATGTAGAAGGTTTGAAGAAAGTTAGAGATGTGAGAGCACAAAGGAGAGCGCTTTTCACTGACAAGTGAAAAGCGAGAGTGATTTAGACTCTGAAGAAGAGAAATATGGGACCTCACCAAGTAGGAGTAGTCTCAAGGAAACCCCAAGAGTAAGGGGGAGGGAAAGAAGATGCAGAACAGAGAAAAATTGGCAACAGATGGGATAGGAGCTAGGATGATGAAGAGGATCCTTCCTTACAGGTTACAGGAGGGATAGTGTAGGAAAAAATGCCGAGTAGGTATGAAGAGGAGAGAGAAGAGGACATGAGCAACATCATGAGAAGACTATTTTCCGAAGGAGAAGAATCCACTAGGAGTCAGCAACAATACCCCCAAGGTATAAGTAGTATTCCTCCCGACCTTCCCCTAGTACCTTACTATAATCCAGAGAAATTTGTTATTAAATTAGCCAAGGCAATACAGGTACACAGCGTGCACGAGAAATATAAGGCCAGTTTTAATACTAGGAATAACAAAGGAACCAGTGGTATTAGTAACTTGGGATTGCAAGGATCCCAACAGCGAGGCAACAAGGGGTTCGTAATACTAGCTCATAACTAAGTAAGCATGGCAGGATATTTTATCAGATATCCAGAGTTCGTGGGGAGGGGAAACGAAGACATGGAATAACACTGGTATCTCTATGAAGCTATTTGGAGAGCACGTCACACTCTAGACAACGTCAAGATATTTTAGTTCCAGACCATGCTGAGGGAGAGAGATTTGCATTGATTTATAAAATGGGCGGAACAAAACTAGAATCCCACAATAGATGATATCAAGAGAGAATCGTATAGGAATTCAAAGTACCTCAGACAAACCAACAAGGGTTATCGGAGCTATAAGAAATCAAGCAGAATGAGGGTAAAACTACTTGGGAACTCATGCAAAGGTTTAAGGATGCCATTGCTAAGCTGAGGTACACTCTAGACCTGAATCACCAACGCTATTTGTTCATCAAGGCACTCCCGCCCCTCACAAGAATGCCACTAATAGAAAATCAGGACCCTTCAAATGCTTTGGAGCAAGAATCACACATAGAGGCCATGGCTGGATATCCTCATGAATATCGGGGCGGGACGAGTTTGCAGGATCCAACAATTATGGGCCTTCAGAACTAGATCACAACTTTAACGGAGAAATTGAAGGATCTTCAACCAGTGTGACCAGCCATACCCAACGTATGGTGCACACTGCATGGTGGAAGTACATGTCGTGATAGAATTCCCAAGGTTGTGGGGAATTAACCATCCATGGGGGAGGGGGTTCACGGGATCATCAGGGACCGCACCAACTGCAGGAGTTGTAGCAGTAGGAGTGTAAGGAGCTTTTCCTGGACAGAACAACTAGGAATATTGTTATATCTGTAGAATGTATGGATATCTACCACAGATGTGCCCGATACTGCAAAAGTACTCCAACATCCCTAATAACAACTACTATGAGTTCTGTGCATCTACAAAACATCACACTAACTAGTGCCGAGCATTGGATTCTCTAGCAGAATGACTGGACAGGTTGACGTTCATAATTAATGAGTCAAATGGGGGATGACGAGGAGGAAATGGGAGAGGAGGAAAAACAGGAGGAAGAGGCTTTATAAGGTGTTATAACTGTGACCAAGAGGGACATGTCGCTAGCGAATTCCCACTCCCTATGAGACCATGGTGCTCACAATATGGAATTAACACTTATGCCATGAAGGATTTCCCGGAACTCATTGCAAAGTGGGAGGAAAGGACCAGACAAAGGGGGGCTAACCTGATTAACGCCGAACCTCGTATCGACGACGGTCTTCCCACAACCAATATCAACATAGTTACAAGAGAAGGAAAGAAAACGGGGGAGGATCATTGTACAACGGACCCATCCTTGATTATTAAAGTAGCATCTCGAAAGAAGTCATATCAGCTTGAGAGACAAAAGCAATATTATCACGAAGCATCCAAACTATTCGAGGGGATGACCAAGATGAAGGAAGACCAAAGGTAGAATGGTCATGTGCTAGATAGTAACCAACCGATTGAAGAATGGTTAAAATTATTCTTGCATATCGTCGAAGATGAAAACATGTTAAAGGAGTTGCGGAAAAGTTTGAAGGCTGCACTATCAGTGGAGGAAGGGGAAGAAGAATGATTATCTGCCAACCTACCAGAAAAACATACTAGAAGAGTGCGGTGAAACAAGAAGAGAAGTAGAAAGGAATTCTGAATTAATGCTCAGGTTGTGGGATTCCAAATCAGGGACGCAATGCTAGACCTAGGATCAGATGTAAACATCCTGCCTAGGAAAACATGGGAGGAAATGGGTAAGTCGCAATTGAAATACTCGTCAATTCAACTAAGAATGGTGAATCGATATTGTATATTTCCCATTGGAAGGCTAGAAAACATAGAAGTAGATGTGGTGGAGGTGAAGACACACACCAAGTTCGAAGTGATCGATCTAATGGGAGATAAGGACCATACCCAGCACTCCTTGGGATTGATTAGGCCTATGAAAACTATGCTATCATTGACCTAAAGAAAGAATTGATGATTTTCAAAGCAGAAGGAATGAGGGTGATCCAACCCTTGGACCCTTATCAAGGACCCAGGTTCATAGAGCTTGTAGATGACATGGATGAGCTAGGAATGCTAGAATAGCTATACACACTAACAACAGGAAAAAGGGAAGATTACATAAACCCTACTGCAGGAGGATATGTCAGTTGGAGGAGTATTCAGAGCTCAGAGACTGGTTCAGAATCTGCATAGGATGCATGGTAGCAAGGTGGATATGAACTAAAAACTAGATGTTGTGTAATGATAAGTTGAGTTAATTTGATAGGAACAGAGGTAAGCAACTATCCCAAATTACATGGCATTGAACTAGTGAAATAGTGGAGAACACACCACAAGAGACTACGATATTGGGAAGCCATAAAGCAAGCCATGAGGGAAAGGTTTGGCCAGGAGGAAGACTAACTGCAAGATAATATGAAATACAGAGGGAATTCAAGTCCCAGGAGGCATGTCAAGGCCTGCATACAAGGTTGGAGAAGACAGGGGATCCCAAAGGGACTGTGGGTACACATATTCATACATACCCTAGAAACTATTCCTTGAGCTTGGTACGCACAAGAGGAACTCTGTAGGAAAATGGTGGATTAGGAAGCTCTGGAGGCACAGTTCGTTAGCATATTTTCAGTTAGGGGTGATGATGCATGCATGGCTAAGACACTTCATGCGATCAAAAGGGTTTTGTTTTCCCTAGGACAGTTAGTTGAAGGTTGTCTAGATGAAAGTTTCCTACAGTGTCTGTACGACATGGATTCTCCAGAATATGTGACCTACGAAAAGGTAGATGTAGAGCCAGACGAGGATGGGTTAGACGGATTGGAACACCTAACCTTCGAGGAAATAGAAAGGGAGAGAGACATCTAAGAGAGTCCCTCAAGGGAAGGTGCTCACCTTCTACCGATGAAGTTGAGAAAACAAAATGTGGGGATGGAGGATAAACCCAAAATGGCGTATGTGGGAGATTATTGGGATGAATAGACTACAAAATAAAGTTTAAGGATTGATAACATTCAGCGGAAAACTCGACTATATATCCTTCCATCGTAGTCTTTACCCAAAAATCGACCGCTCTGGTCAGATCGTTGTCTAGCTGCTGCAATGATATGAGATCTGAAGAAGTCCAGTTGCGACATGCTGACATCGAACCCCCTAACCGATTCTACCCTTTCAATATTCTTAACCATTTATACAAGTATTTTGGGAACTTGCACCAAAATATCTCATATATTTCACTGGCACCCTCGGCATACAAAATCCCTTCACTCACCTTGTCAATCGTTGTTGGGAACAGGTTCCCCTAAGGACAGTTTTGGGGCTAAAAGCCCATGTTTTGGGACAATTTTGTAATAAAGTTGTAAAGTCTCTGCATTTTGTGGTCGCGGAGCGTGAAGGTGTCAAGAGTCATAAAGGGTTGTCCGCCCTTATTTTGTAAAGTGTAAAGTTGGCTGTAAAGATCCACCCATGGTCTGCAGACCATGGGATTGTATAAAAAGGAGCTAAGTAAGTAAGCTCTAAGTAGTCTTTAGCGAAGAATGAAGTAAGGAGTTAAGCATTAAGTCTAAGTGTTCTTGGGTCTTAGCATAGGTAGAGGCTCTGCAGCTGAGTGCGCAAACGCCTATGGTGGAAGTCCGTAGCTAAGTGCGTAGACCCCTGCAATTGTGTGCGTAGGGCGGATAGATCTGTATTAACTTGAAGATATCAATAAAGAGAAGTATTCTACAAATTCTATGTATTTATTTCTTGTTAATTCATCTGGTTATATTGCGTTTTGGGTTTAATTTACAATTTTCATGTGATGTGCAAATGTATGGGATTATATTGGTTAATTGAACGCAAGTAAGAATATTAGTTTACGCGGCGTTAACTGTGGTTGATTAGTAATATAAGTAAAACACTTAAGATAACTTGGGAAACTATATAATACGATGTCATAGACATGCAGAAGTACTTGGATCATGGGTTAAGGCTACGTGAAGGTCAATCGTGCACCTTCGCGAAGGACATGAAGGGCGGAATAAAGGGTAGACCGACAGAGCCCTAAGTCTTAGAGACTTGCACGAAAGTAGGAACAAAGGGTATAAATCAACATCACGACCATCTCAGGGTGCGAAAACTTGGTTCCAACATCCCCCCATACTGATTTGCATGAGACTTCGGTCTGCGCTCCACGGGCTGATGCCGAAAGGGCCAGTAGTGTAGGGATTTGTTTGGCTAACTAATGCTGAACTTGGGTTAGTCCATTCACAAAGCTAACAAATGGTTCTTGTTCCAGGACCAAACTCTGCATGAGAGATGTGTGATGTCGTATCACTGGAATCCAACTAAGAAAGAGGTCGAATACTAGTTGGATAGGAAGATCCATGAATTTGCAGCGTAGGAGAACAGAAATCCATGGTTAACAAAGGAACAGTGGTTGGACAGGTACCTGTATACGGAAATCAACGAGATCTTTTTTTGTTCCTTTCCAGTTGAGTTATACAAGTGGATCGTGAAGCTAGCAGATAGCCAAGGAAGGTGGAGACTTTACGGTCCTATTGTCTGGACCCCAGAGTTAGTACAGAGACTGGAAGCCTCGGAGGATAAGATCGCCCGTGTTGTTGATCATTGGCTCGATCGCATCATAGGAGGATTTGTGACCGAATTCGTGGTCAATACCTCAGTTAGTTACAACAAGGTGGAGCGTTGATTTTTCAAAGGTCTGCGAGGTAAGTACTTGAAGTCTTTAAATACATGGATTAAGATGTTATTATGCGAAAAAATATTTATGCATCTACCTTGATGTTCGGAGCTACGCGAAGTCGAAAGACTTACAGGAACAAAGGAAGAAAGGGTCCTGAATATAGCTCACTTATTTCACCTCTATTCGGTGATGAAGAGGGAGTAGTGCAAGCTTCTCCATGAAGTGCAGTTTAGTTAATCAGATAGGGATTCCCGCGACTACCACCTCCACCTACACCACCTCCAACCTCACCACCATCACTTACGACTTCGCCCACACCACCTCAACCTCCATTGCAGTTCAACATGGAAAATTCATTGAAGTTGCCTTTCTTTAAGGGCTTCGGAAATGAGGACCCAGACCAGTTTTGGTTCATCGTGAAAGTTATATGGGAAGCTCAGGGTGTCACAGATGATCACATGAAGAAAGCAACATTAGTTAGTGCTTTGCAGGACTACACACTAACTTGGTACATTAATTACTCTAATGATAACCCAAACGCTGGGTTGGCAGAGATCCTGACCGCGCTGAATAAAGAGTTTAGTAGGCCTAAATCTGAGGCATAGTCAATTGTGGGGTTCAAGGAATTCGCAATGAAACTAGGGGAGGCACCTTGGGAATTTGATCAGAGATTGAAGTGTAAAATTTGCGAAGCTAATATGAACATAACAGATGGACACCACCACGAATGGTTCATGGCTCGCTCCTGCCTCACCTAAGGGTTGCACTGTCACAATAGAAGATTACTACTGAGGCAGAGGCCTTGGAGATTGCCATAAGACTGCATGAAATGCTAATGCAAGATCCAAATTTGGGAGTTCAATAGATCCATGTGCAGCTTCAAAATATTTTCCTTGAAATGCAAAGTTTGAAGCAGGACAGAACAGTTCCAGTGGAGGTGCATGAAGAGATATGGTGCCTGAAATGTAAAGGACAGGGGCATGACAAAGACCACTGCCTAGTCTTTGCGAGCTATACTACAGGAGGAGGATCGATGCCTTTAAGGCCGGAAGCCCAAGCAGGACTGAGCGTGGGGCCTGTGTTGTGGTGCATTGTATGTCAGGCAGCAGGGAAACATACAAGTGATAATTTCCATTTGCTACAAAAGTTTGTACAAACACCACAACAACTGTTCTGCAACTTCTATAGGTCAGTAGGGCATGATGATCTCAACTACCAAAGTTACGAATTGATGATGGATAGAACACCCGCCTATAGAATTTAGGCAGAAATGCGACCCCCTAACCAAAGTGTTGGGATGGCACGAAAAGGCTTTTAGGGGCACGAACAAGGCTGAGGCAGAGGAGGACTTGGCAGAGGTTGGGGACAGCTAATCTATTACAATTGGGGAGGACCAGGACACTATGCCTGTGAATGCACTAACCCAATGTGTCCATTGTGCAAATATTGTACTCAGTTTGATCATGAGATAGAGGAATTTCCTATGCTAATAGCGAGGATACGTGACAAAGTGGTGCTACCACCTCAGCTGACTCAGAACCTGCAGATGATGAGGGTTGAGCCTCACAAAGAGGATTCAAATGTGAATATAGTGCTCTGAAGTGGAATTGCAATAGGCGACGATAAGGGGAAACAACCCGAAGATAGTGCATGGGTTCGCAAAGCTCCAGCGAAGGAGGCTAAATTTGATTTGGAGCGCGCACACGAAATGTTCATGGAAGAAAATAAGAACTTCACTGAGGCCTCTACCGCAGGAAGCATGGATAAGCCTGATCAAGAAATGGACCCTTCTATGCTTACAACCTTTCTAGAAACCTGCATGATGCTGTTGCGCGATAGAAAGGCTGTGAAGGGGTTGTAGGAACTTATAAATAGATGCGTCAGAAACACTACGGGTGAATCACACGGGGTACATAAGATTGGTAAGTATAAAGTAAGGATAGGACGAGAGATGAGACTAACTGCACAGATAGGAGAATATGAAATGGATAAGGTTATTTTGGATCTGGGGTCAGACACGAATGTTTTACCAAAGCAAACTTGGGAGCAGATGGGAAGACAAGCGTTGCAGTGGTCTCTGATTTAGTTAAGGATGAAAAATCAGCAGAAGATCATACCCATGGGATGGCTGTAAGGAGTGAATGTAGATATGGAAGGCGCGAGTGCACTGGCTGACTTTTAAGTGATAGAAACAGTGGATGACAACAACCCCTACCCTGTGGTCCTTGGCATTGATTGGGCTACTGACATGAACGGGGTAATCAACCTAAAGAATCGAAATATGATATTCGAAAAGAAATCGCTTCACATAATAGTACCCCTAGATCCTGGTGAAGGATCTCACTATACTGAACCAGTACACGATTATGAGAGTGATGATGATTTGGACTGCATATATAAGATAATAGCGTGAGACCAAGATTGGGTGAATCTGATAGCGGATGGATGAATTGCATGGGATCACAAGAGTTCTTGCACCTCAGACTCTAATGAAGAATTAGAGCACTGGAAGAATCAGCTACATGAAGTAACCACACTAGGCTGTAACATGATGACTCAGTAACTGCGCTGTGTGTCGTCAGAGGTAAGAAATTTGCCTACTTACGATGGCTTGAATGATGTAGATGTATTTTTGGATGCATTTGAGAGGGAAGTACCAGAGAAGCAGCACTTCCAGGCTTTTTACTGGGCACTGCGCGCTCTGCCTGTGAGATGGTGGGGTATGCACAAGGGTAGTTTTGACGATTGGCGCGAGTGTAGGAGGATGATGCGAACACACTTTGGGAAGTCGAAGGTACGAATGACAGACAAATATGATGGGAAGGATGATCCATGTGCACACTTGGAAAAATGGGCTAAGGCTTATGGAGTGAAGCCCCAACCTGAATGGGTGCACTTGTTCTGTCATACCTTGGATGTCATCCCGCTGATCTGGTACTTGGAAATAGGGCTCCGCCATGGTACAGGTGAATGGGATATTTTGCACGAAGGATTCATACTGATGTTTAGCTTTGAACACAGGTTTGACTGTATTGACAAAGCGCTACAAGAAGTTAAAGCAACAATCTTTAGGATACCACAGGACCCTTTGGATCTGATTCAACCCGATTGGACTACTTAGCTAAGCCACATGCTAGAATGCTATAACGTGACTGCTGAAGAAGAAGATGAGGATCCACGAAAGATTAATATCCCTGAAACCGAGGGTCATCGCGAGGTTGAGGGACTGCATATTGAGAATCCTGATATAACTGCGCCACTAAAAATGAAACAGGTAAATATTGGTACGGAGGCGGAGCCCAAATTCACAAAGATTGGAGATTACTGGGATGACACGATGGTGGATAAGGTTTTCTAATTGCTCTGCGAATACTAGGATTTGTTCCCTACCAACTTTACAGAGCTAAAGGGGATAATAGGAGACTTGGGAATTATGAAGATCACATTAAAACCCAATGCGAATCTGGTTAAGAAAAGACCTTACCATCTCAATCTGAACTATACAGAGAAGGTCTACTTAGAGCTAGACAAGATGCTAGCGGCAAGCATCAATGAGCCCGTAGAAGAATCTGATTGGGTAAGCGCAATGGTGGTACATGAAAAGAAGAAGAAGGATGAAATAAGGATATGCGTAGATCTCAAGAAGTTGAATGATGCTTGCATACTTGATCCTTTCCCGACTCCGTTCACTAATGAGGTATTGGATAATGTAGGTGGCCAGGAAGCGTACTCCTTCACTGATGGGTTCTTTGGGTACCATCATATCAAAATCGTGCCTAAGGATAGAAGTAAGATGACCTTCGTGACTAGGTGGGGATGTTTTCAGTACACTGTAATGCCTTTCACATTGAAGAATGCACCTGCAAATTTTCCGCACGTAGTCATTGCTACATTCAAAGAATTCATTCATAAGTTTCTGGAGGTGCACTTTGATGACTGGACTGTGTTTCGGTTGGTAAAACACCATGTGCCAAGTTTGTTCCTGATGCTAGATACTTGTCTAGGGTACCAGATTGTGCTCAGTCTGAAGAAATGCTTGTTTTGTGTTTCTTTTGGGACTCTGTTGGCTCATGTGGTTTGTAGACATGGATTGATGGTAGATCCCACGAAGATCGCAGTGATACTTAATTTGGAGGTTTCGAGGAATGTAAAATAGTTACGCGAAACCTTAGGACATACTACGTATTACAGGAAGTTTGTCAAGGGATATGCCCAGATCACCGCTCCTATGGAGAAGTTGTTGAAAAAGGAAATCACGTTCTATTGGATTGAGGACTGTCAAAAAGATGTATTGAAAGGAAAGATGGACACCACACTGATTTTAGTCTTCCTGGATTGGAAGAAGGAGTTTCACGTAAATGTAGATGCCTCATGTATAGCAATGGGGGCAGTACTGACACAGGCTGGTGGAGGATAATTGGACCATCCTATAACATTTGTATGCAGGATGTTATCCAAGGCTGAGAAGAACTATTCCACCACCGAGTGTGAAGGGTTAGCCATGTTATACATGCTCCAGAAGTTTAGACACTATTTTCTTGGTCGACATTTTAAGATTTATATGGATCATTTTGCATTGAAATACCTAGTCAATAAGCCTGTGTTGGGAGGGAGAATCTGTAGGTGGTTGTTATTATTCTAGGAGTATGATTTTGAGTTATTGTGAAGCCTGAATGACTAAATGTTGGACCAGACCATCTGTTGCGCATCAAAATGGGGGAAGAGCCCACTAATTTGGAGGAGGGATTGCCTGACGCACAACTATTTACAGTGTGTGTCGCGGATGGTCACTTTGAAGACATCATACACTTCCTAACAACAGGAATTACCCCATAAGGCTACACCGTCCAACAAAATAAGGAGTTAGTGGTGCGTGTAGCAGAATTTTTTTTCATTGACGAACATCTGTACAAAATGGGGTCTGATGAAGTATTATGAAAATATGTACTGGAGTTTGAAAGGAGCAGTATCCTCGCGGACGCTCATGGGGGCTCCCCAAGAGGCCATTATTCAGGAAGAGCTACCACACAGAAGATTCTACGCGCAGTGTTATGGTGGCCAACCCTCCATCAGGATTCAAAAGCTTACTGCAAGGTGTGTGATGTGTGTCAAAGGACTGGTAAGCCATCGCAGAGAGATGAGATGCCTCTGAACCGACAAATGATGTTACAACCTTTTGAGAAATGGGCGATAGATTTTGTGGGACCCATTCAACCCCAAGGGAAGAAGACGGGAGCATGGTACATTATCACCACAACTGAGTATTTGACTCGATGGGCAAAGGCACAGCTTATGAAGGACTGCACAGGTGCAATCGTTGCAAAGTTTCTCTTTGAGTATGTGTTGATGCGATTTGGGTGTCCAAATATTTTGATGAGTGATCATGGTACACTTTCTGAATGAAATAATCAGTGTGTTGATGGAGGAATTTCATGTATATCACCAGAAAAGCATGCCTTATCACCCACAGGCTAATGGGATGGTGGAAGCATTCAATAAGGTGTTGGAGAATGTGCTGACCAAGGTTTGCAAAGCTTAGCGAAGTGATTGGGACCTACGCATACCCGCCGTACTATGGGCCTATCGAACGACATGCAATGTTGAGCATGGAACCCCCCTAAGGCATGTTTTGGGGCTCAAAGCCCATGTTTTGACCTAATCTTGTTGTAAATCTCTACGACTTGTGGTCGCGAGTGTGAAAGTATGATAGAGTCACAGGGTTGTCCGCCCTAGTTTTGTAATGTAATGTCGGATGGATAGACCTACCCATGGTCCACGAACCATGGGATTGTATAAATAGAGCGAGGCTCTAACCAGATAAGGATAGAGAAGAGTAACAAGTCTAAGTGATTGAGTCGCAAGTGTAAAGTGTGTCTTTAGGTCGTAGAGTAGGAGAAGGCTCTGCAGCTGAGTGCGTAGAGGCCTAGTAGTTTGCAACTGAGTGCGTAGGGCAGATTCGAGTCTGTAATTGAGGAAGGAATTAATAAAGAGAAGTTTTATCATAATTTTGTGTATCTATTCTTGGGTTAATGCATGTTTGATATAATTTGCAAATATTCTGTTTATTTACTGCGCGCACCTGTATGAATGGTTTATGTTGTTAAGTATAACTTAAAACATGCAAGTAGGCTAAGATAATAATCTAACATTAGAATACCAGTAAAGTCTTGGGTAATAATGCAGAAGCACAACATTCAGCCCCTGAGTAGGGCTACGTATAGGTAGTATATCAGGTCGCAAGGTATTGGAAAGTGCGCGAAGAAACCTGCACACAAGGTCAAACCACGGGCCACTTGAACTCATCAGACATCTCCAGGGTGCGGAAACTTGGTTCTAGCACCCTCCCATACTACAACGAGTGAGAATTCAGTCCACGCTCTGTGGGCTATTGCCAAAATGGCCAGTAATACTGGGATTTGTTTGGCTAACTTAACTGTGAACCTGGATTAGGCCCCAATAAGCCAACAAATTGTTTCATTGCTAGGACCGAGATCTGCATATATATTTGTGATGTCATATCACTAGAATCCAATAAAGAAAGGAATTGAAGAGTGGTTGGACAAAAATATTCACGAGTTTGCAGTGCAGGAGAACAGGAATCCATGATTATCAAAGGAAGAGTGGTTAGAGTGCTACTTACATACAGAAATCCACGAAATTTTCTTTGCATCCTTCCCCTCTGAGTTGTATGAGTGGATCACGAAGCTAACAAACAGTCAAGGAAGGTGTAGGCTCGAAAAACCTATTGTGTGGACTCCAGAGTTGGTGCGCAGACTGGAAGCATCAGAAGATAAGATTGTACATGCTGTGGATCACTAGCTCGATCAAATTATCGAAGGATTTATCACCGAGTTTGCGGAATATACTTCAGTCAACTATAGTGAGGTAGAACGACATTTCCTCAAAGGACCATGAGGTAAGTATGTTAAATCTTTGAACACTTGGATTAAAATGCTACTGTGTGAAAAGCAGGTTATGCGAATAAATTGATGTTTGGGGCTACGCGGAGTGGGAGGATCTACAGAAACGAAGGTAGCACAGAACTAGAAACTAGCCCCTTGATTTCACCTCCGTGGGAAAGAGAGGAAGAGCTCGCGAAGGTCTCACCAAGAAGTGCGATCAGTTTGATATAGCAACGAATTCGGTGCATACCACTTCCACCTACACCACCGCCAGTTTCACCATCTTCACCCTGTCTTCGCCCACACCACAGTTCAATATGGCAAGCGTGATAAGATTGCTGATGTTCAAAGGAGTAGTGAATGAAGATCTTTACTAGTTCTGGTTCGTGGTAAGGGCTGTATGGGAAGTGTAGGGAGTTATGGATGAAAATATGAAGAAAGTAACATCGGTCAACACTTTATAGGATCGTGCACTGACTTGGTACATTAAGCACTCCAATGACTATCCGAACACAGGGATCGCGGATATCTCAGCCGTGCTAAACAAGGCATTTAGCAGGCTAAAGTCAGAGACACAGTCGACCATCGGATTTAAGGAAATCACTATGCTTCCAGGCAAGACCCCCTGGGAGCTGGATCAGAGACTAAAGTGTATGATTCATGAAGCCAACATGACCTTGACGGATGGGAAACACCATGCATGGTTTGTAGCATCACTAACGCTGCATCTAAGGAACGTGTTGTCACAACAAAAGTTATCCACTCATACCGAGGCCTTGGAGATCGTAATGAGACTACACGAAACCCTAATACAAGATCCTAACTTGGGAGTTCAACAGATCCACGCGTAGTTGAAAAAATTGTGCCTTGAGATGCAGAGTTTGAAATAAGACAGGATAGCTCACCCAAAAGTGCGCGAGGAGGTATGGTGCGTAAAGTGAAAAGGCCATGGACATGACAAGGACCATTGTCCAGTCTTTGCAAACTACCTGGTGGGAGGAGGACCAATTCCATTGAGACCAGAGGCACAAGTAGGACTGAGCATGGTGCTTGCATTATGGTGCACAATTTGTCAGATAGGAGGGAAGCATGCTACATATAACTGCCATCTATTACAGAAGTATACACAGAGTTCCCAACAGTTGTTCTATAATTTCTACAGATTAGTAGGCCACGATGAGCATACCTGTAGAAGTTATGAACTAATGATGGATCAGACTCCTGCCTATAGAGTTCAGACCGAAATATGAGCCCTCGATCAAAATGCAAGGATGGCACGCACTGGATTTCAGGGGCATAGATGAGGTCGAGGTGGAATGGGGCTAGGAAGGGGTCACGGCTAGCTGATATGTTACAATTGCAGAGGGCCAGGGCATTATGCCCACGATTGTACAATTCCGACAAGACCATCATGCATATATTGTACCTAGTTTTATCATGAGACAGAGGACTGTCCCATGCTGATAACGAGGTTGCGTGACAAAGGAGCACTCCAACCTCCCCCTACTCAGAACCTGCAAATGATGAGATCTGAGCCATGCGAGGAAGACCCAAATGTAAATATCGTGCTCCGAAGTGGTATCACGACAGGAGATGACAGGGGAAAGTAGCACGAAGATAGTGCCTGGGTTTGCAAGGCTCCATCAAAGGAACCAAAATTTGATTTGGAGCACGCTAAGGAGACATTCATGGAAGCTAAGAAGAGCTTTGCAGAAGCCTCCACTTCAGGTAGTAAAGACAAACTGGAACAGGAAATGGACCCATCAATGCTCACAATGTTTTTGGAGACATGCATGAAGCTACTACACGACAGAAAGGTTGTGAAGGGGCTGCAAGAACTCATAACTCGATGTGCTGGGATTGCGCCAGGAGAACCACACGTAGTACGTAAGCTTGGGAAGCACACAATGCTAATAGGAAGAGAGATGAGATTGACCATGCAGATTAGGGAATATGAAATGGATCAAGTGATTTTGGATCTAGGATCGAACGCGAATGTCTTGCCAAAGTAGAGATGGGAGTGCATGGGCAAGCCTGCACTGCAATGGTCTCCTATTCAATTGCGAATGGAAAACTAGCAAAATATCCTATCTATGGGAAGATTACAGGGAATAACGGTAGATATCGAAGGTGCAAGCGC
This sequence comes from Pinus tabuliformis, assembly GCA_031772625.1. Taxonomy (NCBI): domain Eukaryota; kingdom Viridiplantae; phylum Streptophyta; class Pinopsida; order Pinales; family Pinaceae; genus Pinus; species Pinus tabuliformis. The sequence continues at coordinate 764,808,144 of CM062804.1, read as the reverse complement.
TCTTGGAAATTTCAAAGTGATAGAGATTGTTGATGATAGAAATCCCTATCCCGTGCTACTAGGAATAGATTGGGCCACTGACATGAATGGAGTGATAAATCTAAAGAAGCACAAGATGATTTTTGAGAAAAAGTCATTGTGCTAAGTGGTACCTTTAGACCCTGCAGAAGGATCATGCTACATAGAACTGGTGCCCAACAATGACAGGGACAATGATCTGGACTGTATTTACAAGATAACTGAGTGGGAGGAGGACTGGGTGAATCCAATAGTGGATGGTAGACTCTCGTGGGAGCGCGAAAGCTCCTGCACCTCATATTTAGACGAAGAAATAGAACAATGGAAAAACCAGTTACACGAGGTAACCATGCTCAACTGTAACATGATGACAAGGTCGTTGTGCTGTGTGGCAACAAAGGTAAGAGATCTGCCTCTGTATGATGACTTGACAGAGGTGGATGATTTCCTGAACAAATTTGAAAGAGAAGTGCTAGAACAATAGTGGTTCAATGCTCTGAAATGGGTATTGCACGCTATGCCTGAAAAGTGGTGGGGTACGCACCAGCAGAATTTTGAGGACTGGCATGAATGAAGAAGGATGATGCACCTACGATTTGGGAAGCCTCAGATGCATATGAAAGCCAAGTATGATGGGTGAAATAGATCATGTGACCACCTGTCCATATGGGTACAGGCATATGGTGCACAACCTGCATGAAGGCACACTGTTCGCATGGTAGGAAACATGATCGACAAGCAGGAACGGGCAAGGAAATGGCATGAACGATGACCAGGAAATATGCATGTAGAAGCATATTCACGTAGAAGCCTTTGATAAAGTACGTGAAGCACTGAATGCGGTCCACCATGTGAAGCCAACTGACTGGGACCTGTTCATACCAGTGGTTCTATGGGCTTATAGGACCATGTGCAAAACCCTGACCGTGCGGGCACTTCTGAAGCTGATGTATGAAGCGAAAGTTGTAATCCCTATTGAGCATGCAAAGCCTAGTCTGTGCATAGCAACACTTGTAGATAAAATGGTTCGTAAAGCCCGGAAAGAAGGAATCACACAGCTGCAAGAAACAAAATGTTGGGACTTGAGGAAGAAATCCAACATGGAAACCTTAGACTCCAAGAACTTAAAGAAGACAGAGTATGGTTAAGAAAGAAAAGTGCGCTGGTCGACGTGGAAGTCAAGAAGCTGGAGGATGAGATAAAGGAAGATATTATCACTGAAAAAACTAGGATGGTAAGGCGAGGTGCGTACAATCACACTGACAAGTTTGAGAACTATCGTTGTGAATTGATTAGTCTAATGCCTTGGCTTGGACCACATATTGCTAAGCATAGTGACCAAGGTAGCGTGTTGCAAATGGTGAAGTGCACGATGCCGACCATAACAATAAAAGGTGGGGATTCTCCAGGAATCATGATGGACGACAGGATGGAACTCCCCACTGGTGGTGCGGCCACCTGACTAGCCAAGGGAAGGATAGTCTTAGCACTCCAAGTAGTTGGAATGGTGCACGAGACTATAAACTATTCTGCCCAGGAGCTGCATGATATTGGAGATACGCTCAGAAGCAAAGAGTCACAAGATCTGTGACTGCACATGAGGGGTTGCACTACTGCGCGGGTTGTCCAGAAAGTGACCATTGAAGTGACTATTCAAGATGGGATGCTTGACTTGAGGCCAAATGGAGCAGGCGACAGGCATTCAAGATGCGATTTATGGGCAAGATTTGGGAAAATATGCTGCCAAGAAAGCATTAATGAACCGGAATTGGGGGAATGGTAAAATTTGAATTAAAAAGGTGCTATAAAATACAAAGGGCTTCCCAACAAACAACAATTGGTCATCTGCAAATTGAGCGATTGAGTAGAACCCTGAGTGTTGTGAGTTGAGCGTTGATTTAGCCCTTGAATTTTCAAGTGATAGATTGCAGCACAGAGACAATGAAAACAACTAAGGATGGTATGGAGATAGCAGAAGGGACCCCCGAGGAGGCAGCACAAGCCCTAACTGTGGGGGATGTTCTAGAAGGTGCCGAGATTGTGGCAGAAATACTGAAATCACCACGCATGCCGAGACCTAAGAAGGACAAACAAGAAATGGCTCCCGTACGCATGGCCCCACAGAACCCATTGCACAGAAAACTGTCAATGGAGGAGAAAAAGAAAGCTGTCATTATAGAAACAGATGAAGAAGAAGAAGATTTGCAAGATCATACCATCATAGAAGAAGAAGATGAAGGCAGAAAGGTGGATACTCAACCTAGGAACTCTGCGAAAAAACTACCTGCCTATGTCCCCCCGCGAAAAGGGAAGGCCAAAGTGCCCAAGGACTTGGATGAGACCAAGAGCTCGCTCCAGAACCCACTCCTCCCAGATGGCATTATGTTTGAAGGCATTCACCTGGGATACGTGCCGAGCATGAAATTCGAAGATTGGGACCTCGCTAACCACGATAAGTTCCCTCATCTTGAGATCGGAAACCTCATCAAGCAGAACACTGCGAGGGTGGTGACAACATTAGAGCCATGGAAGTGGTTACGCAGAGTGGAAAAGGCCAGGCTACTGAACCTACTCTGGGTGCCACATTTCCACCTCGCCCCAATAACCATTTTCGTTATCAGGCAGCTGCTCTGACTGGTGCATGATGGGTGTTTATGGCTTGAGGATCCCATCCCCATCATGGTAGACTTGATTCATCACGTCTCTTAGGTCCCATACAAAGGAAACAACCCCACAGCCATATCAGAAGGGAAGGGCAATGATTTGGCCATCGCGGAGGCCATGAACAAGAAGTACAAGCTGGAAAAGAAGAAGAGGGGCTACGCCATCTCCAGCATCAAGGACAAAGTAGTACGCTTAGCAATCCAAATCCTCACAGGAAAAGTTATGCACAAGTGCTACACAGACAAGGTACCGACGCTGGTAGTCACATTGGCCAAGCAGTGTGCGGAGGGGGTCCAGTTTAACTAGTCCATATTCCTCTGCATATAATTTTTAGAGAATTGTCATGAAGCCTAGGAACAGGGCAAAAAGTTCCACTATGCATGGTTGTTACTATCCATAGTGCTCATAGCTAGGGAATTGCCGGAGGATAGTCAATTCCCCATAATTAACAGAGATTTACCGGAGGCCGCGAAGTATGCTTCACTCTAGGCCACGAAGGATGCCAACAGGATACATGATAACAAGATCTTCTGGGTGCTCATGGAGATGAACATCTGAATGTGGATCAACCGTAAGCTGTGGTTGTCACCCACAATTTACAATAGTTTGCAGAGTTTTGCAAAATTTAAGGCAGACATGTATAACATATATATCAGGGCACGCAAGGACCCGATGAAGCAGTGGACAAAGCTACCCTTTGTAGCAACCGATGAATCCATTTTCAATGTCTTGGAGGCATGGCCGCTGGAATGATGTGCCCCAAACATTGCAAAAATCGAGAAGTCGGCAGCCCAAAAGAAGAAAGACGAGGCCAAGCTGTAGATCGCACAGTTGACCGAAAAAATGAAGGAAGGAAACAACAGCAACAGAAGTGTCGGTAGCATGGGACGCGACACAGAAAGCAGCTGAGCAAGAAAAGACCACAACAGTAGTAGCAGCAACATGGGTAGTAGCAGCGAAGGCGTGCGAGGGCCAAACAACGCCTTCGTAGGAGAAGGAGGTAGAGGAAGCAGAAACAGCAAAAGGAAGCACAGACCCACGAACCACATCCACACAGCTGAAGCGCCAGCACCCAGCAGAGAGGGTAGGGTCGTGGAAGAAGGTCAAGGAATCGAAGTTGTCCAATGACCTGATCACCCCAACTGAGGGTGATTTACGTGACATCAAAGAGACGGTGTGTGATATCACAAATGAGGGTCTGCAAGATTTCATGCAGGGGAACCAGATTGTGTTGGGGGCCCTCAGAGTGCAGTTGCAGGAATTACAGGTGTGCCCCCCTCAGGTTGGTACCCTTTCGACCAACCTCGTAGTCAGATCCACGGTAGCAGAGAAGATGTTGCGCGCATGGATGACGAACACAATATTGCTGCTGGAGGGGGCACTAGTGACATCAAATAAGGCCAACAAGCCTTCGGTTAGCATGCTGAAAGGTCTCAGTGTTAATCTCGCTGCCCTACCACGTGAGACATTATATGTGTTGCAGGATGGGATAACTGCAGAGCTGCGAGATAGGGAGAGCCGTGTGCTCCAAGTTCTTAGTGAGCAGAAGATAAATATGGAGCAATTAAGCTTGCAGCGCGATGAATTGGTGTTGCAAAATCAACAGCTAATGCAGGTGATCGACAACGCTTGCAGAAGTTTCCTAGAGCTGGCCATCTCAACAGATATACCAGTAGAGGTGTGAATCCACAAGTTAGCAGTAGGAATCCGCGAGGTTAGGGAGGAAATGACAAAGGTTCAGCTACACTTGAATCTTTAGATTGTCGAGCTGCAGTTAAAGGCGCAACAATCCACTCCCCTGGAAGTAAGAGAACAGTGCACTAACACTATCACAGTGGGATTGGAAGAAATTGGAGGTGTAGTGTGAGACTGCACCAACATGTTGGAAGAATCACTTGAGGGCCTCACAACTCTGTAGGAGGACCCCAACATCCAGCGCTTAGAGACAGAGGCACGAGAACTCCAACAATAGTATGATAGTTTCTGAGGAACTGCGCAGACAGTGGTCCTCACCCAGAGGCTTGCACGGGTGCAGCAGGCTAAAGCACAGAAGGAGCAGGTGGATGCGACATGACATAAGGAAGCAGTCCTAAAAGTGCACGCCCAACCTTGGATCGATGAGGCCTTCACCATCATGACAGACATCGAAGGCAAGCTCGCACACATACAGGGGATGCACACATTGATGCAGAGAAGCACTCCAGACATAGAGGTCTTGGAACAGTGTATGTAGCAGATCCAATAAGCAGCATCTCATTGCTCTACTGACCTCTACGTAGTTCGAGAATACTTGGAGGGACTCTGTGCAAAGATTGACGCACCAATAGAGTGACTCGAGGGTGAGTCACGATGTTTGTGTTGGGGGCCTATTGGGCATGGAATCCCCTCAAGGCATGTTTTGGGGCTCAAAGCCCAAGTTTTGACCTAATATTTTTGTAAAGCTCCGCGAATTGCGGGCGTGGGGCGTGAAAGTATGATAGAGTCACAGGGTTGTCCGCCCTAGTTTTGTAATGTAATGTCAGCTAGATATACCTACCCCTGGTCTGCAGACCATGGGATTGTATAAATAGAGCGAGGCTCTAAATATATAAGGATAGAGAAGAGTAACAAGTATAAGTGATTGAGTCACAAGTATAAAGTGTGTATTTGGGTCGTAGAGTAGGAGAAGGCTCTGCAGTTGAGTGTGCAGAGGCCTAGTAGTCCGCAGCTAAGTGTGCGGACCCCTGCAGCTGAGTGCGCAGGGCGGAGTCGACTCTGTATCCGAGGAAGGAATTAATAAAGAGAAGTTTTATCATAATTCTGTGTATCTGTCCTTGGGTTAATGCATGTTTAATATAATTTGCAAATACACTATTTATTTATTGTGTGCACTTGTATGAATGGTTTATGTTGTTAAGTATAACTTAAAACATGCAAGTAGGCTAAAATAATCAACTAACATTGGAATACCAGTAAAGTATTGGGTAATAACATAGAAGAGAAATGTTCAGCCCCTGAGTAGGGCTGCGCATAGGCATTACATCGGGCCACAAGGTACGGGAAAGTGCATGAAGCAACCTGAACGCAGGGTCAAACCGCATACCACTTGAACTCATTAGACATCTCCAGGGTGTGGAAACCTAGTTATAGCACCCTCCCATACTACTTTGTGTGAGACCTCAATTTGTGCTCCGCATACTATTGCCGAAAGGGCTAGTAGTACCGAGATTTGTTTGGCTAACTTAACTCTGAACCTGGGTCAAGCCCCAATAAGCCAACATGTAAAAAGTTGACTGGACAGACACCCTTTAGGCTTGTATATGGTGTTGAAGTAGTGATGCCCATGGAATACATTGTGCCTAGTCTATGCATAATGGCACTCACAGGTATGACAGATCGCAAAGCCCTGGATGAGAGGCTCACGCAGCTTGCTGAGCTTGAGGAAGAGAGATTTCTAGCTGGATTTCACCAACATGTCCAAAAGTAGTGCAAAAAAGCATGGCATGATCGACACATTAAGTTGTGCACCTTTAAGGTAAATGATCTGGTTTTGTTATATGAAATCAAGTTTGATAAATTTTTAAGGAAATTTAGAATGCACTGGTTAGGGCCCTATGTCATTAAGGAGATTATCGACGGCAAAGCAGTTCAGTTGGTTAAATTGAATGGAGATCCCTTCCCAGGAAAGGTGAATGGGAGCCGATTGAATCCATACATAGGTGATCTAGCTAAGTGAGTATATGAGGGTAGCATAGCCTTAGTGCTCCAGGTAGCTAAAAGGAGGCGCGGGACTATAAACTACACTGTCCAAGTTGGGGAACTACGTGATTGGAGGATTGTGCGAGGCGAGGAAATGTCACAGGATTCATGATAGCATGAAGGGAGATGCGTTAACCAGGGAGAAATCACGCAAGTTAGCTGGAAAGTGACTGTTAAAGTCACTGTTCATGATTTGATGATATGAATGCGGCCAAATGGAGTGGACAGTTGACATTTAAGACAAACTTTATGGGTAAGATCCTTGGAAATCTGCCACGAATCTGGCATTAATGAACCAAATGTGGGGGTAACAGTTGGATTTGAATTCAAAGTGGCCTATAAATTATAGGTGGAGGCCCAACAAAAAACACTTGGCATTTTTAGAATTGAGTTTTTGAGCTCTCAGGCACACATGAACCGTTTAAACTACGAAGTTTTGCTAGCAAGTTCAGTATTTGAGACGTTGCCAAAGGAGACATAGGAGTTGTTTCATAGCATCATGTTGACGACCACAGAAGCTATGGACGTCGAAGCAGTGATAACTGAGGGGGTTGTGCTAGAGGTTGTTAGGGAGGAAGAGGGAGCTTCTCTAGAGGTTGTAGAGGTATTAGCTAAAGTTCCCAAATCACCACAGACACCTAGACCGAAGCCAACCCCAACCAAGGAGTGTGCGAAGGATAAGAAGGGCAAGTAGGATGCGATACCAGTGTGCGCATCACCGAGAAGAAACCCACTAAAGGACAAGCCCACCGCACAGGAAAAGGGTAAAACCATTAACCTGAAGTTAGAGGAGGAAGAAATTGAGGACATCTCGATGGATGATGAGGATTTGGGGGTAGAAGTGGAGGAAGCTAGAGTCTAGGGTTTTAACCCTATCACTAAGTTTCCCATGTATGTACCTCCGTGAAAGGGCAAGACCAAGTTGCTAAAGGACATTGACAAGAGCAAGGTCGCCTTACACACCCCACTGCTACCAGATGAGATAGTCTTTGAAGGACCACATTTGGGGCGGGTTCCTCTGTTAAAACTAGAAGATTGGGACTTAGCTGACCATGAGAAGTTCCCGCACTTAGCAACAGAGTAGCTAATGTGCCACATTATTGACACAACCACCGAGATGACTACATTAGAACCACGGAAGTGGCTCAAGGGTGTAGAAAAGACAGGTCTGCTCAACCTACTATGGGTGCCACACTACAATCGCACCCCCATTATAGTATTGATCATCAAGTAGTTGCTATTCTTGATGCACGATGGGTGTTTGTGGCTCGAGGAGCCAATACCCGTCACCGATAGATTGATCCATAGGATCACACGGCTACCCTACACAAGGGAAAATCCAGCCATGATGTTTGGCGGAAAAGGTGGCGAGAAGGCCCAAATGGAGGCCATGAAGGATAAATTCAAGTTCGTGAGGAAGCCGCAAGGCTATGCCATCTCGAGTATCTATGACCCTGCAGTTAAGGTGGCCACATAGATTTTGGCAGGAAAGATTATGAGGAAGTGTCGCGCAATTGAAGTGTCGACACTTGATCCAGGTGGATATTGGTGGCCACCTGCCAAGTCCACATAGACCCCCACCATTTTTTCCCTCAGCATTTTCAGTTTCCTTAATTGTAGCACAACTTACTATTTTTGGCAGTTTTTCGAGTCCTGAACTTCTGGAGCCATTTTGAGGCCCTAAACGACTTTTTTTGGGAAATCTAGGGGCAACATTGGTCCATGGATCGATTTTTCCCTTCCTAAAGTGGTAGTGCTCGGATAGATCTTTCTAATGAGCTATTGTATGCGTCAAACAGAGATTGTATGCCAAAGTTACGACCCTGGGAAGTTGATGTACCAATTTACCCAAATGGGGCCCATAGTTTGGTGTTTCATCTTCTAGGGTTAGGTTTTGGAATGTGAAGGGTTTTCCATTATTTCTAAACAATAAATAGGCCTTCGAGCCTCATTGTAACACAGTTCAGAGGCATGTAGCCACCACATCTCCTCTCAGAGATAAGCTACCATCGCCCTAGCTGGTTTATTTCCATTATTGTTTGTAAGCATATTTTAGTATTTTACATTAATGGAATGAGGTATTATTTCCATTGCATATATGTGTTTATGGTTATCTTTGTAATTTATTGTGTTCCTGTTTAAGTCCAGATCTGTGGTATCGGAGTGGTTTTCTTTTTCTTTTTTTTCTTTGCATGTCCCCAACAAGGTCGGGATATAAGGAGTTAGGGTTGGAACTGGTCGAGCCTTTGCAAGACCAGCCTCGCAAATCCTGACGGCCTCCGATGGCGGATGAGAAGAAAGATGAGGGGGCAGGAGATCCTATCAAAATCTTGCTCAAAGAAGCCCTCGAGCGACAATGGAACACAATGATGGACAACTTTGCCCAGATCCTTCAGCGGCTACCCAAAAGCAACGCATCGGCTTCCAGCAGCTACTCTGGAAACACCACGCCCTTTAAGGGACAAGTTAATTTTGAAATCCCCATATTCGAGGGTCAGATAGATGCAGATGTCATAGATAAATGGTTAAATCTGCTAGAGGGTTATTTTTCTGTTCATGACTTTTCGAGTCAAGAAAAGATTGTTTTCGCTCTTCTCAAAGCAGCCCCCCATGTCAAAGACTGGTGGGAAACCTACTGCGAGCAGAACGATAAAAATACTGGCTCACTATTTTCAGCCGCACCCACCTGGAATTCATTCTAGGATGCCATCAAGGAGCAGTACTACCCTGTCGGAAGCTATGAGGATGAATACATAAAGTGGACCATATTGCAACAGGGAAGGGACCAAGATGTGCTGGAGTTCACCAATATTTTCCATACCCTTCGCACAAAGTTGGGTATCAAGTATTCAAAGCAGCATTTGATACTCAAATACCACATCTACCTGCACAAGTACATCCATGAAGAAATAGAATTCCTGAACATCTCCACGCTCGGCAGAACATACCGATATGACGTCAAGGCTGAGCAGAAGTTTAAACAAAAGAAGCGAGACTTTGGATCTGCGAATCCGAAGCTAGGGAAAGGTGCCCCTAAACCACAGAACAAAGGACAAAGCCAAGGTGGGGCAGCCCAAGACAACCCGCCAAAGCCACAAGCAAAGAATAGCATCGTGAAGCCGAAGAAGGACATGGAAAAATGGTGTGAGTTCCATAAGAGCTCCACTCACAACACAAGTGAGTGTCGGGCCAAGTAGTCACTGGTGGCTGACCTAAAGGTTTCAGAATCAGATGCATGTTCTGACTCTGAGTTAGAACCCGACAAGGGGAATGACAAAGGGAAGAAGATTATTGATGCGGATCCCAACGCCACTGTTGCTACCGCCAAGATCCAGAAAAATGAACCCGAAGATCCAGAGGAGGAGGCGCGTCTCTTCCACTCCTAGATGTGGGTAAAGGGCTCCCCACTATAGTTCATTGTTGATATCGGGAGCCAAAAAAACCTCATTTCAGCAGAGGTCATGAAGTGGTTGGGATTACCGACCATAGCACATCCACAACCGTACACCATCGGGTGTCTTCACCAAGGACAGGATCTTTGTGTGAGCCAGCAGTGTCGCCTTCCATACAACATCAAGCCCTTCACGGATGAGGTATTGTGTGACATTACTCCCCTTGAATTTTGTGATGTATTATTAGGACAACCATACTTGTGGAAGCGACATGCTGTGTATGAATCAAGACCTCGTGCTATTATTATTACATTGGGAAATAAGTTGTACAGGGTACCAGAGGTAGCACTGCCTACCACCATCTCTTTGATTACTACAAAACAATGCAGTAAGATCATTTTCAAAACCAGGAAATTTGTTTTCTTGATGATACGCCCTCAACGAAAGAAGAAGACGGTAGCCATGGCCTCTAGACAAGATCCCTCCGCACGACAACTACAGATGGACAAGGTCGTGGAGGAGTACGAGGACATCTTCACCTCCCCACAGGGGTTCCTCTGTAATGTCAGGTCAAGCACTCCGTCGATCTGATCCCTCGTGCGCCGCTACCCAATGGACCAATTTATCAGCGCTCCATTCTAGAGAATGATGAAATCAAGATGCAAATTCAGGAGCTGCTATAGAAAGGTCACATCTGTCCGAGTTCATCACTTTGTGGGAGCTCGATTGTGTTGGTACAGAAGAAGGATGGGACTTGGAGACTCTGTATTGACTATCGGGCGCTGAACAAGATCACTGTCCGTAATAGATACCCAATCCCGCAGATTGATGACCTCTTGGACCAACTAAAGGGGGCAAAATATTTTGACAAGATCGATTTGAAGTTAGGATATCACCAGGTACCAATTGAATCCTCTGATGTGTGGAAGACTGCCTTCAAAGCCAAGGAGGGCCTTTTCGAATGGTTGGTTATGCCTTTCGGATTGATGAATGCTCCTACAACCTTCATGAGGCTAATGGATAACATCTTGTGGCCATTCACCAACTCATTTGTAGTGGTATACTTGGATGACATTCTGATCTTCAGCCAGAGTTGGGAAGAGCCCCTCCACTACATCTGACAGGTTCTCCAAACACTGTGGCAACACAAGCTATGCACCAATTTGGAGAAATGCACTTTTGGCATGACCTAGGTTCAGTATCTGGGATACATTATTGATGAATAGGGGGTGCATGTGGATCCAGCCAAGATCCAAGTCATTCGGGATTGGCCATCTCCAACCACTCTGACAGAGCTTCGCAGCTTTCTAGGTCTTGCCAACTTCTACCGCAGGTTCGTGTTGGGGTTTTCTCATATCAATTGGCCCTTGAGTCAAGTCACCAAGGGAGGTGCAAAAGCAAAATTCTTTTGGTTTGAATCTCAATAGAAGGAATTCATAGAGTTGAAATATCGCCTCTGCACGGCACCAGTGCTTGCGTTACCAGATTTACAACAACCATTTGAGGTCGAGACAGATGCCTCTGACTATGCTATTGGGGCAGTCCTTACTCAACACGGGCATCCAGTGGCATATCACAGTGAAACACTTTCAGACACAGGCCGGAAGTATCCCACTTATGATAAAGAGATGTATTCCATTGTGCAGGCTTGCCGACAATGGAAGCATTACATTTTGGGGGAGGAAACGGTCATCCACATAGACCATCGATCCTTGCAGTTCATACAGACCCAAGGGAAATTGCAGAATGATCGCCATTAGAAGTGGTCTACATACCTGCAACAGTTCCATTTGAATATCATGTATAAGAAAGGCAGCACCAATAATGTTGCAGATTGCCTCAGTCGACCACCGATCATGGTGTTAACCACCGTGCTCAAATCTTGTGGGCACGAGACTTCTAATTGACCACTTCTCTACAAAAGCGACCCAGAATTCGGCCAAACATACCAGACACTCTTGGAGGTTGGCATGTTCCAGATTTTCACCTCCAAGATGCCCAGTTATGCCACTTGGGTCACCTTTGTGTTCCTTCAAACGAGCGTGCCAAGATGATTTGGGAAGCACACTACAGTTGAGCTGCTGGGAATTTCGGGGTCGAGAAAATAGTGGCAGTACTGCAAAAGTATTTCTAATGGCCAAATCTTCGACAGGATGTCGGGAAGTACATCAGATCATGTACTACCCATGCCATTGCCAAACCAACCATCAAGAATCAAGGCCTCTATACCCCACTGCCTTCCCCTAGTCGACCTTGGGAATCCATCTCCATGGATTACATGTCAGGCCTTCCTTCCACTAAGCATGGAAATGACTGTGTTTTTGTGGTTGTCGACAGGTTCTTGAAGATGGCCATTATGGCGACCTGTAAGAAGAATATTACAATAGAAGCCAATGCTAAACTCTTCTTTGAACAAGTGTGGGTGCACTTTGGGATCCCACAATCTATCATCTCAGATCGCGACAGTTGGTTCCTCAGTACATTTTGGTCCAGTCTCTGGAGACACCAAACTCACTAAGTCCACAACCTTCCATCCTCAAACTGATGGCCAAACAGAGGTTGTCAATAGGATGATTGTGCACATCCTGTGCATGTACAACTCAAAGCATCCACGCACATGGGACGAGAGCCTCCCCTATGTTCAGCATAGCTACAACCGAGCTCTTCATAGCTTGACTGGCCACAACCCCTTTCAGGTGGGCTTGGGATTCCAGCCACTATGCCCCATTGATGTGGCCATGCCACTTGCAGCTACTCACACAGGTTCGACTCATGTCCAGTCTGAAATAGACAAGACAACCAGCTTCATTGAGCACATCCAACATATTTGCTAGCAGGTCCATGACATTCTGGAAAAATCAAATGCCAAGTACAAGCAACGACATGATCAACATCGGGTGCCAGACAAGTTTCAAGTGGGAGACAAAGTCTGGTTGCGTTTGCAAAAGGAACGCCTCACTGGAGCCTATCGGAAACTGAGATCAATCTGGTATGGTCCTTACACCATTACTAAGGCTGTGGGAGACAATGCATTTGAGCTCAGCATTTCCCCATTCCTTGGCCTGCACCCAGTGTTCAATGTGGACCGCCTTCGGCCATACTTTCCACCATTGCTAGACACATCCGACATTGCAGAACAACTCACACCACAGAATTAAATCCAGATTGCATGGAACAAGCTGCAACTGATCGGATCATGGACACATAGATCAATAACACTTGCCAACAGAATATCCAACTATATCGAGTTGTCAAAGCAGGCCAACTCCTTCACCAGGGCAAGTGGTTCACCAGGGACCAAGTTCAGCAAAAGTTTCCTCATCTCATGGAGGAACTCAATGCAATGGGGACCATTGCTTCCTAAGGGGGGAGGAATGATCCAGGTGGATATTGGTCGCCACCTACCAAGTCCACTGGACCCCCACCATTGTTTCTCTCAGCATTTTCAGTTTCCTTAATTGTAGCACAACTTACTATTTTTAGCAGTTTTTCGAGTCCTGAACTTCCGGAGTCGTTTTGAGGCCCTAAACAACGTTTTTTAGGAAATATAGGGGCAACATGGGTCCATGGACTGATGTTTTCCTCCCCAAAGTGGTAGTGCTCGAATAGATCTTTCTAATGAGCTATTGTACATGTTAAACGGAGATCGTATGCCAAAGTTACGACCCTGGGAAGTTGATGTACCAATTTACCCAAACGGGGCCCACAGTTTGGCGTTTCATCTTCTAGGGTTAGGTGTTGGAATGTGAAGGGTTTCCATTGTTTCTCAAAAATAAATAGGCCTTCAAGCCTCATTGTAACACAATTCAGAGGCATGTAGCCACCACATCTCTTCTCAGAGATAAGCTACCATCGCCCTAGCTGGTTTATTTCCATTACTGTTTGTAAACATATTTCAGTATTTTACATTAATGAAATGAGGTATTATTTCCACTGCATATCTGTGTTTATGGTTATCTATGTAATTTTTTGCGTTCCTGTTTAAGTTCGGATCAACACAAGCCATTTCTCTTGCAGTCCAATGCGCTGACGGAGTCCAGTTTAATTGGGTGCATTATCTCTGCGGTGAGTTCCTCGCAAATTGCCACGAGGCACGGGAGCTCAACAAGACCTTCCACTATGTGTGGCTCTTGCTGTCTATTGTATTGGTAGCCTAAGAACTATAGGAAGATAGTCAATTCCCCTTGGTCATGCCAGACCTACTAGAAGCAAGGAAGTACGCTTCACTGTGGGCGACCAAGGATGCTCAGCGCATCAAGAATAGCAAGATCTTCTGGATCTTGATGGAAATGAACATCCACACTGCTATCAATCGCAAACCACAGTTGTCACCTACTCTGTTTTCCAACCTGTAGGGGTATGCAGGGTTCAAGAGAGACTTTCACCGTGTGTCGATTAGGGCATGGAAGGGCCCTGAGCAGACATGGTATGACTTGCCTTACTTAGCAACAGATGACACAATTGATGCAGAACTTGATCACTAGCCGGCATAGTGTCGCACTACCTTAGACTTGGCGGTGGGGTCAAGCAATTCCACTGCGCAGCACAAAAAGGAGGAGGTGAAGCTCAAGATGGCACAGCTGGCTGAGAAGAGGAAGAAGGAGGCCACTAATAAGGCTTGGGTGGAGCACGATGTCACCAGGCAGAAGGAAAAGCAGACAGGGGAAATAAAGTGTGGCTATGACAAAGGTGCAAGGTTGCCTTCGCCTAACACAGAGGAAGAAACGAATGAGCAGATAGAGTAGCATGGTGCAGACCCATAGACGGTGTCAGACCATATCAAGCGTCCAAGGGAACAAGAAGAGGTGGGGTCGAGGAAGAAATCCAAGGCCAGCAAGGCATCGCCAGACCCAATCACCCTTACAGAGGGAGATTTGCATGACATTTGAAACACGTTGTGGGATGTCACCACCGAGGCACTACAACAATTCAAGTAGCAACAAAACCTACAATTGGTGGCCATCTAGATGGGTCGGCAGGAGCTGTAGACCTGCACATCACAGGCTGGCACAGTCTCCACCAGCCTCACTATCAGTACTTCAGAAGCTGCCGATAGTGTTGTCGGATGGAGCACTGACCACAGAAGATGAAGCTGACAGGCCCACTATCAGCGTAGGCGCTCCACCTATTGTAGGATGGAGTGATCGTGGAGTTGAGGGCCCGCGAAAACCATGCTTTACAGGTGATCAGTGAGCAGAAAATTAATAATGAATAGATGGCCCTACAGCGAGACTCTTCCATTGCCGTAGTGACTGAGGTAACAAACTGAAACAAGTGCATAGTTCAGGTCATGGAGGAGGCATGACGAATGGTCCCAGAGTTGGCCATTCCTGAGGAAGAACCAGTCGAGGTGCACGTTTGCAAACTTGCTACAGGGGTGTGCAATTCTCGCAATAGTTTACTAAGGTTTAGCTGGAGCTGAACCTATAGATTGTAGATTTACAGTTGAAGGCCCAACCTTCAACTCCACCAGAAGTAAAGGAGCAGCATGCAACCGCTATCATAGAGGTGATAGCGGCGATAGATAGTGCAGCAGCAGACTGCACATAAATTTTTGAAGAATTGTTTGAGGTCCCGACGAGCCTGCAGGAGGACCCTAATGTACAGCGGCTAGAGATCGAAGCACGAGAATTGAAACATCACTATGACAAAGTAAATGGTACAACGTGAAATGTCACTTTCACGCAGTTGAAAGAACAGGTAGATGCAGTGCAGCACAAGGAGGCAGTGCTGAAGGCATGCTTGAAGCCCTGGTTGGATGAGGCTTATTCGGTCACGACCTCTATTGAAGGCAAGCTTTCTAATCTTCAAGCAACTTAGCAGAAACTTTAGGTTGATAGTTCAGGACCAGCAACAGAGCAGTTGGTCAAAGAAGCGAAGCAGGCAGCCACATAGTGCAATGCCGAGGTTGCCGTCATACAGGTCGAGCTGGGAGGTCTTCGCGCCAAGATCTCTGCACCCGTAGAGTGACTCAAGGGAAAGTCACCATGTTTGTGTTGGGGGCCTATTGGGAACCGGTTTCCCCAAGGACAATCTTAGGGCTAAAAGCCCATGTTTTGGTACAATTCTGTAATAAAGTTGTAAAGTCTCCGCATTTTATGGTCACGGAGCGCGAAGGTGTCAAGAGTCATAAAGGGTTGTCTACCCCTATTTTGTAAAGTGAAAAGTCGACTGTAAAGATCCACCCATGGTTCGCGGACCATGGGATTGTATAAAAAGGAGCTAAGTAAGTAAGCTCTAAGTAGTCTTTAGTGAAGAATGAATTAAGGAGTTAAACATTGAGTCTAAGTGTTCTCGGGTCTTAGCGTAGGTAGAGGCTCTGCAGCTGAGTGCCCAAAACAGATAGAGTCTATATTAACTTGAAGATATCAATAAAGAGAAGTATTCTACAAAACTAGTGTATTTATTTCTTATTAATGAATCTAGTTATATTGCATTTTGGGTTTAATTTACAATGTTCATATGATGCATGAATGTATGGGATTATATTGGTTAATTGAACACAAGTAAGAATATCAGTTTACACAGCGCTAATTGTGGTTGATTATTAAGATAAGTAAAACACTTAAGATAACTTGGGAACCTATACAATACATTGTCATAGCCACGTGAAAGTACCTAGATCATGGGTTAAGGCTGCGCAAAGGTCAATCGTACACCTTCGTGGAGGTCCTGAAAGGTAGAGTAAAGGGTAGACTAACATAGCCCTAAGGCTTAGAGACATGCACAAAAGTAGGAACAAAGGGTATAAACTGGCATCATGACCATCTCAGGTTGTGTAAACTTGGTTCCAGCATCCCCCCATACTACTTTGGGTGAGACATCAATCCACGCTCCGCGGGCTGATGCCGAAAGGGCCAGTAGTGTAGGGATTTGTTTGGCTAACTAATGTTGAACCTGGCTCAGGCCATTCACAAAGCCAAGAATCGGTTCATTCCTGTGGATAGCATGCTCTGCTATGAACTAATCTATTTTGTGATTCCACCAATCCATAATCTCTTTCTTGAATATCCTTGACACCATGTTTCAAACCGGTGCTTGTAACTTCTAGTCCTAGTAACGGAACCATTTTTTTCCATGAAAGAGTCATAAAGGGAGAAGACCCTGGGTTCAAGCACGAAGAGCCAACAATGGATCGTTGTATTCTAAGACAATGTCGACATTTTCACCTCACCCAAGTGGTAAGGAGTCTCACCCGAGGTGTGCCATGACCAGAACTAAGAAGGGTTCACCATGGAATCAATGATGCACCAAATGATAATAGATAAACAAAATCACATACATAAATAGGATAACAACATACCATCCATTACTAAGAAACTACTATATGCATGAATCTTATAGGAAATTTAGAATTTTAAGTGGGTCACCACATCATAAACAACCATACACATCATGCTCAGCAACCAGTATGGACTTTACTTCATATTAATTCAACAGTAAACCATTACATAACACATTGGTATTCACCGCAGAAGATTACAATGAATACTCGTACGGACTCACAGGATCTTTCTCTAACTCAAGTGTCCTGCTTGGCTCTGTCTCTGCATTCTAGTTATGTCCTGCCACAACCGACTATCCCATCCACAACACTAACATCCACAGCTTAATCAACCAACCTCTCTTCCTTACAGGCCTTCTCCTTTTATATTTCCCCTGTCACCTGGATTGTCAGTTACCTCTCACCTGTTCTTTCCCTCGGCTACCACTTCTCCTTCCTGTTTTCTCGGTTGCCTTTGTCTTCTGCTGACACCTTACCGCAACCATTCCACAACTGCTTGTTCCTAATTTACTATCCAGCTGTCCTCCCCACAATCTAACCATTGTTGCTGCCACTCATTTCCTCCTCGTTCTTTGGCAAGCCAAAATAATCAAAACCTTTGCAAAATCAAAACGAATGCCCCAACACTAAAATCAATTAATTGACCACAGAACAACATCCTCCCCGTGGAACAACTCCTTAGCGGATTTTTAGGTTGAGACTAATGGAAACATTTCTTAAGTCTACCAATCAAGGAAACCCCTCTGATGGGAATCCTAGTCCTTTTCCTTCTTTTGGAAATATTGGTGCTCCTTATATGGAAACGTTGTCCCTTCCGAGATTTACCATTGGTTTTCTAGTTTGGTTTTTTTTGTCCCCTATGGTTTCGAATGTCCAAACTTCTCTTCAACCAAGTTCCTCCACCTGAACAATATCAACCTCAAATTCATCCTAAAATTGACCCTTTGCCTTCTTCACAAGTTGTTTCTTAATCCATTTCTTCCTTCTCACCTGGTGAAAGCCTTGACTTTAGTAACCAAGAGGCTAAGAAGAAGAAGAAAAGAAAGATTAAGAAGAAGCAAAATATGCAAGGGGACAACCAAACGACCATTGCTATCCATGCAACTAGTATTGAAAAGACTTCCAATCATCCCCACAAAGTTAAATTCCCTTGCAAGTTATGTAAGGATGACCACCTTCTTAGAGATTGTCCTGGTATTCCCAATATATTAGAAGTGTGGTCTACAGGCTCACATCAACCTTTCTCATCAACCTCTAGAGATCATGCTCATGATAAACCATCACCTAGTGATAGTAAGGTCCATGGGAAAAAGGGTAAAGTTAAGTTTCCCTATAGGTTATGTGAAGGGAATCATCCTATTCACCTTTTTCCTTATATTGATGAAGCCTCAAAAGTGTTGGAAAACCTTATAGCTTCTCAGCCTCATCTTATAGTTGGTTATTTCTAGCTTCCTCCCAATCCTCCACTAGTTGATGAAGTGATTGATTAGAAGCTTGATGAAGTTATTGATCAAAATCCATCTCCATTCAATCCCAATCTCTTTGAACATGAATCCCATTAGTCCATTCTCAACAAACCATTGGTTGAGAAAATGGTTGACTTGATTCCACCTTCAACTGAGTGTACATTTCCCATAGAGAGTGAACTTCATATTGCTCGGGTTCTTCTCCTTTCTTCAGGTTCCAATGAACTGGGGGATAGTTATCTCGTTCCCATGGAATAGGGGGGAAATCCTCTTGTTCCCACATTACTAGAGAGCAGTTCTCCAATTCCCGTAGCACAAGGGGGTAGTTCTGTCACTGCCCACGACACCCCCTCCAAGTATTATGGTCACTTCCTTTGATTGTAGTCAACTGGAAAGATATCATCTTCCTCCTTACTTGCCCTTCCATATCATAATGCATGTTTATAATATGGTTGTACAAAGCACAGTTATAGATGAAGGCACGTCTATTAGTATTATGTCCTCAACTACTTGGCAAGCTTTAGGTTCTCACAACTTGTGCTAGTTACCTAGAATCTATTGGATTTTAATAGAGGAACGAGTCAATTGTTGGGGATCCTTCTTCAGTTTCCTATTAATATGGGAGGAAAGAATTTCTATAAAGATGTGATGGTAGTCCAAGGCCCTCTGGATTTTAATTTACTCCTTGGGTGTGACTATGTTTATGACATGGGAGCTCATGTCTCTTCACTCTTTCATGTGATGTGTTTCCTACATGAAGGAAGAATCATGACCACTGACCAACTTTCATTCATTAGTCCTAATTTGACTCCCAATCAACCATATTCCTTAGTCCTTATGTGCAAGTGGTATCTCCCCCACCACAAATTAATTATGTGGAAACCTATTCCATGCCTGCATCTACTTATGATCTAGTAGGTGATGTAATGCATCATTTACTAGGGGAATTGGAATATGATCTATCTAATGGATCCTTTGATACCTTCCAAAGATTTTTTCTCTGATCTGATGAGAACCTCTTGGAAGCCATGGCCTTCTGAAGGTCATGATCAAGGTGTCAGAGTAGGGTTCCTTTCCTTGTGTCAAACTCCTTAAAATATGAAACAAATTCCTTTGAGCATAGTTCTTTTGATGTGTCAAGCTTGTTAAAAAATGAAACAAATCCCCTTCCAATTCTAGTCTTATATTAGATATCGTAAATTCCCAAGCGAGTCTTTCACATGATCTTGTAAATGAACCTTCATTCCATCCACATGTTAGTTACCAATGGTGTACTTCATCTTCCATCAATGTTCACTAACTCTTCATTTCCATCCACATCTTACATCAATGAACCTTCATTTCCATCCACATCTTGAACATGACACTCTTCCACTTCATCTTCGTTGATGTTGGATTGGGAAATTTGCTTGTCTTTTCATTCATCATACCTTTTCAAAGCCTCCATTTTTTGTTTTGGGTCAATATTTCCAACTCCATTCAGTGTCATTGGTGTGTTCAAGAGAAGCCATTCAGTTGATACCTGCTACAAAAATATTAAGCCTTCATTCCATGTCTTTCATTCCTGATCCAATTTTGTATTATCATCGTTCTATCTCAAATCATGATACCCATTTCATGTCATTGATGGGGGATACATCAAGGCCCTCCTGCAACATGTCTCGTCCTATCGACATCAACTCATTATCTAGGAAGTTGACATAGGAAAAACCCTTTGGTACCTTGGTGCTTGGATACATCAATGGAAAGTTTCCTCACTCTCAACAATAGGTTTACATCATTGGCCTTAGAATGAAAAATTATGTGTTGTGTTCAACTTCAACTCATTTATTCACAACATTTAGATTGTATTGTGGTACCTTGAGGACCATTAACATCATCAGCAGTTTCTCTCATGTTTGTTAACGAATTACATCGTTGCCCAATAATCAGATGGTGTCTACCATGTTTGACTCCAACTCAATAATTCACATGGTTAGACTCATACATTGGACGATCATGTGAACGAGATAGAAGACCCCAGATCTAGTTCCAACCATTCGGGTTGCGATTTCAGGGTTGATACAATATCACAATGTATGATGGTTATGATCATACAAATAGTCATCCAGTCATTGGTCCACCCTTTTCAATCAATGGACGTGTCTTTTGATCATTGTACATGTAATGTTAAGCTTTTATGATGAGCATGGGTATGCCTCCCTGAGTAGAGACATCATAATGTAAATGTGTTGTAACATATAATCATCGCACTGGCTGTCCTTGATCCCGACTTATCACCAGGTAAAGCGCTTCAGTCATTAGTTTCCATTTTTGATTTGGCACTTTAGGGGGAAATCTGTTATAGGCCATTTTTCCACATCTGGTAAATAGGCCCCTTAATTGGATCAATCAACACCCTTCTACCATTTGTCATCACTCTTGCACAAATACCCAAGCATGACTCTCGCTAATCCCTATATTTATGCCTTTAATTTCTTGATTTCAATGATTTTAAAGCCCAATGCACCTTGTTTCCTTAAGCGACTGCATTCTTCAGTAGGTTGACCCTCTAAAGACCTACGTTGATCGCCAGTAGGTTCCCTTTGCTAGGGATGCAATGATTTTAGAAATTCGGAAAAAAATAAAAAGAATCTTGAAGCTTCCTCTTCCAAAAGCTTCCAAAGGTTTTTTTAACCATTTTCCTTGGATGAAAGTCTCGAATCCTATCCTATCCTACCTTGGAGATTTCACCCCTTATCCCTTGACTTCATCCTCCCATCAAGAGTGGATTTGAAGCCTAGATTGGTAAATGGATAAGAATTCCTAAACTACCATCCTCTTTTATATATTTAATTCCATGCACAAGCTAGGATTTAGATTCTGGAGGTAGATTCTACCCTCATGCCACTATTGTGAGAGTCATTATTCCATGCATCAGGGTGAAATAGAGATACACTTTCTAACAAGGAAGGACAAGTCAACTTGGAGGAGCTCTTCTACAAGATCAACTCTATATTTGGTTGTAAGTCTCTCCATTTCTATTAATAAAAGGAGTACATTGTTTTCCTATATGTGATGGTATTTTATTCATGTATGTGACTACCATGTTGATCTATTGAATGAAGTTATTAGATTATGCTACATAAATGTCATAGATATTTGGCTTGTGTTTTTTGATTGTGCAGTTTCTAATTATAGAGATCAGAGCTAGGATTGGAGCATATAATCTAAGAGAGGAATGAATGTTGTGACAGATTCTAGGTAGGCTTCATCTCATTGTTCGTTTACTTTAAGGAAGAAATTATAGTCCTTGCTTTATGTTGTTCTAGGTCACTCCACCAGGACTAGGGAAGACACTTGTGTTCGCATTCATAGATTTTGTATAACAAGAAGTCATGGAGAGAGAGAGAGAGAGAGAGAGAGTTGAAGTAGGGAAAGGAAGGACTTAGAAATGGATGGGGTGAGACCTACTAATATGATATAAGTCTCCTTTTATTTTGGAGTACATGATCTCAACTGAGACAGGGGAGGCATACCCATGCCCACCGAGATAACTGAGTACAAGTAATAATGGTGTGCCCAAAAATGTGGAACTGAGCTACAAAGTACATGATACATGATATATAACATGTCGACATCAATGGGACAAAAAGTGGTACAATGATACAATGAGTCCCATATGCATAATATGCCTAGAAAAATAGAGGCCAGGACTGAATACAATAATATCTACTGACATGACTACATGAGACATAATTCCCCTCAAGTTGACATGGTGAGGGGGGTTATCAGAACCAAAGAAGATTTGTTGAATTGGAAAGGGATCTGAAGACCTGAATGGATAATCTAAAGGAGACAGACCATCCTGTGAGTGTTTTGATCAGCGAGATTGAACTAGTTAAATCATCAGAACTGCATTTGAGGCTAGATTACGAGCTACTGGCATTCAGGCATGTGGGGGTCTACCTGAAGGGCCACCCCCTCATGAGGTCTGAAACATCTCACACATGCTTGGGAAATGCTGGTACAATCTACTGGATCACTAGATCATCAAGTGTACAATTCTCAATCGTGTAATAATGAGATGGAGTCGAGCACACGAGAATCAAACAAGCCAAAGGGAAATGAGTATTCCCTTTGCTTGATCTGAGGCACTGAACAATGATGGAAGATGGAACCAAGGTACACCATCCTCTAAACCACTCTCCCAGAATAGATGTGTTGGAGTCGACATAAGAGGGCCCACGAGAGTTGAGGCAATGAGGAGTCCTCAACAAAGGCACAAGGGATATAGTAATGTGATTGATATAATAACACTAGGGATGATGATGGAGGAATAAAATGAGTAGTAGACTAATGACTTCCCTTGTTAGAGCATTTTATGCATTGTTGACCTGACAACGACTGACTCAATTCCAGAGGCGATGGTCAAATACTCAGACAATGGATTTTCAAAGACAGGTAAATATAGATGGAGGCCAAACATTAGTGAAATGGATGAATATGATGCAACAACGGATGAGGTACTGTAACAAGACTCGATGGGACTCTAAACAGACTCCATGGATGTAGGGAATCATTTTTTATGCCTTGAACAAAGGTGAATCGATGATGTTTCCACGTGGGGGAGGCTGAAAAGGGATCATAAAAACATGAGTAAATAATGGTTACTCATGACAAAAATTGACACGTGAGTCTTCAAGTGAAAAGGTAAAATGGTACCAGAGTACAAGCAACTCCAATGAAGAAATTCAATTTTACTAGGTGGTCAAGTGAAACCTCTTGGAAAAAATGGCTTCCTAGTGAAGTGTCAAATTACCAAAAATAAATATATACCCATTATAGAGCTCAATGCAAGATTTCTAATGGTACTGTCAGTTCATCAAGATATGTTACGGTTTGGTCACAATGGGCAACAGAAAAACTAGGGTTTTCCCTATAAAAGGGTTTCTTGCCCCCAAATCCAATTCAGTTGCATATTGAGCCATTAGAGAATTTGGAGAGGAGGAGAAGGCCCTAAATCTTGGCAAGCTCTTAGTGGATAAATCGACCATCAGAATTCAGATCTGTGACTTTCAGATAGGTGACCTAACTTGTCTAAAAATGGCCTTAATGCTTCTTAGAAGGATGGTTCCTAGTGAAGAATTAAGGTAAGAAAGGATGAATATGGGAATGAACTACTAGAGGATGTCTACAGTGATCCCCGCCCACCAAGTCAAATATGGGGACCAAGTGGTTAGTGTGGTATCACATATGGTAGAATGTTTCAATGCATGGTATAAATCATCTACGATATGTATATGGCTCGGCGAAGAGGCTGGTAGGAAAAAACATCCAAGGAATGATAGGATAATTAACCATACCTAGATCATTGAGGTCTAGGCCAAGACTTAAGTTAATAATGTGGGAAGGTGGATAGGGGCCATCATGCCCCCAAGCATGTGATATTTTCCCCCAACATATGATGATGGAGGGGACTAGTTGGCTAAGAATGATTCCCCCTAGTTGGTTGCGTTTATGGAGCGCCATTGTGTTCTAAGTGCTCAAATAAGAGATTCAAGAATTCGGTCCCATTAGCACAAGTTCCTCTAGAGGATGATGAGTAGATGTAGGGGCATAGATGCCCCCGAGTTTTATAGGTGTGGTTTTAGCATGTTATGGGCTTGCCAGATATATTTAAAGTAGTGGACTCCAAACACTTTATCGATGTGGTTCATCATTTGTTATTTATGGTTGTATTCCTATGGAAGAATGTATGATGGGTACAATATGAGAAAGTAAATGATGGATTACCAATCTCACTTCGCACTAGATATATGAATCAAAAGGATTCAATTTCAGGGTTCACATACATGGTGTCACTGTACCAAAAAGTGGTTTTATATATAATGAAATGATGCTCACTTAGATGACACAGTGGTTAAAAACAAAATGTCTAAGGGACTATCTTCTTGATGTAATATGGAGGAGAGATTAATTGGATCATCCCTAGAGTGATCTGAGGTGATATGAGACTATATAGGTTCTTCTAAATAGGGAAGAATAATGGTACTAGAGTCGACCCTACCAGATGAACTAGGAGGGTTGGGGAGAATTTATTCTCCAGGACTCTCGAAAGTGGATGCCCCCTTACCCAAACATTGAGTGGCAATGTAATGGCCACAAGGTGGATGTGGTTCAGGTTCTTGGGTTCAAAGTAAGGGGTGATGGAATCAATCATCATCATGGGAGATAAGTTTCACATGCGCAACTCCATAAGGGTTGGACATATCACTAGTAGATGTGACATCTACCGATGTTGAGACCGAAGTGTTCTCCAAAGAAGTTTCGAAAGAAGAAAAATACCAAACTCCTAAAGAGTCAGAATATATCGAACCCATGGATGCTAATAAGTAGAGAATAGGGGTTGATATAGTTTTCATCTCAACATCAAGAGGGGGAATCAAAATGGTGCGTTGAGAAACCTCCTGTTTTGGAAAAGAAATGTGGCCATAACCGAAAGGTAGAGGACAAGTGGAATGACTACTAGTGACATCTAAGTCATGAAGCACTTGACGCGTATCACGAAAATATTCGAAGAGGGGACAATGATGGGAATAATGGCCAATACTTATCACACAAATCACAAGTGTGATTCATGTGTAAGGATTTGTTCTTCTTGGCGGAATTAGGTAAGGTGACATGGACCTCACGAGTGTTAGAGTTTGGGAAAGTACCAAAGACTACATTCTTAATGTGAGGGAGCTCGAGATAATTATTGGTGGCATGCCCAACGACATCACACAAAGTGCATGGAGGAGTAGGATTTGGTGGTTTAGGAGGAGTGGGAGTTGGTTGGGGTGCCTTGCCTTTGGATCCTTTTTTTTGGTTTTGGCCCCCTCACCAAATGCTTTCAGAGTAGGAGTGGTTTCCTGTTGAGATTCCTATGGAACTAAAGCAAAGAAAGGGGTGGGAACAATGGGTTGAACTAGAGTCAAAGTTGTGTAAGGTTTGAGTTGATTAGGAGGAGTGTTTGCAGGAGGATCAATGTACCATACTGGGATCCCCAAAGTGATGTTAGGAAGAATCAATGTAGCCATAATAGGGGTAGAAAATATTCATGGTGGCAGGAATAAGAAAGTTATCTGACAAGAAGGGTAATGACCTGGGGGAACAAATCCAAGATGGTTAAGACTTGGGGGAACAATTCCTAGTTTAAAAGAACTAGGAGAAATATTGGCATAACGAAATTGACCTAGAGGAATTGTACCTAAAGGTTGAGTTGTGGTGGGAGCTAGAGGTTGCAGAGGGGTTTGCTATTATGAAGGAGTACCTACCACTTGCTGGCAGCCCGTGATGCTTGGAGCATGCAAACAATGGAAGAGCTAGGCTAAGAAGGGGTAGGCGGTGGACCATAATAAGCCCCAAGAAACATGGAACCTTTAGAAACATCAGTTAAGGAAGGGACAATCTTATTTCTACTCATCAATGAGATAGTGATTTGAGAAGAGGTATGAGACTGAGAGTCATAGTAACTCAACTAATCGATAGTAAATATCTTTCCGTTGTGAGGAAAGAAAATCTTGGGAAGGACAACATATGTGAAAACGAACATGGCATAGGTGTAACTACAACCCAACAAGGTATTATAATCTAATGGGGCATCAATAACTTTGAAATCAATCAAGACTATCTTGCCAGCAATAGTGATGGGGCAGGTGCAATATAAACTGAGGGGCTACGAGGGGTGACCATCCAAAGAAAAAAGAGTGATAGTGGATGGTGATAGGTCAGGGGAACCAAGTTTCTTTGAAACAATAGCGTTCATCGCACAGGTGGAGGCACCTTTGTCAATTATACACTACTAGACAATGGTGTTTTTTATGGAGACTGGTATTTGAAAAGCAACAGATGAAGGTAGGGGGGATGTTCTGTTTTTTAAACATAGAAGACAATCAAACAATAATCAAGGGGTTCCACAATCCCTGAAGCATTTAGTAGATATTTATGTTTTCATGGGCACATCTGGAGGACTTCCAATGTTGACATGGCAGCACGAGACTACGCCAAGTCATATATGATGATATAGGTATGGGCAGCTTTAGAAGAAGCAACATATCAATGTAATGGACCTTTGGGGATCTTGGGAGGAACCTCAACTTTAGGTGGAGGGATTTGTAAGGTACCATTTGGCGACGACAGAGTTTCAGTGTAAACTTTGGTTTGGGAATCAGTCGTTGACTTCGCAGGATGCTTGTCATATTGGCACGACCGAGTTTGGAGGTTGACTTGTTTGATGTTGACCTCTTCGGAATTCATCATGAGAATCTGGTAGTTATTTTCACTAGGTTGTGAAGGTTGGGGGGTTTCATTACCTTGGGTGGGTTGGGTAGCCATGTATCCTTGATGAGGAAAAGGATTTGTAAGCATAGCTGGTTTTGATGAAGCAGGAGGGGGAGGAGGTGGAGTAATGGGTTGAGGTCGCCGAGAAGCAGTTTCTTGGGCTTCCCACGCTTATCGCATTTGAGGTAAAATGGGTCATTCATGAGTATAATGGCTAAAATCTCTGCAATAGGCAAAAAATTTATTGCTTCTAAGAGCCTTGTTTTTCTTGGGATGTCTGTTTTTTTGCTGGGTTGCGAGATTAGGATGGTCACCCTTAGGGGCATTAGGTTGTGGACCATGATTTCCTTAATTACCTTGAGGTTGTTGGTTCTGGTTACCCTTCCCCTTATTCCTTATCTTGGGGTTGGGAGGATTGGTAGTACTCTGCTGGGCATACACTCTACCTTGAGGAGGTGTTTACTAGGGTGGCAAAGGTAGAGGAGGCATGGGAGATTGAGGCGGTGGTGCTGGAGTGAGAGGCAGTGCATAAGGATAGTAAGGATTCATGACAACATTTGGATAACTGGGTTGAGAAAAAATTGGCCCTGGAATTGACTGATGTAGGTGGGGATATGCATATGACGTGCTTGTACCTTGGTAAGATTTGACACTTAAAATATCGGGAGGGGGATAGGTGTAAGAAAAATCCCCCTCCGCCCCCCCGGGGGTTGACTGTAACTCATAAAAGGTTGAGGATATGGTGATGGTTGAGGGTTGGAAAGAGATCCAATAATATCATCAACAACATGAGATGCCCTCACTGCATTAGCAACACTAGGCTTAGGTAGAGTGAGGAGAACAGTATAAACATAACCTGACTGGCATATATCAAATCATATTTTAAGTTTATCTAGAGATCTTCTTCCTTAGTCTGAGGGAAGTGAGAGGTGACATATTTACCTATGGGAGACAAAAGTGTTCTTAGAAACCAATCCATATATACATGGTCTTCAAACTCAGGGGCTCTACACATGCTCCTCCTTCTACGCCATTCTTGAACATGGTGAGAAAGGAAGATCGCAGAAGTTTGACAAAAATAAGTTAGAAGTTTAGTACCAATGTCGTATTGGAGAGGTAGCTGGAAATAAGAAATAAAAGCTTTGGCGAGAGTTGCAAAGGTGGAATGTGAGGCATGCGGTTGCTCCACATACCATTTGGAAACAACTCCAATTAGGGTGCGTTGGAAAAGGTGAAGGCAAATGGAGTCTTCGGTAATGGAATTTGATGAACACCAAATGTGAAAAGAGTGAACATGATATGTGGGATCTTCTACAGGATTACCTTTGAACTTGGGGATATCGTAAGGAAGCTTGGTAGGCATAAGAGGCCAATTTGGATTCTGGAGAAGAATTTCGTTGATGAGCTAGCTGAAATAAGGGAGGCTCAAACCAACCATATGAGGAAGCAAGGGGGGGTTAGTGACCATATTGTGAGAGGTTCCACCAGTGGGGTTACCTTAGTTAGGACCTTGGTTACTACCTGGGTTAACATTACCCACATTAGTGCCTCACATGGTGATGGTACGGGAGTGGGAAGATGTAGAATCATAGGAATAACTAGAAGAACCAGAAGAACTAGAGTCAGTATGGGGACTCAATGGAGGACTAGAAGGATGAACTCTAACTCGACAATGAGTAAGATGTCCTAAAGGAGACTGGGGTTGAAGGCCAGGAAGTCTCTGCGAAAAACACCTAGGAGGTGTAATGGTGTCAAGGAAAAGATGACTCAATAGATTAAAGGGTGATGATAGGAGAAAATATTAACAAACAACAACTAAACACTAGTGCAATGGTGCAAATGCAAACTAACTATAATGATATGCTACTCTAATTCAAGAAAATACGTCCTATTAAAGACAAAACGACCTCTAGCCTAAAGATGATAAATCCTCAAACAAGTACTAATTCTATTATTTCAGATGTCCTTCCAAAAGACTTCTTACTTGATGGAATTCGATCCCCGCAAATAGAGTTTTCTAGAGAAAGGTGGGTAGAGAGCCAACTGCTACCCACAACTAGTCCTACAAGGTGTTTTCCTAAGATTGGCCACTAAGGTTACCTTCATCCCATGGGGGTGGTTGGTGATGAGCCCCAAATTTGGTAACATTTTGGGCTCATTTGGCCTAACTACCCTTGCTCAACCCTTCATTTTTCATAACTTATGCATCATTTTTTAGTATATTTATGTCATTTGTACGAATGAGGGCAGTCACTATTCCTAGGTGGCTAACACATGTTTATTTCAGGTTTTTTGACATTTAATGGAGCAAAACCACACAGATGAGGGCTAGGAGACAGCCAAGATGGGATTGAGGTTTTGTAGGAAGGTTGTCCACAGCATTGAATGGCCTTCCTCGTGATCTCCACCCCAACTCCGAGCTCCAACAGCCACCACCACCGAGCTAGAAGGCAGCCAAACGGATTGTGAGGAAACAACAGATTACTCTTAGTTTGGACAACCAAACCCCACTAATTTAGGAGGCCAGCTTGGCCCTTGTAATGTATAAATGATGAGGCTGTAGCCTTCGATGGGGACTTTTGAAACTTTGTTGCATATCCTGGATTACGAGCTGATAGCTCTGTTTTTCTCTTTGGAAGCCATTTTTGGCATGTTATTTGACTTATGACTATTATCTTTTAATGGAAAGCCGGCAGATTTGAGTTCAGTTCTGAGTTCTTAGAGGAGCCATAGCTCTCGGGGTTGGGCCCAACCTGAGAGCAATAGGCCTCCTTTCTTTGTATTGTTACTTTCCTTTCAACATTGTATTTCTTTTCCTTTACATGCATTTGGAAACACAGTTTGCTGAGTTGAATTTCTTGGTGTGATTAAGTAGGTTATTTTTATGAACAAAGTTGCTTTCAGTAGTTTAGATTAGTGTAAGGAGATTGGAGTAATCAGAGTTCCAAAAAGGGTTGACTGCACGCTCACTTCCACCTCCGTTTAGAGACTGGAATTGCAGACCGTGCCACCCACCAAAAACACTGTTTTATACGTTCATGCAAGCTTTGATGCAATGTTCTCGGTTGTAGCAGCATCCATGTGTTCAGATCTTGTGGAATGAGTCGTTGCTTCAATGCCATGCAAGAGTTTCCTTACAAAATCACGTTGTTGTTCTATGGTTTTATAAAAACAGTTAGAATAGGTTGATGAAATCTCGGTTTTGTGCAAGACACGGATGATTTGTTTCATTTACACTGTGCAGTACTACTCCCTCACTCCCCTATCCTTCTAAGCCGTGCCTAGACCATCCACTCATCCCTTAGTTAGACCACTTATCTCCTAACTCTTCTACCACCCACGTGACTTTACCTTTTCGGTCTTCCATCTCCTCTAACCTCCTCTAGGCCAACCAGCTTTGCACACCCCCTCTTCATCTCATCTCTCTCTCCATAAGCCATCACAAGCTCCCCTCCTACCTCCTTGACCATCCATATAGCCTCTTCCACTCATCCATCACCCAAAAATCCTATTGCAGAACATCCTGTAGGAATTAGTGAACTTCCTGTAGAAACTCTGAACATCCTGTAGAACCCCTGCAGACTTCCTGTAGAAGCTTGTAAACATGGTTGCCAAGCATCTGAACTTTATGAACTTCTCTGAAAGGATGCTAGGGATCCCTTAGACCCTCTCTGAGCCTTCCTGACCTTTTCCAAGCATTTCCCTCCTTGATCTATCCCTGCACAGTCAAAACCCAGTTAGAAGCACACACATAATAATCCCAACAACTTGAACAAAAATACAAAAATATGCTTCCTTTAGATCAAAGTAGTCTAGACACATGCATCTCACCTTCCTAGAAGTAATGGCACCTCTTTCAGTATTTTGCATTCCCACCTTTGCATCAGTAGGACTAGCGGGTAGAATTAGGGTTTGCTAGGGTTTTCATTTCTTGTTGGCTTTCAGTTCCTTCCTACAGTAGGTTAATTTCCTTTGAGATAGCTTTCATCCATCGGTTAAAAAGCTTCTTCTGAGAACTCATAGAAGTTGGCTTGAGCCCTAGCGGACTTGTGCCAGCTGACCAAGTGACAGCTGCGACAAGAGCTAGTACTTGTGCATACAGCACCGTCGCTTCCAAGTTTGTTACGAACTACCGGGTTGATAAAATTACAGAAGGAAGCTCCAGGAGTTGTAGCATTATTGCTACAATACTGGAGCCCACCATCCTTTTTGGCACCGTTGCCGGGGAAGCGTCAGAGTATTAGTAATTGTTGCCTTTCTTCTATTTTCCTACTCTCGCCTTCTGCCAAGTAGTTTATTTCATTTCCATTCTGCAAAAGTAGCATATACATTTCTTGCTTTCATAGATTAACATTTCAATTCCGCAATTCCATTTTTGCAAGCGTAGATTAGCATTTCAATTCTGCAAGCGTAGACTAGCATTTCCATTCCTGCAATTTCATTTGAGCAAAGTAGATTAGTTCTTTCCTGCTTTCATTTCAATTCTGCATTTTCATTTCAGCAAGATAATTAGTTGTAGATCAATCTGTTTCAGTTTTTGCAGGTACCAGAGAAAAAAACAAAACCAATCAAAAGTCTTTCCATTTCATGCCTCGTAGGAATCGAGATAAAACAGGCAAATTCTTACCCAACACCCCCACTACATCACTGAGTCACCCTTCTCTCTTCTTCGGTGACAGTGATCCAGAAGAACCTATAGGTGAACCTCCTGAGATATACGAAGATCCTATAGCAGAAGAAGAGTTAGAGACCATTCCATCTGAAGCTATGGCTGACAATAGGGGAGAAGATGAGAGAATAGAAGGTGCCTTCCCCATCCGAGAGACCAATGGAGACATGAAAATGAAGAACATTAGCCCCTACGCCTTACCTCACCTCCATGGACTAACTACTGAAGATCCTGATACCTTCCTGTTTGAGTTTGTTGTCCTTTGTCGAACCTATGACTATACTGAAGATGAACAGAAGCTGAAACTCTTCCCCTCAACCCTTAAGGATGCAGCATTACGCTGGTTCATGGGCTTACCTGGGAACAGTATCACCACTTGGGCTCAGATGCAGCAAGCTTTCAATACCAAGTACCAGGACTACTGTAGATCCAAGGAAACCAAGGGAGAAATCTTTCGGATGACCATGGGAAATGATGAGTCCTTAGAGGATTACGAGGAAAGGTTCCAACTTAGCTATAAACGGGCTAGGTGCACACTTGACCCTGAATCCCTCAAGTTGGTCCTGCTCCGAGGAGTCCCTGAAGACCTCTTAGATACCCTTCACATGTTAGCTGGAGGAGATATTTACCAACTGCCTTATGAGGACATAAAGACTGTGTTTAGAAACCACTCTAGGGCAGCCCGGAAACGAGGTAGAGGAAACCTCCTCTCAACTAGTATTCCTTTCTCCAAACATGAGTTTGCAAATCAATTAGAGGATCTCAAGAGTGAGGTGAGACAGACCATTGCCATGCAACTTGATACATTCAGGATCCAGCAGAAGAAGGAAGAAGCTGAGAGGGCCTTGGCTATCTTCTGCCCTAGGTGTACAAGGAAACACCCTAAGAACGAATGCCCATTACATTCGGTTGAAGTATGTTTTGTTTGTGAGGAGGACCATCCCACAAACCAATGTCCAACCTTACCTGGGCTTAAAGCCATGTATCAAAGGACATAAGCCCCCACCGAACCTCTCTATTTCCTCAACCAAAGGAGGCCACAAGGACCTAGACCTTACCAGCAGGGGATGCAAGGGGCACCCCAAGCCTATTACAGCCCCAACCAAGCTACTCCTATGCCTTCCTGGGGTCCCCCTGCTCATCCTTCCTGGTCTATGCCTCCTCCATGGTCTTACCTACCTCAGTACCATACTCAACCCACTACTCAGTCGTATCACTCACATGCCCAGCCACAGCCTCAGTGGAATGCACCTCAATCGGGGTGGAGGCCCCAGTACAACACTCCTCCTGCCATTTTGCCTCCACCACCAGTTCAACCACAACCATTACCTCCTGCTCCTCCAAGGCAACCTCAAATGCCTGCTCAATCGAACCCGAACCCCAACAACAGACAGGCCCAGCAGTTATATACTGGGGAAACATCATGCCCTACCTATGCTGTGGAGATCCAAGAGATCAACCTGCGATCTGGAAAGACTCTTCCGGATCGCCAACCTCCTCCCCCAGAGGACGAGGAAGACAAACAGGAAAGTGAACCAAAGGCTATTCCACCCTTTCCTGAGAGACTAACAGCCACCACACAACCCAACCTAGAGGAGGATGAGCTTCTGGGAGAGCTCAAACAGTTGTGTGTGAAAATACCACTTCTCCAAGCCATCAAGGATGTACCAATATACAACAAACTCGTTAAGGAAAAGTGTTTCAGACACCCAGGCAGGCGAAAGAGGGATGCTTCAACCATCAATGTCATAGGACAACTGTCTGACCTTATGTTGGGACAAGTCATCTGCCCAAAGTATCTAGATCCTGGGAGTCCTGTAGTAGATGTCCACATCAATGGCACCATCATACCTCACACCTTGATTGATCTGGGGGCTGCCATTAATGTGATGACTAGAGATACCATGCTCAAACTCAACCTTCAGGGTTCCTTGAGGAAGACCTCGACAGTCCTACAACTAGCAAATCGCTCCACCGTGACTCCCGAAGGGATTGTGGAGGATGTCTTGGTCTCTGTTGACTCTTGGGAATACCCTGCAAATTTCTTGGTGCTGCAACCAAAGGCAAAGCTCACTGGATATCCTGTTATTTTGGGAAGGCCTTGGTTAGCCACTGCAGATGCTTACATAAGTTGTCGTGCAGGAAACATGACCATCAAAATGGTCTTATGTCCAAGCAGCTAGTCCTATGCCCTCCTACCCAACCCTCATTAGAGCATGACTTACCACTTTGGTTGGAGGAAGGAGAAGAGGATGAGGTGTATTCAGCACCTTTGTGCACCCTAGACACCACTAGGGGAGACCCCCCAACCGAGGACGATTTGATTGAGACCTTGATCCAGAATCCACCTCCCAGTGCACTGTCCTTAGAAAAATTGGTGGAGGATGCCCAAGCCAGCACCTTAGTGGACCTTTGTGCGACCAACCCTGTCACTCCCAGAGTCAAGAATGTGGAGTTCGGCCCTGAGAGAACGTTAAAGATCAGCTCCTCCCTATCTCCTTCCCAGGAAAAGGAGCTGTGTAGTCTGTTGGCCAGTCATCTAGATGCTTTTGCTTGGAGCTATAAGGAGATGAAAGGAGTCCATCCTTCGGTCTGTACCCATCACATCTACATCAAAGAGGATTGTAAACCGGTTAGGCAACCCCAGAGGAGGATGAATCCAGCCCTTAAGGACATTTTCAAGGACGAATTACAAAAACTGTTGGATGCCGGATTCATTTACCCCATCTCTGATAGCGAATGGGTGTCCCCTCTGGTGTTGGTTCCCAAGAAAAATGGGAAGTGGAGAATCTGTGTGGACTACCGAGAACTGAACAAAGCTAAAAAGAAAGACCATTTCCCTCTACCTTTCATAGATCAAGTGTTGGATGGACTGGAAGGAAAGAAGTTTTTCTCTTTCCTAGATGGGTTTAGCGGGTACAACCAAATCCAAATCAGCCCGGAAGACCAAGATAAGACCACCTTCACTTGTCCCTGGGGTACCTTTGCCTACCGAGTTCTTCCCTTTGGGCTATGCAATGCTCCTGCTACCTTCCAGAGAGCCGTTTTGAGCATCTTTTCCGAGCTGGTCCACGATGCGGTGGAAATCTATATGGATGACTTCACTCCTTATGGGTCCAACTTCCAGGAAGCATTGTCCAATCTGGGAAAATTCCTAACCAAATGCATTGAGATGAACCTGTCCCTTAGTCTTGAAAAATGTGAATTCTTGATGATTGAAGGGACCGTGCTAGGCCATACCATTTCTTGCCAAGGGTTACAGGTGGATCCTAACAAAATTGCTCTCATCAAGAAGGTTCCACCTCCTCAAAAGGTAAGGGATGTTCGGAGTTTCTTAGGATTAGCAGGGTATTACAGGAGATTCATTAAAGACTTCAGCAAGCTAGCCTCGCCATTGTTTGGCCTGTTGGCAAAAGATGTGGAGTTTAAGTGGACTGACGATTGTCAGAGGGCTCTGAATGAATTAAAGGACAAGTTGGTGTCTGCCCCAATCTTGAGAGGTCCAAACTGGGCCCTACCTTTCCACATCCACACTGATGCCTCGAACAAAGCCATAGGGGCAGCCTTAGGACAAGTTGAACAAAAAATTTCGTATGCCATTTACTTTGTTAGCAAAAACTTATCCAAAGCAGAACTGAATTACACTGTAACTGAGAAAGAATTCTTGGCTGTGGTCCATGCACTAAAAAAGTTCTGACATTATATCACTGGCTATCAAACATTTGTACATACTGATCATGCTACAATTAGATATTTAATGAATAAACCAGATGTGAATGCTCGTATTATTAGATGGTTACTTTTGTTGCAGCAGTTTGATTTGACTATCGTTGACAAACCAGGTAAAGAAAATGTTGTTGCTGACTTTTTATCTAGATTGGATTTATCTGCAGATGAGGATGGAACAGTGGATGACCAGATGCCCGATGAACATCTGTTTGCTATTTCAGTACTCTCTCCATGGTTTGCTGATATAGCAAACTACCTTGTTTCAGCACAGTTCCCTCCGCACCTATCCTCCAGAGAGAAGAGCAGAATCATCAGAAAAAGTGCCTCATTCACTTGGATCGGGGGCAACCTGTTCAAGCTTGGCCCTGATCAGATCTTAAGGCGTTGTGTAAGGGAGGAGGAAGTCTTTGATATCCTCCTCACCTGTCATGATGGGCCTTGTGGAGGACATTTCGCAGCAAAGAGGACTGCCTTCAAAATCTTGCAGGCAGGTTACTATTGGCCCACACTTCATCAAGATGTCAGACGGTATATCAGCCAATGTGACCAATGCCAAAGAATGGGGAAACCGAGTCAAAGGGATGAGATGCCTCTCCAACCTCAAGTGACTCTTGAGCCATTTGAGAAGTGGGGTATGGATTTTATGGGTCCAATCAACCTTCCTTCGAGGCAAAGGTCTTACATCATTGTGTGCACCGACTACCTGACAAAGTGGGCAGAAACTAAAGCACTCAAAGCAGCGACAGAAGAAAAGGTGGCTGAGTTCTTAAGGGAAAACATCTTCTACAAATTTGGCTACCCAAGAGAGCTAGTCACCGATCAAGGAAGCCAGTTCACATCCAACTTGATTGAAGACTTACTAGCTCATCACAAAATCAAGCATAGGACTTCCACCCTGTTGGAGAGGCAAATCCCCTCTACGGATAGAGGCGATCCCTACTAGCCCAGAATGGGACTAGCAACAATCAATCAATGCTACTGTGCAAGTTCCTAATTGCAATTAAAAGAGAGGCAAAGAACACCTACTTGGATTCCAACTCTATTGTTTGATGAAGAGATGCCGCTCTCGCTCCTTCGCCTTGGCCGGTCACAATCTTCCGCTATCTCCGCGAATAGATACCTGCACACACGAAGAGAAAGACAAACACAAGCGTGAAATCTAATAAAAGCAATTATACATCAGTCAGAAAGTATGTAATTCACATTAACCATTGCAAGACAAATGAGAATGGAACCATAACAGTAGTCATCTATTATTAAATCAATAACAGAGAAAGGTACAACCAATGTTCTGACGCTGAGTCCTTCTCTTGAGGGTCCAGCCAACAAGTCTCTTAAGCATTCACCCTTGGAGGTAAGTTCTCCCAACACAAAAAGCTCTCTCTCACACAAGCAATACTCACAACCTTCCTTAAGCTTCCTCTAGAAA
This sequence comes from Pinus tabuliformis, assembly GCA_031772625.1. Lineage (NCBI taxonomy): Eukaryota > Viridiplantae > Streptophyta > Pinopsida > Pinales > Pinaceae > Pinus > Pinus tabuliformis. The sequence continues at coordinate 764,771,450 of CM062804.1, read as the reverse complement.
AACCACACTTGTCACACCAACTTCCTACTAGCAGCAACAAACCAAGCACTATGAATTCCACACTATCCAAACTAGCTGCTCATGGTAATGGTGGAGGTTTAAATAGAGGAGGAGTCTCCATGGATGGTGGGAGGACAAGCTTATCTTCAAGGAAGGTGGTTCCAAATGATGAACAGACATGCCATAGAAGGGAGGGCGATACTCACAAGGCTAAAAACCAGACCTGGAACCATCTGGAAGGCTGGCTGTTTGAACAAATTCGCCCAAACTGGATCAGCGCGGGTGTAACACTGAACTGACGCGCTGACAGCGCATCACATAAACAGATAAGACTGTGTCAGCGCGGCTTGATACTTTCATAGGATGCGCTGGCGCATAAAATTCGACCAGCGCGGGAAACCCGTGTGCTTCCGCGCTGGCAGCGCACCAGTAACACTATAAGCCGCCAGTCAGCGCGGTTATTTTAATGACAGACGCGCTGATGCAATAAACTTAGGCAAAGTGGGTCATTTGGCCAGTTTAGAGAGCATGAACATGGTGGATTTGATTTCATGGCATGATAGGGAGACTGACAAGGAGACAGTGACAAATTACTGCGTAACAGATGCCCCCTAAAGCATGAAGCCCGAGAGAGTGGGAGGGGTGAAATGCTTTACAAAACTGCTGAACTGGAACACCACCAGGAAGGACCTGCATGAATGTACAACTGATATCTCGATCACATGTAGTCTAGGCATGGGCGCAGCCATCCAAAAGACATACGAAGAAGGTCTGTGGTATGGACGCAGCCACCCAGCTGAAGAGACCATAAATATAAGAGGGTATGGTCGCAGCCATCCCAAAGACTCAGGTATGGGCGCAACCATCCATCAATGAGTCATGTAATAACAATCCACAAAATCGCAGCCTGGTTCACAACAGACAAAAACCAGGGTCTTGCGCTCCATCCCATCCCGAACAAAGTACAAGTTCAAGCATGTGAATACATGAGCTGAAGTCGAACATGCATGAACATCGTCTGATTACCAGTCAATGATGAAAACTATTAACAGACGCGAGAGGTACCACCAATGATGACAATGGTCCTCAAGGTACTGATAGGTACAATCTGCGGCGTGTGAATCAATGAGCTGGTGTCGAACACCCGCAGAATCATCCGATCGGAGGCTGATGATGAAAACCTCACGTCGAACACGAAGAACTTGCCATTGAGGCATGCAGGCTCTAAGGCACCTGAAGGGAGTCTCTAGGTCACTTTCCTGGATAATGAGCTGGAGTCGACAGGAAGTAACCTTGATCGAAGGTGGGCCATGATGTTTCCCACATCATCGACACGAGACAGAGAAGGATAAAAGATTTTGTGTGAGACATCAGAGGGAGGCGGTAATCTTGCAGAGGTCAACTTCTCTTGAACATATCGGCGGCACAAAAGCGGATTTGGTAGTATCTGACATCAAATGAGCAGAGGTCATGGTGACAAGGCAATGAGCAGATGAGAGGTCAAATAGGATATCCCAAACCCACGGAGGCTAGTGTAAAACCAAGATGAGAAATCCCCACCCAGACACGAATGCAGAGGAGTGCCATGTTCAAGAGCGACATACTGCCGACACGACCATTATTACAGTTTCATTTTCCCCACCATTTCTGGCAGGTACCCCGGTTATTTTTGGATGACAAGCTTGACGAGGATAGCATATGCTTGGAGAGGCGTCATTTCGACGATGTCCGATGTCATTGAGTTTTAACGAGCCTGACAAAGGAGGAGCTCGGCGTCTTTTCTTGTTTAGAGAGTCTGAAAAGACAGCGGAAAAGGAAACTCCAGGGGTGTCCTTTTTCGTAAAGTTGTGTCTCTCGAGCCCGAAAAAGTATAAAACAATGCTCGAAAGAACCGCCCGACCATTACGATCGAGGAGTACTTTTCGTGAATAGTAGCTTCGACCCGAAAAAGTAAAAAAGCGGTCAGAAGCACGTCGTTTTAGAGCCAATAACGAGCGCGAAACGACAAACACCCGGCGATCTTTTTAAGTTACACGGTCGGAAAAAGAGCTTAAAACGACCGCCTCCCGTTCCTTTTAACGAGCCGAAAGGAATTTCGGCCATCTTTTCTTGATACATGTCGGAAAAGAGCTTAAAGACGACATTTTTTGGGACCAAGTGCACGAAGAATCGTTATGACCACGCCGGTTACTATAACCTGCACAAGAACACCACCCGCATAAACCTGTTCGATATGTGTAAAAACATAATAAAACATGCATAACAGCATAATATAGTGACATTAGTGCTAAACCCATGGTAAAAATACGACAAAAACCCACATTGATAAGAAATTATAGCTAATTATGAATTTTTTACCATAAATAGGGGGGTAAAAGTCATTTTTTACCATTGTTACCATTTTGAGTTGTGAAGAACGTTGAGGAGCTGCAAGGTTGACGGAGCAATTTCCAGCCCGTACGGACACCATTCATCCGGCAGCTTGTTCCAGGTAGGTTCTCCTCTCCCTGCGTTTCATTTTGAGCCTTTTTTTGAGCAATTCCACGGTGGGATGTGGCCCTTTGGGCGAATTTTTTGAGCGTTGATGCGCTCTCGGTCAGCGCGGGTTTCCCGCTCGGGTCTGCGCTGATCGATTTATATTTACACGTACCACCTCATGGGTCAGCGCAGAAAACACGTGTTCTTCCGCGCTGACCCAAGGAAAAAACAACGGTGCGCCATTATCAGTGCGACTGTTTTAAAAACAGCCGCGCTGGTGCCGTAAAGATTTATTTTTTAAGAATTGAACGTACAAATCTCAACGGTTAGCATCCTAATGTTTTTTCATGGTCTTGCAGGGCAAAATGGATTTTGTTTGGCAAGAGAGATCTCACGATGATGAGGATATAACCGCCTATGCACTTGCCGAATGCCGAAATGCAATGCGAGCATGCGGTTTCTTGAAATTCTTCCTTACTCCGCGCCTGAGGGCGCAACCTGACTTGCTTGAGTTCTTAATCAGAGCTTGGAACCCAGTGGATGGGAAATTCACAATCCGTGGCCAGGACATTGAGTTTGATTCCACGGACATTTATTTTTTGACTGGATTATCACGCCGGGGCCAGATGCCCATCCTGGAGGGGCAACGGCCCAGCGGTGAGACTCTTGATCAGCTCATGGCTCGAGTGTGCCCACGGGCTGTGAAAACACGGAGCGGGAAAGTTGGTATCCCGACAGTGGAGGACATGCCTCTTCGCACCATACTCTTTCTAGTGACACGGGCAGCGGGTTCTTTGGCCAATCATGAGGCCTCAAAGACCCAACTACTACTAGCTCTGGAGTGCTTACAGCCCACCATTTTCAACTGGGCAGCAGCTGTGACCACTAGCATGAAGAGGCAACTTAACAACTGCCGACGCGGAGAGTCGAAGCAGTTTGCATATGGGTCGCTTCTACTGCCGCTTATGCTGGAGCGGGTGCCGGCCCTACAGCTACAGACCATGGCCGTGGATCCACCTAGAGGTCCTTAGGAGACGAGGGCCAGTCGCTGGGCCCGCGTCATGCCACGTGGAGGTGGAGGCCGCCCAGTGTCTTGGGGATTGTATTTCCGAGAGTGGCTGGATCGACAGGTTGTCATCGTGGAGGACTGGCCATATGCTGGCATGGACTTCCGCAATGATCCTGACATGCTACTTCCCGCAGGAGAACATTGGGACGATGGAGGTATGACACTTGATCTCTTTTCAATGTTTTTTGATGTTTTTGATTTTTTATGTACATGTCTTGATAAATGTCACGGTGTGCAGATGTGGGACCTGTGAGACCCATTGGCCTAGCCCCAACGGCACGGAGAGAGGGGCAAGGAGCTGGAGCCCTAGCCCTAGTCCCTCCAGGAGTTGATACGTCGGAGACTGTAGCTCGCAACCTCGAGGGTTTGCTGGAGGGGGTGCCAGATTATCAGGGGGTCGAGGAGGTCCCTATAGAGCATCAGATCCACACAGTGGGAGTGGCACCCAGGATGCATCGCCTTTTGAGGCGAGTGGCACGGGCAGCAGTATGCTATAGAGAGCATAACCTAGATCAGTAGTCACCTAGGTTTTACTTCCACTGATGTTTTGAGAGACACATGTCTTGGATGTACTGAGGACACCGGCGTTATTTTTTGGACATATACACTTATTTTTGAGCGCCTCAGTGCGCCACACGATATATATATATATATACTATTTTTGGATGGATCGTTTCACATGTGATGATGTTTTTTAATATGTTATGCAAATGTCTAATACAAATGTGATCTAATGTATCAGTTGCACAACACACGACCCATGCATTTTAATTTTTATGCAAGCTTAAAAGTACATATGCAGGCACACATGCAAACTATGCTTGGAAAAAAAAAATTATTTACACATGCTTATTCTATGGTCTTATTATGTTTTCTATATCTTCTTGTATGGTGTTTATCTATTACGCAAATTCCTATCCAACACATGGTTTGCCAATGCATCGGTTAACGTATTTAATCGTCTCGGAATATGTTGATATGTGATATAATCAAAATTCCTTTCTAACAATCTCACACGTAAATACAACCTTAGAATGCGTTGGTCTCTGACGGAATACCGCCCGTTGAGTTGATGGACAACAAGTTGAGAGTCCAGGTTTACCACCAAAGCACGGATGCCAAGATCAACTGCTTCGGCTAGCAATTCAATTACAGCACTGTATTCGGCAACATTGTTGGTGGTACGGCCCAAGCACATGCCTTGAAGGTCTAGCAACTCGCCGTGAGGATCGTAGATCGCCCACGCCGCAGAAGACAAATTGCAAGTACTACGGCAGGCGCCATCAGCGAAGCCAACGTAAGGTGTACTAGACATCTGCACAAGAAGCAGAAAACAAAATAAGAGGCAAACACGCCTTCACACCAAAGCAAAACTTGAAATCATGCACACATGACACACTTGCTAAGAACATACGTATGTACAAACTAGGTGCACGAGATCATGCGTAATATTTTTTCAAATAAAGCCCGTTGCGGGGCTTGTCAAGAGGATTTCCTTCGTAATCGATGAGCTCATATGCCCCCTTTTGCAAAACTCTCTTCACGATATAGGGGCCTAGCCACATGGATTCGAGTTTACCTGCCCCCAGCTTATCCTTAGCTTGATCGTAGAGCAGTACTAGATCTCCCTCAACAAAGGAACGAGGTTGAATGGTATTGTCGAAGTGAGCCTTAACCCTCTTCTTCTGTGCTTCAATAGCCAGAGAAGCTAAGCGACGGGTCTCATCTAGCCTTTCTAAATAGAGAAGCCATTCCTCCACCGGAGTGGTGTTGGGGAGCAACTCGACAGCTAACTTTAACGAAGGAATCTCACACTCAACAGGAAGGGTGGCCTCCAGTCCATAAACAAGCTGAAAAGGAGTGAAACCGGTGGCGTCCTTCACAGAGGTCTGGTAAGCCCACAAGGCGGGGAACAGCATCAGATGCCAGTTAGACTTGTGCGTATTCACGGTACGTTGGAGCATTGTGATCAAAACTTTGTTCACGGCTTCAACTTGGCCGTTGGATTGAGGGTAATACGGCGTCGAGCTATCTTGACGCAAGCCTAGCTGGGTCGTTAGTTCCGTCATCATGTGATTATGGAAATGTTTTCCGTGATCTGTGACAATAGCCTGGGGGACTCCGAACCGAGTAATGACATGATTAAACAAAAACTGCGCCGCCGTGTAACCGTCTTCGTTCAATGTAGGCATCGCCTCGGCCCATTTGGTGAAATAATCCACGGCAACGATGATGTACCCATGCCCCCCGGCCGAACAAGGGTTACAGGACGTATAATCGATGCCCCATTTGGCAAATGGACCTACGGAAACAACGGGGTGCAGTGGTGCAGGAGGTGCACGCATTTTCCGGTGGTAAACCTGACATTCATGACATGCACGGACGGCAAGGATGCAATCCTTGAAGATAGAAGGCCAGAAATAACTAGCACGGAGAATTTTCTGGGCGGTAGCATATCCGGACATATGGCCGCCACAAGCACCGGAGTGGCAGTCATTCAACACCCGCTCAGCCTCCTCGAGAGTCAAGCATCGGCGAAGAACAGAATCAACGCCGAGGCGGTACAGGGTATCGCCAATAATGCGATAGGGTTGAGCTTGGTGACGAATCCTCCGTCGAGCATCTTTCAATACATTAGGACGGAAGGAAGATGTCTGCAAATAGACTATTATGTCCCCATACCAAGGGTCGAGGGTGCTGATCAGAAATAATGTTTCATCCGGGATATGCTCTTCCGAACGGGATGGTGCAGAAGAGGATGGCAAAGAACAGAGCAATTCTGCAAAGACCAGAGACTTCTTAGACTTGGCAGCAGTAAATTCCAAGTCAAACTCTTGTAGGATGACAATCCATTTCGAGTACTTGCCCCCCAGCAGCTGATGCGACAAGATGTAGGTCATTGGGTTGCAGTCGGAAATCACGGTCGTAGTGCGCAATAGGATATAGTGCCGGAATCGTTGGACGGCGCAGACAGCTGCCAATGCCAACTTCTCGACATAAGCGTAACGAGTTTCCGTATCCAGGAGATTGCGACTAAGGTAATAGATAACGTGCTCGTTGCCATCATCATCATCCTGTACCAGTACCATGCCGATGGTGGTATCAGCGGCAGCTAGATAGAGAGAATAATCACGGTGATAGTTCGGAGGTCTTAGGAGTGGGGCCGAGACAAGGAGGTCCTTGAGTCGCTCGAAAGACTCCTGGGCGATGGCATCCCAACGAAAGGGTGTGTCTCGCTTTAATAACAGTGTGAAACCCTTAGCCACCTCGGCATAATTCGGAATGAATCGTCTAAGGAAATTCACTTTGCCCTGCAAGCTCTGCAATTGTTGCAAGGAAGCAGGGGGAGGAAGATTCAAAATGGCCTCAACTTTGAGGGGATCCAGACAGATGCCTTCTCGGGAGACGATAAACCCGAGCAGTCGGCCAGATTCTACGCAGAAGACACACTTATGAGGATTAAGCCTTATACGGTAGTGTCGACAACGGAGAAAAATCTCGCGAAGATGAGAGGGATGGTCCTGACGCTTAGCTGAATGAGCTGGAAGGTCATCCAGGTAAGGCTGTACAATGTGACGAATATCATGAAAGGCATAAGACATTGCACGTTTAAATGTAGCGCCGACATTCTTTAGACCGAAAGGAATCTTCTTATAGGCGAAGGTGCCCCAAGGACAAATAAAAGTTGTCTTATGCTGGTCTGTGGGTGCAATGTTGATCTGGTTATAGCCAGAGAAGCCATCCATAAATGAGTAAATCTCACTTCCGGCGCATTCATCAATAAGTTGATCAATGAAGGGCGTAGGAAAGTTATCCTTCGGACAGGCACGATTGATATCACAGTAGTCAACACAGACCCGGATAGTACCCTGCTTTTTATTCACAGGGACTATATTAGACACCCAATCCGTAAGAGGAATGGGGTAGATGAAGCCAGCTTTAAGAAGCTTTTCGACTTCGGCCTTGATGGCTGCAGCCTTTCGGGGGTGCACTGGGCATAAGCACTGACGAACAAGCTTAGCATCTTGGTATGTAGGTATTTCGTGCACCACTATACTAGGATCGATGCCAGGCATTTCCTCATAGGACCATGTGAAGACATCACGAAATTCGCGAAATAAAGCAGTATAGAGTTGAACTTCCTCAGGAGTGCAAGTGACTCCTATATGAATGTGCTCGACGATCCCTGGTTTGACAGAGATGTCGATCGGTTGGGTTTGCGTGATATTTCCCATATTTCCCTCTGGCACTTGATAAAGCTGAATGGGTGTTTGGAGGGGCGGTGATGGGACGCATGAAGCAAACCTTTCGAGACATGCGGTCATTTCCAGATGGGGAGGGAGAAACGAAGAGCGATGGTGGTGATCTGACCAAGGGAGCTCTTCGAGAGACATAGTCTCTATGATGGCTTCGTCAGAGGGAAATATCTCCTTTAGTGGATCCGAAGTAGCCTCATCTCCTAGCCAAGGGAAATGATCATATGAATCGGGGACACTGCTCGGAAGAGTAGGTTCATCAGGGGGAGCTGATGCAGCGACAATCTCGATGTAGTTGAGTTCGGCAGGACTCAACGGCATCATATGACCCCAAGAGTCTTCTTGGTTAACAGGAGGAAGAACCCACGGATCTGATCGTACATAGATCATGTTGATAGGGGCGAGATTTGGGGGTGGGTGGGGAAAGACTCCCATTAGAGTGGGATCTTTGAAAAGTCCAGCACCCACGTTCACGAGTGACTTTGAGGTATGCTCCACAAATGGCACATTACCTTCAGAAGAAGAGGCGAAGAAAGAGAGCTGGTCCACCGTGACAATCTTCCCCTGGTGAGGGAAACGAATGACACAGAACAGGGAGGAAGCCACGGCTTGCATGGCGTAAGTCCAGCTCCGTCCGAGGAGGAGGTTGTAGGTCAGATTGGCGTCAACAACTTCAACCTCTACTTCTACGGTCTTTCCTTCCAAAGAGATGGGTAAGCGTTGGAGGATACCGTAAGGGCGCGATTCTCTTCCATCGAAAGCTTCTAACGTCGTAGGGGACTGACTCAAAGCAGGGGAACCAATCGCCTTCCAGCAAGCAACAGACATGATGCAGGTTGAGGCACCTTCATCAATAACCGTACGATGAATCGTTCTGCTATTGATGATGACCTGTATAAGGAAAGCGACTTGGTGAGGCAGTCTCTGTGTAAAACCCTCGAGATCGAAAGAAATCAAATCTGAATCTGCCGGGTCGATGCCACCAATTGCTGATAGCAGGGACTTCCTCTGGGAGGGGCAGCTCTGGAGGACTTCTAGAGCGGACATAGCAGACGGAGCCTGAGCTAAGTCCTCAACAATGCTATAGTGCTGGGCAGCACGAGCATTAGGGTTGTAAGATGACTTCCTGAGTACACCTTTTGGAGGGGGTCGGGGGATCGTCTCAGTGCTGGGCCTTTCGATGTGGAGAGGACCAGAACTAGACGGAGGAGCGCTGGAGGGAACCTCCGGCTCTTTCCCGGCACGAGATGGATAATCTTTCGCTCGAGTTGAAACATGGATGGGGATCGTGCCAGCCATGAACACTTGAGAACCGAACGAGGAAGAGGATTGAGATGGGTCTGCCACCATTTGAGTCTGCTGGGAAGGGAAAGGCTCTTTGAGCACAGCAGGGGTCCCAGGAGCACCTTTCAATAACCGACTAACTTCGGACCGCCTTGGGCAGTCCTTAGTGTAGTGATCCTTATCACATATGAGACAAGGATACTTAGGTTTTTGTTTAGCTCCTTCCTCGGGTGGAGGTTTAGGGGCATCTTGCTTGGGCTGACTAGATTTCTCTTTAGCTTTCCCTTTCTTTTTCCCTTTTGAGGATTTATCCGCCACGGTGGACTGGACGGCGTTTACCTCAGAGGTACTTCCAGGATTAGATTGGCCCTGAGAAGCATTTTCATTAGAAGCGTTCTTCTTTTGCTTCCCAAGGTTCGCAGCTGATTTCTTTGATGACGAGTTCACAGAGCCAATGACCCCATCAACAGATGGTTTGGGCGGAGCCTTGGTCTGTCTAGGCCTCGAGGCGTCTGGCAAATAATCATATAGAGTACCCGACTGAGAGTATACTAAGTCTAGGTACTAAGCTCGCGTGATCGCTTGCTCTTCAGTTACACAAGCTCCCATAGCGATGTCTTTTGCAATTTTAGGGACAAAGGAAGTTGTGTACCAATCGGTCAGGAGTTGATCAGGAATCCAGAATTTGATCAAACGGCGATGCCTTCTCCATTCATGTATATGATCAGATATGTGCGTAGCCGTGTCCTGTTTTAGAGACGTGAGGAGATTCGTCCCCGTCTCGTACCGAATGGGTAACTGAAAATGAGTTAAAAACGCCATAGCCAGCGAGTTGAAATCTTGAAACATGCCGCGATTCAGCTCGATGTACCACTTAGCGGCTGAGCTGGTGAGAGTTCTTTGAAAGAGACGAAGTCGGATAGAGTCATCAAGCCATGAGTTCGATGAACACCAGAGGTGATAGGTCATAACATGTGCTTGAGGGTCCTCACCCGCTTTGCCATCAAATTTTGGACAATCACCGGGTATTTTAGTTGGAACTGGTGGCCAATATGCATTATGCAGAATGGGATCATTCGTTAACTTGGACACATCCGGAAGTTCCAACGTCGCTAAGAATGGCAACTGAGGGTTAAAGGACATTTGTGGCTGCGGATTCGAGGTAGTATTAGGGTTCCAACCAGGTGGTGGTTGCCCCCACGAACTCTGTCCAGACGGACCTGGCCCAAAAGGGCCTGGCGCATAAGAACTTTGTCCCGATGGACCTGGCCCAAAAGGGCCCGGCGCATAAGAACTTTGTCCCGATGGACCTGGCCCAAAAGGGCCTGGCGCATAGGGACCTTGTCCGTAGGGGTTCTGCCCATATGTATTCTGTCCATATGCAGACAGTTGACCCTGAGTCTGCCCCCCAGCACCCCATGTATTAGCAACTTGACCTGCAGGTGCAGCATATTGATAATTTTGGTAAGGAGTGACCTGCATCTATTGATAATTCTGGTAAGGGGTAAACTGAGTTTGCCCCTGGGGTTGCTAGTAGCCATACATTTGCTAGGCTCCATATTGAGCCTGGTAAGCAGGCTGCGCTTGGTAGGAAGGCTGGGGCTGTGGCCCGCCTTGCATTTGATAACCCATTTGAGTTTGAGGCCCAGAATAATGTCCTTGAACCGGCTGGGCTTGGATCGTCTGGCCGGAAGGTTGGCCTGGTTGAACCTGGGATTGACCTGCTTGCCCAGAAGGATGTACCTACTGGGTGCCAGGTTGTCCTTGAGCAACCACGGGTTGTCCTTGCAGAACAGACGGTCGAGCTGGCTAGATGGCTGGTTGACCTTGCGGTTGACTAGCCTGTCCAGCTGGATGAGTAGGACGGACAGTGGGTTGGCCTTGTTGTACAGAGGGCTGGCCCATTTGTCCGGAGGGTTGTACTGGTTGAGCAGTGGGTTGGCCCTACTGTACGTAGGGTTGCCCCCCTTGCCCAAAAGGTTGCACGGGCTGAGCAGTGGGTTGGCCCTGCTGTACGTAGGGTTATCCCCCTTGCCCAGAAGGATGACTAGACTGGACAGTGGGTTGGCCCTGCTGCACGTAGGGTTGCCCCCCCTGCCCAGAAGGATACCCTTGTTGGACTGTTGGTTGACCTTGAGGGGTGTAATTTTTCCCAGCTTGTCCAGTGGGATACCCTTGCTGAAAACCAGGTTGGCCTTGTTGGATGTAAGGCTGCCCTGGCTGACCAGATGGATAACCTTGCTGGGTACCAGGTTGCCCTGGGTAACCAGAAGGTTGACTCTGATAGGAAAAAGATGGACCTCCCATGGCTGAAGGTTGTCCCGGGTAGGGTTGTCCTTGTGGGCCCCCAAATTGTCCTGGGTAAGACTGGCCATAAAGTGGTTGCCCTTGGGGGGCTTGTACATAAGGTGGTTGGCCTAGATTAGGTGGTCCTTGAGGCTGTCCAGGAATTTCCTGGCGCCCACGAAAGGTATGAGTAACAGGATCATAAGTAACGTTTAATGGTGTCGAGACTTCAACGAAAGGTTGACGAGGCAGGGATTGAACCTGCTCGAGGTACTGACCGTTAGAATCATAATAAAAGAGCGGACCTTGGTAATTCGGGTCCACAATGGGTTGCCCATGGGCATCATACGGCCCCCCTCCTGGAATAGGACCAGAAGAGGGCTGAGCACTTTGTGCAGGATCGATGACTCCAGACGAAACCCCTGGTTGGCTACTGCTCACTTGACTGTGAGAGGGACCAGCCCCAGGGTTTGTGGATGAAGATGTTGTGACAACACTGACAACTGGAGTTGAGTACGCTACACAAACAGTTGGATTTGTGGGAACTGAGGTAACAGGCGTGTTAGGGGGTTGCGAAAGAAAGGGTTCTGTGGTGGCAATGACACTAGGATCCCATATAGTCGTAGAAGGCATTCTGGCAGCTATTCTATCCCTCATTGATTGATACCGTGGAGGGAGTGGAGAAGTAGCTGGAATGGGAGTTTCAATACTTGACACCACGGGTGTCTCACCTGCGCTGGGAGATGTCTCGTCCATGTTGGAAGTGGACATCGGAGACGACATACTGGGAGGAGTAACAGGAATATCGTCCTCGTCAGGCTCCCAGATAGGGTTCCAATCTTCTTCGTAATCCGGGTCGCCCGGGGCACGTACGTTGATAGGCTGGATACTCGGGATAACCGGAAGAGTATCGCTTACAACTGGTACCTCAGGAGCAACAGAAGATGGAGAACCTTGCTCACTTGGACCGGGAGTTGACGGGTCAGCCAGGATGACAAACCCCACACAAAACCCTAAAGGAAACTAACGACAAAGACCCTACTCAAACTAACGCATACAAAATCTAACCAGGTGATGTTATCGTGGCCGAATAAATTTTTAAGACACAGGAACTGAACTTGACCTTTTCATGTTTCAAGAGTCGAGAAAAGGACGAAAAGATGACTCTAGTCTCCTTCGAATATTTAATGAGCACGAAGTGACAAGAAGCTCACTGGCACCTTTTCATTTAGAGAGTCCGAAAAGGATCAAAAGTGACTGCTCTGGAGATTCTAGGCAAAGGGTTTACCAAGCAATCCGTAAAACTACTTATACACCTTGGCAATCGTATGAGAACCAAGGACTTTTCGTACTGCAGTCAATCTTCCCGAATGCTGTGTTCGGTGCGTTACAGTTCGCAGGGTGGCAGACTCGGCTTCCTATGGATCAAGGTCGATAACCTAGTGGGGTCTCCCCTATATACGCGACGGTACGTGGGAGCTCAAATCCGTGCTAGACCACTATCGAGTCACAAGAGGAGGAATCACCCAACCGTAATGTGAAACAACAGTGACTAGGTTTAACGACGCCGGAGCACGTCTCTAGCCTAGACCTCTACAATGTGAGCGTTAAGTTCCAATGCGTTTTTAGATTTATTCAGTTTATTTTATGGTTGATCTTGAATTAAGTTTGGGTTTCAGGCCTTATCGTATGATCTCTCACAATTGCCTAGATGCAAACTACATGCCAAAGAATACCATTTTGTTCGATGAATTCTAACTATGAGAAGGTTAAGAGCTTTCAATCAAACAAAATGAACTCAAACAATCAAACAACCTAACGCAGCTAATGACAAAGAAATAAATTTTTTCTTTTGAGAACACAAATCAATGAAATGCTCTTCTTTTCATTAACTCTTGAATGCAAAAGATGCTAGTTTGATTTCTCTTTCAATGGCACTATGCACTTTAAAATGAATTTTGAGAGACAGCAACACCGAGCAACAAGAAGCAAAATCACTCAATGCAAAGCACAACAAGCGTGAAAGGAGCTGATTGAACCCTAGCAACTGTGATCTGTGACTTGGGCAGTGAAACAATCCGAGGATCGGTTCAACAACAATCACCTCAAGCAAACAAGCAAAGAAAGCAAAAAGAGGAAGGTTTCCACGATAGCAAAGGCAAGCAGCAACGAACTTTTGTGAACAAGTGAATAAAACAAGGTCGATCCAGTGAAAACGGGATGATGGTACTAGGTCACGGGACACAAAAATGAAATTCGTCCAACAAGACTTCGCAAGCAAGTGTGTAACAGTTCAAACAATAAATATCAAGTCATAAACCAAGTAGAAAAAGCTGGAGATAGTGAAACCAACAGGCTCAGGAGGCAAAATTGAAACAAATTCAATTTTACAGGATCAGCGCGGGTTGCGCTCAGCAACTGTGCGCTGACAAGAGGTCACGCGTAGCAACTTGGCGCTGTCAGCGCGGAAGGACACGGGTTAAGCGCGCTGGTTCTATTTCAGAACCGTCGCGACTGTTTTACGTACAATCGCGATGACAACGGGTTTAAAGAAACAGCTATGCACTGTCAGCGCAACTGTTTTGATATAAACCGCGCTGAGATTAAAAAAGAGGCAAAATCAAGCCAAAAACTCCCAAACCAAGGCCAGAACTCTTTAAACAATTAAGACACTTCCCAGATTGAACCAGGAGGGCTAAAAACAGAGAACTAATCCCCAATTTCGAAAAGAGAGAACAATCAAACTCAAACACAAAGATGGACAAAAGAGACAAAAGGCCAGCTCCCCAGTGGAGTCACCAAATTGTTGGAGAGGCAAATCCCCTCTACGGATAGAGGCGATCCCTACTAGCCCAGAATGGGACTAGCAACAATCAATCAATGCTACTGTGCAAGTTCCTAATTGCAATTAAAAGAGAGGCAAAGAACACCTACTTGGATTCCAACGCTATTGTTTGATGAAGAGATGCCGCTCTCGCTCCTTCGCCTTGGCCGGTCACAATCTTCCGCGATCTCCGCGAATAGATACCTGCACACACGAAGAGAAAGACAAACACAAGCGTGAAATCTAATAAAAGCAATTATACATCAGTCAGAAAGGATGTAATTCACATTAACCATTGCAAGACAAATGAGAATGGAACCATAACAGTAGTCATCTATTATTAAATCAATAACAGAGAAAGGTACAACCAATGTTCTGACGCTGAGTCCTTCTCTTGAGGGTCCAGCCAGCAAGTCTCTTAAGCATTCACCCTTGGAGGTAAGTTCTCCCAACACAAAAAGCTCTCTCTCACACAAGCAATACTCACAACCTTCCTTAAGCTTCCTCTAGCAAAACCACACTTGTCACACCAACTACCTACTAGCAGCAACAAACCAAGCACTATGAATTCCACACTATCCAAACTAGCTGCTCATGGTAATGGTGGAGGTTTAAATAGAGGAGGAGTCTCCATGGATGGTGGGAGGACAAGCTTATCTTCAAGGAAGGTGGTTCCAAATGACGAACAGACATGCCATAGAAGGGAGGGTGATACTCACAAGGCTAACAACCAGACCTGGAACCATCTGGAAGGCTGGCTGTTGGAACAAATTCGCCCAAACTGGATCAGCGCAGGTGTAACACTGAACTGACGCGCTGACAGCGCATCACATAAACAGATAAGACTGTGTCAGCGCGGCTTGATACTTTCATAGGATGCGCTGGCGCATAAAATTCGACCAGCGCGGGAAACCCGTGTGCTTCCACGCTGGCAGCGCACCAGTAACACTATAAGCCACCAGTCAGCGCGGTTATTTTAATGATAGACGCGCTAATGCAATAAACTTAGGCAAAGTGGGTCATTTGGCCAGTTTAGAGAGAATTAACATGGTGGATTTGATTTCATGGCATGATAGGGAGACTGACAAGGAGACAGTGACAAATTACTGCGTAACACACCCCCTATCATCCTCAGGCAAATGGGCAAGTGGAAGTCACCAATAGAGCATTGGAAGGGATTTTGACTAAGGTGGTGAGCAGCAGTAGGAAGGATTGGGCAGATCGCCTGGTTGAGGCCACGTGGGCTTACAACACCACTTGGAAGACCACAACCGGCTTCACACCTTATGAGCTGGTCTATGGAAAGAGAGCTTTGCTGTCAATTGAATTTGAATACGACACTTTGAGGATGGCAGCTCAGCTGGACCTAGATCTCAGCCATGCCCAACAAGAAAGGTTATTGCAGCTGAATGAACTGGACGAGCACCGAATGCAGGCCCTCCTTCACTCAGAAGTGGTTCAACTTCAGAGAAAGGTGTGGCATGACCAACACCTCAATGGCAAGCAATTTCAGCCAGGAGATTGGGCGCTGTTGTATGATTCTAGGCATAAAGATTTCAAGGGGAAGCTGAGAACCAGATGGCTGGGACCATATGCAGTGGAAAAATGTCATGACAATGGATCTGTTCTTATTCAGACCATTGATGAGGAGGCCATCCCCATGCTTGTCAATGGGCATCGACTGAAGATCTATAGGAAACCTCTCTCAAGGCAAGAGTTCATCAAAACTGTGGAGAAATCAGTGTTGGTCATAGAGAAGGGTTCTACCTCTGTTTTGGGCATACCCTGAAAGATCTTAAAAAAAAAAGAAAAAAAAGAGGAAAAAATAAAGATCCTTGGGTGAAAACCTTTCTGAGGCTCCCAAGGCAGATGGTAGGGGTGAAAACCTCATTGAGGCGCCCCTGCTGTCTTTCAAAAAAAAAAAAAAGATTTGAAAAAGATCCTTGAGTGAAAACCTCTCTGAGGCGCTTAAGGCAGATGGCAAGGGTGAAAACCTCATTGAGGCGCCCCTGCTGTCTTTCAAAAAAAAAAAAGAAAAAAAAAGAAAAAAGAAGGAAAAAAACAATAAGCAAAAAAGACAGGGACAACAAGTTTACAATGTGGCAATGCATGCAGGTTGCAGGTATTCTATGAAGGAGGGGAGGTCTCTCAACTCAAAGTCAAGGGTCCTTATCATGCTACCAGGAGACCTCACCAGCACCTCCTCCAAAAACACTCATCTTCTCCGAGGTATGGGCACGATTTCATCACAGCCTAGTCTTCTACAGGAAGCTGCAGACTTTCTACAGGAAGTTCTGTATTTCTACAGGAAACTTCCTGTAGAAGTTCTGGACGGCCCAGAATTCATTGTGTGGGGAGATCTAATGACCAAGGTTCGACATGGAGGCATGCAAGCTACTATTTCCTCCATCACACACTGCTGTCACCTCCTTCTACCACCCCAGTTGACATGCAATAAAAGTACCTGCACAATCAAAACAGATCATTGAGTTATCAAGAGGAAGCAATTTTGAAATGGAAAAAGATGCTGAGATGCCATGCAATACCCATCACAGCTATCTGAGGGCCCTATGAGCATGATCATGATGCCACTGTCTTCATCGTTTAGCATGCACCCGAGGAGGAAAAACTGCTACAGGACATCCTGCAGGAGTCCCGTAGCAGTTAAGCCAACTAGAGTGTACACCATTCAATCGCCTGCAACATGCAATAATAACGCGGGCACATGCAGCCGAGTCATAAGCTTCATCGTCAGCAGCCTGCGCAGAGGAACCTCCGGGCCTGTGCAATTAAGCAGCAGCAAGCAAATATAGTCATCGTCGTCCTGAAGCCTGAGAAATCGTGTCGCGGCCGCACAGGTAAGTGCCTCGCCCTTTCTTTCGTCGAATTACATGAATATTACTTTGAAATGTTTGCAAGTATGAAATGAATGGGTTGAGCGGGTGTATGGCCATTCGACTGGCCACGTCGACCAGTCAGATGGTCTAGTCGGATGTGTAAAAGGTGGTCGTGGCAAAAAGGAACGAGTAGTGGACACGTGAGAGCCATCCAGTCGGGGAGAAGCACGTTTTAACAGAAATGACGGTGGCGGATCTGCGGAGAATGATGCGGCAGTCAGGGAACTTGCAGGAGAATGATTAAGTGACGTCGTCCAACGGTCCGGCAGGGACAGCTCACCCCCGCGCCACGGATTCCACCGGATTCAAATCTATCAGCTAGATTGCCACCCCACGCATTTATCATCAACCGTTTAGAAGTCGAGTGAGCATCCGGATTCCTCTGAAGCTCGACACTCCAAGTCTTCGGTCGTTCGAATGTCTGCTAGCAGCACAGAGAGCGCAGAATCACTGCAGTGTTCTCCAGACCCTGTGCGTTGTTTCTACAGGAAAGCTGCTTCTATAGGAAGGTCACTGCCACGAGGAAAATAAGGCTCTTCACGTCAAAGGTGGCGAGTTAAAAAGTTAAGCCTAAACCTTGCCTTCCACGCAATTGGTTTCGAGGGTGGTGGAGTCGACGTTCTACAGTCTGCTCATAAAGGAATTGCAAGTGTTGTCTGTCGTTTGCATGAATTGTCGTCGAGGTGTATGTAAAGTCTCCTACAGGATATAATTTGTAATTAAGCCCTGTTAAAGCTCATCTAGAGATAGTCTTCGTGAATTTTATGCGTGGCAGAGGTGTAATTCTACGCTCTGTCCCAAAAGGCTAGTTTTTTGCATCCGCCACCTCCAGCCAACGTAGCAGTTTTTCACCATGCCGGGTGGGTTCATCAAAAAGGAAACAACCGACTCCAAGAAACTAAGAGAGAACCCTGAGGTGGTGGAGTTGTTCACTCGCGCGCAATGGATG
This sequence comes from Pinus tabuliformis, assembly GCA_031772625.1. Classification (NCBI taxonomy): domain Eukaryota; kingdom Viridiplantae; phylum Streptophyta; class Pinopsida; order Pinales; family Pinaceae; genus Pinus; species Pinus tabuliformis. The sequence goes on along the minus strand of CM062804.1, from coordinate 764,753,407 downwards.
TTGTTCTGCGACAAATTACAAGGGTATGATGATGAGGTGGCAGAGGAGTTCTTGCGGGCTCTGAAGCCAAAATCCAAGACATTAGCCACTGTCAATTTCAAGGGTTTGAGTCTCAGACTCACCCCACAATTCATCAGTCGAGTTACTGAGCTCCCAATGGGGGTACCATGGGACAAAGAAGAGAGCAAATTAGGCCAGCAGGCTAAGAAGGAATTCTTCCCACTAGAGGAGCAGTTCTCAGAAGATAAGAACGGGGTTCGCAGGACTAGCTTACTACCACTTTGGAGCGAAGCCAGCCTCCAAATTATGAAATACATCACCTGCAAAGGTCGGTTTAGCATTGTGTATGGGTACCATTTTCGGCTACTTACAGAATTAAGGCATCAGATGGACCTACCCGCGGAGAACAAATTAAGTATTCCCTACTTTCTACTGCAGTCTATGACCGAATGTGCCACCAAGTTGAGAGAAGGCACACCAGACCAGGTAGCTCATCACGGGCTTATTAAGCTCCTCGTGGAGGATGCACTCCACACATACAAAGTCCCTCTCTCATGGGAAGCCTTTCAAAATTTGACCAAGGATGGCGATATAAAAATGTTGACTGAAGAGCTTGGTTCCTCCAACAGCGAGGAGAAGGAGTCAGTACCCGCAGGGAAGAAAGAAAAAGGCCAGAGACCCATGGCCAAAGCACCGAAGACAGAGAAAAAGGAGAAACAAGAGAAAAAGGGTGCCAAAGAGAAGGAGGACACACCCATATTAACGCCCAGAGAGAAAATATTGCAAGGCAGGGTGGACAAGACGGAGCAAGTCCACGTCAGCAAAGGCACCTCGACAGCAGCCTCGACCAAGTCAAAAAGCAAAACACCCTCAGCAAAGCAAACTAAAGTGGTGCCTCCTGTTTCTACAGGAAAACCAAAACCGGCTTCTACAGGAAGCCCGAAATCAGCTGAAAAAGGGCCTTCTACAGGAAGCCCTGAGAAAAGAAAACCCAAGGAAAAGAAAGCCGACGTTCTTGCAAGGGAGGCAGTAGCCGTGCTGGCCGCCCTCAGTACACGTCCTAAGCCAAAGAAAAAGAGGAAGAGGGAGGCCCCTCTATATTTTAAAGCTAGGAGAAGTGTGAGAATAAAAACGGGCAAGCCACAGCCTCCATCCAGCAGCCCAATCACTATAGAGGATGCCCCTACTTCGCCCAAGGAGAGGTCCCCCTCAAAGATATCAGTCACCTATGAGAGGGGGAGCCCGAAAACAACTACTTAGAAAGATTAGACCAATTGGCTTCAAAAGCCCGGCTACAGAATGTTGAGGCTGCTCTACAGGAAACCTTAGCCCGGCTTAAGGAGACAGAGAGAATGGAAGGAGAAGCACCCTCATCACCACCGAGGGAGGGCGAAGTAGAGCCACCAAGAGAAGAAGAAAAAGAGCATATTTCGGAGCCTAGCCCTCAGCCAAGTCTGAGCTCATACTATAACTTCTTAGAAGCTGGTAAAATTATACCACAGAAATTCACTGTGCCACTGTTCTTTGCATTGGAGGAAGAGAGAGTACGATCACACACGTGGATGAAAATAGCCAAATCAAAAGGTGTGGCGGACATAGGCCCCTTGGAAGAGCAACTCAAGGAGGCCAGAAGGGAATTAGCTATGGCTAAACACGTGGCAAATTGCCAACGGGTGTTCCTACAGGAAGAAAACGAAAAACTTAGACTGCAGCTACAAGAGCTGAGGAGAGGAACAGGCACATCCTCCGGGGACATCACAGCAGAACAGCAAGGAAAAAAGGAACTACACATCGGTCTTGGGGAGCCAACCACGCATCTACAGGAAGCAGAGCTGCAAGCACAAATTGAGGTGCAAGCTCTCAAACAACAGCTGCAGCAGAAGGAGGCACAATTGGCCTGCATGGCCAGTTGGGCTATGGATGCTACACAATGCAGACAGCCGGCCAAATCCTATGGCCTGTACCTGAGAGACCAATGGCTACAATTTCAAATCAATATCTTGGCGCAAAGAGGTATCTCTCAGCTCCAAGACCCGCAATAGTTCACTGAATTATGCAATACCAGTTCATTAGAGGATAAGGCCAAATTATCGGAGTTCTACCTCCATAATTTGGCCCTTCCTAATGTAACTTCATGGGATCCCAACACGGTCTTAGGGGACATGCAGTTAATGGCACTTGCCTCATGGTTGAACCATGAAGACAAAAGAGCAGCAAAAGCCAAAGCGGTCATGAACCGAGAGCTGAATGAGCCATTACTAATTAGAGCAGAACCAGGGGATCCAACTGCATTAATATCAGCACACCAACACTTATCCACCAACCCTCAAGCTTCATTGAAATATATGGATCAGCAAGCCCATGCCATAGCGCATTTTGAGGATATGGAGAGACTGTTAGGGGACAACTGTGTTCACGCTTGCACCCACCGATGGAATACATTGGCCCACAGTCTAAAAATCAGAGAGTATCATACTCCAACTCGAATGAGGGAAGCTCTAGTACAGGTGCCCCTTTATAAGAAATCTATGCAGAACCTCCAGGGCAGCTAGATTGGCCTCAAGCTAAGCCCACCTCTGCTGTTAGGATTGATGGAAGGCAGCACAGAGAAATATGAGCATGAACAGTGGGAAGAGGTGGAAAGAAAGGCTGGGTTCCATGTCAGTAAGGAGGACACTACTGCAGAAGCTTGGGATGTGAGGGTGGCAGTAAAGGCAATGAAGGACGAGGAGCCGGATTAGTTGCTCAAGGATGAGCAATCATTTTAGCTGGGGGGTGATGATGAGCCCAAAATTTGGTAACATTTTGGGCTCATTTGGCCTAACTACCCTTGCTCAACCCTTCATTTTTCATAACTTATGCATCATTTTTTAGTATATTTATGTCATTTGTACGAATGAGGGCAGTCACTATTCCTAGGTGGCTAACACATGTTTATTTCAGGTTTTTTGACATTTAATGGAGCAAAACCATGCAGATGAGGGCTAGGAGACAGCCAAGATGGGATTGAGATTTTGTAGGAAGGTTGTCCACAGCATTGAATGGCCTTCCTCGTGATCTCCACCCCAACTCCGAGCTCCAACAGCCACCACCACCGAGCTAGAAGGCAGCCAAACGGATTGTGAGGAAACAGCAGATTACTCTTAGTTTGGACAACTAAACCCCACTAATTTAGGAGGCCAACTTGGCCCTTGTAATGTATAAATGATGAGGCTGTAGCCTTCAATGGGGACTTTTGGAACTTTGTTGCATATCCTGGATTATGAGCTGATAGCTCTGTTTTGCTCTTTGGAAGCCATTTTTGGCATGTTATTTGACTTATGACTATTATATTTTAATGGAAAGTTGGCAGATTTGAGTTCAGTTCTGAGTTCTTAGAGGAGCCATAGCTCTCGGGGTTGGGCCCAACCTGAGAGCAATAGGCCTCCTTTCTTTGTATTGTTACTTTCCTTTCAGGATTGTATTTCTTTTCCTTTACATGCATTTGGAAACACAGTTTGCTGAGTTGAATTTCTTGGTGTGATTAAGTAGGTTAGTTTTATGAACAAAGTTGCTTTCAGTAGTTTAGATTAGTGTAAGTAGATTGGAGTAATCAGAGTTCCAAAAAGGGTTGACTGCACGCTCACTTCCACCTCTGTTTAGAGACTGGAATTGCAGACCGTGCCACCCACCAAAAACACTGTTTTATACGTTCATGCAAGCTTTGATGCAATGTTCTCGGTTGTAGCAGCATCCATGTGTTCAGATCTTGTGGAATGAATCGTTGCTTCAATGCCATGCAAGAGTTTCCTTATAAAATCACGTTGCTGTTCTATGGTTTTATAAAAACAGTTAGAATAGGTTGATGAAATCTCAGTTTTGTGCAAGACACAGATGATTTGTTTCATTTACACTGTGCAGTACTACTCCCTCACTCCCCTATCCTTCTAAGCCGTGCCTAGACCGTCCACTCATCCCTCAGTTAGACCACTTATCTCCTAACTCTTCTACCACCCACGTGACTTTACCTTTTCGGTCTTCCATCTCCTCTAACCTCCTCTAGGCCAACCAGCTTTGCACACCCCCTCTTCATCTCATCTCTCTCTCCATAAGCCATCACAAGCTCCCCTCCTACCTCCTTGACCATCCATATAGCCTCTTCCACTCATCAATCACCCAAAAATCCTATTGCAGAACATCCTATAGGAATTAGTGAACTTCCTGTAGAAACTCTGAACATCCTGTAGAACCCCTGCAGACTTCCTGTAGAAGCTTGTAAACACGGTTGCCAAGCATCTGAACTTTATGAACTTCTCTGAAACGATGCTAGGGATCCCTTAGACCCTCTCTGAGCCTTCCTGACCTTTTCCAAGCATTTCCCTCCTTGATATATCCCTGCACAGTCAAGACCCAATTAGAAGCACACACATAATAATCCCAACAACTTGAACAAAAATACAAAAATATGCTTCCTTTAGATCAAAGTAGTCTAGACACATGCATCTCACCTTCCTAGAAGTAATGGCACCTCTTTCAGTATTTTGCATTCCCACCTTTGCATCAGTAGGACTAGCGGGTAGAATTAGGGCTTGCTAGGGTTTTCATTTCTTGTTGACTTTCAGTTCCTTCCTACAATAGGTTAATTTCCTTTGAGATAGCTTTCGTCCATCGGTTAAAAAGCTTCTTCTGAGAACTCATAGAAGTTGGCTTGAGCCCTAGCGGACTTGTGCCAGCTGACCAAGTGACAGCTGCAACAAGAGCTAGTACTTGTGCATACAGCACCGTCGCTTCCAAGTTTGTTACGAACTACCGGGTTGATAAAATTAGAGAAGGAAGCTCCAAGAGTTGTAGCATTATTGCTACAATACTGGAGCCCACCAGTTGGGTCTTGGGCTTATTGGTGATCAACCACAGCACGAAATTCCCTACCATGGGTTGGGTATCCCCGACGAGAACCGCTCGCACTATGATCTAGCCTAACCCCCTCTGAATCAGGTTTTTGACGTGCTCCGACTTTGGATCGTGGGATGGTGAAGGATTTTAAGCTCCCTAATATGTCAAATTATATGTCTCAATGTAAGTGATCAATGGGTATTATTGAAAGACTATCCCACTAATCCTACACCTAACTACAAATATTGTTTTAGCCCTGGGGCCCAAGTGGGCTTAATTTATGTGAATTAAATTATTAAGGTGTAGTGTTTCAAGTATTGTCTTAACGTTGTTAACCAAGCGCTCATGTTCACTTAGAGTGTGAGTGTGTGAAAATAATGTGTCAAGTGGATTAGTTAATTAAGCATGTTTTGATGATGCCATGTGTCGCTGTAAATAAAGTGCTGAAAACTGAAAATAATGTTGAAAATGGACAGTAAAATAAACAACAAATTCAAGCATACAACTCCCCACCCAAGAGGGTCTATCAAGTAGCTAAAAATGTCAAGGAAAAAAACAAATCGAAGAGACAAAAATGGCCAAAAGATCTAATGTCTAAGGGACTAGGATCTAGAGGCAATGATTTGCTAAAATGGTGCATAAAACAACAAAAATCAGCAGTGTAAATGCTGGTAAAGGATAGGCAAGAAACTCCAAAAACCTAGAAACACAAGGGGATCCTAAGAGGGAAGGCAACACCAAAATATAAAGGGAGTAAAATGTTGAAGAAACCTATCCAAAAGGGCTATAAATCAATGTACAAAACCCTAAAAGTCAAAGGCTAAAAATGTTGCACACTAGGCTTCTCAGCTCAACAATTATCTTCCTAAATGGTCGATGTGTACTCTAAACCATAGGGGAATTTTCCCTTCCTGAATTAGAAACTACTAAGTGGATCTAGGCCTAGAGGTGGCTTAGGAAATAATAGGAATCCTTCCAATCCCAAAAGAAACACTATCAACAAAACTAAAAAAATCTGATTTTTTTTTTTTTTTGAAAAATGATAGAATGTAGAAATTGACCTGAAAAGTGCGTTGGAGTAGTTTTTGGATAGAAAAGTGTGTTTTGGGAACATTTATTGGGCCAAGAAGTGTGTTTTTTTCCCTCTTCCAGTGCTTAGAAGATCTAATCCAGAATTTGTTATCTTCTGCTTCGCTGGTACCCGTGACCTACGAAAAGATGCGTAGCCCCAAAAAAATGAATAATTTTCCAAAAAATAAAGTAGATCTAAAAATAGAAAAGTGGGTGCTTAAAAAAACTAGAAAAACACTGAAGATCTTTGAAACAACAGTCACCAAGGATCTAAATTACTACACCAGTGGAGTCGTCATTTGTTGATGACTAAAGTGTTAAATCCCCAATAGAGTTTCCATTTGTTAGTATGAAAATTCTTAGTAGGTGTACCAAAAATGATTCACTTAAGTCACTAGTGACTAGTGACCCCAACAACATAAAATGGTTGTTTATATGCTTCATATCTGCAATAAAATTTCAAAAAACTTTGCAAGGAAATATATGATGTAAGCCTAAAACATATAACAATAGTAAATGAAAGTGCAATAACCCAATGGAGGACTTGAAATGAGTACTAATTTTATTAGAACACCTGGTGATGAATATTTACAGCATGGGTCTGTAGACCCCCCTCCATAGGATGGGTCCTTTTGATGTCCTTGTGCTTCAATGATCTATTTCTCTTTTTCAATCTTGCAAGGGACAAAACACAAAAAAGGGCTTGAACTCAAGTGGGAGCTCAAATGTGATAAGGCAATAGTGGTGATGATGAGAATGATGAAGGTGAAGGATGAATGGAAAACCATTTTATTTATAACAAAGTATTGAGCCAAATTAGGAATTTGAAAATAATTAAATGTTATTGACTAAATCAAAATCTAGCCGTTAGGAATCCTTTATTATATTTTTTAGAGGGAAAAGATATTCAAAATGGTCAAATATCTTTATTTAGAAAGTGATTGAAGTAATTAACAAATAAAAATGATTTATTAATCACTTTGTGAGGATTAATAAATGTGTGAATTTGAAACAATTATTGAATAATGGTTTAATAATTATTCCAAAATAATAAATAATAAACAAATAGTGATTTATTTAATTATTCCAAGGTGATTGAGTCAAAGGTGACCATAAGTAATTATCAAATAATGATCTAATAATTATTTCTAGAGAAAATTAAATAAATAACGATTTATTCAATTATTCTCATGGGGATTTTTGAATTTTAATGAGAAATAACTTAGGAAAAATGGTTTGCTAAATTATTTCCATGGTGAAAGTGAATTTACTATGGTAAAATTAACCCTACATGATGCATTTTGATCAACCTAGGAAGAAATGGCTAAGTGATCATTTTTTAGTGATAACACGATCAAATACTTATGAGTCCTTATGGAGATGAGAGAAAGAGCTTAGAGCCTATGATAGGAAGCATTAGTTTATAGTCCAAGGGTCAATGCTGGGGGATGGACAACTCAGGGTGGGGGAGGATGTCAAAACCCTAGGGTTCCAAGGTGTGCCCTCATCCCATCCATATGCCAAGGCATGCTCTTAAAAGCCTTGGTAAGACAAGGTGACTTGGACAACATCGCCATTGCAAGAAATGAAATGAACACATCACATGATTTGTGATTTTATGTTGTGGAGTTGTCAGAAAACCAAGGATGAGATGATCCATGTTAGCGTGGTGGCACAAGAGGCCAAGTGATGGGAAAACACAAACCGAGTGACCAAATGAGGGCATGTCGACCGAGTGAAGTAGAATTACATGAGGGAACATGTGGGTACATCAAGAAAAACAATTAGTTGGCCTAACCTAAAGCACCCAACACATTTGGGTGAGTTGATTTAAGAGAGATTACAGCACCTGCATTGCATACAATAACAACTTAGATATAGAGATGGAGCTCAGATGAGTTGAAGTCATATGTGACTTGGAACAAGTGTGAGAGATGAGGGAGGATGTGAGGGATCCCATATGAGTAAAATCAGGCTTGTGATCGTACGAGAATTGAGGGTAACTTGTATTCCGAATAGAACCGTCCCGATAGGGTAGCAACAAATCGCGATAAGGTGACATGTGACATAAGTGTGGTATGAAAGATTGGGGTGAAGGTTTTTGGTATTTTCTTTGGTCTATGTAAACTTGCAACCCAAGCCTTTGACTCAGTGAACCTCTTATACTTGTGATGTTTAATAAAAATAGAAGGCTGAAGTGTCATACCTGATGAAATGATGCATGTGTATGATGATGTCAATGTTCTCTTCATGTGTTGCATGTAATTCCTATGTTATGTTAATGCACGGAGTTAATTGGAAGTAGAAGTGACAATATTATTACTACTTTATATTGATGATAATTCTGCACTTAATATAGTATAGAGATTGGCATGGGTAATATATATTATGAAGCGTAATTTGGATGAAGTAACACCATTCTGCACTAAGTTGTAATGAAAGACGTCAATGTTGCACATTGGAGGGATTGTGGTAGCACTCACAAAGCACCTCGTAACCATAGGAGGCTCAAGAGTTATGACAATCATGTATCTTTCAGAAAATGAAATTTATTTTGTGTTTGTTTCACAATATGGTTAGCCTAAACATCCCTATTAAGCATACAAGAGTTAAACCTTTTGGAGGATTTTATATCTACCTTGACCACATTTGGTTTTTGTCAATGTGAAATTGTAGTTGAACTTGCACAGGTTTGATCTAGCTAGAAAAGAATGAACAAAACTTGCAAGGAAAGAAGAATGAAATTTGATAGAGAAAATAATTAATGAATTCTATTCATGCAATTATTTTCAATTCAAAGGAATATATTCTACATGGCTAAACTAATATAATGGTGATTCTAGTAGTGTATCTAAAGAGATGTGAACATGTACTAAAGAAAATTGACACCTAGTCCTAGTTATTTGGTCATGTAATCATCGATTAACTATCTCATGCAAATGGAGATAGTCCTAGTTATCTAGTCATGTAATCATCAATTAACTATCTCATGCAAGTGGAGATAGTCTTGGTTAACTAAAGTGCAGTTAAGTGTATGTGATCTCCAACACCCCCCTGAAGCATTGTTAGAGAGAACAACATGAATGAGTCCTAGAAAGAAGCCATGTAAGGTACCCATTTTACAATGCATCTAAGTAACATAGAACAACTGCAAGAAGAGGAAATATGAGAAACCACACGGGAACAAAGGCCCTCCCTCAAAATACAATACTGGAAAAGAAACGCAACTACTAGCCTTGTCCAATTGCCTCTACTAGAGAATCATCTCCCATGAGAATAGGAGGACAATCATATGGTTTTGAAGATGAGAGAGAATCTTTTGTGGCTACCATGTGATGTGATGCTCTAGAATCTATGATCCATCCATTAGGAGGAAATGAATGGCAATTATTGCATGTGCATTCCCTCTTGTTTCAAATGCTCTTTCTTTGTACTTCTTCTTAGCACTCTTTGGAATATATTCACTAAAATTGTTCTACTAAAGATTTTGGACCATGACATCAATTTTCTTCATCATGCATGATGATTTCAGATGGTAACCACAATTGCAATAGCTATATTTTGATTGCCCCTTCTTTCCCTTCTTTTCCTTCAGCCTGGTAGACTCATTTGGAGGCTTGGGATTTCATCCATTTCTTCGATTTGGTTCTTTTGTCTTTCCCTTTCCTTTGGATTACTGTTTGGATTTCGAGTTGACGTCACAGTGATTGCATCGTCTTTGGAACTTTTCAATGTGCCCATCTTTATGAGCTTATCTTACTCATGTATCAGGTACTCAATAAAAGCATCGAGTGTGGACATCTTCCATGTTGTGCCTATTGCAAGCCTGACTGTGTGGAAAGTGGAGACAAATATAACATACTCTGGACCCAATTTTGACAATATGGTGAGAGTTAATTAGATTTCTTGCTTGGACTTCTCAATTCTGCATTCTTTCAATTGGAGTAAAAATATTTTTAACCTCGTGAAGAAATTTTGAATGTTTTCAAAATTTCTTGGCTCCAATGATTTGAATTCATTTTCAAGGATGTGACCTCGCATCTCATCTTGCTTCCTAAAGAGTGTCTCAAAAATGGTCCAAACATGATTTGGACTTCTGCATGCTTCAACATGAATCAATAATTATGGAGAAAGTAATAAGCATAAGGATACTAGAGGCCTCGTCCATGAGGTTGAAATATTTGGACAAAATTTAACTGCAAAATTTGGTTCAATCTTGGTTGCCAAAGCTATTTGATACAAGCCTCTACTTTTGAATTGAAGTAGAATCTTTGGCTTCAATTTTGAAATAATTATACGGCATGAGAATTGCGGAAGGTGGAAACTCCCTTCTTTCCAATAGCTTCAATCTCTAGTACTTGCAAATAGATTATTTATGCTCCTTCCTCCTAAGTCTCGTGGGTTCTGATACCATGTGAAATTGTAGATGAACTTGCACATTATTGGATCTACCTAGAAGCAATGAACAAAACTTGCAAGGAAAGAAGAAACAAAATTGATAAATAAAATAATTAATGAATTCTATTCATGCACGTAAAAGAAAAATGATGAGAGAATACAATTCAATGAAATATATTCTATATGGCTGAGTTAAATATAGTGGTGAGTCTAGTATTGAATCTAGAGAGATGTAAACTTGCACTAAATAAAACTGAAACCTAGTCCTAATCAAGTGACCATGTAGTCACTAGATAACCATCTCATGCAAGTGGAGATAATCCTACTTATCTAAAATGTAATTAAGTGTATATTATCTCCCATAGTCGACAACTTCAGTGAAATGCAAAGTTTTCTTGTATTCAATACCATCAACAAAAAGATCGAAATTTTATTGGGTTCCCTTTTCATGAGAAGCTTTCATTAAAATATTAAAAAAATAACCGGACCACATTAAATATCTTATGGACTAGTAAATAAGCTTTGCCATTCCTTTCGGTAGGTGGTGGAGAATTACAACAGTGTCGGGTCCAATGATTCACTTCTTGAGCATGTAATTCAAAAGAACAATACATTCGAGTCCACTACATTCGAGTCCACTTCCATGATGGCAAAGTGCGATGCTAGGCTACAGCAATTGGGATTAGTGAGAACAGAGTTTTAAATTTCCAGTGTCCTAGGCAAACGTTTGAATTTGAATTCAAATAAAGTGGTATTTGAAATTTCATGCGAATGGAATTAGCAAGAGGGAAGCAGAGAATGCAGTTTCACTATTAAAGTTGGAAATGGAATCGGTATTGGCCAGAGAAGTAAAAAATAAAATTTATAGAAGTGTATATACTTAATCTATGTGGATGATGTCATATCAATATTAAAATTGGAATTGGTGAGAAAGAATAAAGTTAAAATAAAATTAGAATTGGTGAGAAAGAATAAAGTTAAAATTAATAATAGATAAGCAGAAAATACCATTAAAGCGAAACGAGCTTATGAATTTATACCCATACAAACCTAACCATTATAATCGCTCAACGTAGTTATATAATTATAAATTCAATAATATTATTATTTTATGGTCCACCGTGGGATCCTTGAGTTGGGTGCGTGAATCGTTACTCAAAGGACAACGTGTGTTTCAGTGGGGTACAGTTTGCCGAACTTGAGTTTCGATTCTTTCATTTCCACACGAAACCCTTTGTTTCAACTATGCGTAGACAACCATGTAACTCCGTTAATCCTACCCTGTTAATAATATATCATATGCACAGCCGATACTCCATAAATATGGACTACACAACATCTATAATTCTTATGTCAGGCCATTGCAAAAAGACATTATAGAATATCTATATGAGCCCGAGCCCAGTGTCAGGCTGCTGCCACTTTAGTGAGCGCTTCAGGCAGGCAGAGTCGTTCTGATTCTGCCGTGGAAGGCAGGGAAGTTAGACCAGCCTCCATTAAAGCACATGCCAGTGCTGATATAATCAACTTTCCTGTCGACGGTTTACTTAAAACGAGTCCTCCTCTAGGAGAACCCAGATTTGGGTATTCCTCTGCAACATCAGCATAAATGGTATTCCAAACACGCTTGCTCATTCCCATCAACTCTGTCACAGGACAAGACTCAGGGATTCTCATGTTGCTCTCATAGACACCATGTACATGATCATGCTTAGAGTGGCAGGCCACTGATCTCTTGTAGGAACCCAACCACATGGAGCACATGTACTTATATTTCCTCCATGGGGGAAGGTGCATCCCCTTCCTGCTCAACGAATTCTTCGCACCTTCGCACATTACTTTCAAAATGGACTGCAATTTCTGAGCCCTCCCCACGTATATCTTGGGAAGCAACCCAAGGAGGGTCCTGTATTCGGTGGTGGGTCTGGCTATCTCAAACTGCGATCTGAAATCCAAGTCCACAAACAAACGAATGCTTCTGCCTGAATTTGTGGTCTTCAATATCACGTCAATGTACTCATAGTTGCCTGCCCAAGAAACGCCATCGTTTAATCATCAAGAACTCATGAAAGAATATATTTGAAAATAAAAATTTTGGAAGCCAAAGAGAGCCACTAACCGGAAGGAAAGCTTCTACTATTATCGTTGGGGCGCGATTTGCAGATTGCTGCATCATATCCCACATTTCTGAGATGGCACATTACTGACTGTTTGAGGCATTCTGGTTGTTGTATTTTCGTGGCCCTTTCCAAGCATTTAGCTGTTTCCGCCAACAAATCTAGCTCTGCCGGGCAATTATCCGAAATGATATCCTGGGCAATATTGCAATCGTGTTAGTCCAAGATGAAGAATATTACTGAACTTATTCCGACTTTGGATTTCATGAATATTTCAGAATCCCATTTAAATCTAATATCTATTAAATTCCTGAAATCTACATTCCAGATAAAAAATACCAAAAAATACACCATTAATATCTAAAAGAAACCAAGCAAAGAAAAAAATGCGTATTACATAAACAAAATGGAAAAATGGGATATACATAATGTATATACCTCGAGTATCTCAATCTGCTTTTCTACTGATTGAAGAGTAGTGTGGCCATCCTCTGTGATTTTCGCATCCATGGTTTCACATTGAGTAGAAGATTCTACGGGCCGTGCAACGTCGAATTCATCGATGAATCCAGCCACCATCATGTCCAGAAGACTTGTTGAGTGAGGCTCGTGCTCACTTCCCCTGTTACTGGTCATGTTTGCTCTCTCTTGTCAAAGCCACTGCGCAAATAAGAGCTTCCCGCAAAAAATCACGAGAATATCATGGGCAGGGGATGTGGATCTAGGAGAACCTGCGCGTATGAAGATAGACAATTGGAATTAACAACTCTTCTTATGAAGAGGGAAAGCAACAAGAAACTGCTCGCGGAGAATCGCATCCGCTTGAGGATTATACCGAAGGCGTAGCAAAAGGGAATGGATATGCTTCAAAATCAGAAGGAAGGCACTGAAAACTGTTCGCAGAACCGCATCCTCAAGAGAATTATACCACAGAAGCCAAAGAATATGCTCTAGAATCAGAATCAAACCTTTGCGGGACACTTTTACCTTTTCCAGGTTCACATCTTCATTAATTCTAATACCAAATAGAAAGCGAGAGGCGCGGAAAAACCGGATGTGAATCATAGATTTTTTTTTATCAGGGTTGGTAAAATGTAGAGTGGGAAGTCCACTTCACTACTGTCCCTGTTCGTGATTTAATTTTTTTCGCAGCATGAACCCTATCGGGGACGAATAAATCCCATGCTATTGGGTCATAAATGAACCGGGTGTATATGTTCACCGTTAGATTTTGCTAAAGTTGAAATCGAAAGGTGGGCATATACACTCGCTGTTCATTTATGGCCTGATAGCATGGGAAATATGACTCGCCAACATTATCTCCGGAGGATATTCGACTTTTTTTTAATAGCAAAATCGAACGGTGGGCATATACACCCGCTGTTCATTTATGGCATGATAGCATGGGAAATATGGCTCGCCCAACACTATCTCAGGAGGATATTTGACTTTCTAACCCGCTGTTCATTTATGGCATGATAGCATGGGAAATATGGCTCGCCCAACTCTCAGGAGGATATTTGACTTTCTTTTAGTAGTTTTTAAAGATTCGACTCTCGTTCAGTTGTTTTTATTTTTAATTTATGAAATTGGGTTATATTGCGCTTTTTTTTTAATAAGATTTTAATTTTTTTTTCACAGAACTTCTATTTATGATTCTTTACAGATAGACTGCAAACAAGAGTAAGTCTATTTCACCAACATCTTTCATGACAAAATCTATGGCGTTGAGTAAATCTGTTTCATCAACATTTTTCATGACAAAATCTATAGTATTGTCAAATTATCAATCCAAAGAGAACATAGATATATCACTTATAGTAGCAAAAAAGGAAATCATAAATAAGGGAAACTAGTGAAAACTATTTAGTTTAATATAAAAATGGAAACAAAAAAACCAGAGACACGGAAGGGAACTAGATCTCAAAACAACCCCTTGGGCCACCAGAAAAGAGTTCAAAGAACATGAACCCAGGGCAGAGGGAGAAGTCGAGAGTGGAAATAGAATTTGCTTCGGAATTTTGTTCCTGGTAAACATGCCTAAAGGAGATTTTTGAGATGAGAAGGATATTCCTAATCCACAATATCTAGTTGATCTTATCAAAAAGTGAATGGTAGATAAGGAATTGCCAATGATTAAGATTTTGTAAATGCCAGGTCATTAAACACATTGCAAGGCCCCCCAAAGAGCTAATAGCTTAGCGTTATAGTTGTCTACTCTACCACCATACCAGGGGAAATAGAAGTGAACATCTAAATCTAAATAGAAGTGAATATCTAGATCTAAATAAAAAAAAATTCATAAATTCATTTATTTAAATTATAATTGTAAATATAAAATAAATTTAAAATTACAAAATTATTTTAAATTTAAATAATATAAATGTAATATATTATAATTATGAATTTCTAAAATTTTATTTTTTTTAAACTTTTTTATTCATTTAAAAGAAAAAAACATACCATATTTATTTGCCAATGACAAAAGCTGCCCAACCCTTTTTTATTCACTTAAAACCTTTTTTAATCCACTTAAAAATATTTTGAAGGAAACAAATAATATACAATTTTTGAATGCCATGTTAATTTCACTTAAAAATATCTAATGAGAAAAAAATACTATACAAATTTTAAATACCATATTAATTTACAAATGTTCAATTTCGGTATTCATTTACAAATGTTCAATGAAATTTACTAGAGTGGAAGTTTGGACTTTTGCACTTTATCTATCTTATTTTAATGAATTAAAAATAGTCTAATTTTTGGTTGTTTTATAGAATATTTTTAACTAAAATAAAATATTTTAAGTATTCTAAAAAATTATGTTATTTAATATTGATTTTTTATAATAATTTTTAAAAATCGTGATTTCGTAATTAACTAGGAGTTTTTTTTATCATTGTGTTATTTTCAATTTTTAATAAATGGCGTCTTCAAACATCTTAGCAAAAGTTCTTAAAATGTCAATATTTTAATAGTAATCTATTGAATCCAAATCTTGAAGCATGATCATGGTAGATGCAAATAAATTCTAATAATGGCATGTATTAGTAGCGATAAGCTATTAACTTCAAATCTTAACTTAGTTTCAATATAAAGAAATTTTAACAATGGGATGGGGAGGAAGAGCTAAATCCCCAAATCCAACCAAAAATAAGAGGTGTTATATTGATTTTTTTAGAAATGAAGTCTCAATTTCAACACAAAAAAAATAAAAAAAAATAAGAGGTGTTAGGGTGAATTCTTTTTAAAAAAGGAAGCCTTTAAACACTATGGAATTTAGGGTGTATGCAGAACCCAAAAATGCTAAAGTGGTGTTTCCTCAGTAAGTAATATAAAGTTAAAGTTCTAGTTGTAGCCATCACTTCATTTACACCTTTAGTGATTAACCTAGAGGGAGAAGGTATAATTGATGATTGAACCAACAAGGTAATGATAACATGAGAACAAGGTTATGGGATTTATATGGTGAAGTCTACCATCAAACTATTCCATGATAGGTGATGCATGGGAAACCTAAGGAAGAGGATCCAATGGAATTGTATCCTACCATTTCACATCAAAATAAGTAACCTTCTCTTCCTTGGATCATTCCATTAAGCACTAGCACAATTCCTGAACAAGAATTGACATCAAATGTAACTTGAGATGAGGGCTCCTTCATGCATTCGTAGCCAATAAGGCCTTGAACACTAATCCAAATTGAAACACCATATAATTTGTCATCTATTTTGGAACTTTCTAAGTGGAAAGATTGGAACACTTGGCTTATAAGGTTCATTTTAGGGGTAGGTCTCAGTTTGGTGATCTTGGATTTATAAACATCTTGGACCTTGTTAAAGGCCTTAAACGATAATTTTTTGCATCATCATAGATAATAGAAGTAAAGGCTGCCACTTGCATGCAACATTCATACACTTGAAATAATTCATATGAACATTCAATAAAATTATGCTAAATACTCATCTCACTATCTCTCATACATATTCAATTTCACATTATAGCAACCTTTAGCCTATTTTTACAAACTCACACAGTAAATCAATCATATAATTCAAACATCAAATATTGAATAACGTTGGCATTCATTCATAAGGATGGAAAATACTCTTATCTAGTATACTTAAATTTGTTGGAAATTAAAGAAGGACAACAACTTTTGACTCAACCATAGGCATGGCTACATTGCAAATTTCTTGCAGCTGGGAACCCCCAAGCTAGATCCAATGTTTGAAGGAAGTTTCAATTAAGGAATTTCAGCCAAAGGTTTAGTTCAGGAGAAAAGAACATGAAGGTCATTCTATTTCACTTGCAAGAATACAGGGAACATGAGTGCTACCTCTCAATCACTAAGGTTTGGTTATTTGCACAGTAAAATATGACTACTAGGGGGCCCACACAACACAAAGGGAGACCCCCTCAAAATTCCCTATGCCCCCCTCAGTATTCCACTCTCTTTCTAGAGCCTCTTGTGCATAATACAATTAACCAACAAAATTCTTATAGGGTCACGTGAATTGTTGAGCGCTCCTCACTCGTTTCCAATCATCATTCCAAAATAGGGCCTCTACTCAAATCTATCACAACTCTAGGGATGAATCTGTCTCCATTTGTAGATACACTCTCCCATAGTCTTTAAGGTATCCACCACATAGGTTTACAGATCAATGGTTTTCAAGGAGTTATGGGATTTTTTTCCCATGTAGTATGCCTAATTCCAGTGGCTACAATTTACTTCTTTTCACACACACAATCTCTTCCTATTATCTCACACACTGGAAATTTCTCCCCCAATGAGTGTTTCCTCACATATCAAGGGTTCAAAGTCCCTCCTTGACCTGCAGAGTTAACCAAGACTACCACACAACATGCAACCCATGCTTGAGTAGTATTTTACCTCCCTCCCCTTCTCTCTCATAATCGCTTGGTAGTTGGTAGTTTGACTGGTATATCAAGGGTAAAAATACATGAAATTCAAGGAATATAGGGAAACTCAAAATATCCCTTACAAATTTCCTTAAGCAAGTCATCCCTTCAGACATTGGGATCCATAGAGGTTGGTTCTCTTCTTTAGCTTTAGCAAGTTATAATTTAACTAAATAGGATATCTACATCAAATAGTCTTGGCAAAACATCATTGCTTGATATAGGAGGATACTCATGATTAATAAAAAAAATCTTCAAATGTTGATGCAAATTGTGCAATGACAAATAACTTGGAAAGATCTCTCCAACAATGTTTGAATGAAGTCAAATGAACGTCATATGAGAAAGTTATGGACATATGAATTTTGTGCACAATATAACAAAATGTTTGCAAGTGTGCCACATGACATCACCAGGAGCAGACACATGGTAGTATAGACATGACACATGGTTGTATAGATGATGAAGTGATAGTATGGATGGTGACAGGTGGACTAATCATAATATGCACATGGCATTGTCTATTAATGTTGTTAGAACACATGGTAGGTGTGATAGGTAGTGTGATGTGGTTGGCTTACATGGAAGTTTATTTGAATGTCACGCATACTAATTAGAGGCTGCCATTTAGCAACATTTGATCATCCAAATTGGATTGGGTCCATTAAAATTTATATTGGTGTGACTGTTAGGTAGGTGGTTTGAACCCCCGGCCTCCAAGTTACAATTATATCTTCTAACACTAAGTGATTAGAACTGCTCGTTAACTAACGCAAATGAAATTCTATTTAAAGTGATAAATGTTTATTTATTGAGAGCACTAGTGGGTTTTGATCCCACAACCTAATCATCAACTATATGTCCTTCCCAACCTCCTCTACCAATAAGACATGGTGGTGGTTTTTGTTACTATACGAAACTCATGCAACTTTATTACATGAATTCACCACTTATCATAACAAAGCACAAAGCCCATGTGATCCAGGTGGATGTGGGTGGCCACCTGTCTATTCCTCTTGGACCCCCACCACTGTCTCTTTTAGTTTCCTTAATTATAGCACAATTTACTATTTTTGGAATTTTTTCGGGTCCTGAACTTCCAGAGCCATTTTGAGGCCCTAAATGACGTTTTTTGGGAAAACTAGGGCCAACAAAGACCATGGACTAGTGTTGGCTAGTTGGAAGTTGTAGTACTTGTATAGATCTTTCTAAAGAGGTATTGTGTTCGTCAAACGGAAATCATATGCCAAAGTTACAACCCCAGGACGTTGATGTACCAATTTACCCAAATGGGGCCCATAGTTTTGGTTCACCTCCTAGGGTTAGGTTTTTGGATGTTTAGGGTTTTCCATTGTTTCTCAATAATAAATATGCCTCTAAGCCTCATTGTAACACAATTCAGAACCATGTAGCCACCACATCTCTTCTCAGAGATGAGCTACTGTCGTTGGAGCTAGTCTTATTTCCATTCTGTTTGTAAGCATATTTCAGTATTTGATATTAATGAAATGAAGAGTTATTTCTACTGCATATTTGTATTTATGGTTATATCTATAATTTGTTGCATTCTTGTTTAAATTTAGATCAATGGTATTAGAGCAGTCTACTCTTTCTCTATTTTTCATTGCATGTCCCCAATGAGGTCAAGATATAAGGAGTTAGGGATTTAATTGGTCGAACCATTGCAAGACCAACCTCGCAAATCTCGACAGCCTCCCATGGGGGAATAAAAGAAAGACAAGAGGGTAGGAGATCCTTTCAAAATATTGCTCGAAAAGGCCCTCGAGCGATAGAGGAACACGATGATGGAAAACTTTGCCTAGATCCTTCAGCGGCTACCCAAGGGCGACGCATCTCCTTCCAGCAGCTACTTTGGAAGCACCACACCATTTAAGGTACAAGTTAACTTTTACATCCCCATATTTGAGGGTCAAATAGATGTGAACATTGTAGATAAATGGTTAAATATGCTAGAAGAATACTTTTTTGTTCATGATTTGTCCAGCCAGGAAAATACTACTTTTGCACTTCTCAAAGCTACCCACTATGGCAAGGAATGGTGGGAAACCTACTGTTAGCAGAAGGATGAGAGGGAACCCTCACTATTTCAGCTGCACCCACTTGGAATTCATTCCGAGATGCCATCAAGGAGTAGTACTACCCTGTCCGGAGCTATGAGGATAAATACATAAAGTGGACCACATTGCGGAAGGGAAGGGATCAAGACGTACCAAAATTTACCAATGTTTTTCATACCCTTGGCACGAACTTGGGTATCAAGGACTTTGAGTGAAATTTTGTACTCAAGTACTGCGACAATCTACACATATACATCTAGGACAAAATGGAGTTCTTGGACATCTCCTCGCTCGGCACAACATACTGATATGTTGTCAAGATCGAGTAGAAGTTTAAACAGAAGAAGTGAGACTTTCAATCCGTGAATCTGAAGCAAGGGAAAGGCGTCCCCAAACTGCAGAACCAAGGAAAAATCCAAGGTGGGGTGACCCAAGAAAACCCCGCCACAAGAAAAGAACACCACCACGAAGTTAGAGAAGGACATAGGAAAGTGGTGTGAGTTCCATAAGAACCCCACTCACAACACCAGTGAGTGTTGGGCCAAGTAGTCGCTGGTGGCCGAGTTGAAGGCTTCAAAATCAGATGCATGATTTGACCCCGAGTCAGAACCCGATAAGAGGAATGACAAAGGGAAGCATATTATTGATAAGGAGCCTAGCACCACTATTTCCATCACCAAGATCCAGAAGAATGAGCCCGAAGATCCAGAGGAGGGGGAGCATCTCTTCCACTCATAGATGTGGGTGAAGGGTTCGCTGCTGCAATTCATTATCGACAATGGGAGCCCAAAGAACCTCATGTCAGTAGAGGTCGTGAAGTGGTTGGGCCTACCAACGACACCACACCCACAACTGTATAACATCGAGTGGCTTCACCAAGGATGAGATCTCTGAGTCAGCCAGCAATGTCACCTTCCGTACAACTTCAAGCCCTTCACAAATGAGGTATTCTGTGATGTTTCTCCTGTTGATGTTTGTGATGTATTATTAGGACAACCATCCTTGTGGAAGCGACATGTTGTATATGAGTCGAGACCTCGCTCTGTTATTATTTCTTTTGGTAATACATTATACAGGATACCAGAGGTAGCTTCGCCTACCACCATATCTTTGATCTCTGCTAAGCAATGGAGTAAGATCATATCCTAGACTAGGAATTTTTTTTTCTTTGTGATTCTCTTGAAAAGTAAGGGGAAGAGCGTAACCACATCCATGGCCCCCGGGAAGGGTTCCTCCATACAGTAGAAGCAGGTGGGTACAGTCGTAGAAGAATACAAGGACATCTTCTCCTCACCCATAGGGGTACCCTTTCATTGTCAGGTCAAGCATCCGATCAATCCAACTCTCGGAGCAACTCTACCCAGCAAGTCAATATATTGCTACTCCATTTTGGAAAATGAAGAGATCAAGTAACAAATCTAGGGTTTGATACAAACAGGACACATCTTCTAGTGGGTTCATGACATCTTGGAGAAGTCAAATGCAAAGTACAAGTAGCGACATGATCAACATCGGGTGCCACACAATTTTTAGGTGGCTGATAATATTTTCTTGCATTTACAGAAAGAATGCCTTACCAGAGTCCATCAGAAGCTCAAACCACTCCGATATGGTCCTTACACCATTACTAAGGTTGTGGGAGACAATTATTTTGAGCTCAGCATTCCCCCATTCCTTGGCTTGCACCCAATGTTGAATGTGTATTGCCTTCGACCATGCTTCCCACCATTACTGGACACATCAAACATTGCAGAATAGCTCACACTAGCAGGAGTTTCCCCATCTCATGGAGGCACTCAACGTAGTGGGGACCATTTCTTTCTAAGGGGGGAGGATTGATCCAGGTGGATTTTGGTGGCCACCTATCTATTCCACTTGGACCCCCACCACTCTCTCTTCCAGTTTTTCAATTTCCTTAATTATAGCATAATTTACTATTTTTGGTAGTTTTTCGGGTCCAGAACTTCCTGAGCGGTTTTGAGGCCCTAAACGACATTTTTTAGGAAAACCAAGGACAACAAGGGTTATAAAATGGTATTGGTTGGTTGCTAGTTGTAGTCCTCAGATAGATATTTCTAACGAGGTATTATGCGTGTCAAACAGAGATCGTATGCCAAAGTTATGACCTCGGGAAGTTGATGTACCAATTTACCCAAACGAAGCCCACAGTTTTGGTTCTTCATCTCATAGGGTTAGGTTTCTGGATGTTTAGGGTTTTCCATTGTTTATCAATAATAAATAGACTTCTGTGCCTCATTGTAACGCCACATCTCTTCTTAGAGATAAGCTACCATCTCCCGAGCTAATCTTATTTCCATTCTGTTTGTAAGCATATTCCAATATTTGATATTAATGAAATGAAGTGTTATTTCTAATGCATCTTTGTATTTATGGTTATATCTTTAATTTGTTGCATTCCTGTTTAAATTCGAATCACCATGGGTTTGACCCAGGATCTATTGCATCTAAATACTACATAAATAAACCTTTTCAAATGCACCAGGGGGGGTGTCTTTTAGTTTGTAGAGTCCAAAACTATTGCTTTTAAACACAAGTTTACGTTGTGTATTTTTTTTAAAGTTTCGGTTGTTTTCCCTTTTGGAGGACAAAAAAATGAGGAAGTGGATCTTTAAGGTTTCTAGAGACCACTAAGCCGCAACAGAACAAAGAAACAACATGGAGGTTGTGTTTTGATGTAATTTTGTCACCTTTTTCATCATAATTGAAGAGGCCATTCCATTGGAAGCAGACCTGGAGACATAGCCCACATTGGGTGAGCTTTTTTATCAATCCTGGTTTATTGTCTCTAATTTTTTTTTTTGTTCATAATTTCATTTTAGTCCTTACTTTATCTTTAAATCTAACACACTCATAATTAAGCAAATTAGGTCATAGATTTTCGAATCAATGCTAGCCCTCTAGCATTATCACTCTTTAATTACATTTATAAAACATGGTGATTAGAATAGGGATGTTACATCCATGTCCCAAAATATTATAGACATGCAACACTAATTTCCTAAAATATGGGACTTGACTCAATCTCCAATATAAGGCTATACACATATAACTAACCAAATAGTAGAGCCATGGAAATAAATATAAGTTAATGAAAATGCAAAGTAGAGAGACCTTGGTGCCCCATGAAGGATGATGCCTCATTTTCCATATATGTGATGGAACCTCTCTTAATGTAGTAGGGTTGAAATTTTTATGGTTGAGTGGAACGAAGCAAATGAAGTTGTCATAGGATGATTCAACTTGACCTATGAGGTTGGAGCCAAGGTAGCCATAAGAGATCATTTTACAAATGATAGACATGATAGGGGAAAGAAATGCTAAGGCATGAAAAAGGTGGATGGAGATAGATTTCTAATCCAAGCATGTACATGTAAATTAGGGTTTTAATAGAGGTAGCCATAAGAGATCCTTGTACAAGTGATAGACATGTTAGGGGAAAGTAGTGATAAGGAATGAAAGAGGTGGAAGGAGATAGATTGTTAATCCAAGCATGTACATGTAAATTAGGGTTTTAAGAGATTTGAAGAGATTAGGAGAGTCGTTGAGAGTTTAAAAATGGTAATGGTATAAATAAGAAAGGGAATGACCTAAAGGTATAATTGTACATTAGGATAGCCATTGAAGAGTCTAAATCATATGAAACGATGCATATTGAATAAGTTCCATTGGTTCTATAAGATAGTGCAAAACGTTTTTAGGCCCAAAACAATTTTCAATTGCATAGGTTGTGGATTTCAAATATGAAACCCCGATGAAACTGATGGTATGCTTCTTACTAAGGGGTTAATGATGTTCTACTCAAATTAACCCCATAAATAGCACGACCAAATGGATTTAAATTCCATTTACCCAAAATGAGGAATCATGAGTGATCATGAACATCATTGGAGGTTTTTTCCCCCAATTGGACCAATGAAATTAGGAAACACCCCAAGGGTTAAAATGAGCCAAATTGGTGACCAAGGGCTAGAGATCGAAGGGGAGAAGGAATCTTAGGATCTCAACTAAGCACTAGATATCCCAAAGAGGCTCCACACTTAGGTTAAGGAGAGGAGGATTCCAAGATGATGGCTTATCACATTAGAGTAGCTCTTGAAAGGTATCATGTCATCATTGAGCAGGTCGAATATGAATGCAACACGAGTCTAATTAATTGTACAATGAATTTCTTGATGGGTAAGTGTATGAAAGTACAACCCAAGTGTTAATTTCACATGTTGCAATATGTTTACTATTTGGGTTAAGGTCATATCCTCCCACAAATGCATGGGGAAATTTAGGAGT
The DNA here is from genome assembly GCA_031772625.1 of Pinus tabuliformis. Classification (NCBI taxonomy): domain Eukaryota; kingdom Viridiplantae; phylum Streptophyta; class Pinopsida; order Pinales; family Pinaceae; genus Pinus; species Pinus tabuliformis. The sequence goes on along the minus strand of CM062804.1, from coordinate 764,729,637 downwards.
ATTACCCACAATGGTGTGGAAAATATTGAGGTCATTCCCTTATTAAAATTTAGCATATATGGGCAAGGAAAGCCCCTCTACCTCCCAATACCAAGGCTCTTCTTGTAACACTCTTTACTTCTTTTCTCACTGAATAATAATGTTGTGAAAAACACTCTTTAGAAGAAATGAAATTCTAGATCACAACATCATTATTAATCCACTCCATGAATGCATCTACAAAGGGTCATGGCCCATTCAATTTACAATCCAAAGCTTTATTTGTCTCATCTCCCATCTAATCTTATATTTGGAAAGGTGAAGTTTGATGAATAGGATTTATGATATTTAAAATGTCAAGGATATTTCATTGGAAAAGTTTGGCACATTAAATCTTACAATATTATGAAATCTCTTCTTATGTATAATTTTACTTTAGGTTCAAATTTAATATTACTTGCAATGCATATGGAAAGTTGAAATAAGTTGAAATTAAAATGAAAGAATCTAAAAAATAACAAACCACCCACATAATGAACAATACCCTATGAAAACCCAATGTAAAAAGAGCCCAACTAGAAGGTGAGGCCCTACACCTATTCTTTTCTTCTTATTTATAAAATTCAGGTACAAAGAAAGTGCACTCACCATAGAGTTACCATGGATATTGTTCACTATGGTGTTATAGGATCTTCTATGTCCTTTTTTCTACTTTTATTATCCAACTCTCAATGCTCTACTCTCTATGAACCAACACTCAACATAATAAAAATTAAACCTCTTTTTTTCGTAGTGGGTTAATATTTATGATGACCTCAACTATCTAGGGTTATGGTTAGGCCTTTTGTATGCTTTAACCTTTGATTAATAATAGGGATTTGGACCCTCCATAAACTTATTGAAATTCCATGTATGACTAGTTCTACATGTGTGAGTAATGAAGTAGATGTGGCATCCACTTGGCATCATGATGGTCGATAGGGTAGGTCAACTTAAAAGAGGCATAAACTTGTCATATGAACTTTGATTAAGTGATTTTCATACTGTCATGCGGAAAGAGTCAATTTTGCGGACAAAACCGACCTCCCTAGAAACTAAGGCGTTTCTAGTGACAAACAAAACAATCAAGCACTATCTTTCCCTAAATATGCATTTAAAATAAAAGCAACCAGGTGTTTAAGGCTTACCTTTAGTCCAACGCTGTTTGTAGCGGCCAAGCCTCTTCGATCCAGATGAGCTCCTCTCCTTGAAACCTGCATACACAAACAAGCAAACGATTACATAGCACCTGAATAACTCATATAATAAAACATATTCATCATAAAGACCAAGGAGTTTATGAAACAAATTATATATAACAACTTGTTGAGAAAAATGAACTTAATTGTATTAATTGGAAACAAAAGAAACCTTACAACCAACGCCTTGGTGTTGTGCAGGTCCCTCCCAGGGTCCAGCAAGAGTTCTCCTCTACTTTGATCAGCTCACCCACTTCCAAATGAAGCTAAGAAAGGAATGTGATCTCTCCTCTCAAGCTCTATAAGAAAGTCCTAATTTCAGCAGCATCTACCCTTAGGAATGTTCAGCTTTCAACCTCCCCTACCTCTGGCCCAATGCCTGTATTTATAATGCTTTGGAGGAAGTTAAATAGGTCCACCATCAATGGGATAAGCCCCTCTTTCAAAGGGATAGCTCCCCTCTTCATGGGATAAGTTCCTCTTTCATTGGGATGCATGAATCATCTGGAGGCGCTCAAACCACGTCAAACCATCTTCTAGAATGCTCTAGAATCGACCGCAAGTAAGTTTTTTGAAGTAAAACTTGCACCTTTTGACTTTTACAGGGGTACGCACCCACCCCTTTACAGACAGAGCGTACAAGTACGCAGGTATTATGTACTTGAGGTGCGTGCCCGCAGGTAAGAGTAAGAGAAAGTGCGGAACCAAAGTTATATTGATTTTTTAAAAGCTTTCTCTCTTTTTTGGAGTTTGACATGAGGAGCAGAGGTATAAGACTTGCCAAGGAGGATAGTATGGTTATTGATGGAGCCATACTGACTGCAAATAGTCATGGTGACAAATTTTAGTGTAACAGATTGCCCCCTAAAGTGCGAGGTCTGTAGTAGATCAGGGTTTTATATCATCTAGGAAGGGTGAAGCACTTTATCATTTCGAGGATTATCTTGTGGAGAGCCCAGTCAGGACCTGCAAATATTCAACACAAAATACATATATGAGATCATATCATCGCTGAGGTAGGCATTCCCATACTCAGATCAAAAACTTAACTAACAAACTAACTACTGCTCTGATATAGGAATGATTTCGCAATACATCATAATCATAGACACATGTAGACACAGTATGGACGCAGCCATCTGTTTATAATTAGTCTACTGTATAATGAATACAAAACTCCTCGCAGCCTGGATGGTGGAAACTAGATCCAGGGTCTTCATTTCTGCTTCCCGAAATAGTACGATTCTATCCATGCGAATAAATGAGTTGATGTCGAACATGGTAGAAACCACTTGATTACCAGTCAATGATGTAAACTGTTAACAAGTGTGAGAGAGACCACCAGTGATGTCAATGGCTCTCAAAGTACCCAGTACAATCCATGAGATGTGAATGAATGTGTTGATGTCGAACATGTCACAGAATCCCTTGATCGAAGGTCATTGATGTAACCTGTCGTCAAAGGCGAGAAACCTGCCATTGAGGCATGCAGATCCCAAGGTACTGATGATTTCTAGATCATCTTTCTAGATAATGAACTGAAGTCGATAGAAAGCGATCCGTTGCAGGCAAGCCCACAACACGAAATCATAGTTCAAGTTGAAGAAATGTAGTTGTAAGGATTGACTCAGGGATGGTCAAGATGGATGATAGATATTTTGTAGATGAATGGTTTATTTGCAAGACTCCTCTTGAACACATAATGACACTACAGATGGTTTGGTAACAATTGTCCCAAAGTTAATACCTGGAAACCGGCTGAAGACTTTCAATGTGGTTTGATCAACTATTAGGCAAAGGATTTCCCAACCCAGGTGAATGAAAAAGTGTCGTGTTCAAGAGTGGTGATAAGGTTTTTCGGAGACAAAGTATAACAAATAGGCTCATTTTCCTCTCTTTTCTCCCACCATTTCTGGCAAGTACCTCTTTATTTTTTACAAGCTTGAGGAGGATAACATTTGCTTGATTATAAGCTCATCCTTCGGATGAGTCCAACTTAGTTTAGATTCGAACCCTAAGAAGGAGTGGTCCGTTCCTGTTTGTAATCGAACAAGTCCTTTACTGTGAAATTTTAACGAGTCCAGTATAGGAGAAACTCGGCGTTTTTCAATTTTAGAGAGTCTGAAAAACTTAAGAAGACTCCAGGGTTGACCTTTTTCGTAAATTTGTGTCTCCCAAGCCCGAAAAAGTATAAAATAATACTTGAGAGAACCGCTTGATCTTTTACGACCAAGGAATACTTTTCGTTATTAGTGTCACTAATCCGAAAAAGTAAAAAAGCGATCAATGACACGTCGTTTTATAACCAATATCGAATTTGAAACGACAAAAATCCGGCAATCTTTTTGTGTTTTTACGGTCGGAAAAGAGCTGTAAGTAGACCGTCTTTTAATTCCGTTTTAACGAGTTTAAAAGAAAAACTCGGCGATCTTTTCATGTTTTAGGAGTCAGAAAATAGCTTAAAGGTGACTCTAAGGTTTCACTTTTTCATAAGTTTTAACGAGTTCGAAAAAATTATAAAAATGTACTCATGGTTTTCACTTTTTCGTAAATTTTAATGAGTTCGAAAAAATGATAAAAATGTACTCATATGGCCGACTTTCAATTTAATTTATGAGAAGGAAAAGACGGAAAGAACTCGGTTTTCATTTGTTTTACGAGAATGAAAGATAGCAAAATAATATGGGGATTTTCATGAGTTTAATGAGTCTTGAAAATAACTGAAATTGACTCGAGATAAGTTTCATTTTTACAAAAGCTTGAAACAGAGAAAAACTATGCTTTAAAGTAGTTTCATTTTTACACAAGCTTGAAACAGAGAGAAAACTGTGCTTGATGCCCCCTAAGCGTAACTGCTAGAGCGCATGCCCCCCCCAGCTTCATTTCATTCAACCAGTTGGATGAAATGAAGGTTTAGTTACGAGATCATTTGAAAGACTCGACCTAAAACTGTAAGAAAATTATGCAAAAAACTGAAATAACTTACCTAAATATACCACTTAACATTTATGAGATCTAGTCAAACTCTCGACTCAATTAGAGGAGGATTTGTTTCATTTTTTAACGAGCTTGACACAGGAAAAAAACTATGCTCGGATTCGGTTTCATGTTTACGCAAGCTTGAAACGAAAAACTATGCTTGTTATAAGTTCGCATGCCCCCAGCATAATGACGCAAATCAAGGTACATGCCCCCCAAGCTTCATTACATTCAACCAGGTGGATGGAATGAAGCTTTACTTTCAATATCTTGTAAATATTCGACTTGAAAAGGGAGTTGTTTCATTTTTTAACGAGCTTGACACAAGACAAGGAACTATGCTCATAACTACTCTCTACAATCTACCTAACAAGGAACTTTAATCTAAAAATCCTTGATTCATTTTTTAACGAGCTTGACACAAGACAAGGAACTATGCTCTAAAATCCTTGATTCATTTTTTAACGAGCTTGACACAAGACAAGGAACTATCCTCATAACTACTCTCTACAATCTACCTATATAACCTACCCTTGTTTCATTTTTTAAAGAGCTTGACACAAGACAAGGAACTATGCTCAAGACTCCTTGTTTCATTTTTAAACGAGCTTGACACAAGACAAGGAACTATGCTCCAGACATCCGGTTTCATTTTTTAACGAGGTTGAGACAGGAACAAACTATCCTCATTTCTACTTATATAACCTATCCTTGTTTCATTTTTTAACGAGGTTGACACAAGACAAGAAACTATCCTCGAACTTGATTCATTTTTTAATGAGGTTGACTCAGTAACAGGAAATTTCCTCGAAACATTGATCATGGCTTCCAACTGGAAGAAAGACATGTCAATGGACACACCTTGATCATGGCTTCCAAGAGGTCTTCATCAGAAGGAAGAATACTTCTCTGGAAGGAACACATGTCAAGGGACTCAAAAGGGATAAGAACATCGTGTTCAAGTAATCCCATAGATTTTTCCATGTCAATTACCGGATCTAAATCAAAGGAAGATGAGCAAACAGTGAGAGGCTCACTTACATCGGTAACTGGAAACATGGGACCAGTTGCCACATAATTAACCCGTGGCAGGGTAGATACCACTTTAGAATCAGTAACATTTAGGGGTGTCATATTATTGGTAGTTGAAACAAGACTAGGGAACGAAAGCTGGTCTACAGTCACAATACTGCCATTGTGAGGGAAAGACATCACGCGAAAGAGTGTCGATATGACAGCTTTCATTGCATAAACATAGTCTCGCCCAAGGAGTAAATTGAAATCCAAGGGACCTCGAACTACCATAAGATCAATACAGACAGTTTTACCTTCCAAGGTAATGGAAAAATTAGGAAGGATCCCTAAAGGTTCACTAATGGTTCTGTTAAAAGCTTTTAGATTCTGCGTAATAGGCGCAAGCTGAGGGGAACCCAAAGCTTTCCAAGCAGTTGAGGATAAAATACTAACAGAAGCACCTTCATCTACCTGTGTGCGATGCATGTCCCTACCACCAGCCTTGACAATGACTTGGAAAGGGATGGAGGAAGGAAGACGAGGTTCAGTCAGTCTATTCCAATCAAAGAAAAATACCTTAGTACTTGGAGGGGGTTCCATAGAAACAGGTGAAATGCCCCCCGGCGTAGAGGAATCTGATGTAACAAAAAGAACCTGAGTGGTATGAAGTTCACTCTCTAAAGGGAAAGTGGGATCGACCGAATGTGAAATTGAATCGACCACTTGATCAACTAATGGATCATCAACCTGAGTGACATGAGTTTCACTCTCCAAATGAAAAGTGTGATTGACTGTACTTGAAATTATGTCAATCACTCCGTCAGTTGACGGTAGATTGGGAGAAAGTTTACGGTAACCAGTTGGAAATTCTTGCTGTGGAACAGTAAGGTTTTCCAACAATTTTGAGGCTTCATCCATGTGAGGGCAAATGTGAGTTTGATGACTCCCTTTGCATAACTTACAAGGAAACCTAACTTTACCCTTTTTCCTAGGAACCTGACTATCACTGGTTGATGGATCAATGGAAAGTTGATGAGATTTTTCTGACCATACTTCCAAGACCTTTGGAATACCAGGACAATTGATAAGGAAGTGGTCACCCTTACAAAGCCTGCAAGGGTATTTGGGTTTACGATGCATGTCGGAGTTTTCCTCAACACAACTAACACTTACAGCCACGGTTGGTTGGTTGACTTCTTTCTTATCTTGCTTCTTCTTCTTCTTCTTCTTCTTCCCTTTCTTCTTCTTCTTAGCCACCTGGTTACTAGCATCAAGGCTTTTACCAAGCGAAGAGGAAGAAATGGAGGAAGAAAAAGTAGGCGAAGAAGGTAAAGGGTCAACAGAAGGTTGGTGATGTTGAGATGGTGAACTCTGTTGAGGTGAAGCATTCGGTTGAGGTGGAAGAATTGGAGTATTTGGGGCCAACGAAGTTGAAAATAACCATATCGGTAAACCTACTGTAAATCCAGGTAATGACAAAGTAGCCATATAAGGAGGACCAACATTTCCAAAGAAAGGAAAAGTACTAGGATCCTCGTTAAGAGGGGTTCCTTGGTCGGTAAATTTCGGAACATTTGCCATTATATCCAACTTCAGTGAATTTTATTAACAATTTAAAACTAAAATTAACAATTCACAATTCACACTTAACAATTAAAATTCACAATTCACACCTATGGTCTCTAAAAGTAAAAAAAAACAAATTAACACGCGCTATCAAATCTAGGAGTCAAACCACACACAAACAGTAACTTTCCGTACCGAAAACACTAGTTGGTGATGAAATCCAACGTCACAGAATTCAATACAGAAATGGCGGTTGGAACAGTTACCCCGGCAACCTGCTTAATGAATAGACTGGACCAAGTTCCTCCACTTAACCGTCTTGAGTGAAGTGAACCCCCCAGAAAATCCAAGTGAGTCTAGCCGACGTCTGCTCCAGGTACAGTGGGATCTTCCCACCACTGTCACCTTAGGAAGAATCCTAAAGAATATGGTCACTAAGGCTACCAACTGAGACAAATACACCTGGGGGAACAGTCTACGATCCGATACGCATGCAAGGGCAGAGTAGCAAGCTCAATCCAAGGTTTACCAACAAGTGACCCCAGGCTCCTCGACAATGGTTAATCCGAGGTTTACCGTGTTTAATACGTGAATATCTGACGCTGTTCCCAATGAGGAAGGATTGATTCCCACACTAGTTCGGACACGATCTCGTGCTTCTCCTTTAAGAGGAGCTTTCCTAGAGTGTAAATGTAACAATTGGATTTCTTCCTACCGCAAGATACAGCTACTTGTTTGTTTTACTGTCTTGGAGAGTTAACTAAAACCTATTCCAAGACACTAGCCTAAGCTAGATTGGTGGAAAGAGCCCTAAAAATGTAAAAATTACTAGATGAATTTTAATTAAGAACTGTGTTATTTAGGCTGTTATTACTCAAAAGGGTAAATGGATGCGAAACCAATGGTGTTATGACCCGACTCAAAACTGAATGCAATCGAATATGATAATGTAATCCTTTCAATTCGATGAATCCTAACTAAAGTAAGGAGAGAGTTTCCATTCACTTCCAACAATGCAAAAAATTGATCACTAAGAGAAAATATAACAAATTCTCTAATGCACTAATTTCATCAAGAAAAACTAATGCAAATCAATTCCAAAATAGTTTTTATTTTTATTTTTTATTTTTGTGTAAATTCAAATCAAAGAAAACTGATCTAAATCTACGATTGATTTTTCAAAATTTAAACTATGCAATTGTAATCTATGCACAATTCACTTGAAAAGTATGCAAATGTAATCTATGCACATTTTTCATTCATATTCTGAAAATGAGAATTCTAATTATGCAAATATGATCTATGCAAGAGAATTCTCAAACACAAGATGATTCTAATGTAATCTAAGAACCAATCAAGTGCAAGTCGAGAAAATTGGGTGAGAGTTCCAAAGATCAAAAAATAAAAACACTCAAAGGCGATTAACACTCATACACAATTTAGCCCCCCCCCCGGCGAATGAGGGGGAATTTTTTTTGCAAAAACAAAAGCAAAAAGATGCAAAATTGTGAAAAGACTGAGACAAACCTCCAAGTAATGACCAAAGCAAATCAAATTAAGAATTTCTCAAAAAAGAGACTCAAAACACCCAATTGATAAAAGCTTAGAGCAGGAATGCCAATGAAATTAACCAAGGAAAGTTTCTGACAAGTCACATGCAGGTCTGGGCAGTGGCTAAAACCTATAAACAAATTCTAAACTGACAAAAAAGAGAAAAATTTAAAATTTTTCAAACTTTTGACAGGGTACTCAGGCAACCTGTTTACACAGGTGCGTCCACGCTCTGTGCACAAAGCAAAAGTGCGTACAGGTACGCACTGTGCTTAACTCAGAGGGTGCGTACCTCTCCCAAAACTATGAAAAATGAAAACTAACTCAAAATTAACTGAATTCACCCAATCCCACAATCATCAAGTCAAAAACAGAAACAGAAAAAACAGTTTCTCAAATCAAAGTATCAATCAAAAGAGAAATCAATCAAATCCATGGATTCCCCAGTATGGTCGCCATTTTGTCATGCGGAAAGAGTCAATTTTGCGGACAAAACCGACCTCCCTAGAAACTAAGGCGTTTCTAGTGACAAACAAAACAATCAAGCACTATCTTTCCCTAAATATGCATTTAAAATAAAAGCAACCAGGTGTTTAAGGCTTACCTTTAGTCCAACACTGTTTGTAGCGGCCAAGCCTCTTCGATCCAGATGAGCTCCTCTCCTTGAAACCTGCATACACAAACAAGCAAACGATTACATAGCACCTGAATAACTCATATAATAAAACATATTCATCATAAAGACCAAGGAGTTTATGAAACAAATTATATATAACAACTTGTTGAGAAAAATGAACTTAATTGTATTAATTGGAAACAAAAGAAACCTTACAACCAACGCCTTGGTGTTGTGCAGGTCCCTCCCAGGGTCCAGCAAGAGTTCTCCTCTACTTTGATCAGCTCACCCACTTCCAAATGAAGCTAAGAAAGGAATGTGATCTCTCCTCTCAAGCTCTATAAGAAAGTCCTAATTTCAGCAGCATCTACCCTTAGGAATGTTCAGCTTTCAACCTCCCTTGCCTCTGGCCCAATGCCTGTATTTATAATGCTTTGGAGGAAGTTAAACAGGTCCACCATCAATGGGATAAGCCCCTCTTTCAAAGGGATAGCTCCCCTCTTCATGGGATAAGTTCCTCTTTCATTGGGATGCATGAACCATCTGGAGGCGCTCAAACCACGTCAAACCATCTTCTAGAATGCTCTAGAATCGACCGCAAGTAAGTTTTTTGAAGTAAAACTTGCGCCTTTTGACTTTTACAGGGGTACGCACCCACCCCTTTACAGACAGAGCGTACAAGTACGCAGGTATTATGTACTTGAGGTGCGTGCCCGCAGGTAAGAATAAGAGAAAGTGCGGAACCAGAGTTATATTGATTTTTTAAAGGCTTTCTCTCTTTTTTGGAGTTTGACATGAGGAGCAGAGGTATAAGACTTGCCAAGGAGGACAGTATGGTTATTGATGGAGCCATACTGACTACAAATAGTCATGGTGACAAATTTTAGTGTAACACATACCATTAGAAAGCTCTCGACGTGAAGAAAAACGTCGATATGCAAGAACTTTGTTCATATATTTTTACGGTGTGTTGTGTATTAATGAATTGAGACTTTAGCCTTAGGCTATTATGGCTATGTATTTTAATGTTTCATGGATTTTGTCATGACAAATTTTTATGGATTATAAAGAAGTGAAAAAAACTATATGTCAGAAGGAGCTTAAGTCTTTATATGACCTTGGAGGTAAGAAAACGTGTGGGTCTTTCCATCATAAGGAGTTCAAAAGAAAGAATAGTTCAATAGCGAACCTTCTTAGCCTCCCAGTACCCAACACCTAACATGTTGATCCCATGATCTTTGACCTTGTGGGTTTATGTTATACCACCATGTGCTACATCACTATACTCATAGGTTATCTTTCATTTCCCTAGGTTATTGACCCTCTGGGGAATACAAACCAAAGGTCACTCTTCGCTCAAGACTCTACCCTTAATTTGAAATACGCCTCAACTACTAGGAAATAATATCTCCATTTGACATACTTGTCACATCTATTAGTATTGGGAAAATTCAAGGGAATCTATAGATTAAATCCCTAACACATGTATCTTAATGATCCAACAATCCATCCCTGACATACCGATAATCCCTTATGTTCTAGATCTTATCCACAATACTTGTTAGCCATCTAACCATGCATTATCACTAGTACAAAATGGATAATTACTTACTAGAAAAACGACTAAATTTTGCATATAAACGACCATTTTTCAATTGGTGACCAGTAGTAGCTAATTTACAATATCTTATAACGCGACCAACTTTTAGTCATTTTTAGCCTTGTCATTAATTTGCTTTCTCAATTTTATCGTCTAGTAGTATATTTAGTCATTAATTTAGTTATTGATTTAGTCATTAATTGCCATAATTAATGACCAAATATACAAAAAAATATATTACTATATGATCACCCGAGAAAACCAATTAATGACCAAAATGTTAGTCATGTTATAAGATACTGTAAATTAGCTACTAATAGTCACATATATGCAAATTTTAGTCATTGTTTGAAACCAATTAATGACCAAAGAAATATGACTAAATTTTGGGCATGTTATAAGATACTGTAAATTAGCTACTAATAGTCATATATATGCAAAATTTAGTCATCCTTTGTAATCACAAATTTATCATTTGTAGTAGTCATTTATCTTTCTTAGTATTTTCATATTCATTATATAAAAGCATTAATTTAGTAGTTTATATTCATTTTATTTGTGTTTATCAAAATCAATATAATGATCCAGGTGGATATTGGTGGCCACCCCCCTATTCCATTTGGATCCCAAATATTATTTCTTTCAGTTTTTCAGTTTCCTTATTTGTAGAGCAATTTACTATTTTTGGTAGTTTTTCAAGTCGTGAACTTTTGGAGACGTTTTGAGGCTGTAAACAACGTTTTTTGGGAAAATTGGGGCCAACATGGGGCATAGATCAATGTTGGCCACTCAAAATTTGTAGTCCCCGGATAGAGCTTTCTAATGAAGTATTGTGCACATCAAATGGAGATCGTATGCCAAAGTTATGACCCCAGGAAGTTGATGTACCAATTTACCCAAACGAGGCCCATAGTTTGGCACTTCATCTCCTAGAGTTAGGTTTTTGGATGTTTAGGGTTCTCCATTGTTTCTCTATAATAAATAGGCCTTTGAGCTTGATTGTAACGTAGAGTTAAAAGGCATGAAGCGGCCACATCTCTTCTCAGAGATAAGCTACCATTACCTGAGCTAGTCTTATTTCCATTCTATTCGTAAGCATATTTCAATATTTGATATTAATGAAATGAAGTGTTATTTCTATTGCATCTCTGTGTTTCTAGTTATATCTGTAATTTTTTGTGTTCCTGTTTAAATCTGAATCAATGGTTTCAGAGTGGTCTGCTTTTTCTCTATTTTTCTTTGCATGTCCCCAACAAGGTCGGGATATAAGGAGTTAGGGCTTAATCTGGTTGAACCTTTGCAAGATCAGCCTCACAAACCCCGAAGGCTACCCATGGGGTATTGGCTTGAGGGGGGCCTGACCCAGGTTTAGCGTTAATTAGCCAAACAAATCCCACAACTACTGGCCCTTTCGGCATTAGCCCGCAGAACGCAAATCAAAGTCTCACCCAAAGTAGTATGGGGGGATGTTGGAACCAAGTTTTTGCACCCTGAGATGGTCATGATGTCATTTTATTCCTTTTATTCCTACCTTCATGCAGGTCACTTCGCTCTGGGGCTTGGCAGACGAGCCCTCTATTCGGTTCTTCAATACCTCTGCGAAAGGGCATGACTGACTTTCGTGCAACCCTAACCCTTGATCTAGACACTTTTGCACTGCTAAGGCAACATACCGTGTAGATTCCTAAACTAGTCCAAGTTTCTTACTTATCTTATTAGATACTCACAGTTAGCACCACATAAAAAGATATTCTTATATGCGTTCAGTTATCCAACATAATCATACACATTTGTGCATCACATAAGCATTATAAAGGAAATTCATACATAAAATGATAAGATGCATTAACTAGAACAAAGACACAGAAATTGCAGAATACTTCTCTTTATTAATCTCTTCCAAGTGATTACAGACTATATCCACCCTATGCACACAGCTGTAGGGGTCCGCACACTAAGCTGCAGACTTCTACCCTAGGCCTCTACTCACTTAGCTGCAGAGCCTCTACCTACGCTACGACCTGAAACTTAGACTTCTTACTTCAGAGTTATCACTCTCTTATCTTGTGTGTCTCTAAAACTACTTGGAGCTTAGCTCTTTTTATACAATCCCATGGTCCACGGACCATGGGTAGATCTCTTTACAACCGAATTTACTTTACAAAACTAAGGGCGGACAACCCTTTATGAATTATGACACCTACACACTCTGCGACAACAAAATGTGGAGTCTTTACAAAATTTGACTCAAACATGGGCTTTTAGCTTAAAAAACTGCCCTTTGGGGGATCCCACTCCCAACAGGCCTCCAACACAAACATCATGACTCACCCTCAAGTCACTCGGTAGGCGCAAAGATCTTTGTGTGAAGCCCTTCCCAACTCGACTCGTATGACTGAAACTTTAGTCGTGGATTGAGCTACCGCCTACTTCGCGTCTTCCATTGACTTTTCGGTCACTGCTCCTATGCTATCAGCATGAAGCTTTTGTTGTGTTTCCTGTAGAGCCGCAAGCTTGCCTTCGATGTTCCCTATAACCACGTAAGCGTCATCCATCCAGGGCTTTAGTCTCGCCTTGAGCACTGCTTCCTTGTGTAGTGCTGCATCCATGTGTTCCTTCAGTTTCTTGGCCTCCTGCAGCTTGGATAGTCTCTATGTCAGCGCGACGGTTCACACTGTGCCCTTAACCTCATCGTAGTGTTGTTGTAGTTCACGCGCTTCCATCTCTAGCTTCTATACATTGGGGTCCTCCTACAAACTTGTCAGGACCTCAAATGACTGCTCAAATAATTGCATGCAGTCTACTAGTGCACTATCCAACGCCGCTACTAATTCTGTGACAGCAGTCACCCGTTGTCCCTTGACTTCTGGTGGGGTTGAAGGATGGGCCCTCAACTATAACTTTGTAAGTTGTAGGTTCAACTCCAACTAAACCTTCACCATCTCAGTCCGAGTGTCATGCACCCTTGTGGACAACTTGCAGATGCGTGCCTTGACTGGCTCCTCCTCTGTAATGGCCAACTCTGGGACTATTCTGCATGCCTCCTCAATGACCTGAAAAATGTGCTTTCTCTAATTGGTTGCCTCGGTCTCAGTGATAATGGAAACATTTCTCTCTAGGGCCATTTTCTCATTATTGATCCATCGTTCACTAATCACCTAAAGGGCGCGGTGCTCTCGGGCCCTCAGTTCTACAATTACTCCATCCTGCAAGAGGTGGAGTGCCTTGCGCGGGAGTGCTGCCAGGTTCAACCCTACTCCCTTTAGGGTGTTAACAGTGGACCTGTTAGCCTCCTTCTCTGTGGTCAATGCTCCATTCGACAACACTATCACACTAGAAGTCTTTCTGCATATCATATCGGCAGCCTCTGAAGTGCCGATAGCCAGGCTGGTAGACATTGTACCAGCCTACGACACAAGGGTCTGGAGCTCCTGCAACCCCGTCTGGATGGCCTCTAAGATGATCTGCTGTTGCTGTTCAAATTGTTGCAGGGTCTCTGCAGTGACATCCCTCACTGTGTCACTGATATCATGTAAATCACCCTCTGTTAGTGTGATGGGGTCCAGCGAGGTCTTGGTCACCTTTGATTTCTTCCTAGGCCCTCCTTTCTCCAGCTCTCTTGGGCACTTGATGTAGGTGGATGTCTCCTAACGGTTTGCGCCATACTATTCATCTGTTTCTTCCTCGATCTCAGGTGAAGGTGACCTCACGCCTTTGTTAGAGCACCGCTCTGTCCCATCTGTCTACTTCCCTATTTGCTACATGGCCTCACGCTCCACCTGATCCTTCTTAGCAACCTCATTCTTCCTTTTTTCAGCTAGCTATGTCATCTTAAGCTTGGCCTCCTCCTTTTTCTTTTGCATGGCAGACTTGCTTCCGCCCACTGCCAAATCTGTTGTCGAGCGCCACTCTGCTAGCCATTGATCAAGCACCTTATCAATGGCATCATCTATTGCTAGATATGGCAAGTCATACCATTTCTGTGTAGGGTCCTTCCGCACTCTAATGGATACTCGATGGAAGTCTGCTTTAAAATTGGCGTAGCCGTGCAGGTTGGCATACACCATAGGCGACAATCGTGTTTTATGATTGATGGCAATTCGAATGTTCATTTCCATCGAGATCCAAAATATCTTGTTGTCCCTGACTTGCTGCGTGTCCTTGGTTGCCCACAACGAAGTGTACTTCACTGCTTCAGGGAGGTCTGGCACGACTAAAGGGAACTGGCTATCCTCTGGCAGATCCCACGCTACCAGCACAATTGACAGCAAGAGCCACACACAGTAGAACATCTTACTGAGCTCTTGTGCTTTGCGATAGTTCACCAGGAACTCTCTGCGAAAGTAGTCCAACCAGTTGAGCTGGACTCCTTCAGTGCACTGTGCTGTGAGCGTGATGACAAGGGTCGACACCTCATCACTGCGAAACTTCCTCATCACCTTCCCCACTAAGATCTATGTGGCTACCTTCACAACGGGGTCGTAGATACTGGATATAGCATATCCATGTGGCTTCTTCACCAGTTTAAATTTTTCTTTCATTTATTCCACGATAGCTTGTTTGCCACCTTTTCTGCCAAAGATCATGGATGGATTCTCTCCTGTATATGGAAATCATGTTATCTAGTGAATCAACCTATCCGTGATGGGTATTGGCTCCTCCAGCCACAGATAACCATCGTGCACCAAGAACAACAACTGCTTGATGACCAAAACTGTTACCAGGGTGCAGTTGTAGTGTGACACCCAGAGCAGGTTGAGTAACCCTGCCTTTTCTACTCCCTTGAGACACCTCCATGTCTCCAATGTGGTCATTCCCGAATTCGTATCAATGATGCGACGCATCAGTTGCTCGGTCGCCAGGTGTGGGAACTTCTTGTGGTCTGCTAAATACCAGTCTTCAAGTTTCAGTAGTGGCACTCATGCCAAGCGCGGTCAATCAAAAACAATTTCGTTTGGTAGTAGAGGGGTTTGCAGGGGAGTCTTACTCTCATCGATGTCCTTTGGTACCTTGGACTTACGCTTGCGTGGAGGGACATACTCCAACAACCAATTAATAGGGTTTGTGCCCTTGGCTTCAACCTCCTCTACGTCGACTCCCACATCCTCATTGTCCGTTGGGATGTCTTAAATGTCTTCCTCCTCTGGCTCCAAGTTTATAGCTTTTCTCTTCTCCCGTGTTGTGGGCTTCGATGGGTTTCTCCTTGGCGATGCGTGCACCAGTATAGCAAGCTGGTTGCCCTTCTTGTCCTTCACGGTTTCCTTGGTTGGGGTTGGCTTCGGTCTCATCATCCTCGACGATTTAGGGACCTCTATCAGTACTTCGGCTACTTCCAGAGCAGCTACTTCTGCCTCTCTTTCTATTTCCTATGTCGGCTACTCTACTACTTGTTCGGTATTTATAATTTTTGTGGGTGCTGACATAACGCTTTCTAACAGTGCTTGCGACATCTTTGGCAAGTTTGAAAATGTGGGAGTCTCTTTGAAAGCCTCGAAGAATTCTCGGTCCATGGGTGTCTGAGAGCTCAACAACTCAATTCTCAAAATGCCAAGTGTTTTTCATTAGACAACTACTTGTAATTTATAGGTCATTCTGAATTCAAATCTGACCATTCCCCCCAAATTCGGTTCATTAACTCTAGATTGGTGGTATATTTTCAAGGATATGAGGCATAAATTTCATCTTAAATGTCGGTCGCCCGCTCCATTTGGCCGCATTTCAACTGTCAAATCATGAACGGTGCTTTAACGGTCACTTTTTGGTCGACCTACGCAATTTCTCCTTGGGTAGCGCAACTTCCTTCACGCTGCCGCGAACCCTGTGACGCTTCCTTGCTTCACATAAACCTCCAATCGCGTAGCTCCCCAACCTGGGAAGTGTAGTTTATAGTCCCACACCTCCTTTCATCTTCTTGGAGCTCTAAGATTGTGCTACCATCATCTAGTCACATGGCCAAACCGCTGGTGTGTGGCTTCAAGCGACTACCATTCACCTTTCCTGGAAGGGATCTCCATTCAACTTGACTAGCTGTACCGCTCCTTCATAGGTAATCTCCTTAATGACATAAGGCCCTAACTAGTGCATCCTGAACTTCCCTGGAAATTTATCAAACTTACTATCATATAACAAAACCAAGTCATTTACCTTAAAGGTGTGCAACTTAATATGTCAATCATGCCATGCCTTTTCACACTGCTTCTAGACCTATTGGTGAAATCCAGCTAGAAATCTCTCTTCCTCAAGCTCATCCAGTTGTGTGAGCCTCTCTTTCAGGGCTCTACGATCCATCATACTTGTGAGCACTGCTATGCGCAGACTAGGCACAATATACTCCATAGGCATTACCGCTTCAACACCATAGCAAGCATAAAGGGGGTTTGTCCAGTCAACTTCTTGCATGTTGCTTGATAATCCCATAGTACTACAGGTATGTGTAGGTCCCAATCACTTCACTGAGCATTGCAAACCTTGGTTAGCACGTTTTTGAGCACTTTATTGAATGCTTCCACCATCCCATTAGCCTGTAGATGATAAGGTGTGCTCTTTTGGAGATATACCTAAAATTCATCTGTTAGCACACTGATCGTCTCATTCAGAAAGTGTCAACCTTGATCACTCATCAAGAACTTTGGACAACCAAATCGCATTAGTACATGCTCAAAGAGGAACTTTGCAGCAGTCACGCCTATGCAATCCTTCACAGGATGTGCCTCCACCCAACGAGTCAAATACTATGTCGTGGTGATAATGTACCTTGCTCCCGTCTTTCCTTGGGGTTGAATGGGTCCCACAAAACCTATTGCCCATTTCTCAAAGGGTTGCAACGTCATCTGTGGATTCAAAGGCATCTCATCCCTCCGCAATGGCCTACCAGTTCTTTAACATACATCACATGCCTTGTAGTACACTTTGGAGTCCTGATGGAGGGTTGGCCACCACAACCCTGCGCGTAGAATCTTCTGCACAGTTTGTCTTCCTGCATAATGCCCTCCCGCGGTGCCCCCATGAGCATCCACAAGGATGAAACTTCTTTCAAACTCGGGGACATATCGTCGCAATATCTCATTAGACCCCATTTTGTATAGATTGCCAGCTATGACAGAGAAATCTGGAATGCACACCACTAATTCCTTCTTCTGCTGGATGGTGTATCCTTTCAGGGCAATTCCTGTCATTAGGAAGTGTATTATATCCTCAAAATTACCATCCGCAACTCACACTGCAAATAGCTACGCATCAGGCAATCCTTCCTTGAAATTAGTGGGCTTTTCCCCTATTTCAATGTGCGACAGATGGTCTGCTCCCGCGTTCAGTCATCTAGGCTTCACAATAACCTCAAAATCATATTCCTGGAATAATAAGAGCCACCTGTAGATTCTCCCCCCCAACACAAGCTTACTAACCAGGTATTTCAGTGCAGAATGATCTATATACATCTTAAAATGGCCTCCCAACAAATAATTTCTAAACTTCTTGAGCACATATACCATGGATAAACCTTCGCGCTTGATAGTGGAATAGTTCTTCTCCACCTTGGATAACCTTCTACTTGCAAACACAATAGGATGGTCCAGGTCTTCTCCACTAGCCTGTGTCAGTTCTACTCCCAGTGCTATACATGATGCGTCGACATGTATATGAAACTCCTTTTTCCAATCCGGGAATATAGATCAGCGTAGTGACCATATTTTCCTTTAATACATCCAGGCTCTTTTTACAATCTTCATTCAAGAAGAATGTGACATCCTTCTTCAACAATTTTTCCATAGGCACAGTGACCTGGGCACAGCCTTTGATAAACTTTCTGTAATACTCTATATGTCCTAAGGTAGTGCACAACTGCTTTACACTCCTTGGCACCTCAAAGTTTAGTATCACCGCGATCTTCACAGGGTCTACCATCAGTCCTTGTATGCAAACCACATGACCCAACAGGGTCCCAAAGGGAACACAAAAAAACACTTCTTTAGGTTGAGCACGATCTGGTATCTTCGACAGGTATCCAGCATCAGGCACAGGCTTGCTACATGGCATTTCACCAGCCCAAGCACAGTCCAATCATCAAAGTATACTTGCAAGAGCTTATGAATAAATTCCTTGAACGTCGCAATGACTATGCGCGAGAAGATCACAGGTGCATTCTTCAATCCAAATGGAATTACAGTGTACTAGAAAAGACCCCACTCAGTCGCGAAGGTTGTCTTGTTCCTATCCTCTGATGCAATTTTGATCTAGTGGTACCTCGAGAACCCATCAGTGAAGGAATATGCTTCTTGGCCACCTACATTGTCCAACACTTCATCAGTGAATAGAGTCGGGAAAGGATCATGTACGCAAGCATCATTCATCTTTTTGAGATACACACATATCCTTATTTCATCCTTTTGCTTCTTCTCTTGTACCACCATTGGGCTTACCCTGTCAGATTCTTCCACAAGTTCAATGATGCCTGCCATGAGCATCTTGTCTAGCTGTAAGTGGACCTTCTCATTATACTTCGGATTGAGATGGTAAGGTCTTTTCTTAACTGGCTTTGTGTCGGGATTCAACATGATCTTCATCATACCTAGGTCCCTGATTATCCCCTTTAGATCCGTGAACTTGGTATGGAATAAATCTTGGTATTCATAGAGAAATTCAGTGACCTTGTCCACTGTTGCGTCATCCAAGTAATTCCAATATTCACAAATTTGGGCTCTACCTCCATACCAATGTTTACTTGTTTCATTCTTAGCAGCGCGGTTATATCCAGATTCTCAATCTGCGATCCTTCAATCTCGCGGCGACCTTCTGTTTCAAGGATGTTAATATTTCATGGATCCTCATCCTCTTCTTTAGTAGTTATGTCATAACATTCTAGCACGTGACTCAGCTGAGTAGCCCATTCAAACTAAATTAGGTCTAGAGGATCCTGTGGTATCCTAAAGATTGCTTCTCTCACCTCTTGTAGCGCTTCATCAATACTGTCGAACCCATCTTCAAAATTGAATGTCATCATGAATTCTTTGTGCAGAATATCCCATTCACCTGTCCCATGGCAGAGCTTTATTTCAACATATGAGTTCATTAGGACAATATCCAGGGTATGATAGAACAAGTGCACCCATTCAGGTTGGGGCTTCTCTCCATAAGTCTGAGCCCATTTGGCCAAGTGCTCACACAAATCATCCTGCCCATCATACTTGTTTGTCATTCGCATCTTCAGCTTCCTAAAGCGAGTTCTCATTATTCGTGCTAATCATCAAAGCTTCCCATGTGCGTACCCCACCATCTTGCGAGCGTAGCATGCAGTGACCAGTCCAACGCCTGGAAGTGCTGCTTTTCTAGTACCTCCCTCTCAAATGCATCTAGAAAAGTATCTACATCATTCAGGCCATCATAAGTAGGCAGATTTCTTACCTCTGACGACACACATCGTAGCGACCGGGTCATCATGTTACAGCTTAGCGTAGTTACTTCATGTAATAGATTCTACCAGTGCTCTAGTTCTTCATCAGAGTCCGAGGTGCATGAACTCTCGTGATCACATGTAATTCATCCATCTGCTGTTGGATTCACCCAATCTTGGTCTCGCACTGTTATTTTATAGATATAGTCTAGATCGTCATCACTCTCATAATCGCATATTGGTTCATTATAACACGAACCCTCAGTAGGATCTAGGGGTACTGTTACGCATAGCAATTTCTTCTCAAATATCATCTTTCACTTCTTTAGATTGATTACCCCATTCATATCAGTAGCCCAATCAATTCCAAGGAGCGTAGGATAGGGGTTGTTGTCATCCACAATTTCTATTACTTCAAAATTAGCCAGCGCACTCACACCTTCAATATCCATAGTCACCCCCGGAAAATACCCCATGGGGATGATATTTTGTTGATTCGCCATCCTTAGCTAAATCAGAGACCATTGTAACGTGGGTCTCCCCATCTGTTCCCAAGTTTGTTTAGGTAGGATGTTCGTGTCTGACCCCAGGTCCAAGATAACCTGATCCATTTCATACTCTCCTATCTCCGCGATCAATCTCATCTCCCGTCCCGTCCTTGTTTTATTCTTACCAAGATTTCATACTATGCACATTTTTTGTCATACCTTAGACACAATTCCAATGAACTGGTATTTGGAAATAGAGCTTCACCATGGGACAACTGAATGGGATATCTTAAGAGAGAGATTCTTATTTAATTTCAGCTTTGAGGATGGGTTTGAATGCATTGATGAAGCACTCCCGGAAATAAAAGAAGCTATATTCAAAATGCCTAAGGAAACAATAAAATGGTCTCAATCGGATTGGAGTACACAACTGCGCCATGCACTGGAATGTTACAATGTGACTACTGAAGAGGAAGAAGAAGACCCATGAAATATTAACATTCCATAGATAGAAGGATAATGTGAAGTTAAAGGACTGAAAGCCAAGAACCTGGATATATCAAAGCCTTTGAAAACTAAACAAGTAAATATTGGATCCAAAGCAGAGCCTAATTTCGTGAAGATAGGATATTATTGGGATGAAGATATAGTTGATAAGGTGGCTGAACTACTGCACGAATACCAAGATCTATTCCCAACAAATTTCTCAGATCTAAAGGGGATCGTATGAGATTTGGGTGTAATGAAAATCACTTCAAAACCTGATGTGAAGCCTGTCAAGCAGAGACCTTATCGGCTCAATTCGAAGTATAAAGAAAAGGTGTGCCAAGAGCTTGATAAGATGTTGGATGCTGGAATTATCGAACTAGTAGAGGAATCTGATTGGGTGAGCCCAATGGTTGTCCAAGAAAAGAAATAAAAGGGCCAAATTAGGATATCTGTAGACCTAAGAAAGATGAGTGATGCATGCATACACAATCCGTTTCCAACACCATTTACATGAAGTATTTAAGAATGTTGGCGGACAGGAGGCTTATTCATTTACTGATGGATTTTAAGGATACCATCAAATAAAGATCACGCTGGAAGACCGAAGCAAGAAAAACTTCGCGACAGAATGGGGTTGCTTTCAATACATAGTAATGCCATTCAGACTAAAGAATGCACCTGCAATATTCTCTCGGATAGTAATTCTAGCGTTTAAGGAGTTTATTCATAAATTTTTGGAGGTTCATTTTGATGATTGGACCGTGTTCAAGTTGGTGAAACACCATGTTGCAATTCTACACCTTATGTTGGATACATGTCGTGGATATCAGATCACGCTAAACTTGAAGAAGTGCATATTCTGTGTGCCCTTTGGCATATTGCTTGGTCATGTAGTATGTAAGAAAGGTTTGATGGTGGACCCTACGAAGATCACTATAATTGTGAATTTGGAAGCTCCCAGGAATGTAAAGAAACTACCCACGACATTGGGGCACACTGGGTATTATAGGAATTTTTTCAAGGCTTATGCTCAGATAACCGCACTGATGGATTGGAGGAAAGAATTCCATGTGCATGTGGATGCCTCTTGCGTTGCACTCGAAGCAGTATTGACCAAGGAAGGAGAGGGAGAAATTGATCATCCGATAGATTTCATGAGCAGAAAGTTATCAAAGGTTGATAATAATTATTCCACTACATAGCGCGAAGGGTTGGCGATGGCTTACAGGCTGCAAAAGTTTTGGGATTATTTGTTGGGCGCACATTTTAAAATGTATACACATCACTTCGTGCTGAAGTACCTGGTCAATAAGCCTGTATTGAGGGGGGAATCCACCGATGGTTATTATTGTTTCAATAGTATGACTTTGACATAATTGTGAAGCCCGGAAGGCTGAATGCAGGACCAGACCACCTGTCAAGGATTGAAACGGGTGAAGAACCAAATAGTTTGGAGGAAGTACTGCCAGATTTGTAGCTCTTTGCAATGTGCATCACAAATGACCATTTTGATGATATCATTAAGTTTTTAATCACGAGTATAGCTCTGGAAGGAAAGTCCACTCAGCAGAATAAAGAATTAGTAGTTCACTCTGTAGATTTTTTGGTGATTTTGGGTCACTTGTATAATATGGGAACAGATGAAATACTACAAAGGTATGTTCCCGAGTTTGAATGCACTAGTATCCTCGCTAAAGCACATGGAGGAGCTGCGGGAGGACAATATGCAGGAAAAGTGACCGTGTAGAAGATTTTATGTGCAGGGTTATGGTGGCTAACATTACATAAGGATTCTAAGGCATATTGCAAGGCGTGTGATGCCTGCCAAAGGATGGTAAAGGCTTCACGAAGAGATGAATCTCCCTAAACCCTCAGGTGTCACTACAAGTATCTGATAAGTGGTCTATTGATTTTATAGGACCGATACAGACACCGAGAAAGAATATGGGCACACGGTATACTATTACTACAACAAAGTACTTAATAAGATGGGCAGAAGTGCAGCCGGTGAAGGATTGTACTACTTCCACTGCCGCGAAGTTCCTGTTTGAGTATGTCTTAACATGATTTCAGTGTCCTAAGGTATTGATGAGTGATAGGGGTACACATTTTCTTAAAAGAAACAATCAATGAGATGCTTGAAGAATTCCAGGTGTACCATCAAAAGAGCACTCCCTATCATCCCCAAGCCAATGGTACTTGTGGGGTCGTTAATATGCCATGATTATTCTCACTTGAGAAGGTTTATTCCACCCATTTCCACCATTCTTCATCATGACATTTATTATAACTTATCATTTAAATCCATTTTATAAATAATTTATGCTCTCATGGATGAATGTTATTTATTCTCTTTTATTTTTAATAAATTGATTATTATGCATTAATTTATCAATGATAGTTCTAATAAGTTGGTTGTAACATCATTCGCCATTTTTAGCCTCCAAGGTAACTTCCAGATTGAAGATTTGATTTTTAAATCAGCCAACTCAGAAATTCGCTGGTTTAAGGAGTGACGGTTTTGCGGTTAAGATTCTGAGCAAATGAAGACGAATTTGGAAAATCCGGAACATGGGTTTTGTCCAGAACGGGCCCAATTATCTTCCTAAAGAACAGTTTTCCCAAATTCGGCTTTTACAGGGAGAAACGCAGGGTTCTTTGAACACGATTTTCTGGGATTTGCTGTTGCGGCCGCCCTCCAAATCTTAGCTGCAAACCTAAATCCGCCTTGTTCTTGTTGATCAATGGGTTGGAATCAACCTAAATTTGTAAGAGAAATCATGATTGTAATTATCTATACTTTGATCTTTCTCTATTTAATGAAATCCAAGATCAGAGACGGGGGGATTGGAGAGACGTGATGATGGAAGAATGATAGAGAAATGATGGACAACGGTGGTGGATTATTCATGCTGTAGCTTTTTCTGTTGTAATGATTCCAATTGGCTGATTAATAAATGAATTGGGAATTGCTGTTCATTCTTCTTATTCTGAAGTGATCCCGCAGCATCCGCTGGCGGCTAAGGGCCCAGCCTATGGCGGAATACGCTGCTACTACTGTATAGTATCTTCTTTTGTTTTATGCGTGGTTTGCTATCTTTATTGTTCAGTAATCTGATGCACGAATGCTATGTGATCATTAATTCATTAATGTTCTTTCCGAATTCCTTGTGGCGATTCTGCGTTATATCATTAAGTCTTTTCCAGAATTGATTGCATGGTATCCATCTGAATCGGGTATTTCTATTACAGAGCTTTTGTATTAAACGTTACCATCACAAGATTTATTTGAAGTTATGATTATTGGAATCCGGAAGTAATGTTGTATTTGGAAACATAGTTCTCATCTCAGATTACTATCTTAGTGTGTTGAATGTACATATGATTGTTGTTCTATTAGTGTGTTTTGTATATATGATAACTGTTGTTCCATAATTCATTTGTAAATATCGTCTCATAAAGTAAAGTTCATTGGAATTGCTTTTGCCGATTGTTATTTGATTGCGGAATGAGAGTTTAGTTTTAACTCGCGAGATTTAGTTCTTTTAATTGCTGTTTCATTTACTGCTTTCCATTTCGTTTCATGCTGCTTTTTGCCATTCCTTTTTACTTGCATTTACTGTTTTAGTGTGGGAGGAGGATCAAGGCTGTTGTGAGACACAGCAGACGCTATTATGCTCCCAGATCCATGATCCATACTCTAATTCATTTTTCCTTCATCAATTTCTAGAGGACTGAGTTATTATCCTCGATTGATGGTTGTTTGAATGAATGATTTAGTTTAAGACATTTTCAGTTTCTTGCTGTTTCAATTAGATTTATTTTTCAAGCATTCATTTACTTGTGGGTTTTAAGCACTATATCGCAAAACATTACTCTTAAGTAAGTAGCCGCCTCAGACAGAGTACACTCTTGAAATAAAAAGTCGTCCCTGGGTTGATAATTAATGTGAGGTAATTAGGAGTTCACAAGACACCTTTTTATCGCTCCACATTTTGGCGCCGTTGCCGGGGAGAGTGTAGCCATTTCTAAAGAGTAGTGTGAATCTGATGAGTGCCTGCTAGGGAAGAGTTGGATCTTAAAAACGGAAGGTAAGAACCTGCGTACGGAGCATGTAAAAGCCCTGCTCCACCGTCCGCTTTCCAGCAGGACTCTTAAAGAACCTAGGGTAGAAATAGATGTTTGAATTTTTGTGTGAATGATTAGGAAAAAGATAGAAATTTTTTTGAATCACATGATCTCACGCAAGTGGTGATGTAAGCACCACCCATTTCACTAACCGATTGATAGGAACATTTGAAGAAGGAGCCTCGAAGAAACACATGAAGAACATCTTAAACTATGGTAAGAAATGGCTCACGTTTCTACTTTTGATTTTCCTATCAAAGATCTAGGAGGAGTGACACAAATGCACATAATTCCCCCATCTTTACCAAATTTTCATGGTTTAGCAAATGAAGATCCACATACATTTTTGTTTGAGTTTGAAATACTTTGTAGAGGATATGATTATTGTACTAATGATCAAAGATTGAAAGTGTTTCCTCTTACTCTAAAAGGAGCAGCTCTCCGATGGTTCATGAGCCTAGGTGGGAATTGCATCCAATCATGGGAGGACATGAAGAACATATTCTTGAAAAAGTACCAAGACTATTGCAAAGCCAATGAAGATATTTTCGATATGATACAAGGGGAAGATGAAAGTTTGGAGGATTATGTAGATCGATTTCATTATAACCTTCAAAAATCAAAATATAAGCATTTGGAAAAAGAGATCTTAAAAACACGCATTCTTAAAGGAATCAAAGATGAATTTTTAGAACTTTTAAATCTGATAGGAAAAGGTGATGTTTTTCAGTTATCATATGATGATGTTTGTGAGTTGTGCATAAGGTATTCAAGAGGAATCTCCAAGGCTGGTAAGAATCCTAGAGATGTTTTTTCTTTGTTTTCCAAATCTGCTACAAGAACAGGAGACATAAGAGCTGAAATCAATGCTTTATTTGAAAATTTTAAATTGGATTTTATTAGCTCTTTAAAAGAAAAATTGGATGTTTTGCAGGTTCATAAAAATGAAGAATTTGATGAAGTGTTTTGTTCTCATGACCGAAAGGAGCATCTCATAGATACTCACTCTTCCTTATCTATGATGGAAGTGGCATATCAAAGAGGTAAGGAAGCGGCAACAAGGTCAAAACCACAGAAATCATGGCCTACAAGTATGGTTCAAAACACTTTTTCTCCATCGTCATACTTGCATAATCCATTATGGAATGCTAATGTGTTAGGGCAGCCATGTCAATATAACCACCTATCTTGTTTACAAGTTGGGCATGGTTCATCTTATGATGGCATGACTACTCTCCCTCATCTTGTAGCACAAGCACATTCTCCATATTCTCCACCAGCTCTTTCACAACACCTTGCTTGCCCATTCACACAACCCAATCAGCCACATCATCAAAATGCTCCTGCTCAACTAATTTCACACCCTCACCATAATAAACCAGTACAACATGCTTACAATGTTGAGCTGGAAAATTTACCCACCCTTCCCACCCATTCTATCTCACATGTGTTATTAGAAAAAACCTACAATGAGATTCAGAATGTTTTAAATTCAAAAATTGTAGAAGCTATGGAAGAAAATGAGGTTTCTTGTAGGTTGCATCAACAAGCCATTTTAAAAGCTCAAGAACTTCATGATATGATGGCTATGCAAGATCAAAAAAGTAACGCATACATTGAAGATTGGTTTCACTCCATCATTTATTTGCAACATCACTCCATGCTTCAACAATTTTTGATATCATTTTTTCAAGGGAAGCCACCTTCTCATACCCTAATATCCATTAACATGCATTTTTCAAATTTGGGTATGTGCATACGTGAAGCCGTATTTCGAAAATGGCTTCACTGGAAGTATTCATACACGTAGTCATATTCATTTTTCAAATCAAAATAGGTTAGTGTAGAAAATAAAATAAAACAAAATAAAGACATAAATAAGTGCATTTTGCTCTTTTGTAAAACTAGGGTTTTTGTTGCAACATGCTATGCAAATTAACATCGGTGATAATTCTTTTTATAATTTGTGTATGTAGATGAATCATAATGGAAATAATAAGTGCTACAAACACTCATTTTCATTTTTATCACCAATTTGAAAAAATGCTTGAATTTCATTTTTTTGGCTTGCGGGCTTGATGAACTTTCTGGAAAAACAGTCGGGACAGTCATGTTTTGAGGGACCAAAAATGAATATTTTTAAAACCCGTTTCTATCCTAGGTATCCCTTGATGTCTACTTTCTAACCCAATTTGAATTACCCAATTTGGATTTGAAACGAAAAAGTTAGAAACAAAACATTGACCGGTTATCTAGCGGGCAGCTCAGGAACAGAGTTGGGACATTCAATTTTTGGAGGCCTAAATGACCATATTTTTAAAACATGTTTCTATCCTAGGTAGCCCTTGATGTCTACTTTCCAATCCAATTTGAATCACTCAATTTGGATTTGAAACGAAAAAGTTAGAGCCAAAACATTGACCGGATGTCTAGCGGGCAGCTCAGGAACAGAGTTGGGACAGTCAGTTTTTGGAGGCCTAAATGAATGAATTTTTAAAACTTGTTTCTATGGTAGATTCCCCTATGAATCTAGTTTACAATGCAATCGGAATCACTCATTTTCGATATCGTATGGGGAAGTTATGATCAAAATACTGACTGTCTATCGTAAATCAGCACCCTTAAAACTATGTCTTTCCGGCTGTTCCTTACAATATTTGACCTATCAATTCTTCTTGTCTTCAAAACCTGTTTCTATTGGAGATCAATAAATGAATCTATTTTAATTTCCAATTTGAATCATTTGAATCCGACATCAAACGAAAAAGTTATGCTTGAAATATCAACTGTTGGTCTAAGTCGGGTAATTGAAAATGACTCTATTATGCAGGTTGTTCTAAACAAATTTGACATATCATATCATTGAGTTTTTAAAACCTGTTTCTATTGGAGATAAACCTTTGAATTAGCTCTCATTTGGCTTTGGAATCACTCAATTTGGACGAAAAACAAAAAAGTTGTGATTAAAACACTGCTGGTTAGTATGGTCGACGACTGCTCTCCCGCAGGTACCAAATAAATTTTACTTTGTTATTTTCTCTATGGATTTGTTATACAGAGTAACTACTTGTTGTTTTTTGCATAATTCTTGGATTAGGGGAGCCCGCGCACCTCTCTTTCTCCATGATTGAATGTTTTATTGCAGGTAGACACTCGTTTTTTTGCAGGTCCTGGGAAAATAAAGAAGGTCAATTTATGGACGAGTGATTTTTCAAAGAAGTTTTTATAAAACAAAGGAATTTTATCCAAATCATTACCCAACGGATTCATAATAGAACAAATAAAGAATTGATTTCAATTTCAAGATTCATGTCTTGTTACTACTGCCAAAACATTTTTCAAAAAGATCATTTTTTCAATAATATCATAGCTGTTGTAACTTAATTTACATATTGTTTTTTTAAATAACATGTTGTTTCTTTTCTAATTTCTTTTATATTTTGTGTTTTAGGTGTTGCTTCATTCAAACTGTGACCCATCCTCAACTTCAATGCAGTGAACAGCTAATTCATTCTTTGCGTGTTTGCATTTTATGGTTGTGAATTTTGCTGTTCCTTTTCGAAATGGAACAACACTTTTTGCACTTTTACATTTTGCTGTTCCTTTTCGAAATGGAACAGCACTTTTTGCACTTTCACATTTTGCTGTTCCTTTTCGAAATGGAACAACACTTTTTGCACTTTTCCATTTTGCTGTTCCTTTTTCGAAATGGAACAACACTTTTTGGCACTTTTCCGTTTTGCTGTTCCTTTTCGAAATGGAACAACACTTTTTGGCACTTTCACATTTTTGCTGTTCCTTTTCGAAATGGAACAACACTTTTTGCACTTTTACATTTTGCTGTTCCTTTTCGAAATGGAACAGCACTTCTGCACTTTCACGTTGG
Source organism: Pinus tabuliformis (assembly GCA_031772625.1). Classification (NCBI taxonomy): domain Eukaryota; kingdom Viridiplantae; phylum Streptophyta; class Pinopsida; order Pinales; family Pinaceae; genus Pinus; species Pinus tabuliformis. The sequence goes on along the minus strand of CM062804.1, from coordinate 764,700,715 downwards.
GTGTGTTTTTACTGTTCCTTTTGAAAAAGGAACAGCATTTGGTGTGTTTTTTCTGTTCCTTTTTCAAAAGGAACAACACTTTGAGTTTTTTGTTGTTCCTTTTTCAAAAAGAACAGCAGTTTGAGTTTTTTGCTGTTCCTTTTTCAAAAGGAACAGCAGTTTGAGTTTTTTTGCTGTTCCTTTTTCAAAAGGAACAGCAGTTTGAGTTTTTTGCTGTTCCTTTTTCAAAAGGAATAGCAATTTGAGTTTTTTGCTGTTCCTTTTTCAAAAGGAATAGCAGTTTGAGTTTTTGTTGTTCCTTTTTCAAAAGGAACAGCAGTTTGTGTTTTTTTGAGTTTTTGTTGTTCCTTTTTTTCAAAAGGAACAGCAGTGCGTGTTTTTGCTGTTCCTTTTTCAAAAGGAACAGCAGTTTCGCGTTTTTGTGTGTATTTTTTCCTTTTTGGTATGCATTTTCTTTGTGTTCCTTACACGAAACACCGCTTTGTGAGTGTTTTTGCTGTTCATTCAAAAGAGCAACACTTTGGGAATATTTTTGAGGGCAACCCTTTCCTTTCTCTTGTGGGATTATTCATAGTCAGCTCAACCACATTCTCCTGATTCTCTTTCATGGCATGAAGTACATTACTTTTATGAGGACAGGAATTATGGATTCTTTTGAAGCAAAGTTAATATTATTCACGTTATGATCTTTAAAAAGGACAGCTCCTTGATGATAGATTCTTTTTTAAAAGGCACACAATTATTTATATATTCCTTTACTGCATTGTTTTCTGCTATACATGATACTGATTGATCATCTTAATACCATGCTGGTTCCACCCTTCCTGGTTATAATCTTCTCTATCTGTAATGAATGAGATTATGGGTATATTTTTTTCTATTGACATGTTCAACTTCTTCCGCCATCCCTGCTCTTAAGGAGTACTGAGCCTCCCTCTTTTTATCATAAAAATGTGTAATATCAACAAAATTTTGTTCGCAGATGGGGGATAGGGGGTCTCATTACGAGCCAGCCTACCATGTTCATAAGGTTGTAACAAAGTGACATTCCCATTATGGTCACCACACCAGGGTTATGATCCATTGGATAGCCAAATTATCCTTGGAAATGGGGGTCTCATCACGAGCCGGCCTGATCACTTTTGCTACCTCCTAGTGAATGGCAGTGTGGTTATCTGGTTACCACGCCAGCACACTGATCTCTTCTGTAGAACATCACTAAAACTCTCCATTTATAAATTGAGGATCCTGGCTCATATGGGTTAAAAAGCAACCCTGCCGAGGCTATGGACGCCTGCAGGCAGCAGCGGCTCTGCTTATGGTATTGAAGTTATATCTTTTCGTCAATTATTATTATAATACCCCTTTTTCTTATTTTTCTTTTTATCAGAGAAGTTATTTCCTTAACTTTTTCCCTGTTTGAACCTTTATGCATGAGAAATTGTTTTATGATCAATCACACCATTTTCAGCTAGAATACTATCAGCAAAGCATCTTTTTAGCACATTGTTGTCCTTTTTCGTTTTGTATAAACTATCATCAATCCAAAGCATCCTATCTCTTATTCATAACTATCTTTACACACTTTGCTCTCAATATAACCATAATTTTCACCGTCCTATCATTGATAAGTGTACTCTGCTTCATTTACTATTGTATTGTTCACTCCCTTGCCTTGCCATCCGCACCACCCCTCTCATATGTTTTATGGTTATGGAACCCTTTTTCCAATTGGAGGGGGCAATGTATGCATTATGGGGTTGCATGCGATATGATTACTACACTTTGCCATACTTTGTTGATTTGACAACATATTAGTATTGCATGTATACATAAGTTTTTCTGATTGAAATTTTTTGCATGCATCTTATCTGTTGCTAATTCAAAGCTAACACTATGGATTCAAGCACATTGTATGCAAAATAGTGTTTTGTTTACAGGAGAACACCAAGTATGGGCAGAATTCTATTCGTAGCATGACCACACTATTGCACTTCACAGTAGAGGCTCGTGAACGTGAACAATTCTTCAGACATGATGTGCTTCCCTAGATTCTACCTTTTTGCATCGCTTTCAGCGCCAACTTTGCCTACATCAGCTTCAACAACTGCCAGTCCATATATGTCATTCCACATTTTTGGAGGTAAAACTTGAGGTAAAATTGCATATTTTTATAATTTATTATAAATTCAGGAGAATCTAATGCCAATCCATTTTGAGCATTATTTGTCATCCTTCATTCCACATCTTTACCACTTCCCCTTTTTCAGCAGCATATCATTTCCGAGTCTGGGGGAGTGTTCCTTCATTTCTTTCTTCTGACCATGTCATTCATATTCTTTCTCATCCATTGCTATTCTTATCCATTCTCAACACCTCCCTTATTTCATGTTGTTTTACACCAAGCATAGAATTCTACAGCTGGTAGCAACCACCTCTCTTTGTTTTCTAGCATCGCATGAGGACATGCTAATTTTTCAGAGAGGGGGAGGAATTGCTATACATGATGGATGTTTTCTACTTTCTTCCTTATTTAAGGCATACAATTTCATTTTTACACAGTGCAGAAATTGATTTCCACATATTTTTAAAGCTATGAACCCAATTCTTGTAATTTTTGGAAAACACATACGTATCATTAATACAAACCCACACAATTTCAAGAAATATTGGTTCATAAAATTTCGGAAATCATGAACTCTCACCTACAGCCATTTTGTTTATATCCCATGATCCGTGCATCAAAACGATTTGATTTTTGGATCATAGAGACATTCATGTATTGTAAATTTACTTGCAACATTTCAACAAAATCTGGTTTGTAGTTTTGAGAAAATGCTTAATGAAGTTTGTTGTTATCTATATCATATTTTGATGCAACTTCATACATATAGTTGAATGTTAATGTAAAAATTGTTATGCCTTCATCAAGATTACTAAAAGTGAAGGAAGAATTCATTTGTTCTATCCATTTCATGAGCTAAGAGGAACATATTTTTTATTGCTTGGTTAACACATGGTTTTTGTCTTTGGGTTGCATGAGGACATGCAATATATTCAGTTTTCGTTGCATGAGGACATGCAACATATTGAGTGTGGGGGTGTGTGGGGTCGTTAATATGCCATGATTATTCTCACTTGAGAAGGTTTATTCCACCCATTTCCACCATTCTTCATCATGACATTTATTATAATTTATCATTTAAATCCATTTTATAAATAATTTATGCTCTCATGGATGAATGTTATTTATTCTCTTTTATTTTTAATAAATTGATTATTATGCATTAATTTATCAATGATAGTTCTAATAAGTTGGTTGTAACATCATTCGCCATTTTTAGCCTCCAAGGTAACTTCCAGATTGAAGATTTGATTTTTAAATCAGCCAACTCAGAAATTCGCTGGTTTAAGGAGTGACGGTTTTGCGGTTAAGATTCTGAGCAAATGAAGACGAATTTGGAAAATCCGGAACATGGGTTTTGTCCAGAACGGGCCCAACTATCTTCACAAAGAACAGTTTGCCCAAATTCGGCTTGTACAGGGAGAAACGCAGGGTTCTTTGAACACGATTTTCTGGGATTTGCTGTTGCGGCCGCCCTCCAAATCTTAGCTGCAAACCTAAATCCGCCTTGTTCTTGTTGATCAATGGGTTGGAATCAACCTAAATTTGTAAGAGAAATCATGATTGTAATTATCTATACTTTGATCTTTCTCTATTTAATGAAACCCAAGATCAGAGACGGGGGGATTGGAGAGACGTGATGATGGAAGAATGATAGAGAAATGATGGACAACGGTGGTGGATTATTCATGCTGTAGCTTTTGCTGTTGTAATGATTCCAATTGGCTGATTAATAAATGAATTGGGAATTGCTGTTCATTCTTCTTATTCTGAAGTGATCCCGCAGCATCCGCTGGCGGCTAAGGGCCCAGCCTATGGCGGAATACGCTGCTACTACTGTATAGTATCTTCTTTTGTTTTATGCGTGGTTTGCTATCTTTATTGTTCAGTAATCTGATGCACGAATGCTATGTGATCATTAATTCATTAATGTTCTTTCCGAATTCCTTGTGGCGATTCTGCGTTATATCATTAAGTCTTTTCCAGAATTGATTGCATGGTATCCATCTGAATCGGGTATTTCTATTACGGAGCTTTTGTATTAAACGTTACCATCACAAGATTTATTTGAAGTTATGATTATTGGAATCCGGAAGTAATGTTGTATTTGGAAACATAGTTCTCATCTCAGATTACTATCTTAGTGTGTTGAATGTACATATGATTGTTGTTCTATTAGTGTGTTTTGTATATATGATAACTGTTGTTCCATAATTCATTTGTAAATATCGTCTCATAAAGTAAAGTTCATTGGAATTGCTTTTGCCGATTGTTATTTGATTGCGGAATGAGAGTTCAGTTTTAACTCGCGAGATTTAGTTCTTTTAATTGCTGTTTCATTTACTGCTTTCCATTTCGTTTCATGCTGCTTTTTGCCATTCCTTTTTACTTGCATTTACTGTTTTAGTGTGGGAGGAGGATCAAGGCTGTCGTGAGACACAGCAGACGCTATTATGCTCCCAGATCCATGATCCATACTCTAATTCCTTTTTCCTTCATCAATTTTTAGAGGACTGAGTTATTATCCTCGATTGATGGTTGTTTGAATGAATGATTTAGTTTAAGACATTTTCAATTTCTTGCTGTTTCAATTAGATTTATTTTTCAAGCATTCATTTACTTGTGGGTTTTAAGCACTATATCGCAAAACATTACTCTTAAGTAAGTAGCCGCCTCAGACAGAGTACACTCTTGAAATAAAAAGTCGTCCCTGGGTTGATAATTAATGTGAGGTAATTAGGAGTTCACAAGACACCTTTTTATCGCTCCACAGTACTATGGAAGCATTCCATAAGATTCTGGAGAACGCATTGACAAAGGTCTATAATATGCAAAGGAATGACTGGGATGTGCATGTACCAGCAATTATATGGGCATATAAGACAACCTACAAGAAGTTGACAGGTCAAACTACATTTCGATTCATCTATGGGATTGAGGCGGTGATGCATATGGAATACATTGTCCCTAACCTGTGTATTCTAGCATTGATAGAGATGGCGCATCATGAGACCTTGGAGGAATGGCTCGTGCAGTCACTGGAGCTGGAATAAGATCTCTTTCTTGCAAGATTCCACTAGCAAGTGCAAAAGGAATGAGAAAAAGCATGGCACGATAGGCATATTAAGCTACTCACTTTCAAGGTGGATGATTTAATGCTGCTATATGACAGAAAATTCACAAATTTTCTAGCGAAATTTCAAATGCATTGGTTAGGGCCATATGTTGTTGAGGAGATCACGGATGGTGGCAGAATTCAGCTCGCGAAGCTGAATGGGGAGCCATTCCCTGGAAAAGTGAATGGAAGTACGTTGAAGCTATATACAAGGGATCCTAGCCTCGTGCAATGACTACATGGTTGCAGGACAATCTTACCGCTCTAGGAAGTTGCAAGAGGGAGCAAGACTTTAAAATACACTGTCATAAGAGTAGAAAAATACAGTAATGTGGCTGTGAGATGGAGGCCAGAGCTGCGACAGAAGAAGTTGCAATACATGAGCTGCACCACAGGGGATGATGCTGCGCACCTGGATCCAAAAGTAGCTATTGAAGTCACTGTTTATGATTGGATAGCGAAAATCCCATTAGAAGGAGTAGGTAGGTGATATTTATGGTGAAAATATTTGGATATCTATAGCCAAAGCTACATTTATGACTATAAAATGGGGGGAATGGACAAAATTTGAATTGAAATTCGCCTATAAATCTGACATGTTGGGCTACCGCAGAGCACTTTGCTTTCTAAGAAACTGGTACAAGCCCTCTTGTTTTCGTTGTATGAATTGATAGGTTCGGGAGGACCTATTTTCTAGTCTGGCATTTGCAAAGCTGCCTGAAATTAGCTAGCAGCTTATTCTCGAACAAATGTGTGCTCTAGTAAGTTTCAAAGTCGTGGTCTCTCAAGCGGAGACCCCTGAAGTTGTGTTCATGGAAGATACGCCCTTAGTTCCTACAACGTCAAGGTTACCTAGGCCAAAGAAATTGACTACTAAGGAGAAGTAGAAGAAACCTATACATCTGAAGTAGTCACTGAGGAAGAACATGGAGGTTCTACAGAAAGAAAATAAGGACAAGGAAAAGAAGTCAGAGGAACCAGTGGATTTGGAGGCAGAGGAGCTCCGCGATGGAGTTGAGGAGTTAGATGTTGAGGAGGGTGAGCCTATCACATGGCTCCTAGTGTATATTCCTCTGTGAAAAGGGAAATGCAAGGTAACTAAGGACCCGGATTTAGGCAAATTCATGATCTCTACACAGCTATTACTAGAAGAGGTAGTTTTTGAAGGTGTGCCCTTAGCGCGCATCATAGCGTTGAAGATGGAGGATTGGGATCTCACTGACCATGACAAATCCCCTCACTTGGCCACCACTAAATACATGACCAAGATTTATTATGAAGAAATTGGGATGACAAGGATGGAACCCATGAAATGGGTCAAAGGTGTCAAGCAGGCCAAATTATTGCATATGCTTTGTGTGCCACACTTCCACCTGTCGATTATCAACACTGTCTGTGTACGCCAGTTGCTCGCCCTAGTGCATGATGGGTGCTTATGGCTAGGTGAACCCATCTCTATAAGCTATATGCTTATCCACAGAATTACGAAGTTTCCCTTTAAAGGGGCGAACCCAGCCAAGGAATTTGGAGGAAAGAGAAAAGAAAAGGAGCTGGCAGATCGAATGAAAACTGAATTTGGGCTGATCAAAAAGTCACGCAGATATTCTATCCGCTCAATTCAAGACCAAGCAGTGCAGTTTGCCGCCAAATTTTAGTTGGGAAGATAATGAGGAACTTTCGTGTGGATGAGGTTTCAGCGCCATTCATTTTGTTGGCTGCATAGTGCATCAAGGGGGTGCAGTACAACTAGGCGCAGTACCTATGTAAATAATTCCTAGTGATCTATCGTGAAGCACAAGAGGACAGCAAGGAATTTCATTATGTGTGGCTCCTGTTGCTAATTTTATTGGTAACATGGAAATTTCTAGAGGATAGTTAGTTTCATCCACAGGAAGAAGACTTACAGAAGGTAGCGAAGTTCGCTTCGCTGTGGGCAGCAAAGGATCCAAACAAGATCATGGAATCAAAGGTTTTTTGGATATTGGTTGAGTTGGACCTACACATAGTGATAAGTCAGTGGCCAAGGTTATCTCCAACCTTGTTTAAGAAATTGTGGGCCTTCGCAAAGTTAAAGGTCGACTTTCATAATGTTTGTATCTGGGTAAGGCGAGACCCTAAGCAGATCTGGCACAAATTGCCATTACCTAGTTTCAGAAACAGATGTGCAAGAAATTGTGGGGAGTTGACCAGTAGAGTGGCGACAACCAACGAATGTTGGCACAGGTGCTAGTCAGGGCAGAGAAAGCTCTGTTGCACAGACAATAGATACACAGAAATGAAAAGAAGCAACACAGGCAGTGGCACGGGCATTGGCCGAGTAGAGGAAGAAAGAAGTCATTGCTAAGGTAGCTGCTGAAAAATAGCACACTGAGAAAAAGACTGCTGAGAAAGAGTGCACCAGAAAGCAGAAAACAATGGAAGTCGAAGCATCGGCTTCCCATCATACTGAGGAATAGGAAGTGTCTGATTAGGGCAGAGACGGAGGGGATGAGAAAAGTACTTCCTTTACATTGAAGAAGCAGATTAAGGAAACAACATCAGGGCCAAGAAAGAAGCACAAATCAGACAAGCAAGCGTGTATTGACCTAATGGTCCTCACAGAAGGGGACCTCGATGAAATTGGGGATAAGGTCAGAGACATCACAATTCAACTGTGGAAACAATTCAAACAACTATACATGTAGACATTGGGGAGTGTCAGGAAGGATCTGTGCGAATTGTAGATCCAGATAGACAGAATTCAAGAGAGCGTTGGACAAGGGAGCGGGATTCAAGCGAGCCTGCAGCAAGCAAGCAAGAGCGTGTTGGAGACAGAAAGGACTCTAGACCTCAGATTCATCTCCTTACCAGAAGGTATATTCTGCACAGAATCAGAGTAAGATTGTGCCCAACTGGGAAAGATTAAAGGCATGGGGGTGAACTTAGTCACGCTACCACTTTAGACCCTCCATGCACTTCATCAGGGGGTCTCGAACGAGCATCGAATCACAGAGAAGAGTGCATTAGTGGTGATCAATGAGGTTAAGTTGAGCAATGAACAAATATTCACTAAGAAGAATATGACCTTGAAAGAAAACAAAGAGCTAGTAGTGCAAAGTTAGAGCCTAGAAGCAGCAATTACACAGGTGTGTGATTCAGTCCCAGAGTTACATATTCTAGAGGATGCAGTAACCACGGAAAAGATTAAGAAATTGGATTTTGCCATTTGCGAATTGAAATATGAAATAGGCCGATTCAATTTTGATTTACAAATGAAGATAGCATAACTAAAGCTGAATTTGCATCCAGCTACTCCACCAGAGGTCAGGGAGTAGCACGGTGCAGCCATAAAGGAGCACATGACTACTCTGGAGAATGCAGTCAAAGGCTGTGGCTTCTTTTTTAACAATTCCATGGAGTTATGGGACACCTTGTAGGAGGATCCAAACTTACAAAGATTGAGTACAAAAATCAGAGAGGCCCAACAAAAATATGATGAGATCAGGGCGATTACATGCACATTAGCATCAGTCTAGTGCTTCACGCGCATTCACAAAGGGAAGCTGATACAGGCATAAGCTTATGAATTGCAGCAAAAATAATCAATGTTAAAGGCTCGGGTTCAACCTTGGACAAAAGTGGTTAGCCAGATTTCTAAGACTATTCAGGAAAAACTAAAAGCTTTGTAGTAGACTCATAGGACCATGCATCTTGCAGTAGAGGGACAAATTACAGAAAAGCTGGTCAAAGAGGTGAAGTAGGTTGTAGTACAAGGAATCATGAATCTGGAAGCCTTGAAGTAGTATTTCAGTTAGCTCCGCCACAAAGTAGAGAAGCCAACTGAGTGACTCGAAGGAAAGTCACCATATTTGTGTTGGGGGCCTATTGGGATAGTATCCCTAGGGTCAATTTTTGTTAGTTTAATCATTTTTTGGTTAGAATTTTGTAAATAATATAAAGTCTCCACGGAATGTCGAAGAAGAGCACGCAACTAAGTAAGAGTTAAAGGGACTTTAGACCCTTGAATGGGTAGGTGATAGGATGGTTTTGAGACTCACCCATGGGCTGCGGGCCATGGTATTGTATTGAAAGGGATATATATATTCAAGTCATAGCTAGTCTAAAGAGATATACAGGTGGAGAAGAACTAGTGTAAGAAAAAGTGTTAAGTTATGAAAGCTTTGTTTCCTGTACGTAGGCGAAAAGGGAAGGCTCCTGCAGTTGAGTGCACGGAGACCTTGGAAAGTCTAAAACTGAATGTGCAAGGTAAAAGAGTTTGTAATTTGAACATTGAATATAATAAAGACTATTTTGGGTTGAATTGAATGTGTATGTGCCTTTTTCTTCAATTATGATTAAGTTAATATATCTTCTCTCTGTAATATTTTTTCTATAAATTGATATGTTCTACTGCATGAATCTATTGAATCTTTAATGCCTATGCCTGTAAAATGTAATGAACTGTTTCTGTGAAGATATTAGATAGATCTAGTAATATAACTATTTGGAATGGGTAGATCTGCGCAAAGGCAGATCTAGGGTTGCTATTTATTGGGCGAAAGTCATGAATCTGCCTCTTTTTTGTTTGATAAGTCTAGTTGTATCCCTTCGTGAAGACCTAAAGGTCAATTGGATAGAGTTGCAGTGGTGGACAATAGGAAGGTATAGATATGCACAAAGGATAATATGAGCTAGAAGGGATTTAGAACACACATCACACGGTCTCTAGATGCAGAAACTGGGTTCTAGCATCCCCCAATACTGCTTCGGGTGATACTGCAGTCTATGCTATGCAAGTTGTTGCTGAAAGGGCTAGTAAGGTAGGGTTTTGTTGGTTGGCATGACTAACTCTGAACCTAGGTCAGGCCCCCTTAAGACAACAACAATACCACTTGCATAATGTGTACACATCATCACATGTACATGGCACCACCTATACAACGTGTACACAATGCCAAATGTACATTGTACCACTTGTACAACGTGTACACAATGCTAGACATACAGAACACCACGTGCATGACATTACAAGACATCACACGTACACAGTACCATATGCACGACATGTACACAACATCACCTACACACAGCACCATATGTACAACATGTACAGATCACAACATGCTCACAACACCACTTGTATAATCATGCACACAAAAACATATGTACATAGCACCACATGTACAACATGCACACAACACCACATGTACATAAAAATGCATATCCAACATGTACATAACATCATCTATACACAAAACTGCATATCCAACATGCATACAACACCATATTCACACAACACCGCACATCCAACCTGTACATAAAACCATCTATGCCCAACACTGCATATTCAATATTCACACAACACTATCTGTACCACCCTGTACATAACATTGCATAACAACATGTACACACACTATATAAAAAACACCACATGTGCAAAAATCACAGATGAAACATGTACAACATATAAAATATATGCACAACAATAACACCACACATCTAAAACCACACTGTCTCTACCAAGCATCCTTCCTTCCAGTGTCTCTTTGTCATCCATCCTTATCCTAGCATGTTGCGCATCACATTGTTTTCATCTTGTTGATGTATATCTCAGCATTAGCTTGTCCATAACATAAACATAGACATAGTATAAACACATTATATCAATTCATATCCACATGATATTGACCTCAGAGATCTATCAGACTACTCTTCCCACTTATTCCTCATGAACCATGAATCTCTTCATGCCATTCACTTACATAAGTAATCATTCCTCCACAAGAATGATTTCTCATGATCCTGTCAAACAGTGACACAGATACATGCATACATACATTTAAAATTATCATGAAACAATCATATCTCATTAGAAAATGACATACATACATACATACATACATACATACATACATACATGTATCCATATATATACATTGACATAATCATGATCATAACTTAATTACCAGATTTCATAAGGTCAAGGTTAAGAGAACTTTTGTTATCCGTGCAACACATGTACAATATCGAGAACAAACTTTCCCAACATAGCTAAGGAATCTGACACCTCAAATCTATTTACTTTACCTTTATTGATTACTTTTCTCATGACTGTCCCACCATCGTCCATTTACACCATTGGACCCAACCAATCCAACTAGTTGTTATAAGTTTGCCTTTAGCTACCCTTACACATGAACTGAGCTTCATCCAGGTCTTACCTTACCTGTCAAGTACCAAACAACTCTCCCTGAGCTCCATTAACTTCCTCCTTCCCCAACCAATTCCTAAGACTCTTAAAACAATAAAGGCAAGACCGAGAAGCAAACAAGAATAAAATCATGGAAAACCAACAACAATATGACACCACAAACAAAGTGGCATGGCCTTGTATAAGACACAAAAAAACTGCAATCAAACACAAGACTAAAAATAGACACCATGACTCAATCTGCATAGTTCCCCAGGAAATATCAAGATGTGCCTTATTTATAAGTTCATGGTAGCCTCTTTTCCATGCAATCACTTGCATCATATTGCCACAAACACATAACTGTCAATGCATAGATAAACACCACAATATACCGATTATCTTACCTTGTTGTGCCAAGAAATTTTCTTGCAACTGAACACATCCACACCATCTCTCAAGGGACTCCAATTCCCTTGAAAAATCCACCTGTAACTAGAGACTAGCTAATATACCAGTGAAATAAAAGTTCATGAATCTAGCACATATCCACATAATTTAAAAAAAAGGGTTAAGAAGACTTCCTGTATGCAAAGAACTCATTCGTTTGGAATCAGGGTTTCCAAACCATTGTAGTAGTTGCAACACCCTCCAAAATTTTGGCTTTCACTCGAATTTAAGAGCCTTCTTTCATCTTTCCCTTTTGGTTGCAAACACTTGACCTCATTCCATGATCTTTCTTAGATTCTTTCTACCCCTTTTTCTTGTTTGGTCAAGTGTCGCCTTTGCCATTGTTTGGTTGTTTTACCTTGCTTACGATCCTTTTCTGGTGATTCCGAAGATTTGTCTTATGTATTTGAGTTTTCCTAACTATGAAAACATCTATTGCACTCATACAAAAAGTTTTAATCATTTTCAGACAAGTGTCGCCACAGTTGTACAAAGTTCATCTCAAGTGTCGCACCCATCACTTTTGTTCTTGGACAGTCTCACAAAGGGTAATTCCTTGTCTTGTTGTTCAGTGGTCTATGATGTCATGTCATCAAAGTTTGCTAAGTGTGTGATCACAAGTTTAAGTTCCTCACAGGGTCACCCCTCTCCTGCACTTAGCCATTTCTCTGAAAATCCTTCTGACTAGGCAACTCACCTTCACCAGACCCCGATTGAGCTATGCACTGCATAGTCACAACCCTTAGTGATGCAACCTTTCTTCCTAGAACTACGCAGTGTGCAATCACTATCCCCAAGGGCAGTTGGACTATGCAATTCCAGAGTTGAGTAACATGCCTTCATCCCCAGAATTGTGTAGTAACTTCTCCCGGCCTGGCCTGAACTGCAAATTTCACAAGATCAGTCATCAAGATTCCTACTTGCATGCTGGAACCCCATAATGTGTGGGAGACCAAGCCTGCCTTTCCTCCCATAACTGTGTAAAAGTGTCTCCTCAGTGTCCTCCCTCAGCTGAAACTCACTAATCTCAAGAACTGCACAAACTTTTCCTCCTAAGCCCCTCTGCTGCCCTATCCTACCTTGCCTCTAAAAACTACGTAGAACTGTCTCCTAGGGTCTCATCTTGCATTAGTCACTAGCTGTCGCAACTACACAATATTGCCTCCCACTAGCGTCTGCTCAATTTTCCCTAACAATAAGGACTGTGCTCCATAATTCCTCAGCCAAGCCTCAGCTATGCTCTGCGCAATCTCAGTGACCAACCTCCCAGTCGGTCAACTGAAACTGCACAATGTGCAGTTACTGTGCCCACTTTCCCAGCCTGTCACCTCTCCTGGGCCCAATTCATGGATAACAATGCTTCAACTTAGACTAGGAGGTTTTGGATTTGATGTCATCCCATAATAAGTGAATTGCAGGAACATGTACACTATTAGATCATGGCTAGATGATGAAGAATTTGAAGAAGGAGCAAACATGATTGAGGACTTGCATACAACTAGATGGACAAAGACATTTATCAAGAAAAAGCGAAGGGAACACATGCATGCAACCACCTATCAAGGCCAAAGATAATTGAAGACCCCACATCATCAAGCTATGAGGAGGAGAAGAGAAAGCACATCCAAGAACAAAACTATCACTCAATAGCAGCAGTGGCTTGACATTGCCACATCAGTAAGCTAGTCCATGTCAGCAATATCATGTCAAGTTGTGTCATGAGTTTTCAAAGGCGACATCACTATTATGAGCCATATGTAGGTTGTAAATCAAATGTAATATAAAGTGGATGTCCAATGTACACACAAGAATATGAAGAGTCATGTCAGTTAAAAAGTCATAGGAAGTTGAAGAATCATGAGGGTAGTCAAAGAGTCACAAGGGGTCAAGCAACACCCCTTGGTTATATATACCCCCTCATTGTATAAGCAAATGACTTTTCACCTTGGCTCCTCCCACAAAGAATAGAGAGTTTCATTCAGTTCTTTGAGGAGGAAGGAGTGGCTCCAATGTCCTACTACTGGGGCTAGTGATGTATGATGTAAATATGTGTCTTGGAACTTTTTCTTAATACAAATGCCTATTCAGGCCAACAGGTTTCCATGCATGACTTGTGGATGTTTGTAATACTATTCTTTGAGCATTTGTAATTCATTTTGGTTTCACATGTACTTAGATAGTTAAACTATTTTGGTTGTTTAAGTGCTTACCTTGTTGCGAATATGTTGTATTGGTTATCACAGATGTCTCATCCTTATGGACTACTATGCGAGATAGTAGACAAACCTTTCTCGCTTAGTGGTTATAATGACCATCACATCTGTTGTGGACTATTATGATGGATGGTGGATGGATCTTTCCCTGTACTTTGGTTTTAATGACTGCCACATCCGATGTGGACTATTCTACTGGATGTTGGATAGACCTTCTTGGTCTACATGTGTCTCTTCCTAGGTGGCACTATTACCTCTCACTTAGAGGCTCACTTTTTCCCCCTTTTTCAATAAGATAACCTAGAATAGTTACCTTGCACACTCACTAGGCACAATCACCGTGCTTTTTGAAGGTACCACTGTAATACTCTCATTTTCTAAAAAACATGAACCAAGGAAAATCTTTAAGTAGATGGCAATCGAGCCATCATACCAAATGGGACTCCTACACCAAACGATGTGAGGTATAATTGGGACCTCATATTGGGGAGATCCCTTGAATGTTGGCAGATCCAACACCGTCAACACAAACGTAGCCAAAGGAATTATCGCCAGATTCCTTTCTTTTATCTTTTTATCTTGTTGCAATCGAGGCTTACTATGTATTGTCACATCACCCAACTGTTAGTTATATAAACACATAAATTGTTGCCTTCTCACACTAATACCAAGAATGTTTCCTGCACTATTTACACATGTCAAACACATGTTCCAAATATCAAGGCAAGCATATCTATCAATTTGAAATCAACCTTTACCAAGACTAGCAATCATGTCATAATTCATAGTCAACTCATAGTCATTAGACATAATACTACAGCTTTCACCTATTACACTCAAGTGCATGTCATCTATCTCAACATATATGTGTTAGTACAATCATCTTAAAACAAGATCGTTCATTCAGGAAATCTTATTGAGACATACTCATATCATGGAAGTAATCAAACATTTAGATAATAGATAGGTGACATAATAGACACCATCACTCAAACACCAATTAAATGACATAATCAAACATTCAAGCACAAAGTAGATCAAATAAGCAAGCTCATACCTTAATGTACCTCAGGGGAGGCTATCTTGTCTCCATAGTCAATCCAGATTAGCATGACATAACTTCACGACATATCAACTCAAAAATAAATAAGGCCATGATATCCATAATAGTCACTAGCTAACATGTTCACATCATAAACATATAAATATTTGTCATTTATGCATAGAAATCACATATGTACGATCAAGTTAGATTAGTATAACACAATGTCACAAACAATTTGACTCATACCTGAATGTCATAACCCTAACCATCTACATAGGCCAATCCAATTTAGCATGATACATATAACATCAAGATCTTAATGTAATAACCATAATAATCAAGTTAACTAACATATAATAACAATAAGTTAATCTATAACATACTCATCAACAACATATAACATAATTGTCAAGTTATCTAACATAAAACAAAAAGAGAAATGCATACAACCACAAATTACTACCACCCATGACTATCTGACAAATGTGCATATGACGAAACTAATCAAATAGCATCTATCATGTATGTAACCATAACATCAATAGACATGTACATAAACCTAATTTATATAACCCTAATGCATAGAAAAATCTGTTAACTAACATACTTGTATGCCCAACATACAACCTGTAAGACGACATGCTATTTCCTTGAGGTCCAATGTTGTAACTTCACTTTAATGATCTTCATCTCCTGCTCTATGTCAACCAACACATCAGCATCATAACAACCAACATTTTCATGATGACCTAATTGCATACAATGGCATCACAATGCATGTCCGACCTACCATACATGCATAACAAATGCATAGACAACCATACACTCATGATGACACATCCCACAACAAAACCCTCAACCTTCACATGGCGACATCACTACAACCATCATCAACACCATGTAAATGCAACACACACATGGACTACAATCATAAGAAACACATATGCAACCTAAATGAATGCATGACCAACACAGTCCCCATCCAGTACGAGGGGTGAACCATGATCTGATGCCATTTTGCGGTATCATATACGACCCAAAGAGAGCGCAACCTACCACTCCGTAACATCCTCCTCCCATATCTACCCAAGTAACCAACCATCCAAGGTAAACATGTGATGAGAGGCTACATGATATGATTCAACCTCCTAGTTGTCCTTAAGGAAGTGGAATCAACGAAAACACATCAAACATACCTTCCACATCAACAACAACACTCCGAAGAGCCATCCCAACCACACAGGTATCATGGCCCTGGGTCCCACTGATTTTTTAATCTATTAAACCTTTGGACACTCCCATGCTATGGGAATCATAGCATCCAAAGAGATTTGGATGCTCCCACAAGCCTACGTGCCTACGTCTAAGGACTATTTCCACCAGGCTTGTGCTAGAGTCCACGGGATTTAAGGCACTTTTCAAGTCCAGAATTCTGGAGACTACCCAAAACTTGTTGTAACTTCTGGAATCCATTAAAAACATGATGACAAGGCTAATAAACCAAAAACTAACTCCAGGACTAGGCCTGATCATCCCCAACCAGGACTGAAATTCTATCAAACACTTGGCATCAATGCAATGTACAGGTCTAGGATACAAGACAAAGCATCAATGATTGAAAACTCTTATGAGACATGACAAGAAGGATTTCCACCTTCTCCTTTGAACTATTATGATATCAATTAGGTCTTGCATCCATTATTCTTTCAGTTACAAGTAAATACATGAAATAACCATGACAGTAACCAGTCATATAACCATGCTTATAACCAACATTAAACCATGAAAATAATAGTGAGATAATAGCAATTAAATCCACATTTAAGCAAGTACAAAAGCAAGAGAACTTATCTTTTATTAAACATAGGAAAATCTGACCAATTTCGGGACTTCCACATACCACTCGACCATAGACATGGTTGAACCAAATCTTTCTTTTAGCCAATCATCCCCGTGCCATATTCCAAGCACGATTGTGGGATCTCATGGAAAAACCAATTCAAAAACAACCAAGGGAATCCAAAGGTTAAACACCTCAACCCCACCAATTCGTGATCACACCAAAACCGGTGCTCTGATCACAAAACTGAACCAAACTTGGAACACACTTAGAATGCCATCCGAAATCCATCACTATCCTTGAGGATTTTTTCATCTCCTTGCCTCTCAGGATTTACCGCAATCCAATAGCAGATCACTAGGCCCTAAATCGAAACACCTCCCTCAGGCTTTACCACGCCAAAATTGGTGAAGGGATTCCTAGGTCTTTGGGAATGAACCTTGAGACCACCTCCACCCAGGATTCCGAAATCCATCTGACAATTCCAAAGCTCAAAACCGAGATCAATGTCCCAACACACCATGGCATGCCAAAAAAAGGCAATGCTAGGCTGAAAACCACTGTCATAATTGGTAAAACCATGCCACCGACAAGTAGAGAACCATAAACCAACATGAAAATCCATGCATGTCAAAAACACTTAGGAAATCACACATGCAATATGTTACCTGCAAGCAATCCTATTGAAGCTGATTGATCCTGGTTTTCCGTACTTGATGTTTTATTTCCTTTCCTTTTCTTGCTTTTCCTTTCTTGCTCCAAAGCTAGAGTGCTCCAAGAAAACTCTAGGTGTCCAAGAGTGAGTGAGAGAGAGAGAGAGAGTAATGAAAGAGCCCCAAAACTAAATTGACCAACCTTACACTAACCAAGCATGTCAATTGATCGTCATAAGACTTTTTATCAATGGGGCCTCTATTTTCTTCAATTTCCATTATTTTCCTTCATTTTCCTCCTAACACGCAACCTGTGACCTTTAACCTTACTTTTCTCCTAATTTCCTTTATTTTCATAAATAAATGTGCCAAAAGTTTGTTTTTTTATTTTCCTTTGCCAATTTCCTTTAGCCATTAACACATCTAGTAATTCCCACTAGAATATCTCTGCTCAACATTTAGCTTGGAATACATGTCCCTTACCTGTGGTCTTATTTTTCCTTTATTTACTTTTATTACATGGAATTCTCGCTAGGGTTGTTACACCTCTAGACCACTACCTAGAACTACCTGTAACTTTCTAGAAACACAAACAAGATGATGAGGATACCAACCAATCAAAACTCGAGCAAGAACTGGACCTAGACATGCATAATCCATGATAAAAAAAATTTCAAACATATGATAAAAATATAAGCTATAGGTCATAAATTCATATCTGATCATAAACTTCTGGACTTCAGCTGAGAATCACCAAGAAGTATCTATGCCCCCACTAGCTCGTTGCAATAACATCAGTTAGACCATGCATTCATCAAACATTCAGTAGCTTATCAAAACATTTCAAGATCCATAAATAGAATACATCATATAACCAACATATAAACAAAATGGAACCCATCGAGAATCAACCATAAAATAACCAACATAATCACTACAAATGCTCATAGATCACAATAGGAAAACACCTCATATTAACATATGAAAATAACAACAAAGTTAGGGACTTCCACATACCACCTGACCATAGATTGGGTTGAACCAAATCTCTCTTTAAACCAATCGCCCCTACGCAATATTACAAGCATGAGTGTGGGATCATAAGGGTTAAACAAAAAAAAAAACCAACCAGGGCCTCTGTTGGGAGTGGGATCCCCCAAGGGAATTTTTGGGGCTACAAGCCCATGTTTGAGTCAAATTTTGTAATAAAAATGTAAAGGCTCCACATTTTTTTGGTCGCGGAGCGCGAAGGTGTCATGTGTCATAAAGGGTAGTCTGCCCTTAGTTTTTTAAAGTAAAGTCGGCTGTAAGAGATCTACCCATGGTCCATGGACCATGGGATTGTATAAAAAGAGTTAAGCTCTAAGTATTTGTAGAGACAGACAATGTAAGATAGTCATAGCTCTGAAGTAAGAAGTCTAAGTCTTGGGTCGTAGCATAGGTAGAGGCTCTGCAGCTAAGTGCATAGAGGCCTAGGCTACAATTCTGCAGCTGAGTGCGCGGACCCCTGCAACTGTGTGCGCAAGGCGAACAGAATTTGTAAACACTTGGAAGATGTCAATAAAGATAAATATTTGGCAATTCCTATGTCTTTGTTCTATTAATGCATCTTCATATGTTATGTATGAATTTCCTTTATTATGCTTATGTGATGCGCGAATGAATGCAAGTATGTTGAATAATTGAACGTAATTATGATTATCTATTTATGCGGTATTAACTATAATTATTTGATAAGATAAGAAAGTCACTTAGATTAATTGGGGAATCTACACGTCACGCCGCCTGTTGTTGGGAAAAGTATCTACTCAGAACGCCCCTATCCCACTCTAAGGTGTGACAGTGCCTTAGCAACAAACAAGGAAAACTAATTTCGTATTCTTCTTTATGAAATGTAAACGAAGAGGAAGGATGAACTAACCTGTGTCTTGCACTATTTTGTTGATCCAATTGCTCTCCTCTTCAATAGCTTCCAGCTACCTGCTCCCTTACTTGCCCAGCTTCACCAAGTTCCTGCAAGATCACAGAAGAGGAAAACTACACAAAGACATAGATTTACATTCATAAATAGCTTAGGATCAGATTTAAGCTAAACATGCAAATATAACACAACATCATTGATACACAAGCATGTAGGAGAAACTCAAATAGTTTTATTGATATAACAAGAAGATTCAGGAGGAGATACAACCAAGTGAGTCCCGATCCAGCATCTACCTCCCAGCAAAGGAATCCCTTCTTCACCTCCAACAAAGCATAAATCACCCAATGCACTAATCTCAATCTCAAAACCAACAACAATTCTTTGCAAAGTACAAAATTCCAGCCTCCGGATCTCTGGGATGAGGGATCCATATATAGATGTAAGCAGAGAGGATGAGTCAGCTTATGTTTTTGACTTGTGGCTTCTCTTTGTCAGTTCTTGCTTCCACTTGGAGGCTGAGAGCCTCTTACTCATCCTTGGTCGAACTCAGTGAGGCAAGTCTCATTGAGGAAGTTTCTGGAAGCTTCCATTGTCTGTCCACCTCACGGAATGACACTGCCATTTGGCATTTCTCACTCAGCGCACCCTGGTAGTACATTTAGGTGCATTGCAACGCACCTAGCTAGTGTCCTGGGATGCTATGCAACGCAGGTAGCTAGTGGAGCAGCTGAAATGATCCTGATTTGACTGTTTCTGAGTAGTTTCTGGTGGAGAACTTCTGGGAGAAGCTGTAATTGGTTGACCTTGTTCCTCTAGGGGTAGGAACAACACTTTTAGGGACTTTGGATCCCTTGGATTATGGACATTTCATGCTTAGAGCTATAAGGCACAAAAATTTCTATAACAGTTGCCCCCTAAAGTATGAGGCCGTTTATCGGGTGAAATGCTTTATTAGGAGGATCCGAAGTTCTTTCAATGCTGGGAGGAGACCTGTAATAAGATACAATACAATAGATTATTTTTCATACTGTTTTCATGATCTAGCTGAGGCGGGCATTCCCATGCTCAGCTTTATAAATTCATTTTTATGTACACAGGACAAACAATCGTCTGATGGTAGACTGATGATTTTGATGAAGTCATCATCCTTTTGGTAGGATGATTATCTGTGCTGCAATGCTGTACATGTCAATGTCTTTATTTTTCCTGAATATATATCGCAGCCCGGATGGATGAAGCTAGATCCGGGGTCTTCAATCTCGTCCGATCTTCACTCGAAGTACAAGTCGATCCATGTGAAAAAAAATTTGAAGTCGAACATGGAAAGACATCGCTTGATTACCAGTCAATGATGTAAACTGTTAACAAGCACGAGAGGAATCACCGATAAGGATGATGACCCTCAAGGTACTGCAGTACAATTCATGTGGTGTGAATAAAGGACTTGGCGTCGAACACCACGCAAAGTCTTTCGGTCGAAGGTCATTGATGTATACCTCTCACCGGAAGTGAGAAACTTGCCATTGAGGCATGCAAGCTTCAAAGTACTGAATGGGGTGTTCCTAGATCAACTTCTTGGATAATGAGCTGATGTCGATAAGAAGCGATCCATCAAAGGAGGGCCTTAATGAATCCCACATCAATGACACAGAACGGAGCAAATGATTTTGATGGAGGTGAAAACAATCTGATGATATATGGTTCAGGGTGGCGGTCATGAAAGAATGAAGTATAATGTATGGTAGTGGATGGGACACGGGTGACTTCTCTGGATGACTTCTCTTGAACATGTAGGCGACACTTATGTGATGGATCGGTAGCATTTACCCCAAATGTGGATGGTATGGCGAGACCATGGTGATGTGACCGGTGAATGAAACAACACAACCCGACTCAGGCACGGAGCGGAAGTGTCATGTTCAAGAGCGACTTGCTACCAATAAAGATTCTTTGAGTTTTTCCCAATTTTTCCCCAGTCATTGTTGACCAGTACCTCTTTATTTTTGTCAAGCTTGAGGAGGATAACATATTCTTGTTCTATAATTTGCCCTTCGGGCAAACCCATCGCTATGTTTTAACGAGCCTAGCGATAGTGAAACTCGTTCTCATCTAAAGACAAGTTTGTCGCTATTAATGTTTTTAACGAGTTTAACAACAAAGATAACTCGGTCCTTTTCATTTTTAGAGAGTCTGAAAAGGTACGTAAAGTTAAATCTGGAATTCCTTTTTCGTCATCTAATCCCTTAAGTCCGAAAAAGTATAAAACAATACAGAAGGGATGAATTTTCGATAGTTTTAACGAGCCGAACAACACAAGCGCTCGATCTTTTTGTGCAATAATCCCTCAGGTCCAAAAAGATTAAAATCTAGAGGAGGGATAGCACTTCCGGTCGCTTTAACGAGCTGGAAGGCCAAAACTCGGCAATCTTTTCATGTTTTACGAGTCAGATGAAAAGAGCTTAAAGAAGACTCGTCTTTTGAGGAACGAGTGATAAAATGGGTAGCAACTGATTCCAGGTAAGGTTTGAAATTTTCCAAGCACGGCAGTGTCACAAGGATGGCTAGTGAAATCACTCTTTGCAGCTGTTCCTCAAAATGGGTAAACAATCAAATGGAGGTGAATGATCGGCCAATGGAAAAGTGGAGGTGACAGTGCAAACACGACCAAGGCTTTAATGGCTGATAATGCTACATTCACAGTGGTTATTTACCGGAGGATAGTTCATTTTTTAACGAGCTTAAACACGGATTGAAACACTTGCTCGGTCTTATGTTTATTTTTTAACGAGCTCGAACTATGTGCTAAAACTGCTCGACAAGATGGTCTTGTTTTGATTTTTTACCATAAATAGCTTCGTCTTTTCAAAGATAGTACTGTATTTGCAACTGCTTCATCAAACTAGTTAGAAATGAACAACATTTGCTTGAAAATGAGATTAAAACGCTAATATTTTACTTTGAACTACGTAAAAAGCAATTAAAAAGTGTTTTTACCTCTCATTTTACCATTTCATTTGAACTTGGTTTGTTGGAGCTTTGGAGGTGCCTTTTCCCCTTTGATTTTCATCAGCTGCTTTCAGGAGATTCTGTGGACAATTCTCGGCGCCGTCTGGACCAAGTAGGAGATAAACCCAAGCTCTTTCATTTCATGGTTTCCTTTTTGCATTTTGTGCTTCATTCTCTACTTTTCTGAGCCCCTGGGGTTTGATGGGTTCGTTCTGCCATCAACGCACCTTGGGTACATCGAAACCTACGCTGAATGTTGGCCAATATGAAGGCAGTTTGACATTCAACGCAGGTGGAATACTGCTGCAGGTGCGTTGGGCGCAGAAAAGGAATTTGTTGCACAGTTTTTGATGAAAATTTTTGCCTGTTTCTCATTAAAATCAGGATTTAACTCCTCTCTTGTTTGTTTTTTAGAGATCTTGGAGCAAGGTGACCCTTACATGGCGAGAACGAGAACATGAAGAAGAGGACATGATTGCCCTACATGATCCGGTTACAGTGAACGCGCTGCGGAACTGTGGCTTGCTAAAGTTCTTCGGCATCTCTAGCATGAGACAGCAGATCAACCTACTGCAATATTTGCTCGATGCTTGGGATCCTATCAATCAAGTTTTCCAGATTAGGGGAAAATCTATCCCCTTGACTGCAGTAGACATTTACTTCTTGACTGGCTTGTCGAGGCGGGGTGCCCCCATCTCTTTTTCAGGTTCGGCCCGAGGGAGTGACTCTGTGAGAGATTATGTCTACCAGTATTGCAGGGAAGGATCTCAGCCGAGTGAAGACGGCAAGATCATCATCCGTGATGTCACTGACAGGTCCCTTAGGTCTATCTTGTTTACTTTTGGTAGGATGGCCGGTAGTGCGTCTCTTCATGTAGCCAACAGATCCTATATGCAGCATGCCTTGGAATGCCTCCAACCGAAAATATTCAACTGGTGCGATGTAGTACTTCTTGTGATGAAAAATCAGTTGACCAAGATAAAGGACGGGAGGTTGAAGAACTTTGGGTTTGGTTCTATTTTGACCGCCTTTGCCTTGGAGAAGATACCACTGATGCAGCCGCAGTACATTGCACTCGACTTACCTTCTCCTACTGAACCACGTATGCAGAGATGGGTTGACCATATGTCTAGGCATGCTGGCCAGTCTCAGATTTCGTTTTCTGATACCTTCTTCAGGTGGTTTGATCGTCAGGAGATGACTTATGCTGAGTATCCATATGCTGGCATGGACTTCCGGGGTGATCCGGATTTAGTACTGCCGGATGGCAAGCAGTGGGGTGCTATTGGTAAAATCTTTGACCATATCACTGTTTACTGTTTTTATTTATAATGTCCTTGTGCTTTATTCTATCAAAACATTAATCAAACTCATGTGTACATGCAGATGTTGGTCCTGTTCGTCTAGTAGTTCGCCTGAGAGTGCCAGTCGTTGCCCCAGCAGGAGAGGCTGCCAGGAGGGTTATTCTTCGTGACCTTGATGTGGCCGAGACTCTCACAGCTGTGCAGGAGCAGGTTGAGAGCCTTACTCTCGATATTCCAGATGTGAGGATCGACAAGCTACCTTTACAGTTACAGCGGCATACTACTGGTGTGCCTAGACGATGGACTCGTCTCTTACGCATGATCACACAGGCTGTGACTTGCTATCACGAGCATCATTAGACTAGGGTGCCCCCTAGCATTTTGAGTTTTTGGGTCATGTGACCGATTTTGTCTTGGTTACAGAACATTATATGTAAACCATAAACAGCTATATATATATTTTGATTTTCGGGGTTTTATTCTGGTTGAGCTATATGATCGACATGTAAAACATTGATGATGTATTTCTTTTTACAAATGTTGCAAATGTCTATCTAACACATAGTTTGCTAATGAGTTGGTTAATGTGTTTAATTTTCTAGAAATATGTTGGTATTGAATAAGATCAAATTGTCTTTCCAAAATCTTAACCCTTAGGAACATGCGATAAATAGCTGGGTTTCGGACGGAATATATACCATTGAGTTGTAGTATTACGAGTTGTGAGTCTAGCCTGACGATTAGTCGGCGTATACCATGGGTGATGGCATCAGAGAGAAGTTCTATCAACGCGCTATACTCAGCGATGTTATTCGTTGATTGACCAATACATACACCTCTGAAACTTACTAACTCGCCGCTTGGATAAAAAATGGCCCAGGTTGCGGAGGACAGGTTCCGCGAACTACGACTTGCTCCGTCGGCATATCCAACACATGTCTCCAAAAGGTTTGACATCTCCAATAAATGTAAAAAGGTGGATTACTGGACCAAAATGAACACTTTAGCGAAAAAAAAATACAACAAAAGCATATTGGTTACTATTTAAGCATAGTAATGCTTGAGGTACAACCCATTACGAGGTTGCGCCAGTGGAATTTCGTCATAATCCATTAACTCGTAGGCTCCTTTTGCTAACACCCGTTTAACAATATAGGGGCCCATCCATAAAGACTTAAATTTACCTGCTCCCAATTTATCGGATTCTTGGTCGTGAAGCAAGACCAAGTCACCTTCTGAGAAGACACGGGGTTTGACATTTTTGTCGAACTCCGCCTTGACTCGTTTCTTATGGGCTTCGTTAGCCAAAGCGGCATCACGACGGGTTTCATCCAATTGGATTAATTCCAAGAAACGGGCCTCTTCTTCTGAAGTTCCGGGGAGGAGATCGATTGCGAGTTTAAGAGACGAGATTTCGCACTGGACTGGTAAGACCACTTCCAGGCCATATACCAGTTGGAAGGGTGTGAACCCGGTTGCATTTCTTACCGATGTTCGGTAAGCCCACAAGGCTGAGTATAGGATTAGGTGCCACCTTCTTTTGTGAACTCCGATCATCCTCTGCAACATGCGCTTCAGAACCTTGTTGATCGCTTCAACTTGTCCATTGGCTTGCGGATAATATGGAGTAGAGCTGTCGTGAGACAATCCTAGTTTGGCAGCTAACTCGAGCATCATGTGATTGCGAAAATGCGATCCATGATCTGTGACTATAGCCTGTGGTACGCCGAATCTGGCGACTACATGATTGAAAAAGAAAAGGGCAGCTGTTTCACCAGTATTATCTAATGTAGGCATCGCCTCGGCCCATTTGGTAAAATAGTCAACTGCGACTATGATATACCCATTCCCCCTGGTTGAGGTGGGGTTACATGTCATGAAATCGATGCCCCATTTGGTGAACGGCCCAACAACAACTATTGGCTGTAGAGGTGCGGGTGGTCTTCTGGTTTTGCTATCAAAAATTTGACAAGCATGGCAACTTCTTACTGCGGTTATGCAATCTTTGAACATTGTTGGCCAGAAGTATCCTGCTCGTAAGATTTTTTGTGCTGTAGCATATCCAGATTGATGCCCCCCACAAGCTCCTGAATGACACTCATTCAGGGCTTTCTCGGCCTCCTCATGGGTGAGGCACCTTCTCAGAACTGTATCGATACCACGACGGTATAGTGTATCACCGACGATCATGTAGTCTTTTGCTTGGTATCGAATACGTTTTTGTTCAGAGTGAGAGGTGTTAGGCCTAAACTTTTGGGTTTGGAGATAAATTGTTATATCCCCATACCACTCATTGCTTGTAGATATCAGAAACAAATTCTCATCCATGATTGATTCTTTGGATGTTTCATCGTTGGACGACGATGGGAGATCGCATAATAATTCTGCAAAAACTAGAGCTTTCTTTGATTTGGATTTTACAAATTCTAGATCAAAATCTTGAAGGATTGCTATCCATTTTGAATATTTGCCCTCCAGCAACTGTCGCGACAATATATAAGTCATGGGGTTGCAATCTAACAGAATGGTAGTTTTCCGGAAGAGGACATAGTGTCGAAATCTTTGTATCGCTTGAACAGCTGCAAGCGCTAGTTTTTCAACATAAGAATATTTGTTTTCTGTATCATTTAAGTTTTTACTTAAATATTATATAGGGTGTTCAATTCCATCGACTTCTTGAACTAAAACCATTGCGATGGTTGTATCCGCTGCAGCAAGATACAGGTTAAAATCTCTTTGATAATCGGGGGCGTACATTAATGATGCTTTCATTAAGGAATCTTTTAAAGCATCAAAGGAAGCTTGCGCAACCTGATCCCAGACGAAGGGTACCTCCTTTTTCAAAAGACGTGTATAACCTTTAGCAAGTTCGGCGTAATTTCGAATGAACCTCCTCAGAAAGTTCGCTTTCCCTTGGAGTTTCTGAATATAAAGAAAATTTGAAGGTGGAGGCAAATTTATGATTGCCTGGACCTTGCACGGGTCGAGACGAATCCCATCCTTGGAGACTACAAAGCCAAGTAAACGACCAGAACTGACGCAAAATACACATTTGTGCGGATTGAGTCGTATCTTGTAGTGTCGGCAATGTATAAATATCGCTCTTAAATGCTGCGGATGATCAGTCCGCTTTCGCGAATGAGCCGGAAGGTCATCGAGGTATGGTTGAACGATGTTTTTGATGTCGTGGAAGGCATAATTCATTGCCCTCTGAAACGTCGCCCCTGCGTTCTTTAAACCAAAGGGTAATTTTCGATATGCGAATGTGCCCCATGGACAAATGAAGGCAGTCTTTGACTGGTACTGTGGGCGGATATTTATTTGATTATACCCGGAAAATCCATCCATGAATGAAAATATTTCACATCCGGTGCATTCATCAATTATCTGGTCGATGAAGGGTGTAGGGTAGTTGTCTTTTGGACAATCTTGATTTACATCCCTATAATCGACACACACTCTAATTGTCCCTTGTTTCTTCATAACAGGGACAATATTCGATACTCAATCGGTTAGAGGAACCGGGAAGATGAAACCAGCATGGAGAAGTTTTTCAACTTCTGCCTTAATGGCAGCGGCTTTCTTGGGGTGCACCTGCCTAAGCCGTTGTCGTACCGGTTTGACATCTGGATACATCTTAATTTTGTGTTCAACGATACTCGAGTCAATGCCTGGCATTTCACTGTATGACCAAGCAAAGACATCTATGAACTCGCGGAAAAGAGCGTTGTATATTTCCAGTTTTGAAGGAGAACAACATTTGCCGACATAAATATTCTCTACAACATTTGTTTTAGTCGATATATTTATGGCTATAGTCTCTTCAATGTTGGATAAGTTTCGCTCGGAATCCACCATATTTACAGTATTTGATAGGAATTCAAAAACTGAAGGATGATAAAGGTCATCTTGAGTATCTTCTTCATAATCCGGAATAAGGGAACGATGGTGGAAGTCATTCCATGGTGCCCCTTCAATCGACATTGATTGTACAATTCCTTCGTCGGTTCCATGCACTCGCGACCAAGGATCTGAAGGGGTACCATATTCTCTAGACCTATCTACCCAAACGCTTGATGAGCGTTGATTTGGGTTTGCCTCCCATGCTAGAAACATTGATTGCTATAATACTTCTATTGGGCTCGGGGGCAAAATCATTGTATGATCCATGATGATATCATTTTCTGAGATCTTTGTGGAAGATATCATATTGCAGGTTCCTATCGACGCTACTTCCGCCAGATTGATTGGAGGTGGAAGAGCGAAAGTTCCCATTAGTATAGGATCTTTTAGTAGGTCTACTCCGATATTCTGAAGCGAATGGGGACTTCCATGGATCATGGGAATGCTTCCTGTAACTTGAGAACCATTGGGGAGGAAGTTTTGTTGATCGAAAATTGTAATCCCTCCTTGAAAGGGAAATGCAATCTTTCTAAAATAGGTCGACACAACAGCTGCCATGGCATATATCCATGGTCTTCCTAGTAGGATGTTGTAATCAAGATTCCCATCGATGACTTCAACATCTATTTCTACTGTTTTTCCCCCTAGTTCAACTTTCAAGTTATTTAGGATACCATATGGGGTATATGTCCTTCCGTCGAATGCTTTTAATGTTGTAGTGGATCACGACAAGGTTGGAGATCCTAAAGTTTTCCAGCAACTCATCGACATAATACATGTAGATGCCCTCTCATCAATAATTGTTCGATGAACAGTTTTGTTGAGGGCTTTCACTTGAACAAGGAAAGCTAGTTGAGCCAGTAACTGAGGATCGTATCCTTTGTGGTCGAAGGATACAAGATTGGAATCCTTAGGATCGACCCCACCAATGGCTGATAACAAAGCCTGCCTTTGGGATGGGCAATTTTGTAGTACTTCAAGAGTCGAAATAGCGGATGGCGATTGGGCCAAATCTTCCACTATGTTATAATGCTGCGCCGCTCTAGCGCGGGGATTAAATGTTGACTTGTGTACTACTCCCTTTGGCGGTTTTATTGTTAATTTAGGAATGATGGGTGGTACAACTTCTGTCGAAGTTGTTGTCGAACTACTTGGTTGATCTTTATCCTTGTCGTTCGACAGCTGCGGATTCCCGTAATCTTTGTTCCTTGTCGAAATCAAAGCATCATTCTGCTGTTTCGAAATTGACAACATTAGCACTTGAGACGGGGAAGCATTTCCACTATCAACCAGATTTGTTCCTGGATTTGGAAACGGATCAGTTAATACTGCCGAGGTTTTCGAACTTTTAAAGAATTTCTTAATCTCAGCTTTGTATGGACATTCTTTTGTCCAGTGATCCTCATCACATATTTGACACCCTGAAGGGGGTTTCCTATTTCCAGGAGGGTCTGAAGAAGGTTTTTCAGGAGATGACTCATCCTGTTTCTTCTTCTTCCCTTTGCCTTGTTTCTTCTTGCTTCCTGGTTGTTTGGTTTCTTTGCCCTTATCTGTCGATACGGCATTTACTTCCGAAGCAAGAAGTTCATCTTTTTCATTTTGATCTGAAATCTTACGGGCCTTCTTAGATGTAGCCTTTGTCAATTTCGTGTCTGTTTTTCCAATTACGCCATCACCGGCGTGAGAGTCAATGTTCGATTTAGGAGGAGGAGGAATTGAGAATTCCGGTCTAGGGGCGTCAAGTATTTTGTCATAGAGCGTGCCAGACTGAGTATAGATCAAGTCCAGATATTGCGCACAAGCTATAACTTGCTCTTCCATTACGACTCCCCCCTTTGCCACATCTTCCGTGATGGAAGGTAGTAACGACTTGATAAACCATTCAGCTAATAGCTGATCGGGAACGTATGTTTTTACCATCCTGCAAAGACGTCGCCACTCATGTATATGATCAGATATGTGAGTGGTCGTTGTCTGTTTGAAGTTGGTAAGGAGTTCTGTTCCCGTTTCATACCTTATCGGTAATTGAAAATGGGTTAAAAAGGTTGTGGCTAAGGTGTTGAAGTTGTCGAACGAAGCTCTAGGTAATTCAATATACCATTTTGCCGCTGGACCCGTTAACGTCCTCTGAAAGAGGCGAAGTCTTATCGAATCATCATTTAGGGTGTTTGATGAACACCATAGATGAAATGTCATCACGTGATTCGATGGATCTTCACCTGGATTTCCATTAAATTTAGGAATATCTGATGGAAGTTTATGCGGAATCGCTGGCCACCAAGGGGCATAAGCAATTGGATCGTTTGTTAACCGGTGTAAATCAGGTAACTCTAAAGTTGCCACGAATGGTAACTGTTGATTCAGGTTAGGTGAAGCATACCCAGGGTGAGATGGGATTGCCTGAGCAGTTGGTCTTTGCATGCCAGCATAATCCATTTGATGCTGGTATGACTGATACGGTTGGTGGACATGACCATTGTAAAATAGTTGATTTTGACCATTTTGAATGTATGGCTGTCCACTGTTCGCAAAGATCTGCTGCTCAGAACCTTGGTATACTTGTTGGAATTGTGGTTGTTGGTATTGCACCAGCCACGGTTGTGAAGCCATGTGCTGTTGCGCTATACTAACCGTTGGACCAAGGTGTGGGGTAATTGTACCCGTCTGGACCTGTGTCGCCCCACTAGTTGGCGATTGTGGTTTAGTCACCGGGTCAAGGGGCTGTTGCATTACAACCTGAGAAATCTGAGGTTGGCATACAACAGGCAGCATTTGAACTTGTGACACTGTCACAATAGATGGTGTAGTCGGGATGTTCGACATAGGTACACATTGTTGCATCGAATACACAACTCTTGGTTGTTGAGGTAGCATAGGTACCCAACCACTTGAGGTGATTCCAGCGTAACCTGAATATTGTTGTGAACTACCATATGGATATCCTCCCGGAGGGGGTAATGAAAGGGCATACTGCCCCCCATACGGTGGTAATCCAGAACTCAAGGGGATTGTCTACCCTTGGGGACTGGACTGCCCAAATTGACCTCCAAATGGATCAATTTGTTGAGACTCAACATAAGAGTTACCAGATATTATTCCGGTTGAACAAACAGGAACGGACCAAACTGTCGAAATAGCCCCTGAATGGGCTCCTTCTAGCGGTTGAGAGCTAGTTGGGATAGATGGTATGCCGGCGAACATTGTCGGAGTGATGGCAGGGAGTTCTACTGTCGTCGTGTCAGTTGACACAGTCCTAGATGTTAACGCTTGTTCAGACATTTGGAGTCTATCCAAAAGATTACCTAGCGATTCTACAGGAACTTCCACTGGTGGTAGACCAACTTCTGATGAAGAAGGAAATAGAGTGACCCTGACTCCAAAGTGCGTTGGAGTACTTGTGCGTTGGAGTCGCCATTTTGTTGTTGGGAAAAGTATCTACTCAGAATGCCCCTATCCCACTCTAAGGTGTGACAGTGCCTTAGCAACAAACAAGGAAAACTACTTTCGTATTCTTCTTTATGAAATGTAAACGAAGAGGAAGGATGAACTAACCTGTGTCTTGCACTAGTTTGTTGATCCAATCGCTCTCCTCTTCAATAGCTTCCAGCTACTTGCTCCCTTACTTGCCCAGCTTCACCAAGTTCCTGCAAGACCACAGAAGAGGAAAACTACACAAAGACATAGATTTACATTCATAAATAGCTTAGGATCAGATTTAAGCTAAACATGCAAATATAACACAACATCATTGATACACAAGCATGTAGGAGAAACTCAAATAGTTTTATTGATATAACAAGAAGATTCAGGAGGAGATACAACCAAGTGAGTCCCGATCCAGCATCTACCTCCCAGCAAAGGAATCCCTTCTTCACCTCCAACAAAGCATAAATCACCCAATGCACTAATCTCAATCTCAAAACCAACAGCAATTCTCTGCAAAGTACAAAATTCCAGCCTCCGGATCTCTGGGATGAGGGATCCATATATAGATGTAAGCAGAGAGGATGAGTCAGCTTATGTTTTTGACTTGTGGCTTCTCTCTATCAGTTCTTGCTTCCACTTGGAGGCTAACAGCCTCTTACTCATCCTTGGTCGAACTCAGTGAGGCAAGTGTCATTGAGGAAGATTCTGGAAGCTTCCATTGTCTGTCCACCTCGCGGAATGACACTGCCATTTGGCATTTCTTGCTTAGCGCACCCTGGTAGTGCATTTAGGTGCGTTGCAACGCACCTAGCTAGTGTACTGGGGTGCTATGCAACGCAGGCAGCTAGTGGAGCAACTGAAATGATCCTGATTTGACTGTTTCTGAGTAGTTTCTGGTGGAGAACTTCTGGGAGAAGCTGTAATTGGTTGACCTTGTTCCTCTAGGGGTAGGAACAACACTTTTAGGGACTTTGGATCCCTTGGACTATGGAAATTTCATGCTTAGAGCTGTAAGGCACAAAAATGTCTATAACACCGCCATAGCAGCGTGAAAGTACCTAAGCAGCAGGCTAGGGTTGCGCGAAGGTTGATCATACCCTTTCGTGGAGGTAATTAAGGACAGAATAAAGGGCTTGTCTTGCAAGCCAAAGTGACCTGCATGAAAGCAGGGATAGAGGGAATCAAACGACATCACAACCATCTCAGGGTGCAAAAAATTGGTTCCAGCATCCCGCCATACTGCTTTGGGTGAGACTTCGGTCTGTGCTCCGCAGGCTGATGTCGAAAGGGCCACTAGTGTAGGGATTTGTTTGGCTAATTAGCATTGAATCTGGGTCAGGCCCCATCAAGCCAACAAATGGTTCCATTGTCGGGACTAGAATCTGCATAAAATATGTGTGATGTCATATCACTGGAATCTAACTAAGAAGAAGATGGGGAACTCGTTGGATAGGAAGATCCACGAATTCATGGCATAGGAGAACAAAAACCCACAACTGACAAAGGAATAGTGGTTGGATAGATCCTTGTATACAGAGATCCATTAGATCTTTTTCTGCTCCTTCCCTATTGAGCTATACGAGTGGATTGTGAAGCTAGAAGATAGACAAGGAAGGTGGAAACTTGACGGTCCTATTATTTGGACCCCAAAGCTAATACAAAAATTGGAAGCATCTGAGGACAAGATCACCTGCACTATCGATCATTGGATCGATCGTGTCGTAGGAGGATTTGTGACTGAATTTGTAGTCGACACCTCAGTCAGCTATAGTGAGGCGGAGCGTCGTTTTTTCAAAGGATCGCGAGGTAAGTACCTGAAATCTTTGAATACCTAGATTAAAATGCTATTGTGTGAAAAACAGGTTATGCAACTACCTTAATGTTCGGAACTTTGTGAAGCGGAAAAGCTTACAGGAACAAAGGAAAAAAGGGGCTGGAGTATAGTCCATTGATTTCACCTCCACGAGGTGACGAGGAAGAGATAGCGAAGGTCTCTCCGTGAAGTGCTGTTCAGTTAATAAGACAAGGATTCCCGCGAATACCACCTCCACCCACACCACCTCCGACCTCACCACCATCATCTCCAACTTCACCCGTACCACCTCCACCTCCACCACAGTTCAGTATGGAAAATATAGTGAAGCTACCTTTGTACAAAGGCTTGGGAAATGAGGACCTGAACCAGTTTTGGTTCATTATGAGGGTTGTATGGGAAGCTCAAGGTGTTACAGATATCATATAAAGAAGGCGACACTGGTTAGTGATCTGCAAGATCACGTGCTAACATGGTATATTACGTACTCTAATGATAACCCAAATTCTAGAGTAGCAAACATCTAGGCAACACTGAATAGAGAATTCAGTAGGCCTAAATCTGAGGCACAATCAATTGTGGGATTCAAAGAAATCACGATGCAACTAGGCGAGACACCTTGGGAACTAGATCAGAGGTTAATGTGTATAATCCACTAAGCCAACATGAATTTGACAAACAAACATCATTGTGAGTGGTTTGCGGCTTCGCTACTACCACACTTAAGGGTTGCGCTATTGCAGCAGAAGATAACCACTCAGGCGGAGGCCTTGGAGATTTCCATGAGACTACATGAAACTTCGATGCAAGATCTAAACTTGGGGGTTCAGCGGATCCATGCACAGCTGAAGAACCTATGCCTTGATATGCTAGGTTTGAAGCAGGACAAGACGATTCGACTAGAGGTGCGCGAGGAGGTATGGTGCTTGAAATGAAATAGTCAAGGACATGACAAGGACCATTGCCCAGTCTTTGTGAACTATATTGCAGGAGGGGGATCGATGCCTTTAAGGCCAAAATCTCAAGCAGGACCTAGCACGGGGCCTGCATTATGGTACGCTATCTGTCAGGTAGCAGGAAAACATGCCATAGATAACTGTTATTTGCTGCAGAAGTTTGTACAAGCACCGCAATTGCTATTCTACAACTTTTGTAGGTCGATAGGGCATGATAAGCTTAATTACAAGAGTTATGAATTAATAATGGACAAAAGTGTGGCCTACAGGATTCAGGTAGAAATGCATCCCCTAGACCTAAACGTAGAGATGGCACAAACAAGCTTTCAGGGGCGCAGACAAGGTTGAGGTGGAGGAGGACCTGGAAGAGGTCGAGGACAATTGATTTGCTACAGTTGTGGAGGACCAGGACACTATGCTTGCGATTTCACTAATCGAACACATCCATCGTGCAAGTATTGCATCCTGTTTCATCATGAAATGGAAGATTGTCCTACACTGATAGCTAGGATACATGACAAAGGGGCGCTACCACCTCCACCGACTCAGAACTTGTAGATTATGATGTCTGATCCACGCGAAGAGGATCCAAATGTAAATATAGTGCTCAGAAGTGGAATCGCGATGGGAGATGATAAAGGAAAACAACAAAAAGATAGTGTGTGGGTCTGTAAATCTCTAGAGAAGGAAGCTGAGTTTGATTTGGAGCATGCAAGCGAAACCTTCATGGAATCTAAGAAGAGCTTCGCTAAGGCCTCCACCTCAGGAAGCAAGGATAAGCCTGAGCAGGAGATGGACTCATCTATGCTCACAACTTTCCTAAAGACCTATATGAAGTTACTGTGCGATAGTGAGGCTGTGAAAGGGTTACAAGAGCTCATCAATAGATGCGTTGGAACCACGCCGGGTGAGCCATGCGTAGTACGAAAGATTGGCAAGCATAAAACAAGAACGGGACGAGAGATGAGACTGATCGTGCAGATAGGAGAGTATGAAATGGATCAGGTTATTTTGGACGTGGGGTCAGATGTGAACGTCCTACTGAAGTAGATTTGGGAACGGATGGGGAGACCGATGCTGCAATGGTCTTCGATCCAGCTAAGGATGGCCAATAAATAAAAGATCATCCCCATGGGATGACTGTAGGGGGTGACTATCGATATTGAAGGTACGAGTGCGTTGGCTGACTTATAGTTAATAGAGATAGTAGATGACAACAATCCCTATCTCTTGCTCCTGGGAGTTGACTAGGATACTAATATGAATGGGGTAATCAATCTAAAGAAGTGAAAGATGATCTTTGAGAAGAAATCACTACACGTAATAGTACCTCTGGATCCTGCTGAAGGATCACGCTATACGAAACCAGTCTGCGATTATGAGGGTGATGATGATCTGGAATGTATCTATAAGATAACAACTCGAGATCAAGATTGGGTGAATCCCACCGTGTATGGATGGAATACATGGGATCGTGAGAGTTCCTATACTTCGGACTCTGATGAAGAGATAGAATGCTGGAAGAATCGGTTACATGAGGTAACTACGCTAAATTGCAACATGATGACCCAATCGCTACACTATGTGTCCTCAGAGGTAAGAAATATTCCTACTTATCATGGCCTGAATGAGGTAGATATATATTTGGATGCATTTGAAAGGGAGGTACCAGAAAAGTAGCACTTCCAGGCATTGGACTGGGCACTACGCGCTATGCCCGCAAGATGGTGGGGTACACATAAGGGAAGATTTGATGATTGGTGCAAATGTAGGAGGATGATGATAACATTATTTAGAAAGCCTAAGATGTGAATGAAAGACAATTATGATGGGTAGGATGATCCGCGTGCACATTTAGCCAAATGGACCCAAGCTTATGGAGAAAAACCCCAACCTGAATGGGTGCACATGTTCTGTCACACCCTGTATATTGTCCTGATGAACTGGTATGTACAAACAGAGCTCTACCATGGGATAGGAGAATGGATATCCTACGTGAGGGATTCATGATGACATTCAGTTTTGAGGATGGGTTTGACAGTATTGGTGAAGCACTACAAGAGGTGACAGCAACAATATTTAGGATACCACAGGATCCTTTAGACCTGATTCAGCCTAAATGGGCTACTTAGCTGAGTCACGTGCTAGAATGTTATAATGTAACTACTAAAGAAGAGGACAAGGATCTACGGAAGATTAACATTCCAGAAACAGAAGGTCACCGCGAGGTTAAAGGACCACAGATTGAGAACCCTGATATAACCACACCTGTTAGCTCTACCACATACTTCATCAATTGAGGGTCAAATGCAGGTCTGCACCAGTCATCTTCCTGCATCTCTTTCATCCCACTGCCACCATTTTTCTTCCCACCCAGAATAAGCCTCCGATCTCAAAGCCCCGAGCGCTAAGTTTAAGGTCCCATCTCACCATAACCATGTGACCTCGTGCTTATATGTTTGCACGCCTTCATAAACCCTCTGCCACAATCGCAGCCATTGATTTGCTGCATCTCGATCTAACGGTCCCCATCCTCATCCAATAAAAAACATGTGTGTCGATCTTCCACCATCAGATCATCTTTGACATGATCGGATGCCATTCGCTCCCCCCCGTTCTTGCAAGTTGACCACACGTTAGCTCGCGGGGAAAGCAGTTTTGGTACTATCACATCCACCACGTGTCGAGCACTGATTGTGATCGCACGCCCACGTACAATTACCGCCCGACCCCCGTAAGTGGTGCGATATATACCACTTACCATCCATTTGGCCTGTCCCCGCGCATTATCTCCCGCGCCACTCTTCTGCCCGATAGCCATCAGATGTGTCTGACTGCGATCCGACGGCTCACGTTTGTCCGTTCATGTTTTCTCCCGATATCTCCTATAAGTTGATCTCCGCGACCCATCTGCAAGATCTGACGGCTCACAATCATTTGTGCCTTCGCTTCCTCTCGATTCCTCCTGCCGAGAGATCCCCGTCGTTCATTCCTTTAATCCAACAGCCGATTTTCTTCCTCCGCCTATCCCGACTATCCATGTCCATAACCATTCCATACTCCAGAAAGGACGAAGGTGGCCTGCATTTATGTACTCGGTGCAGTAACTCCTCAACAACTGCATTCAAGAGCGGTATGACCGAGAACGAGAAGGACGTTCCTCAAGCAGATCACAACCTTTACCAAGTATGGAACTTCTTCCATATTACACTCCACCTGCTCCAGAAGGATAGCAGTGTATCTGAAAAGATCGATTTTGTTCATTAAAGAAAGCAGATTGTAACAGAGACCCATATCAAACAGTTAAAGTGGTTGGTGGTCCATTATGACCCCTCCACGCAAAGAATAGCAGAGAATTTTTGTAAAGAAACCCTATATATACCCAGAAAATAAATGTAATCGAGGATGATGGTTGATGGTTGTTGTTTTAATGTAAGGTTCAACTTCTGGAGACTGTAACTACTGTGATACTTGCAGCGTCTGGTCTTCATTTTCAGCTAATACAAGCTTATTTTACTGTTAATTGCTCACTTTCCATTTCTACTCTGTTCTAGGTTGTGCCTGTTATGCATTTCTTCATGTTCTCTTGATATTTAGCATTAGAGGGGCTGTCATCCCACCTCTGTGTTGAAGTCTAGTATGTATCACTGAATGTGTTATGCAGGTTTCTGTTTACTTAATGCCAGAGAGCTGTCATCCTGTCTGTGCATTAGGAAATAGATTTGCAGACCTCTCTACTGGTTGCAGCCGGCCATCACATGGCCTTGTGCATCTGCTAGTGTGGTCAGTATTCTCCATGTTCACCTAATCCTCAAACTATGAGTAATTGGTGGTCTAAAGCCTTGTAGTCTCGGGGTGTTCACCCATGTCTGGAGTTAAGCATAGTAGAAGTGGTTATCTGGCTTGAATATGCATCATTCCTTTCATTCATCCATTTCCAACATTTTGTTGAGTTTGTAATGTTCCTGAGCATCTCTGAGATACAACCTAGGAGAGTTTCTTGGGGTGATAACACTAATTAGCGCCGTTGCTGGGGAGAGGAGATTGAAGCTCAGCTTCCGTGGGAGATGACATAGTTCTAGATTTTGATGATAGACAAAGTCTGGGCACATTTCTGGTTGTAATCATCTATCTCTGTTGGATGAAGACCAACCTTTGGCGACTCCACATCATAGTCCTGGCTCAGTTCGTGAGACACACTCAAAGAAATCCTCAGAAATCACTAGTTGTTCCAGTGCCTGACCCTGAGAAGATCGTTAAACCAAAGAAAACATCACAGAAAGGAGAATCAAGATCAGGTAAGGCCAAGAAATCTTATTTATCTCTGTAAGAGGAGGCTATAGTTGAGAATGTATCATTTGAAGTTATAGAGCCTAATGTTGCTAGTGAGAAATTTCCTACAGAGATCTATACAACTCCTTGTTCAATTAGTTCCCCTTCGGATTTCAATCCAAAGAAAGTCTCCCATTCAGTCCATAATATACCTTCGTCTTTTTCATCCATTACATTTCTTCATAGCACTCAATCTACCAGTATCATTCCACCTACCCCAGTCATGGTAGGCCAACAAGCTCCCTCAAAGATAGAAAGAATCATTGCTACTAGGTACGGACCTTTGGTCTTGCCTGTCCCTTTAAACGCCATGCCTGCAAGAGATTATCGGGAATATAGGCCTAAGTTTACTGGTACATAAGGAGTAATAGCTGAAGAGCACCTTGAGTCCTTTTATAGCTATGTTGATAGCCTAGATATCAATGAATAGGATGTGTGGATGAGGGTTTTTGTCCAAAGCCTAGACGGGGAGGCTAGAAAATGGTTCAGAGAATTACCCCCTAGGTCTATAGCAGACATTGAGGCCTTAGATGATGTGTTCCTAAAGCATTGGGGCGATAAGAAGGATCTGCTCTATTATCATACTGAATTTGGGAACTTTTACAGGGAGAGTGGTGAGTTGCTGTCTGATTTCAACATCAGATTCAACCATGTGTACAACAGAATACCAAATGAAGTAAAACCTACCCCTACTTTTGCTATGCTCACTTATGTTAATGCCTTTGATGCTCAGTTCTACCTGTTGTTAAGAGAAAGAAGATGTGCTTCTTTGGCTGATATGAAAGATGCAGCCTTTGAAGTAGAATCAAACATCATCACTGAAGAGAGGCTTGGAGGTGATGCTGATAGGAAAAGGCAGGGAGGAGAGCTCTCATCATCCTCATATCTTAAGATTGATAAATTAGCCAGGATGACA
The DNA here is from genome assembly GCA_031772625.1 of Pinus tabuliformis. Lineage (NCBI taxonomy): Eukaryota > Viridiplantae > Streptophyta > Pinopsida > Pinales > Pinaceae > Pinus > Pinus tabuliformis. The sequence continues at coordinate 764,661,525 of CM062804.1, read as the reverse complement.
GAGTTATTAGCCTCTGAAGTTTCCAGATTAGAGGCTAAGCAGTATTCTGAGGAAGAAGGAGCTCCTTGTGACTTTTCTCTTCCAACTCCAAATCCATATAGAGGAGCACAGGAGTAGTTGCAGGTTTTGTAGAGAAGCGAAGATTCTAACGAAGACAAAAGGGTGAAGACCCTTTTTTAGAATATAGTCATGGAGGAAGAGTGTCACGAAGGAGAGGATGAGGTCAAGGGTTTGGAAGATAAGGGTTGTGCTCCTTTCTTAACCAGGGTTGCTTATGAGAAAGCGTTATCCAAAGGCACTGCTCATGAGTTTGTTGTACCTGCAGAACAACAAGTTGATCAGCAGAAGCAGTCAGCAGCAGGTCCCACCATCCTCAAAGAATCTGAGCCTAAAGCCAGCCCATCTTCTAATGACTATGCAGATCTGCAAATTGACCAGCCTGCTATTATCCCTAGTCCAGTGATCAAAAATGGAGGAGGAAGCTCCCCATCATCTTATGCTTCTCTGTTTGTTCAAGAGACAATCCCTCAAATTTGCCCCCTAAACACTGAGGCAGGCCATGATTCAAAGCCCAAGGTTGATACTAATCATCTCAGTCTTGATATTCTGATGCCTGCCCAAGTGGCCTCCATAGCTTGAAAGTGCAGATTGTCAGATGGCAGAGGAAGAGGATGCATAGTTTTGGGAATCCTCCTTGGATGAGGACTATTCTAAGCAAGATGCAGGAGCAGATGATGTCTTTGTGTCCTCCACACATGAATACCATGGTTCACCATTCATAGTAATTGTGCAGGCCACAGATAACATAGACAAGTACACAGCAACCGTGGTTATTCAGCAGGTGTACAAAAGCTCCCATGAAGAACATCCAAGGAGGAGAGCATATAGAGAGGGGATGAAGTATAGATCATCTATACCCGATAAGGCCAAATGTCCTAAACTGTTTGAGGTAGGTGATCAAATAAAACCAATTTTTCAGATCTATGATGAACCGACCGAGTGGAGGAGAAACAGTTTTGATGGCCCAGCAGATGGCCAGTTTTTGAAGATTTATGTTGGTTAAGGTTCTCAGGCCTTAATGATTGTAAGAATTTTGTTTTACAGGCTTTAGCGTAGACTTAATTAAACTCCATGCCCAATGGAATACTAGGCAAATGTTTTTTAGCTTGTTTTGTATGAAGGCATTGGTTTGCAGTTCTTGAGACCTCACAAGGAGGATCTCATCCCTAGAAGGAGCCAGTGTTAGCTCTGCTACATACTTCAGCATTTGAGGGTCAAATGCAGGTCTGCATCGGTCATCTTCCTCCATCTCTTTCATCCCGCTGCCTCCATTTTTCTTCCCACCCAGCATAAACCTCCAATCTCAAAGCCCCAAGTGCTAAGTTTAAGGTCCCATCTCACCATAACCACATGACCCCGCACTTATATATTTACACGCTTTCATAAACCCTCCACCACAATCACAATCGTTGATTTGCTGCATCCTGATCTAACGGTCCCTGGCCGCATCTGATAAAAAACATGTGCATCGATCTTCCACCGTCTGATCATCTTTGACATGATCGGACGCCATTCTCTCCCCCCCGCTCTCGCAAGTTGACTGCACATTAGCTCGCGGGGAAAGTGGTTTTGGTCCTGTCACATCTGCCACGTGTTGAGCATTGATTGTGATCATAGGCCCACGTACGATTACTGCCCGACCCCCGTAAGTGGTGCGATAAATACCACTTACCGTCCATTTGGCCCGTCCCTGCGTGTTATCTCCCGCGCCACTCTTCCGCCCGATAGTTGTCAGATCTGTCTGATCGCGATTCGACGACTCGCGTTTGTCCATTCATGTTTTCTCCCGATATCTCCTTTAAGCCGATCTCCACCGTCCATCTGCAAGATCTGACGGCTCAAAATCATTTGTGCCTTCGCTTCCTCCCGATGCCTACCGCCGAGAGATCCCCGTTGTTCATTCATTTAATCCAACGGTTGATTTTCTTCCTCCGCCTATCTCGACTATCCATGTCCACAACCATTCCATACTCGAGAAAAGACGAAGGTGGCCTGCATTCATGTACTCGATGCAGTAACTCCTCAACAACTGCATTCAAGAGCAGTATGACTGAGAACGAGAAGGATGTTCCTCGAGCAGATCACAGCATTTACCAAGTATGGAACTTCTTTCATACTACACTCCACCTGCTCCAGAAGGACAACAGTGTATCTAAAAAGATCGATTTTGCTCATTAAAGCAAGCAGATTGTAACAAAGACCCATATCAGATAGTTAAAGCGGTTGGTGGTCCATTATGACCCCTCCACGCAAAGAATAACAAAGAATTTTTTTAAAGAAACTCTATATATACCCAGAAAACAGATGTAATCAAGGATGATGGTTGATGGTTGTTGTTTTAATATAAGGTTCAACTTCTGGAGACTGTAACTACTATGATACTTGCAACGTCTAGTCTTCATTTTCAGCTAATACAAGCTTCTTTTGTTGTTAATTGCTTACTTTCCATTTCTACTCTGTTCTAGGCTATGCCTGTTATGCATTTGTTCATGTGCTCTTGATATTTAGCATTAGAGGGGCTGTCATCCCACCTCTGTGTTGAAGTCTAGTATGTATCATTAAATGTGTTATGCAGGTTTCTGTTTACTTAATGCCAAAGAGCTATCATCCTGTCTGTGCATTAGGAAATAGATTTGCAGACCTCTCTACTAGTTGCAGCCGACCATCACATGGTCTTGTGCATCTGCTGGTGTGGTCAGTATTCTCCATGTTCACCTAATCCTCAAACTATGAGTAATTGGTGGTCTAAAGCCTCGTAATCTGGGGGTGTTCACCCATGTCTGGAGTTAAGCATAGTAGAAGAGGTTATCTGGCTTGAATATGCATCATTCCTTCTATTCATCCATTTCCAACATTTTGTTGAGTTTGTAATGTTCCCGAGCATCTCCGAGATACAACCTAGGAGATTTTCTTGGGGCGATAACAGTGCCATTGAAAATGAAACAAGTAAATGTTGGTATGGAGGCAGAACCCAAATTCGCGAAGATTGGAGACTACTAGGACAATGCAATGATGGATAAGGCGCTGAATTACTCTGCGAATACCATGATCTATTCCCTACCAAGTTCATGGATCTGAAGGGGATAATCGGGGACCTAGGTATGATGAAGATCATGTTAAAGCCCGACACAAAGCTAGTTAAACAAAGACCTTACCATCTCAATCCAAGATATAAGGAGAAGGTCCGCATAGAGCTAGACAAGATGCTTGCAGTAGGCATCATTGAGCATGTGGAAGAATCTCACTGGGTAACTCCCATGGTGGTACAGGAAAAGAAGCAGAAGGATGAAATAAGGATATGTGTGGATCTCAGAAAGCTGAATGACGCTTATGTACATGATCCTTTCCCGAATCCGTTCACTGATTAAGTGTTGGACAATGTAGGTGGTCAAGAAGCATATTCCTTCACTGATGGGTTCTCAGGATGCCACCAGATCAAAATCGTGCTAGAGGATAGGAGCAATACAAACTTCGTGACTGAGTGGGGTTGTTTTCAGTACACTGTAACACCATTTGGATTGAAGAATGCACCTGCGATCTTCTTGCGCGTAGTTGTGGCTACGTTCAAGGAATTTATTCATAAGTTCGTGGAAGTATATTTTGATTACTGGACCATGTTTGGGCTGGTTAAAATCCATGTAGCACGCTTGTGCCTGATGCTGGATACCTGTCAAAGATACCAGATTGCGCTCAATATCAAGAAGTTTTTGTTTTGTGTTCCTTTTGGGAACCTGTTGGGGCATGTGGTTTGCAGATAGGAACTGATGGTAGACCCCGTGAAGATCACAATGATACTGAACTTGGAAGCGTCGAGGAGTGTGAAATATCTACATGCTACCCTGGGACATAAGGGATACTACAAAATTTTTATCAAAGGTTATGCCCAAATCATTGTGCCTATGGAGAAACTGTTGAAGAAGGATGTCACATTCTACTGGAGCGATGACTATAAGAAGAGCTTGGATATATTGAAAGAAAAGTTGGTCACTGCACCGATTCTAGTCTTCCCAGATTGGAAGAAGAAGTTTCATGTACATGTCGACACGTACTGTATAGCACTGGGAGTAGTATAAACACAGACTGGCGGAGAAGGCTTGGACCTGTTAGTGTCGGTATCTTCATCCCTCTGTCAGAGATCAAATCCTCTTATTGCATTGCATATTAGGTGTCTCGCTCAGTCAGCTGCATTCCATTAGGAGCATGGATCATCTGACGGTAGTGGCTTGTTGTACAGTTTCCCTCATGTCATTTACCTGTTGGCTCATGTTTATTCATCAAAAATTGTATACAGTCACCTTTTTTGTCTTAAAGATTGCAAAAGTCTTTTCTAGGGTTTCATTGTCATTTAGGTCTATGGTTTCATTAGGGTTTCATTAAAAAGGTCTCCAAAATGTCCAATAATAGTCAACAGGCACATGAGGAGGTTCCAATACCAATAAAGTTCATAATAAATTGCTCAGCAATGTATTTTTCCTCAAAACTCTATTTTGAGGAAAAACAGAGTATTCTAGGTTTTTATTGTATTAATTCATGTATTTTCAGTTCTCTTGAATGTAAATCAGCTCAGAGGCAGCCCTAGTCTCCTTCCCAAGCTTCAACTGCTCCATCCTCTACAAGGCAAACAAAAAATCAAGTCATTCAATTCATCAAAGGCCCAAAGAAAATAAATTGCCCAAAAAACAAAGTTGAAGAAGTAAAGTTACAAAGCAAACATTATAAAAGTGGGTTTCATGAATCAAAAATTAAAAGCTCTTGTATATAAAACATTTTTCACAATTGAAAAGCTCATTGGCATTCCAAGAAGAAAGATTGAGCAAAGTGAAGGTAGCGTTGGAAAAGGGAGAGCAAATCGCAGCAAAGGCACTCAATTTTGGAGGCGCGGTGCACTAGGTGAGTGGCGCGGCGCATACAAGCGATGCGGCGCATAGAGTTGCTCTCCTTAATGTTAATTTGCACTGGCGTGGCACATACAGGTGGTGCGGCGCATTGGGTTTTTGGCGTGGTGCATAGAGCTGCCAAGCCCTATTTCATCAGTAACTCCCTCAAATTGCCAAAATTGCTCAAACCTTTTAGTGTGCAAGTAAGCCAAGCTCTTTTCCTTGCTAGTGAAGGAGTTTTTCTTAAAGTTTATGGTGGTTGTGTAAAAGAAAATCCAAACCCTAATATCTTGCAATTTTTCAAAAGCCATTGCCTAGGGTTTTGTACTTGTTGTTTTGCTTCCTTCTACCACTCCCTCACTTTTCACTCCATTTATTTTCTTAGCTTATCCACCCATTCCCTAACTCCCATATTCAGTCATACCTATCCCCAATTCCCATTTTCCCAACTATCCCAAACCCTAGTTAAAAACTCCCAAACCCTAATTATTGATCCAAGAGCTTCATATCACCATTCGGCTGAGTGTACCATCATTCAGAGGGTTTTCATCATCATGTCAGGTTCCAATGGGTCATTTTACACCTTGTTCATGCTTCAGTTGTGCCTAGGTAAGGTTCATTTCCCTCTCCTAGGGTTTTCAAGCTAATTTCTCTTGGATGGTCAAATCATTAGCAAAACTTGTATCCTGATGTTCATACACCTTCCCCTATCCTTAATGTACCTTATTAAATACTTCCCATCACTGAGATCTCCCAAATTCCTCATTTTTGCTCAAACCCTAGTTTCTTGCTACAACTTGACAATTTTCTAGACTAGGCCTGTGTTTTTCCCTTTTGGACCTCCACCCCTCACTCAATCTTTGAAATTACACTTTCCCCTACTTCCTAGCATCCCTCCCTACTTCCCAAAATTTTCTCAAGAATTTAGAAGCCCTTTATCCCCTTCATTTCACTTCATTTCGACAAATTCCCTATTTCACACATCGAGATAGGTTTTACTCCAATGATGTTCTGAGCAATAAAAGATGAATTTGGGAAAACTTAGAGATATTTTTTGTCTAAAATAGGCCAAGGAAGAAAAACACCCTTCACTTTTTACACAGGTGTCATGGTTTTAGAAAAATGTCAAAAATACAGTTGCCTCGGGAGAATTGATGCACCCCTGAAGTGACCTTGGGAAAATAAAGTTTTCTCCTAGCTCGGTTTGTCAAATGACTTTTTTGAAGAGTCAAATGATAAGTAGACACAAATAGGTTTCCAATTAGCTATCATGAGCTCAATTTTGGGTTGAGGAAGACCTTCAAAAGTTGACTGCAACAGCACTCTGCCTCTAGGCAGCCTCATTTTGCACATTTTGACTAGTATTGGGATATTTGATTTTTGATAGGGAAAATAAACTCCAAATTGAAAAATTCAAGCTGGGTTGGAAATTAGAATCAATAATATTTTCAACGAACTATTGTTCACCCAATTTGGATACCGGGAAGGCCCTAAAAACTAGTCTGCAAAAATGCGCTACGCACAGAAATTTTTAACATAGGTTTTTCTGCCTTATGCACCCCGCCACGTGGCGCTCGCTTTTGCTAGAGGCCTCTAAATCTCAAAAACTTAGCATTTTTGGATTTTGCATGCAAAATTACACTTTTATACCTATGGACAAGAAATTTTGGCAGGTTTTGAGCCCTCAAAAAGGTCAAAACCTCACAATGACCTCACTGCCCCTATTTTGACACACAGGAAGCAATGTTGGGAGAATGGACTTTTTGGGGGGGAAATGGAGGCCAAATTGAAAAATTCCACTTGGGTTGGAAAGTAGACAGACATACGTTTCCAGAAAGCACACCTGGAGCTCATTTTGACATCACAAAGGCCTCCAAAATTGGGTCCAAATAGGCGCTACGCATAGAGAATCAGGGGCGGCGCATAGAGGAAAAATTGCCAGTTTGACCAAGTTTTGCTCTGTTTTTCACCCAGCTTCGCCTAGTTTGACTTTTTCACTTTCATAATGGAAAATTTGTGATGAAATTTGATGTATAGTGATGGATCATGATGTAAATGTGTTGGATTTTCACTTTTAGAGGTAGATTCATCAGTTTAGAGGTTGTTTGAAACTAAATGAATCAGTTCCCTTGTTTTTAGAGGCATGTTGTTATCTTGCCTAGTTTCTAGTTCTTAGTTTAGAATCAGTTGGATCAGCTCCTAAACTTGTGAGCTAGACCCCTAGAGGCAAGGATGAGCTATATTTGTCTATATTATGTTGTTTTTCAATCATTAGCATGGTTGGACTCTTGTGAAAGCCTTGAGCTTCATTGTACAATCACTTTCAGTATTTTGGCTAAGGAATTGAGACCAGGATTTGTAGCACTCTTTGGGATTCATGTGGCAATTTTTATTGGTACAGTTCTTTTCTTTGTAATTGTGAATTTTTTTTATGTATGCCATCATCTATCTTATTTCTTCTGAACTAAACAAACAAGAGTGTAAGTAGAATTCATTAAAAGTGAAATGCTCTACTTGAAGTTTGCTTTAGTTGTTTGATGTTTTCAGCTGTTTGGGGAGGATTCTTGATTTCCCTTGCCCTCTTCAACACCTAACCTGTCTTTTCCCTCCATCTCACTAAATTTTAAGTGCCAAAATGATTGCCTACCTTGCCCCATTGAGATCTCTGCAGAACTGAGCCTCAATCCCCACACCCCAAAATTTTCCTTTCGCTTGATTCCAACAAAACCCCAAAAAACTCAAATCAAATCCTTGTATTTCATATCTATCCTAAAATTAGTTTCATTTCAGTCATCTCAATCCCATTTATTATCTTTTGTTGAGATTGACCCGGAGAGAACCCTCTCCTGTCCTCGTAGGGCTAGCTACGAGGTTGAGCATGGTTTGATGTTGGCCCTGGATCCTACCTTTTCAGCCTGAGGTAAATCTAGGCTCTAACAGGACCATCCGATCATGTTCGCAAGCTGAAGATTATCAAAAGTAGAGAAGAACTATTCCACCACTAAAAGAGAAGGGTTAGCTATGGTGTATGCACTCCAGAAGTTTAGGCACTACTTGCTGGGATGCCATTTTAAGATGTATACAAATCACTCTATGCTGAAGTACTTGGTCAATAAACCTGTGTTGGAGGGGGAGAATCTGCAGGTGGATATTATTGTTCCAGGAGTATGATTTTGAAGTTATTTTGAAGCTGAGATGACTGAACGCAGGATTAGACCATCTGTCGTGCATCGAAACAGGGGAAGAGCCCACTAATTTGGAGGGCTTGCCTAACACACAACTATTTGCAGTGCGTGTCGCAGATGTTCATTTTGAGGACATAATACATTTCCTAACGACAGGTACTACACCAGAAGGATGCACTATCCAGTAGAAGAAGGAATTAGTGGTGCACGCGGCAAATTTCTTTGTCATTGCTGGGCATCTGTATAAGATGGGGACTGATGAGATATTGCGATGGTATGTACCTAAGTTTGAAAGAAGCAACATCCTCACGGATGCTCATGGGGATGCCACAGGAGGACATTATGTAGGAAGAGCAACCACGTAGAAGATTCTACGCACAAGGTTGTGGTGGCCAACCCTCCATTAGGACTCAAAAGCATATTACAAGGCGTGTGATGTGTATCAAAGGACTGGCAGACCATATTGAAGGGATAAGATGCCTTTGAATCCGCATATGACGTTGCAACCCTTTGAGAAATGGGTGATAGATTTTCTAGGACCCATTCAGCATTAATTAGCCAAACAAATCCCTACACTACTGGCCCTTTCGGCATTAGCCCACAAAGCATGGACTGAAGTCTCACCCAAAGTAGTATGGGGCAATGCTGGAACCAAGTTTCCACACCTTGAGATGGTCGTGATGCTGTTTAATTCCCTCTATCCCTACCTTCATGCAGGTCGCTTTGCTCTAGGGCTTGTAAGACAAACCCTGCATTTCGTTCTTCAATACCTCTACAAAAGGATATGATCCTCCTTTGCGCAGCCCGAGCCTACTACTCAAGTACTTTTGTGCTGCTATGGTAGCGTGCCATACAAATTCCCCAATTAATCTAAGTGCCTTTCTTATCTTATCAAACAATTATAGTTATCCCCACATAAACAAATATTCGTATATGCGTTCAGTTATTCAATGTAATTGCATTCATTCACACACCATATAAGCATAATAAATAACATTCATACATAACATATCAAGATGCATCAATAAAACAAAGACATAGAAATTGTAGAATATCTCTGCTTATTAACATCTTCCAAGTGGTTACAAACTCTGTCCGCCCTACGTACACAGCTGCAGGGGTCCATGCACTCAGTTGCAGACTTCTACCCTAGGCCTCTGTGCACTCAGCTACAGAGCCTTTACCTATGCTATAACCCAAGACTTTAGACTTCTTTCTCTAAAGCTATGAATCTCTTACATCATCCATCATTTTCTCTCTCCTTCAACTACTTAGAGCTTAGCTCTTTTTATATAATCCCATGGTCCACGGAACATGGGTAGTTCTCTTACAGCCGACTTTACTTTTACAAAACTAAGGGTCGACTACCCTTTATGACACATAACACCTTCGCGCTCCATGACCACAAATTGTGGAGTCTTTACAATAATATTACAAAAATTGACTTAAACCTGGGCTTTTAGCCCTAGAACTACCCTTGGGGGATCCTGCACCTAATAGACCCCCAACACAAACATCTTAACTCACGCTCGAGTCACTCGTTAGGCATGGAAATCTTTGCGCGAAGCCCGTCTAGCTCGCCCCTCATGACCACAATTTTGGATGTGCACTGAGCTGCTACCTACTTCACATCTTCAACTGTCTTGCACATTCTCCTTGGCAGGCACTCCTTCGGTGTCCATAGCTCTTGCACATGTCGACATGACACTGTTCACTAGTGCTTGTGTCTCCTTTGGCAATTGTTCAAACGTCGGAGTCATTGTTGGATGTATCCTTGTACACCCAAATCGTGTTAGTACATGCGCAAATAGGAACTTCGTGGTAGTCACACCTGTGCAATCCTTCATTGGCTATGCTTCTACCTAATGAGTCAAATACTCCATCGCATTGATAATGTACCTTTCTCCAGTCTTCCCTTGTGGCTGAATGGGTCCTACAAAATCTATCTCCCACTTCTCGAAGGGTTGCAACGTCATTTGCGGATTCAAAGGCATTTCATCCCTCTGCAATGGCCTGCCCATTCTTTGACGTACATCACACACCTTGCAATATGCTTTTGAATTCTGATGAAGGGTTGGCCACCACAAACCTATGCGTAGAATATTTTGCAGTTGCTCTCCCTGCATAATGTCCTCCCTCAGCACCCCCATGAGCATCCACTAGGATGCTGCTTCTTTCAAGCTCAGGTACATACCGTCGCAATATCTCATCAATCCCTATTTTGTACAGATGCCCAGCAATGACAGAGAAATCTTTCGCGTGCACCACTAATTCCTTGTTTTGTTGGACAGTGTATCCTTTCAGTGCAGTTCCTATTGTTAGGAAGTTTATTATATCCTCAAAATGACCATCCACGACACACACTACAAATAGCTGCACATCAGGCAATATTTCTTCCAAGTTAGTAGGTTCCTCCCCTGTTTCGATGTGCGACAGATGATCGGGTCCCACATTCAATCGTCCAAGCTTCACGACAACTTCAAAATCGTACTCCTGGAACAATTAGATCCACCTGAAAATTTGTCCCCCCAACACAGGCTTATTGACTGGGTACTTTAGCATGGAGTGATATATATACATATTAAAATGGTCTCCTAGCAAGTAGTGCTTATACTTCTAGAGCGCATACACCATAGCTAGCCCCTCGCGCTCAGTGGTAGAATAGTTCTTCTCTGCTTTGGATAATCTGCAACGTGCAAATGCGATAGGATGGTCCAAGCCTTCTCTTCCAACCTGTGTTAGCACGGCCCCTAGCGCTATACATGATGCGTTGACATGTACATGAAACTATTTCTTCTAGTCCAGGAAGACTAGAATCAGTGCGATTATATCAGGGTTCTCAATCTGTGGCCCTTGAACCTCGCGGTGGCCTTTTGTTTCTGGAATGTTAATCTTCTACGGATCCTCATCCGCTTCTTCAGCAGTTACATTATAACATTCGAGTGTACAACTCAATTGAGTAGCCCATTCAGGCTGAATCAGGTCTAAAGGATCCTACGGTATCCTAAAGATAGTTTCTTTCACCTCTTGTAGCGCTTCATCAATATTGTCAAACCCGTCCTCAAAATTGAATGTCATCATGAATCCTTCACGCAAGATATCCCATTCACCTGTCTCATGGTGTAGCTCTGTTTCTATATACCAATTCATTGGGATAACATCCAGGGTATGACAGAATAGGTGCACCCACTCAGGTTAGGGATTTTCTGCATAAGCATGCGTCTATTTGGCCAAATGCGCGCGTGGATCATTCTGCCCATCATAATTTTTAGTCAGTCATAGCTTAGGCTTCCCAAATCGTGTTCTCATCATCCTCCTACATTCGCACCAATCATCAAATCTTCCCTTGTACGTACCTCACCATCTTGCAGGTGTAATGCGCAGTGCCCAGTCCAAGGCCTGGAAGCACTGCTTTTCTGGTACCTCCCTTTCAAATGCATCCAAAAAGATATCCACATCATTCAGACCAACATAAATAGTAAGATTTCTTACCTCTGACAACACATAGTGTAGCGACCGGGTCATCATGTTGCAATTCAGCGTAGTTACTTCATGTAACTGATTTTGCCAGCGTTTTATTTCTTCGTCAGAGTATGAAGTGCAGGAACTCTCGCGATCCCATGTAATCCGTCCATCCATGGTGGGATTCACCCAATCTTAGTCTTGTTGTTATCTTATAGATACAGTCCAAGTCATCATCACTCTCATAATTGTGGACAAGTTCAGTATAGCATGATCCTTCAATAGGATCGAGGGGTACTATTACGCACAACGATTTCTTCTCAAAGATCATCTTTCGCTTCTTCAAATTGATTACCCCATTCATATCAATAGCCCAGTCAATTCCCAGGAGCGTAGGATAGGGATTGTTGTCATCAACTATCTCTATTACTTCGAAGTTAGCCAGTGCACTCACTCCCACAATATCCATGGTCACCCCCTACAGCCGCCCCATGGGGATGATCTTTTGCTAATTCACCATCCGTAGCTAAATTGGAGACCATTGTAGCACAGGTCTCCCCATCCGTTCCCAAGTTTATTTTGGTAGGACATTCGCATCTAACCTGAGGTCCAAAATAACCTCATCCATTTCATACTCTCCTATCAGTGTGTTCAGTCTCATCTCCCATCCTGTCATTGTTTTATGCTTGCCAATCTTTCGTACTATGCACGGCTAACCTGGCACGGTTCCAACGCATCTATTGATGAGTTCTTGTAATCTTTTCACAACCTTACTGTCACGCAGCAACTCCATACAGGTTTCCCAGAAAGTTGTGAGCATAGAGGGGTCCATCTCCTGCTCAGGCTTATCCTTGCTTCCTGAGGTGGAGGCCTCAGCAAAGCTCTTCTTAGCTTCCATGAAGGCTTCACGAGCGTGCTCCAAATTGAACTCAACCTCTTTTTTTAGGGCTTTGCGAACCCATGTACTGTCTTCTGGTTGTTTCCCCTTGTCATCCCCTGTCACGATTCCACTTCTGAGAAATATATTTATGTTTAGATCATCCTCACATGGCTTAGACTTCATCATCTATAGGTTTTGAGTTAGCGGAGGTGGTAGCGCCCCTTTGTCACGTATCCTAGCTATCAGTGTAGGACAATCCTCTGTTTCACGATCAAACAACATGCAAGACTTGCACGATGGACACGTTGGATTAGTGAAATCGCAGGCATAGTGTCTTGGTCCTCTGCAATTGTAGCAAATCAACTATCCTCGACCTATGCCAGGTCCTCCCCTACCTCGGCCTCATCCGTGCCTCTGAAATCTTGTTTGCGCCATCCCAGCATTCTGGTCAAGGGGGTGCATTTCAGCCTGAACCCTATAGGTGAGAGTTTTATCCATCATTAATTCATAGCTCCTTCAAGTATGCTCATCATGTCCTACCGACCTACAAAAGTTGCAAAACAACTATTGTGGTGCTTGTACATACTTCTGTAGCAAGTGACAGTTACCTGTGGCATGTTTTCCAGCTACTTGACAGATAGCGCACCATAATACCGGCCCTACACTAGGTCTTCCTTGAGCTTCTGGCCTTAAAGGCATCAGTCCTCCTTTTGCAATGTAGTTTGCAAAGACCGGGAAATGGTCTTTGTCATGACCCTGACTCTTGCATTTCAAGCACCATACCTCCTCGTGTACCTCTAGTCGGACTGTCCTATCCTGCTTCAAACTTTAAATCTCAAGGCACAGATTCTTCAGCTGCACATGGATCTACTAAACTCCTAGATTAGGATCTTGCATCAAAGTCTCATGTAGTCTCATGGTAATCTCCAAGGCCTCTGCCTGAGTTGTTACCTTCTGCTGCAACAACGCACTCCTTAAGTGTGGTAGTAGTGAAGCCACAAACCACTCCCGATGCTGCCCACTGGTCAAATTCATGTTGGCTTCACGGATTGTGCATTTCAACCTCTGATATAGTTCCCGAGGTGTCTCACCTAGTTGCATTGCGACCTCTTTGAATCCCACAATCGACTGCACATCAAATTTAGGCCTACTAAATTCCCTATTTAGTGCTGCCTGGATGTTTGCTACTCCAGCATTCGGGTTATTGTTAGAGTACTTAATATACCAGGTTAGTGCATGATCTTGTAGAGAACTAACTAGTGTCGCCTTATTTATATGATCATCTGTAACATCTTGAGCTTCCCATACAGCCCTCACAATGAACCAGAATTAGTGTGGGTCCTCATTTCCCAGCCTTTGAACAAAGGAAACTTCACTGTATTTTCCATACTAAACTGCGGTGGAGGTGGAGGTGGTACGGGCGAAGTTGGAGGTGAGGGTGGTGAAGTTGGAGGTGGTGTGGGTAGAGGCGGTATTCGCAGGAATCCTTGTCTTATTAACTGAATAGCACTTCATGGAGAAACCTTCGCTATTCCTTCTTCGTCACTTCACAGAGGTGAAATAAAAGTGCTATACTCCAGACCCTTTTTCCCTTTGTTCTTGTAAGTTTTTCCGCTTTGCGTAGTTTTGAACATCAATGTAGTTGCATAACCCATTTTTCACACAACAACATTTCAATCCATGTATTCAAATATTTCACGTACTTACCTCATGGTCCTTTGAAAAAGTGTTGCTTAGCCTCGCTATAGCTGACTGAGGTGTCGATCGTGAATTCAGTCACAAATCGTCCTATGATGTGATTGAGCTAATGATCAACAGTGTGGGTGATCTTATCCTCCAATGCTTCCAACCTTCACACTAGCTCCGGGGTCCACACAATAGGACCGTCAAGTTTCCACCTTCCTTGGCTATCTTCTAGCTTCGCGATCCACTCATATAGCTCAATAGGGAAGGAGCAGAAAAGGATCTCATGGATCTCTATATACATGTATCTATCCAACCACTATTCCTTTGTTAGTCGTGGATTTCTGTTCTCTTGTGCCACGAATTGGTGGATCTTTCTATCCAACCAGTCTCCAATCTCCTTCTTAGTTGGATGCCAATGATACGACATCACACATCTGTTATGAAGATTACGGTCCCGACAACGAAACAATTTGTTTGCTTGAGGGGGCCTGACCCAGGTGCAGCGTTAATTAGCCAAACAAATCCCTACACTACTGGCCCTTTTGGCATCAGCTCGCGGAGCGTGGACTGAAGTCTCACCCGAATTAGTATGGGGGGATGTTGGAACCAAGTTTCTGCACCCTAAGATGGTTGTGATGTCATTTAATTCCCTCTATCCCTGCCTTTGCGCAGGTTGCTTCGCTCTAGGGCTTGCAAGACAAACCCCGCATTCTGTTCTTCAATACCTCTATGAAAGGATACAATCGTCCTTCACGCAGCCCAAACCTATTGCTCAAGTATTTTTGCACTACTATGGCAACGTGTCATACAAATTCCCCAATTAATCTAAGTGCCTTGCTTATCGTATCAAACAATTATAGTTATCCCCGCGTAAACAGATATTCGTATATGCGTTCAGTTATTCAATATAATTTCATTCATTCATGCACCATATAAGCATAATAAAGAACATTCATACATAACATATCAATATGTATCAATAGAACAAAGACACAGAAATTGTAGAATATATCTCTTATTAATATCTTCCAAGTGGTTAAAAACTCTTGTCGGCCTTGCGCACACAGCTGCAGGGGTCTGCGCACTCAGCTATGAACTTCTACCCCAGGCCTCTGTTCACTTAGCTGTAGAGCCTTTACCTATTCTACAACCCAAGACTTTAGACTTCTTGCTCTAAAGCTATGACTCTCTTACATCATCCATCATTGTCTCTTCCTTCAACTACTTAGAGCTTAGCTCTTTTTATACATTCCCATGGTCCGTGGACCATGGGTAGTTCTCTTACAGCTGATTTTACTTTTACAAAACTAAGGGCAGACTACCCTTTATGACACATAACACCTTCGCGCTCTGCGACCATAAATTTCGAAGTCTTTACAATAATATTACAAAAATTGACTTAAACTTGGGCTTTTAGCCCCAAAACTTCCCTTGGGGGAACCCGCTCCCAACATGGGGACTGATGAGATATTGCGATGGTATGTACTTGAGTTTGAAAGAAGCAACATCGTCGCAGATGCTCATGGGGTCACCGCGGGAGGAAATTATGTAGGAAGAGCAACCACGCAGAAGATTCTACGCGCAGGGTTGTGGTGGCCAACCCTCCATCAAGACTCAAAAGCATATTGCAAGGCGTGTGATGTGTGTCAAAGGACTGGCAGGCCATATCGGAGAGATGAGATGCCTTTGAATCCACAGATGACATTGCAACCCTTTGAGAAATGGGCTATAGATTTTGTAGGACCCATTCAGCCACAAGGAAAAGCAGGAGCCAAGTACATTATCACCGCAACAGAGTATTTGAATTGTTGGGCAGAGGCACAGCCTGTGAAGGATTGAACAGGTGTGAGAGCTGCAAAATTCCTCTTTGAGCATGTATTGATGTGATTTTGATGTCCGAGGATCTTGATGAGTGATCGTGGTACGCACTTCCTGAATGAGATGATCAGCGCGCTGATGGAGGAATTTCAAGTATACCACTAGAAGAGCACACCTTGTCACCCACAGGCTAACGAGACAGTGGAGGCGTTCAACCAAGTGCTTGAAAACACGTTGACCAAGGTTTGCAATGCTTAGTGAAGTTATTGGGACCTACGCATACCTGCAGTACTATGGGCTTATCAAATGACATGCAAGAAGTTGACTAGACAAACCCCCTTTAGGCTCGTCTATGGGGTTGAAGCGATAATGCCTATGGAGTATATTGTGCCTAGTCTGTGCATAGCAGCGCTCACAGGTATGACGGATCATGGAGCCCTAGAGGAGAGGATGACACAGCTGGATGTACTGGAGGAAGAAACATTTTTAGCTAGATTTCACCAATAGGTCCAAAAGCAGTGCGAAAAGGCATGGCATGATCAACATATTAAGCTATGCACATTTAAGGTAAATGACCTGGTTTTGTTATATGATAGTAAGTTTGATATATTTCTAGGAAAATTTAGAATGCACTAGTTATGGCCTTATGTCATTAAGGAAATTACTGATGGAGGAGCGGTACAACTGATCAAATTAAATGGAGAACCCTTCAAAGGAAAGGTGAATGGCAGTCGCTTGAAGCCATACACCGGCGGTCTGGCCATGTGACTAAATTAAGGTAACGCAGTCTTAGTGCTCTAGGCAACTGAAAGGAGGCACGAGAATATAAACTACATTTCCTGGGTTGGGGAGCTACGCGATTGGAGGATGGTGCGAAGCAAGGAAGTGTCACTGGGTCTGCGGCAGTGCAGAGGGAGCTGCGCTACCCAGGGAGAAATCACACAGGTTGGCTGGAAAGTGACCGTTACAGTCACTGTTCATGAAAAGACGGCAGAAGTGAGGCTAAATGGAGTGGGCGACCAGCATTTAAGATGAAATTTATGGCTCAGATCCTTGAAAATTTGTCGCCAATCCAGCATTAATGAATCGATTTTGGGGGAAACAGTCAGATTTGAATTCAAAATGCCCTATAAATTACAAGTGGTTGTCCAGCAAGAAACACTTGGCATTTTGAGTATTCAGTTGTTGAGCTCTTAGACACCTATGGACCAAGAATTCTTCGAGGCTTTCAAACAGACTCCCGCATTTGCAAACTTGCCTGAGACGTCACGAGCACTGTTAGAGAGTGTTATGTCAGCACCCCCAGAAATTATAAATACAGAGTAATTTGTAGAAGAGCCGTCACAAGAAATGCAAAAAGAGGTGGAAGTAGCTGCTCTAGAAGTAGCCGAAGTATTGGCAGGGGTTCGTAAATCACCGAGAACGTTGAGACCAAATCCAACCCCAACCAAGGAGACATTGAAGGACAAGAAGGGAAAGTAGCCTGCCATACCGATGCACACATCGCCAAGAAGAAACCCACCAAAGCCCACTGCACAGGAGAAAGGCAAGGCTATAAACCTAGAACCAAAGGAGGAATTTATCGAAGACATCCCAATGGACGATGAGGATGTGGGAGCAGAAGTGGAGGAGGTTGAAGCCCAGGGTATAGACCCTATTACGCGGTTGCTAGAGTATGTCCCTCCACGCAAGCCTAAGTCCGAGGTCCCAAAGGACATTGATGAGAGTAAGATTCCCCTGCAAACTCCTCTATTGCCGGATGAAATTGTTTTTGATGGTCCGCTCTTGGCACGAGTGCTGATACTGAAGCTTGAAGACTGGGAATTGGCGGACCACAAGAAGTTCCCACACCTGGTGACCGAGCAACTAATTTTCTGAATCATTGATGCGAATACGAGAATGACCACATTGAAGCTACAGAGATGGCTCAAGGGGGTAGAAAAAGTAGGGTTGCTCAACCTGCTCTGGGTGCCGCACTATAACCACAGCTTGGTGACATTTTTGGTCATCAAGTAGCTACTATGCTTGATGCATGTAGGGAAAATTTTAAGAACCCCCCCTAAATTTATAAATATAATAAATGGGCGAATCTCCATGGTATATAGGAAAAATGGAAGGCGATTTTATCAATAATATAATATGTATATATAATTTTTTTGGCGAATCTCTCACTAGGAATGGCGAATATTTTACTCAATTATAAAATCTTGTAAGATCTTGGCGAGTCTTTCACTAAATAATAAAACTTTGTAAAGTCCTAGTGAATCTTAGCATAGGCTACATGCTGGTTTAATTCCCCCACTTAAATAGGCTACATTCCACGTGAATACCATGGGTCAATACCATGTGCCATTTTTATTTTTATTAATTCTAATATTAGGGTTAATAATGGTTTTTTGCATGGTATTAATAACAATCTAGTCCATGGTATTTGTCCCATAGTATTTTGGCCATAGGTTTCACCTAAATATAACCCATTTTTTTAGTGTTCGTAAATATAAGGTGACTTATGGAGTAAATATAAAAAAATGTTTTATTTGTTTACCATACCTCTCGTTTATTTATATTTTTATTAATTTACCATACCTCTTTTACAAATATGGTATTTGGCCGATAGGATTCACTTAAATAAAACCTCTTTCTTAGCCTTCATAAATAGAATGAGGGTTATGGACTAAATATAAAAAGAGGTTTTATTTATTTACGATACGTCTAGTTTATTTATATTTTTATTTATTTACCATACCTTTTGAGTAAGTATAAAAAGACGTTTTATTTATTTACCATACCTCCACTTTACTTATATTTTTATTTGTTTACACCCTTACATGTATATAATGTGACTTATGGAGTAAATATAAAAAATGTTTTATTTATTTACCATACCTCTCATTTATTTATATTTTTATTAATTTACCATACCTCTTTTATAAATATGGTATTTGGCCCATAGGATTCACTTAAGTAAAACCTATTCTTGAAAATGGGCGAATGGATTCACTTAAATAAAACCTATTCTTGAAAATGGGCGAATGGAAGGTTGTAAGTCCTAATTTCAAGGGCTAAATTTACCTTTTTTACCCTCTCCCTTAAAATAAGGTGGGCTATTTGAGGTGATTTGTAAAAATGTACTATGATACAAAATATTCGCCCACTAAAAATTTAAAACCCCTTAATTTCGCCAAAGGGCGAACATTCGCCCTTAAAATTATCCTTGATGCATGATGGGTGTCTGTGGCAAGAGGAGATGATACCCATCACAGATAGGTTGATTCACCAAATAACTCGCCTGTTGTATACAGGTGAGAATCCAGCGATGATCTTTGGCGGCAAGGGTGGCAAGCACGCTCTCGTAGAGTAAATGAAGGAGAAATTTAAGTTGGTGAAGAAGCCACATGAGTACGCTATCTCCAGCATCTGCAACCCCGCTGTGAAAGTACCAATGCAAATCCATGCAAGGAAGGTGACGCGAAAGTGCCACGCTGATGAGGTGTCGGCGCCTATCGTCACACTCGCATAGCAGTGTGCAGAAGGAGTCCAGTTTAACTGGTCAGACTACCTTTGCGTTGAGTTCCTGGTGAACTACCACGAAGCACAAGAGCTCAGCAAGATGTTCCACTATATGTGGTTATTGCTATCGATTGTGCTAGTAGCGTGGGAGTTACCAAAGGACAGCCAGTTCCCTTCGGTCGCACAAGACCTCCCTGAAGAAGTGAAGTACGCTTTTCTGTGGGTAACCAAGGACGCGCAATGAGTTTAGGACAACAAGATCTTCTGGATCTTGATGGAGATGAATATCAGGATGGCCATCAATCGCAAGCTGCGATTGTCGTGCATGGTGTATGCTAACCTACAGATCTATGCTGAGTTCAAAGCTAATTTCCATCGAGTATCAATCAAAGCGTGGAAGGACCCTACGCAGAATTGGTACGACTTACTGTATTTGGCCACGGATGATGCCATCGATGCAGTGCTTGATCAATGGCCGACGGAGTGGCACACTACCACGGACTTGGCAATGGGTGAAAGCAAGTCTGCCGTGCAAAAGAATAAGGAGGAGGCCAAGCTGAAGATGGCGTAGCTGGTCGAGAAGAGGAAAAAGGAGGCCACTGAGAAGGCCCAGGTGGAACAGGTATAAAAGTAGGCAAGAAAACAAACAAGTGGCATAGAGCGGGCTCTGACAAAGGTATGAGGTCGCCTTCGCCTAAGACCAAAGAGGAAGACACTGAAAAGCACGGCGCGGACCCTCAGGAGACGTCCACCCGAATTAAGCGCCCAAGAGAGCTGGAGAAGGGAGGGTCTAGAAAGAAATCCAAGGTGACCAAGACCTTGCTGGACCCTATCACATTGATAGAGGGCGATTTACATGATATCGGTGACACAGTCATAGATGTCACCACGAAGGCCCTGCAGCAATTTGAACAACAGCAACAGATCATCCTAGGGGCCATCCAGACCAGGTTTCAGGAGTTGCAGACCCATGCATTTTAGGCTGGTACGGTGTCTACCAGCCTGGCTATCGGCACTTCAAAGGCTACTGATATGTTGCGCACGAAGGCTTCCAGTGTGATAATGCTGCCAGATGGAGCACTGACCACAGAAAATGAGGCTGACAGGCCCACTATCAGCACCTTGAAGGGAGTTGGGTTGAACTTGGTAGCGCTTCCACGCAAAGCACTCCACCTCTTGTAGGATGGAGTAATTACAGAACTAAGTGCCTGAGAGCACCGCACCCTCCAGGGGATCAATGAATAGCAGATCAATGACGAACAAATGGCCCTACAGAGAAATTCTTCCATCGCCGCTGAGACCAAGGCGACCAACCAGAGCAAGAATATCATGCAGTTCGTTGAGGATGCATGCAGAATGGTCCTAGAGTTGGCCATTCCAGAGGAAGAGCAAGTCAAGGTACACATCCGTAAGTTGGCCACAGGGGTGCGCGACACTCGGACTTAGATGGCGCGGGTTCAGTTGGAGTTGAACCTACAAATTACAGAGCTACAGTTGAAGGCCAATCTTCAATACCACTAGAAGTAAAGGAACAGCGTGCAACCACTGTCACAGAGGCAGTCGCGGTGGTGGAAAGTGTAGTAGCAGATTACACGCATTTGTTCGAGCAATAATTTGAGGTCCTGACAAGCTTGTAGGAGGACCCAAATATAAAGAGGCTGGAGACGGAAGCGCATGAGCTACAACAACACTACGATGAAGTTGAGGGCACAACATGAACCATTGTGCTGACACAGAAGCTAGCCAAGCTGCAAGAGGCCAAGCACCTGAAGGAGCAGGTGGACACAGCGCTACACAAGGAAGCAGTGTTGAAGGCAAGAATAAAGCCCTAGTTGGAGGAAGCTTACGCAGTCACAGGAAATATTGAAGGCAAGCTTGCATCTCTGCAAGCAACACAACAAAAGCTTCATGCTAACAGTGCAGGAACAGTGACCGAGCAGACAGTGGAAGACATGAAGCAGGCAGTAGCTCAGTGCACGGCCGAGGTTGCGGTCATACAGGTCGAGCTGGACGGGCTTCGTGCAAAGATATCCGCGCCTACCGAGTGACTCAAGGGTGAGTCACAATGTTTGTGCTGGGGTCCTGTTGGGAGCGGGATCCCCCAAGGGCAGTTTTGGGGCTAAAAGCCCATGTTTGAGTCAAATTTTGTAATAAAAATGTAAAGACTCCGCATTTTGCAGTCGCGAAGTGCGAAGGTGTCATGTGTCATAAAGGGTAGTCTACCCTTAGTTTTATAAAGTAAAGTCGACTGTAAGAGATTTACCCATGGTCCGTGGACCATGGGATTGTATAAAAAGAGTTAAGCTCTAAGTAGTTATAGAGAGAGACAATGTAAGAGAGTCGTAGCTCTGAAGTAAGAAGTCTAAGTCTTGGGTCATAGTGTAGATAGAGGCTCTATAGCTAAGGGCACATAGGCCTAGGGTAGAAATCAACAGTTGAGTGCGTGAAGCCCTGCAGCTATGTGTGCAGGGCGAACAAAATTTGTAAACACTTGGAAGATATCAATAAAGAGAAATATTCAACAATTCCTGTGTCTTTGTTTTGTTAATGCATCTTGATATGTTATGTATGAATTTCCTTTATTATGCTTATGTGATGTGAGAATGAATGCAAGTACGTCTAATAATTGAACGCAATTATGATTACCTGTTTACGCGGTGTTAACTATAATTATTTGATCACATAAGCAAGTGTTAGGCCCCTATACTACTAGTGTAACCCCTTATTGTTATTAGTATAACCCACTTATTATATTGATGTACCCATGTAGTGCCCATATTGTTACTATTGTGCCCCATAGAAGCCCACTATTGTTATTATTGTGCCCTTACATTATTATTGTTATGTCGGCTCTGATTATGTTATGACCCCTTAGACTCCTATATATAGAAAGGAGGTCTTTTCCTTTGTATCATCCAAGAATTGTTCATTTATGTGATGTAAAGGAGGTTTCCCCCTCGAAGAGGCTGAATTCTAAGGCGTTGATCTATCTTTTCTATCTTTTCTTAAGCTGGTTTCATAACATTTGGTATCAGAGCTTTGGATTCTAGGGTTTCGCTGCTACAAACAGGTCATCGCGGCATTTTTGCTATAACGTTTTTTCTGCGACGTTTCAGAAGTTACAAAAAAAACCCATTTGAGAAGAAATCACACTAAACCTTGGGTCCGAATTTCAGAGCGTTTTGCGCTATATTTGCGGAGATATGATCTGAGGAATTTGGTCTTTTTGCAGACTCCTGAATTACATTCCAAACAGGTGACCTGGGGAAAATCGTCATAACTTTCTCTCTGGGGATCGGATTGAAATTTCGTAAGAAGGTACAGAAATAGGACGGATTGTAGTTTCTTGTATGCATTTTTCAGATCCACAGGTAGAAACAGTGACACGTGGCACTTCATACAATTTCGATCTTCTGGAAAGGTCTATAATCAGGTCATCTTGGGAGATTGTGCATAACTCTTTCTTAGAGAATCCAATTTGGATCAGACTAGTGGCATTGGAAAGAGGACACAAAGGGCTACTATAGGTCACAATTTCAGAAATTAAAGATCCGAAAGTACAAAGTTACAGTCGTTTCAAGGTCGAGCTCCTAAAATCAAGAAAAAGCAAGATGAGGAAGTTTGATGGCAAGGATCCAGTAAATTGGATACTTCAGATGGAGCAATATTTTGATCTACATGGTGCACAACTGTTACAAAAGGTATGTATTGCATCTTCATATTTAGAACCAGATCAATTTTTATGGTACAAAGGGCTTTGTTCTCGTAAACAACTTGTTACGTGGTCAATTTTCACGGAGGAAATGATAGCACATTATGAGGATACAAAGAGCGACACCACAACAATTGGAAAGAGTAAAAAGGCTTTGTGACATAGTGGAAAGCAAAATTATGGAAACCAAGAAGCGTACCCCTCACAACTATAAAGATGGAAGTGTTATTTCTCGTAGCCTTCTACAACCTACAAGGGTTACACCACAACAATTGGAAGAAAAAAGAGAGAAAAGGGCTTTGTTACAATTGTGATAGCAAATGCACTAAAGGTCATAAGTGTGCTGAGAAGAAATTATTTTACATAGAATATGAAGAGGAGGAAGAAAAGGATCAAGAAACATCAAAAGAAGAAAATATACGCCAAGACCCCACCCCAGAGAAAGAAGAAATGAATCAGAGCATATCTTGTAAAGCATTGGCAAGAATTACCACTCCTCAAACTCTCAAGATGGAAGGACATATCAAGAAGAAAAAGTTGCAAGAAGTGAAAGATCACATCGAGAAAGAAGAAATGAATCCAACCATATCTTGTAATTCATTGTTTGAAATTACCACTCCTCAAACTATCAAGATAGAAGGACGTATCAACAAGAAAAATGTTCAAGAAGTGAAAGATCACATCGAGCATCAAGAAATGAACCCGACCATATCTTGTAAAGGATTGGAAGAAATTACCACTCCTCAAACTCTAGAGATAGAAGGACATATCAAGAAGAAAAAGGTTCAAGCAGTGAAAGATCACATCGAGCATCAACAACAAGTTCTCCAACTTTTAAAGGATAACACCTTTTAGTACAAAATCAAACGAAACAATAGGTAGATCAACATCATAGTGAAAAATGTTTTGATGTAGCTGATTGGGTATTTTTACTGCTACATCTCAAGCAAGCTATTTATGAGAAGGAAATGTTGGCAATACTACATGCACTTAAAAAATGGCGACCTTGCCGAATGGGAAGACTCTTCAAGGATGAGGATGTGGAAGCATAGTTTCGTGCTATTTATATTATCCAACCAGATTGGATAAACTAAGCAAGGGATGAATGGAAGAAGGACGAAGAAGTATGGCCAATTATTCAAAAGTTGCAAAAGATCCCAATTCAAACAATATTGTCAGAAATTGAAGAGGAAGGAAAAATCATATTGGAACTTGGAGCAGTCACAGAAACAAGAACCCAACAGCTACGAAATCAATCAATTTCAGAGTATCTCATCAAGTGGAAGAACTTACCCGCTGAATATTCCACATGGGAGGACAAGAATTTTATACAGAAGCATCAAGAACTACTCAAGCGTTGAGGACAACGCTTTTTGAAGGAGAGGGGCATGTTAGGCCCCTATACTACTAGTGTAACCCCTTATTGTTATTAGTATAACCCACTTATTATATTGTTGTACCCATGTAGTGCCCATATTGTTACTATTGTGCCCCATAAAAGCCCACTATTGTTATTATTGTGCCCTTACATTATTATTGTTATGTCGGCTCTGATTATGTTATGACCCCTTAGACTCCTATATATAGAAATGAGGTCTTTTCATTTGTATCATCCAAGAATTGTTCATTTATGTAATGTAAAGGAGGTTGCGCCCTCGAAGAGGCTGAATTCTAAGGCGTTGATCTATCTTTTCTATCTTTTCTTGAGCTGGTTTCATAACAGCAAGTCACTTAGATTAATTAAGGAATCTGCACGGCATGCTGCCATGGTAGCGCAAAAGTACCTAAGTAGTAGGCTAGGGCTACGCAAAGGTCTATCATACCCTTTCGCGGAGGTATTAAAGGACAGAATAAAGGGCTTGTCTTACAAGCCCTAGAGCGTAGCGACCTGCGTGAAGGCAGGGATAGAGGGAATCAATCCACATCACAACCATCCTTGATCCAGATTTAAACAGGAACGCAACAAATTACAGAGATAACCATATACATAAAGATGCAGCGGAAATAATACTTCATTTCATTAATGGAAAATACTGACATATGCTTACAAACAGAAATGGCAATAAACTAGCTAGGGCGATGGTAGCTTATCTCTGAGAAGAGATGTGATGGTTACATGCCTCTGAACTGTTCTGAACTCTATTACAATGAGGCTCGAAGGCCTATTTATTGTTGAGAAACAATGGAAAACCCTTAACATACCGAAACCTAACCCTAGAAGATGAAACGCCAAATTGTGGGCCCCGTTTGGGTAAATTGGTACATCAATTTCCCGGGGTCGTAACTTTGGCATACGATCTCCGTTTGACGCGTACGATAGCTCGTTAGAAAGATCTATCCGAGTACTACCACTTTGGGAGGCAACATAGAGCTCGGTCGCCCCAGAATTCCAAAAAAACGTCGTTTAGGGCCTCAAAACGGCTCCGGAAGTTCAGGACCCGAAAAACTGCTAAAAATAGTAAACTGTGCTACAATTAAGGAAACTGAAAATGCTGAGAAAGACGATGGTGGGGGTCCAGGTGGACCTGGCAGGTGGCCACCAATATCCACCTGGATCAATCCTAGGGTGCAGAAACTTGGTTCCAACATCCCCCCCTACTGTTTCGAGTGAGACTTCGATTCGCGCTCCGCGAGCTGATGCCGAAAGGGCCAGTAGTGTAGGGATTTGTTTGGCTAATTAACGTTGAACCTGGGTCGGGCCCCATCAAGCCAACAACCTCTAGAGGCCAAACCACCTCAATCATAAACCACAATGATCTCACCCGTATAGTCCAAAAATCACTAACATCAACTAGATCGGTCTCTACCCAAGCTGTTTAGGGCCAGAGGAACTAGTAACTCAACCCACAACTAAATCAGGGCTCCAGAGCATTGATTCCAATCCACGACTCCAAGGACTAGTGACTCAACCACAAGGCTCCATAACATTTATCACAACTTGTAGGCTCTAGGAACTAGTAACTCAACCCAAGCTATCTCAAGGATCTAAAGCCTTTGTTCCAACCCACAACATAGAGAAATTTAGAACCAATTAGAAAACAAGTGGGAAACCCACAACACCATGGCTATCCAGGAAATGATAAGGCAAGGTTGAAACCACTGTCAATTGAGGAGAATATCCATGCCAACTACAACACTTAACCAAGAAACCACATGCATATACCATGCATCAAAAAATCAGCAAGGAGATCACACATGCAACCTATTAGCTGCAAAGTAAACCCATTGTAGTTGCATATCCAACTGTCTCCTTGCGCTTCCTTGCTTTCCTTGCTTGCTTTCTCCAAATCGAAGTGAATGCTAGAGTGCTCCAAGCATGCTCCAAGAATGTGCTAAGTGTGCAAGAGTATGAGAGAATGAGAGAATGAAAGGAGAGAGCCAAAATTGAACTAACTAAAGCTAAGAACTGATTCTCTAATGTGTTTTTATCATTGATCTCCCTTTTTTCTTCATTTTCTTTCATTTTCCCTCTAATTTCCCTTGCATGCAAATTTGTGTCTCTTCATCTTCCTTTTCTCCTACTTTTCTTTATTTTCATAATTAAATGTAAATTATTGCCTCTAGTTGCACGCTTGCCTTGGTCTTATTTTATTTGCATGGAAAATCAATAGGGGCTTTTACAATGACTTTTCCCTTTAATCATTTATAAATAGAGAAGTGCATGCCCCATTTCTACATCAAACGTTATCTCATATATCTCATTAAAAAACCTATATGAATAATTTAATTATGATAAAGGAGAAATTCATACCCCATTTTAACATTAAATTTTTTCTCTCATTGAAAAGCCAATGATTTCAAATCGTGTAGGCTAACGAGTTTTCAAATTTTCCTAGAAAACAATGGAAATTCTAACGTGATTTGTTAAAAAATCTAGCATAAATTTTTGAAAATTTGGGTTACAACTCTCAATCTTCAATATTTTGGGTGTGCAAGGGGTTTTTATGGTGTTGAATCCATTTACACCATCAAAAACAAGATTCAAGCACTTATTCTCTCATATTTTTTCGAAAAAAGATGGTCGAATTCCAACGTTTTTTTACTCTATGGGAAAAGTTGATGCCTCAGTAGACAATATCATTTAAAACATACCTCAATCAATTTTATGATACGCTAATTCAATAACTCATTAATAATCTCAATTATTTTATAGATTGAGATTTTATCAATTAAAATGTTAACGATTGAAATAAAATATTGATAAAAGTAAAATGTTAAAATAATTTGAAATGAAATATTATTAATAATAAAATCATAGGAAAGATAACCATTAAACTGCTAATTTTAACCTCAATCTCCTTAATCATGTTGATGGGATGAAATTATTATTAACCTATATAAGCGCATAATGAAAAGGAAATTAAACCATCAAATCAACCATCACCTATGCATAATCAATCATGAAATGAAATGAAAGTAAAGATAATAAATGCATATCACCTATGCATAATCAATCAATCATGAAATGAAATGAAAGTAAAGATAATAAATGCATATTTGAACATATAGTAAATGCACTTAAATATATGATAAATAAGGTAAGAACTTATATAAGTTGTCCTCACAGAGGTGAGAACAATTAAATATTTATTAGTTAAACAAGCGGGATAAGTTGTGAAGTAGCTAGTTTTTCGTTTGTTTGTTGGATAATTGGAGAATATTGTATAATGTGTTATTAAAGAGTACATAAATTTAGAAGCAAGATTACAAAGTTGCTAGTACCACGATTGAAATTGAAAAATGAGAATAATATAGCTAGGTGTGCCCCGATGTTGCCTCGTTCATCTGCGAGGAGCGTTTGATCGAGAATGAAGTGCTACTTGGAAGTAGAACTGGAACTTCAACTAGTGCACAGTCTCTAAAATTGACAGTCCTTAACCCCAAGGTTTATTAGCAAGTTGAGCCATGCGACCAGGCTATGACGTGGTGCTAACTCAATATTTGTTACGGTTCTATTGGACCTGACACTATCGGCTTCTCCTTTATGATTAAACCTCAAATTGGTAAATACTTGGCGGAACCTCAAATTCCACTAACTTGACCTTTACCTTGGCTTACTGTGTATACGATATATGGTTTGCGACTGAGGGAATTGACAAAAGGTCCTACGCAACATCAGGAATTGCATCAATGGGTGTTCCTTTTATATTACAAGTCCATCCATAATGACGAATGGGAATAAGCATGTAAACTGGGGACTGATAATCCGATAGATGACCTTTCTTCGACCAAGGCATTGGATTGGAGTTTAATAATAAAACTAACATCCAATCTAAAGGTTGATAACTAGAATCTTAAAGTGAAGGAATTATTTGATGCCCTGGAACATAACAATGGATAATTCCCTGTCTCAGTACCGTAAGGTGTGGATTGGAGACTCAATTTATAATAAATAGGAATTGTCAGATAGGAATTTGTTGGCCGACAGACAACCTTTCTTTCGTGAACAAATTCACATCCATGCCGATTAACAGATCGAGATATTGGAGTTTAATAATCAAACTAACATTCAATTCGAAGTTTGATGGCTAGAACCTTAAAGTGATAGACTTATTTGACCTCCTCACATATAATAGAAATTGACAACGAAGAATTTTCCATCCCAATATCTAAAAATGGGGATTGCAGACTCAATTTATAATAAAGCTTTTCAAGCCGGGGACTGAAAACCCAACAGACGAGAATTTACTCACAGATAAATTCACATCACCATCGATTAACATAACTTCATCCTTAGACTATATAATGAGAAGACCAACCTCTAACTTCTCTAAAGAAAATGAAGAGACAGCATTAACGATTTTCATAACTTATTAAAATGTGAAAATCAAACATAGCTATAAAGTAGTTTGGGAACTTAGGCTTGCTAAGTGGGATTATAAATGTTAATATTATATATATAATTATATATTATATATATATAGTGAGAAGATAGAGAGAATAATTTTCATATTTTTTTCCATATTTTATCATTCATTATTCATGGCATATAAACTCTTCTTGTTTTTCATTATGTCTCAATGTCTTATATTTCAATCCATATAATAAATCTCAATATTTCAATCCATATAATAAATCTCAATATAAGACAAGGATATCCATTCAAAATCAAATGCATTGGATAGATATCACAAAGGTAAGGTGGGAGTGAAGCAATTAATATTATCAGCAAAGGCATTTTACATCATAGTAGGATTAAGTTGTATTTCACAAGATGATCCGAAAACAACAAAATTAACTATTTGCACAATTTCACCAAATATTAACTAAGGTTGTTTTTATGTGAATGAATGCGAGAAAAGAGATTTTTAAGTGCCTTAAACATAAACTTGAAATTTGAAAAATAAGCATGAATGACGGAAATAAGAAGCAAACACAAAATATTTGATGATGGAGTTCGTCCCTCTAGACTACATCTCTCGATCCGCTTCCAATGAGCATTCGTTGTATTGAAAATGCTCAAAAAATATTTTTACATCAATTTTCACCATTCTCGAATGTGAACGCAGGCATCAATGGCTACTGTTGCAAGATAGGTTTTAGCCTCAGCTCCCCAACGCAACTTACAGATTTCAAAAAGGCCCAATATCAGCCAAGATAGGGCTAAAAAGGCATTTACACACCCAAATAAAACAAAGTTCTGAGCTCAAACTTACAACTCCCTTGTGCTCTGCTGTGGAGTAGAAATTATTTCATAATGTTCATGGGAAGGTCCCAGGGTCAAACCCGCAGATCTCCGGGATTGGGTTTCGTATTATGTTACAACAACATTACAAATATATCATTTGATTTAACAACTCCGCACCATATATATCATATACTTGTTTTAATAAATGTTAACATAGTATATGGTTAACACCAGCGGATATATGAAATCATGTCGTGTTGACATGTACCAAATCCGCGCCATATTTATAATATGGTTAAAACCATAGTCTAACCGGTGGATATACGTTGTATCCGATGGATCTTGTGGCACATGTAATATATGGTTGGTGTATGGTTGTTGTATTTATGGTTCGAGACCATAGTCAGGTGGGTATATGCGACTCACCGTGGCATATCACCATTATAACCAAAGTCGAAACATTGGATGGGCGGATCAATGAATCTCCATGTGCCATCGGAACTATGTAACAATATAACATATGGTTTAGACTTTGGATAAACATAAATCTTCAGCGTCGAGTTTGGAACTCCGTTGTTTGGAACGTCGATACATTTCGTATGGTAGCGACGATGAAAACAAACTTTGGGTTTGGTGGGGCAACCGGATATGGCGGGCTCCGCCAACCCTACCCCCACTTGCTGCATAATATAAACCTTATATAGGTATTTGCACCATAATAATGTGAAACAAACTCATGGTTCGATGGTAATGTTTTGTGATGTGATTTCAAAGGTCGTGGGTTCGAGCCCAACCTTGGAGTTTGACCTTTGAAATTTTTGACTTTGACTGCCACGTGTCCTGTTGAGAGACTACTACCTGGCCTGCATAGGCCCATATATTTTTGCTTGTGGGAGAAAAACTTAAGAACATGTTCTCTCCTTCATACAGAAGCCATTTTGCAAACCGAATATACCACTAGAATCAACACGACGAGCTCTTTGACTTGGTGCTGGTATCATGAGCATATCAGACTATAAAATTTTGAGCATTTTGAGGATCCCCTTGGATCATTCCTTTTCACTGGAAGCTTTTGGACCACCAAAATTTTGATTTTAAATAGACATGAGGTGAGTGTACAACTCCCTCACCCTTTCGATCTCCATCCACCTTGCTTTGCTTGGATTCATGCCTTTGAGTCCCACTTAAAGATACCCAACATCTCATCGCCTGGAAGTGTGGACATTCCTATCCAAGATGGTATCTTCATGTAACTCATTCATACATTTAGGTGTGAAATCATCTACAGTTGGAATTTGAGCATTTTCCTCTAGATCCATGATCATAGGAGGTTCATACAAATTCAAATTTTCAACATTTACAATTGAATATATTTGCATGTATGGAGGAAAATTCAATTGGAATGCATTGTGCCCAATATTTTCAACAATTTTGAAAGGACCATGCCTTATAGGTTTCAACTTTTTACCTT
This sequence comes from Pinus tabuliformis, assembly GCA_031772625.1. Lineage (NCBI taxonomy): Eukaryota > Viridiplantae > Streptophyta > Pinopsida > Pinales > Pinaceae > Pinus > Pinus tabuliformis. The sequence continues at coordinate 764,630,236 of CM062804.1, read as the reverse complement.
CACCTTTCATCCTTTCTTTTTTGATGTATAGCCATACTTGATCACCGACCTGGAAGTGATGATCCATCCAATGCTTCTCATGACACATTTTGTACTTAGCATATGTTTCATTCATCTGAGGCCAATAGCAATACCTTTGTAATTGTGCCACTGTCTTACCTACACCAAAATTCCCTGAAACACGAGAAGAATGTGCTTCCCTGATCACATGCACCCTTTCTCCCTACGATATGCACAACTTGTCAAGAGTGTACAATAACCTATCATGAACATGATAATTCACTTCTTCCACCTGAGCACCATGAGTTAGTGATTCATAAACATCTTTCAAATCAGTATCTTCAACATATTGTTCTATGTAACTTTCATGTACTAAAGACCTATTTTGAAGAATAACTGAAGCATTGAAAGAAGGTCTTGATAACATATCAACTATTTTATTGGTGGTACATTTCTTATATTTGATTACTAAATGGAATTGTTGCAAAAACCTCATCTATCTATAATGTCGAGACAATTGCAACTTAGTCTTTGATTGAAGATACTGAAGTGGTTGATGATCTGTATGAATCACTCTTTCTTTGCCAATTTCCACTAATGCATAGAATTCTTTATAAGTTGGATAGTTAGCAACTCCTTTAGAAAATGTTTCTGAATGAAAACAAATATGCTTTCCTTTTTGTAATAACACTGAACCCATTGCATACCCACTAGCATCATTTACTATTTCAAATGGTTGTTGAAGATCTGGTAAAGCCAAGGTTGCAGCTATAACAATTTCTTACGTTAAAGTATCAAATGCTTTTAGTTGTTTTCCTCCCCATTGAAAGGAGACTTTAGAACTTGTTAAAGCATGAAGTGGTTATGCAATAAAAGAGAAATGAGAAATAAGCTTCCTCCAATACTAAACCACACCCACGAAACTTCTAACTTCCGTCACATTTTGAGGTCTTGGCCACTTAATAATTACATCAATTTTAGCTAGATATATTTTTAGTTGTCCTCCTCCAACTATGTAACCAAGATAGACTAAGGAAGTTTTTCCAAATTCACACTTAGAAAGTTTGAGATACAGTTTCTCTCTTTGCAACACATCAAAAACTTGTTTAACATGCTTTACACATTCTTCCAAACTTGAACTGAAAATAAGAATATAATCCAGATAGACTATGACAAAATTATCAAGAAAAGGATGAAAAACATCATTCATCACTCTCATAAAAGTCGCTGGAGCATTGCATAACCCAAATGACATAACCAACCATTCATAAAGCCCATGTTTAGTCTTAAATGAAATTTTCCATATATCATTCTTTGCAATATGAAACTGATGATAAGAACTTCTTAAATCGAGTTTTGTAAAGTAAGCAACATTCTTTAACTAATCAAGCAAATCATCAATTCTAAGAAGAGGATACATGTTCTTAACGGTGATTTTATTTAAGGCTCTAAAATCAACACACATTCTCCAAGTTTTGTCTTTCTTTGGGACTAATATGATCGGTGATCCACATGGAAAAGAACTAGGTCGAATGAAGCCTTTATCAACCAATTACTGAATTTGTTTCTTAATTTCTTCATTTTCTATGATCGACATACGATACATGGCAATATTCGAAAGAGGGGCATCATATTGTGATTGAATCTCATGTTGCATTTCTCGTTTTGGAGGTAGATTTTTTGGTTCTTTAAACACTTCCTTATAAGAATCTACTAATTCAACAAATTTATCCTTAAACTGAGAATCACACCCTTGAAAAGCATCATACTTATCTTTAGGTTGTTCTTTAACAATCATGAGAATAAACCTTTTACTTGAATTTATTAGCCGTTTCATTTGACTAAAATTGATTAAATGCACGTTTGTCTTAATTTTGTGTGCCCTCACAATGTATTCAATGCCATCTTTAAGAGATGATACTTATTCTCCTTTCTATGAAATATGGAATCTTGATCATAAAGATAAAGACTACCCAACACAACTCCACATATATCCAAAGGAATCACATCTAGCTCAAATTCATCAACAAAATTAGCTGTAATTGCAAACCTTAACCAGCATTGTTTTGTGACATGCATCAGAGTATTTTCTTTCAACCTTTTTAAAGGGCAAAATTTTGATGATTCTTAGTTTCCAATCCCAATTTCCTTACTAGTTCCTCAGATATTAGATTTGCTTGTGATCCACTATCTAATAACGTATCTATCTTAGTGTTCTTGGATATGATCCTTATGTGAAACATTCAACTCTCTTCTTTTCTTCAATCACATCATTAGATTTTGAAGAAGATGCAGAACAAGTAGAACTAGAGCTAAATTCAGAAGGATTACTTGTCAGACACATAGTGGTTATCTTCTTTTCATCACCGGATTCAGGTCCCAAATCTTGTTGGACTGCAACATTAGCTTTCATTTCATCCTTCTTCTTAAGGAACTCCTTTGGTTTAAGTTAAGGATGAAGCTTCCAACACTTGGAGTCATCGTGTCCAACCCTTTGACAATGAGTACAAGTAGGCCTTTCTCCTTCCTTCTTAGCTGTTGTCGATTTCTTCCCTTTCAACTTACTCTTCCCCTTGCCTTCTTTGGAATCTGTTTTCTTTGAATGCTTGAATGGTTTCTTTGAAAATTTTGACTAAAAAGGTTTGCCACCTCATTCAATATGAATGGCTTGTACACACACTTCATTAAATTTAGTTGTATTAAACATAAGAAAAGTATGTCACAAATAAGAATGCAAACTTCCAATATATTTTAACAAAGTTTCTCGTGTGTCTAATGGAACATTAAGTGCTAATGCATTTTTCCTTTATTCATGTGTAAACTCATGCACACTCTGTCCTTACCTCGCCTTAAATGTTTCCAATCCATTACAGTTTGTTGCATATATCCTAAAGGATAGAATTTCTTTCTAAGAGCTTTGACAAACTTAGACGATGAAGAGATAATTTTACCTTTATGCTTCAAATCTGATTGAGTTTTACTTTCCCACCAAATCAAATTCGTTCCCCCCATTCTCCATGTAGATAATTGAATTTTTGCAGATTCATCAACAACATTTTGAATTCTACAATACACCTCAATTTGCTTTATCCAATAATCTAACTTTTCAGGATTCCTTTTACCATCATATATGGGAAATTAAAACTTAACATCAAGCTTCAATAAAGGATATTTCATTTTCTTCTTTTGTGAGTCCGAATCTGAACTTGAATGATAAGAGAATAGAGAAGAAGAAGAAGATGAAGATGGAGGAGAAGGAGGTTCATTACCATCAACTTTTTTCTTGCCCTTTTTCTCTTTCGTGCCTTTTGAAGATGAAGTTGCATCTCTAGTATTCTTGTCTTAATAAAGTTATGCAATCATCCTTTGCATATTAAGGAACATTTGTTGAAATTTCTCCTCTCCAACGACCTTTGTTTCAGTTTTTTCTCCTTCATTTGGCTCTCCCATCTTCAACTATTGAGAGACTTTCCTCTTTCCAATCTATGGATTTATCTTCTCAAGTTTCCCTTCTCCATGTCACAACCTAGATCTAGTCAACATTCACATTGGCAAATTTCCTGCTTATACATGATCAACCTCGCTCTGATAACAAAATATGATTTGAAAACAACGGAATTGACTATTTGCACAATTTCACCAAATATTAACAAAGGTTGTTTTTATATGAATGAATGAGAGAAAAGAAAAATTAAAGTGCCTTAAACATAAACTTTAAATTTGAAAAATAAGCATGAACAACAGAAATAAGAAGCAAACACAAAATATTTGATGATGAAGTTCATCCCTCCTGGACTACATCTCCGAGTTCGCTTTCAATGGGCATCCATTGTATTGAAAATGCCCAAAAAGTATCTTCACATCAATTTTCACCATTCTAGAATGTGCACGTAGGAATCAATGGCTACTGTCAGAAGATAGGCCTTGGCCTAAACTCCCCAACGCAAGTTATAGATTTCAAAAAGGTCCAATATTGGCCAAGATATGCCTAAAAAGGCATTTACACACAAATAAAACAAAGTTTTGAGCTCAAACTTACAGCTACCTTGCGTTCTGGTGCAGTGGAAATTATTTTATAATGTCCATGGGCAGGTCCCGGGGTTAAACCCACAGACCTCCTGGGATTGGGTTTGGTATTATGTTACAACAACATTACAAGTATATCATTTGATTTAACAAGTCTGCACCATATATATCATATATTTATTTTAATAAATGTTAACATCGACGGATATATGAAATCATGTGGCATTGACATATATCAAATCCACGCCATATTTATAATATGGTTAAAACCATAGTCCAACCGGCGGATATAAATTGTATCCCATGGGTATCGCGGCACATGTAATACATGGTTGGTGTATGGTTGTTGTATTTATGGTTCGAGACCATAGTCCGATGGGTAGATGTGACTCATCGTGGAATATCACCGTTATAACCAAAGTCGAAACATTGGATGGGTGGATTAATGACTCTCCATGTGCCATGAGAACTGTGTAACAATATAACATATGGTTTAGACTTTGGATAAACATAAATCTTTCGTGTCGAGTTTGGAAATCCATTGTTTGGAACACTGATACAATTTGTATGGTAGCACCGATAAAAACAAGCTTTGGTTTTGGCAGGTGGTGGGCTCCAGTATTGTAGCAATAATGCTACAACTCCTGGAACTCCCTTCTTTAATTTTATCAACCCGGTAGTTCGTAACAAACTTGGAAGCGACGGTGCTGTATGCACAAGTACTAGCTCTTGCCGCAGCTGTCACTTGGTCAGCTGGCACAAGTCCGCTAGGGGCTCAAGCCAACTTCTATGAGCTCTTAGAAGAAGCTTTTTAACTGATGGATGAAAGCTAACTCAAAGGAAGCTAATCTACTTGCGGAAAGAAACTGAAAGCCAAAAAGAAACACAAACCCTAGCAAACCCTAATTCTACCAGCGAGTCCTACCGATGCAAAGGAGAGCATGCAAACTACCGAAAGAGATGCCATTACTTCTAAGAAGGTAAAATGCATGTGTCTAAGTTATCACTATCTGAAGAAAACATCTTTTTGTATTTTTGTTTAAGTTATTAGAATTATCATGCATGTGCTTTTAACTGGCTTTTCACTGTGCAGGGGTGGATCAAGGAGGAGAAATGCTTGGAAAAGGTTGGGAAGACTCGGAGAGGGTCTAAGGGATCCCTATCATCCTTTCAGAGAGTTTCACAAAGTCAGGATGCCATGCAACCGTGTTTATGAACTTCTACAGGAAGTCTGCAGGGGTTTCTACAGGAAGTTCTGTAATTCTTCTACAGGATGTTTCGTGATTGGGTTTTTGAATGATAGGTGAGTGGGAGAGAATGCATGAATGGGTAGGGAGGTAGGGTGGGGCCTAGAATGACCCAATGACTGAGGGATGAGGTGATGAGAGGGTGTGTAAGTCTAGCTTGCATCAAAGAAGGTTTAGGCAATGGAAAGGCAAGAAGGTAGGGTTACGTGGCAAAAGAGCAGATGGGAGATGAGGAAACAGACTTGGTGATGGAGGAGCTGATCTGGACGAGGCTCAGATGAACGAGGAGGGGATGAAGGTGCCCTGCATAGTGTTTACCTGATCAAACCAACTACGTCTTGCATCCAATCAAAATATTAGATGATCTATCTAACAGTTTAATGAGATCAGTGAACAACAACCTTATTCATGACAAGAATCACGGACAGCATGTGAACAAAACATTATCAAAGAGATATAAACGCATGACTAACTCCTACCAATCCATCCTAAACATAAAAAGCTACTTCAACCATAAAAAAGCAACCTAAGTAACAAAGCACGAATTAAATCTAAAGAGCAGATTTTATTTTAAGAATGCAGCGAACACACATAAAGATAAACAAGGGAGGTACTGGGCGCTTGAGATGGGCCCAACCCTAAGAGCTACAGCCTCCCAAGAGAGATTTAGAGCTGGTGCAAAGCTGGATTCATATTTATTAATCAAGAATGAAGAGTTACATCAAAACTGTCCACAAGGAGAGCTTGAGAATGAGCTGAGAGCAAAGCTAGTCTATTACCTACAAATCGAATTACAAAATGACTACAACAAGGCCATGAAATGACTAACTACTAGCTACTATCTACTGGCTAACTAGCTAACATCCACTGGCTACACTGGCTAACCAAAATGAGGCCCTAAGCCTTCTTATTTATACAAATTGAGGACCCAACAGTCCTCCTAAACTTTAGGGACTCGGCTGCCCAAAACTTGGAGTTAACAGCAGTCCTACTTGACTTGCTTGGCTGCCCTTGTGCTGATTGATTCGGTGGCCTTTGAACTCTGAGCTGATGGTGGAGAATTTGAGGTAAGGGCCCATAAATGAAGGGGACACCTTCCTACAAATCCTCTCCCTTGTCCTCCCACGAATTTGGCTGCCAAGTGCTCATTAAGACCTTCAATTTTGTCTCCAAGTTGACCAAAAAGGCTACACAAAGCACCCATTAGACTTGTTGGCATAATGAATAACCAAATTCACTCTATTAACATAAATATAATCAAAAACATGCAATAAACTAATGAGAATGGTGGATTAAGTCAAATTAGGAGGTTGAATGAGCCCAAATAATTGTCCATTTTTGGGGCTCATCATCACCCCCCTACTGAAAGTGTTGCTCATCCTCTGAGCAACCAATCTCTCTCCTCATCTTTGATGGCCCTGGTGGCTTCTTTGGCTAACATCTCGGCCGATTTCTCCTTTGGCTTCCCTCTTTTCAAACTTCTTGTAGAAATAGTTCGCTGGCTTCCTATAGAAACAGTCTACTAGCTTCCTGTAGAAACAGTCTGCTAACTTCTTGTAGAAACAGTCTGCTAACAGTTCTCTGTCTTCCTGTAGAAACAGTCGGCACTGTCTTAGCCTGCTTGGCTGAGGGTGCTTTCTCCTTGAACTGTGCTGCCTGAAAGCTGACGAATCCAACACAAATGGCAAGTCTAATGTATTATAAAAGCACACAAGTACAATGAACTGCCTGAGAATAGATATTGCATGCCAAAGCTGGATGGGAAAAAGTGTTTCCAGGCCTTTAACTGGTTTCTCTGCCTCAACAAGACAGAAAGAAGTTCTAATCTGAATAGACACCTCTATGAACTCTACACCGCCTAACAGAAGAAGGTGAGAAACATAAAAAACCTTGCTTTTTCTTGACTGGTGGGCTCAAATTTCCTGAATTCTGTGAAAATTGCTCAAGTGAAATGGCTGCCTTGCACTTTGCTAAAGGAGTATCAGATTGAAGAACCCTTACAAGAATTGATATAACATCAGCTCCAGCAGCTTTGAGTTGTAAATCGAGGTCTGTGGATACTGTAAACCGACATAATACTCCTGCAGTTTGGTCTTGAAAAAGCTGTGTAGCAACAATATTTGAAACGCAGTCTTTGCTCAGAGGCATTTTTTCTTTTCTTAAAATTAGATTTTGACAAGCTTTCTATTCATTTCCCTTTCGTTTCCTTTGAACGCTCTCTGTCAAAGCACTCGAACTTGGCTTGTTTCAAGGTATCCTTGCAGCATCCACGTTGACTTCTTTCTTAACATTTGTCATCAGCCTGATCTTTCATGGCATGTTTTGCACCATCTCTGTGGAAATCCTTCACAGCTACTTTGGATGCTTCTTTATGCTTGTACTGTCTTTTCTAGCGGGTTCATCCTTTTGTGCTGATACTTCAAAGAGACTTTTATGAAGAAATGAAAGAATAGAACCACCAGATACTTGATATGACATTATAATCTGCCTGAATAATAGATAAAGTACTCAAATCAGGGAGGCTCTCTGCTTTAATCAAATCCATCTGACTTTTACTGCTTTCAAGTGATGAGGAAGAAGGCTGAATGCCTAAGTCAGTGTAAACTGCAGCTTTTTGTGGTTAGAAAGAAAGTCAAAATTCACTTTAACACCGGATCTCAATTTCTTCTTTTCTTCAACAGTCAAATAAGTACCGACCCTTGTTTCACAGAAAGTTCTTCCTCAACCTTTGCACCAGTCATAGCCATCACATTTTTGTTTGCAAAATCAACGGCTCTAGCTTCTCTTGCTTCTGTTCCAGATGAACTTTCCATTGCTATTGAACAAAACTTTGCAGATGGATCTGCATTTACTGGTCTGGCAATCTTCCGCTGTATATGCTCCATAACCCCTTCATTTGTGTGTTTTTGCAAACTGTAGTTCTGCAATGGCATCAGAGCTTTCTGTAGCAATCTTGATGGCGGCTGCTCTTGTGCTAATAAAAATTACCAACAAAATCCACACTTTCAATTGTGTGCAAGTTGACTAACAGCTGAGCGCTCATTGATGTCTGCGTGATTGTTGGTGGAGTGAGGTGGCAACGACGTGTACTGGCCCATGCAACTGCTGTGCTATCATGAACTGCATGTCTTCTTCTATTTGTTAATCAATTGATGCCCTGTGCACTGAAGTTCAACAAATCTTCCATTGCCTGTGTTTCTCGACTTCCACGTGAATGACTATCCACGCATGCTACGTGATTTTCTCATGAGTGCTAGAGAACTGGGTGTCTTGCTACATTCATGGCTTAATTTCACCATTCCATTTGTTCATGCAATGCTTAGACTAGATTCATGTAATAGATGAACAAGGTTTAGTCACGTACCTGAAGTCAAACGACTGCTTGTGAAGCTTTTTGCTGCTGCATGCTTGGATCCTTTGATTGCATGAGGGCTTGGCTGATGATTTTTGATTTCTTTTCCTTGTGCAGGTGTCTTATGGCCGGATCTGAGCTGCATGCAATTGTTTCCACGTTCAGATCTGCACCTTCAAGCTGCTGCTGCTGCATGGTCACAAAACCAGAACTTGTTTTTGCCATTTCTCCCAAACAGTAAATCGGATTGATCTGAAAATTTCTGAGCATGTTTCTATCATCATGATGCATCTCCCATAGCAAATCGTGATCAATGGATGCACGGATTTCGAGAAAAATGGAAAATGGCTGAAGATTTCAGAGATCGATTTCTCGGAAACCGTGCATCGGAATTGGCTGAAACTGCTTGGGTAGGTTACCATCACTCATATGCATATCCCCATGAAACAGGTTTTGAAACGAATGCACGGTTATGGAGAAAATGCAAAAATGGCTGATGGTGATGGAGGCTGATTTCTTGGAAACCGTGCGCCGGAATTGGTTGAAACTGCTCAAGCATGTTGCCATCACCCTTGTACAATTCCCCATAAAACGGTTTGTCAAATGGATGCATGTTTTTCAAGTTATGGCAAAAACAAATTTTGTTTTATGGATTTTTGCCTCAAGGCTTTTTGCAAATGTTTGCATGGAAGGAAAAACTGAGCTTGGGCTGTGATGCAGGTATGGAGATGATGGAGGAGGAGTTGGAAGATTGCATGAGGACTTCTGAACCCTTGAGGAAGCTACCATGTTCGCCAAACCACTTTTTGAAATCCATGTCTAGTTTCCCACAATTTCTACAGGAAGTTCCTGTAGAATCACAAGGAGGTGGAAAAAAATGATGGATAAAGGCAAGGGATGGACACACAAGTGCTTGTAGGCCTAATCAACAGATTCCCACCATTAGATTCACTTTTGAAATTGGATTTGGCTCGTCCAAAGGTTCTACAAGATGTTTCCTGTAGAAATACAGAGCTTCCTGTAGAAGGCACAAGAAAAATTCCTTTAACCTTGATTTGAGTGCTCCTCCTGTCATGAAACATCCTTCTTGCAACCTGCAATGTCATTGCTGCAACATGAAATTATTCAATGGAGATTAGCTTTATTTTTCTTTTTCTTTTTCTCTTTTTCTTTTTTTTGAAAAACAACTAGGGCGCCTCATGGAGGTTTTCACCCTAATTCCCTGCCTTGGGTGCCTCCAAGGGAGGTTTTCACCCAAAGATCTTATTTTCTTTTCTCTTTTTTTTCAACCCATTGACCGCCTCATGGAGGTTTTCAATCAATGAGCCAATCTAAGGCGCCTCCGAGGAGGTTTTCACCTTAGATTTCTATTTTCCTCTTTTTTCATTTTTTTTCTTTTTCTTTTTTCTCTTTTTTTTTTTTTTTTTCTTTTTTCTACCCTACCCTACTTGAAAAACAAAATCGTTCTCAAGTATAAGAATACTTCCAATGGAGCCATGTGCACATCGAGATTAGAAACAAAATGATGTGAAGGCTCAAAATGCATGCTTTGACAGGTATCCAGATCTCAGAGACCAAATGATCTGGCTTTGAAGGGATCAAACATAACTGAGGAAGAAAGTACCGCTGCAACTTAGTGACCTTCTGAAACCATATCTCAATATAGCTTTGATATCCTTGGTCGTCTCGCTGATTTGGATCATTATTCATGTCACCTTCTATCATGACCTTCTGATCTTCCTCCTTTTGTTGATCTTTCTCTTGAGTACATGGAGGATTTGATGATAACCATGAGGGAACTCTCTCGATCTCTGATTTAGATCTCTTCTCTTCATCAAGTGCAGCCCATGGTTCTTTGATCTCCTCTTTGGAATCTTCTTTTGCTTTTGGTCCTTCAATGTTGTCAATATAATCTCTGCTTTGCAACACTCTTCCTGAGCTTTGGTGAAGATCATTGGGCTCAAGAGGAGTTGTTTGGATATGTTGTGCCTCAGATTTGCAATGGGGTTGAGCTGCTCCATTGTGTGGTTTTGGAAATGGTACGGGTAGCTAAGTGGAGGTGTGAAATTGAGATGGAGATGGATGGCATTGTGGTTGAGCAGGCATTTGGGGTTGCCTTGGTGGAGGAGGAGGCGATGGTTGTGGATGAGCAGGTGGTGGAGGAAAATGAGCGGGATGAGAGTTGTACTGGGGCCTCCACTCCTGATAAGGTGCATTCCACTGAGGCTGTGGCTGAGCATAAGAGTGAAATGAATGAGCAACTGGTTGGGCATAATATGGATCTGTGAAGGAACAAGGAGGAGGTGTGAACCAGGAAGGATGAGTAGGGGGACCCCAAGAAGGCATGAAAGTGGCTTGATAGGGGTCATAATAGGTCTCAGATGTCCCTTACAGCTCCTGCTGGTAAGATCTAGGTCCATGCGGCCTCCTTTGGTTCATATAATGGAGTGGTTCAGTGGCTCCTTTGGCTCTGTGATATGCAGCTTTAATTCCGGGCAAGGAAGGGCACTGATCTGTAGGATGATATTCTTCACAGACAAAACACACTTCTATAGAGTACAATGGACATTCGTTCCTAGGATGCTTTCTAGTGCACCTAGGAAAAAAAATGGCCAAAGCCCTCTTGGCTTCTTCTTTCTTCTTTTGGATCCGCAAGGTATCCAGTTGCATGGCAAGAAACTGCCTCATATCACTCTTGAAATCTTCGATCTGATTTGCAAATTCATTTTTGGATAAGGTACTGCTCCCAACATTTCTACTTGTAGCCATTTGCTCCAGAGGAATGTTTTCTTCTTCTTCTCCCCCAAAGGTTCTTTAAATATGTCTTGTTGGCCACTTAGGGGTTCTTCTCTCACATCCATCGAAGAAGAGAGAAGGTTGGCTGTGTGAAGCAGTGGGGGTGTTGTGCAATCATTTTTCTAACTTATCTCTACTCCTCCAAGGCATGAAATGGAAAGACTTTTGGTTGATTTTTTGTATTTTTCTTCTTGGACTTTCAAAACTAAAATAGATTGAACTACAACTAACTATCTTGCTGAAATGAAAATGCGGAATTGAAATGAAAACAGTAAAGGACTAATCTATTTTGCTCAAATGAAATTGCAGGAATGAAATGCTAGTCTATGCTTGCGGAATTGAAATGCTACTCTACACTTGCAAAAATGAAATTGCGGAATTGAAAAGCTAATCTATGAAAGCGGGAAATGCTAATCTACTTTTGCATAAACGAAATTGCATAATGGAAATGAAATAAACTACTTAGCAGAAGATTGTAGTGGAAAATAGAAGAAAAGCGACAATCACCAATACGCTGACGCTTCCCCGGCAACGACGCCAAAAAGATGGTGGGCTCCAGTATTGTAGCAATAATGCTACAACTCCTGGAACTCCCTTCTTTAATTTTATCAACCCGGTAGTTCGTAACAAACTTGGAAGCGACAATGCTGTATGCACAAGTACTAGCTCTTGCCGCAGCTGTCACTTGGTCAGCTGGCACAAGTCCGCTAGGGGCTCAAGCCAACTTCTATGAGCTCTTAGAAGAAGCTTTTTAACTGATGGACGGAAGCTAACTCAAAGGAAGCTAATCTACTTGCGGAAAGAAACTAAAAGCCAAAAAGAAACACAAACCCTAGCAAACCCTAATTCTACCAGCTAGTCCTACCGATGCAAAGGAGAGCATGCAAACTACCGAAAGAGATGCCATTACTTCGAAGAAGGTAAAATGCATGTGTCTAAGTTATCACTATCTGAAGAAAACATCTTTTTGTATTTTTGTTTAAGTTATTAGAATTATCATGCATGTGCTTTTAACTGGCTTTTCACTGTGCAGGGGTGGATCAAGGAGGAGAAATGCTTGGAAAAGGTTGGGAAGACTCGGAGAGGGTCTAAGGGATCCCTATCATCCTTTCAGAGAGTTTCACAAAGTCAGGATGCCATGCAACCGTGTTTATGAACTTCTACAGGAAGTCTGCAGGGGTTTCTACAGGAAGTTCTGTAATTCTTCTACAGGATGTTTCGTGATTGGGTTTTTGACTGATAGGTGAGTGGGAGAGAATGCATGAATGGGTAGGGAGGTCGGGTAGGGGCCTGGAATGACCCAATGACCGAGGGATGAGGTGATGAGAGGGTGTGGAAGTCTAGCTTGCATCAAAGAAGGTTTAGGCAATGGAAAGGCAAGAAGGTAGGGTTACGTGGCAAAAGAGCAGATGGGAGATGAGGAAACAGACTTGGTGATGGAGGAGCTGATCTGGACGAGGCTCAGATGAACGAGGAGGTGATGAAGGTGCCCTGCATAGTGTTTACCTGATCAAACCAACTACGTCTTGCATCCAATCAAAATATTAGATGATCTATCTAACAGTTTAATGAGATCAGTGAACAGCAACCTTATTCATGACAAGAATCACAGACAGCTTGTGAACAAAACATTATCAAAGAGATATAAACGCATGACTAACTCCTACCAATCCATCCTAAACATAAAAAGCTACTTCAACCATCAAAAAGCAACCTAAGTAACAAAGCACAAATTAAATCTAAAGAGCATATTTTATTTTAAGAATGCAACGAACACACATAAAGATAAACAAGGGAGGTACTGGGCGCTTGAGATGGGCCCAACCCCAAGAGCTACAGCCTCCCAAGAGAGATTTAGAGCTGGTGCAAAGCTGGATTCATCTTTATTAATCAAGAATGAAGAGTTACATCAAAACTGTCCACAAGGAGAGCTTGAGAATGAGCTGAGAGCAAAGCTAGTCTATTGCCTACAAATCGAATTACAAAATGACTACAACAAGGCCATGAAATGACTAACTACTAGCTACTATCTATTGGCTAACTAGCTAACATCCACTGGCTACCCTGGCTAACCAAAATGAGGCCCTAAGCCTTCTTATTTATACAAATTGAGGACTCAACAGTCCTCCTAAACTTTAGGGACTCGGCTGCCCAAAACTTGGAGTTAACAGCAGTCCTACTTGACTTGCTTGGCTGCCCTTGTGCTGATTGATTCGGTGGCCTTTGAACTCCGAGCTGATGGTGGAAAATTCGAGGTAAGGGCCCATAAATGAAGGGGACACCTTCCTACAAATCCTCTCCCTTGTCCTCCCACGAATTTGGCTGCCAAGTGCTCATTAAGACCTTCAATTTTGTCTCCAAGTTGACCAAAAAGGCTACACAAAGCACCCATTAGACTTGTTGGCATAATGACTAACCAAATTCACTCTATTAACATAAATATAATCAAAAACATGCAATAAACTAATGAGAATGGTGGATTAAGTCAAATTAGGAGGTTGAATGAGCCCAAATAATTGTCCATTTTTGGGGCTCATCAGCAGGGCCACCTGATATGGCGGGCTCTGTTAACCCTACCCCCACTTGCCACATAATATAAACCTTATATAAGTATTTGTGCCATTGTAATATAAATCAAACCCGTGGTTCAATAGTTAATGTTTTGTGATGTGATTTTGGAGGTCGTGGGTTCAAGCCCGACCTTGGATTTTGACCTCTGACCTTGTTGACTTTGACCTTTGCATTAACCGCCACACGTCTTGCTGAGAGACTACCACTTGGTCTGCATAGGCCCATCCTTTTTTTTCTTTTGAAGAAAAACTTCAGAACACGTTTTCTCCTTCATACAGAGGCAATTTTACAAACTAAATATACCACTAGAATCAATGCGACGAGCTCTTCGACTTGGCGCTGGTTTCATGAGCATATGAGACTATAATTTCTTGAGCATTTTGATGATCCTCCTAGAACACAAGAGAAAGAAATATACCATAAAAATTTCCTCATGTACCATTAAGTGAACTGATGATCAATATACTCAACACCAATAGATGCATCATAAATGTTACAACTTTTTAAAAATTACTACATAAACAATCAGAATAGCTACAATGCAGCATAGTTCCTACCTCTACTATTAATTAAGTGGGGTCCACATTTCCATCTCTGCACATGCTTCCTCCACATAGCTTCCCTCACACAACCAACTCCACACAACTTCCTTCACATTGCTACTTCCGCATATGCTTCCTCCACACAACTCCACATAACTACCTCCATTTGTCCCAATGATAGTTGTGATTACAATGCCATTGACCGTAATCTCTAAAAGTCATCTGCAACAGGTAACAAGGAATTGCTGCTAATTAAGTGGGGTCCACATTTCTATCTCCGCACATGCTTCCTCCACATAGCTTCCCCCACACAACCACCTCTGTACAACTTCCTCTAGATTGCTACCTTCACACAACCGCCTCTGCACATCTTCCTCCTAATAGATTTTTTCGCATACACTCTGGGCTAGACTCCACTAGTGCGAGTAGCTATGCTACATCCTACCCTATTTTCCCACCCTACTTGCTTGTGAATGATTGCTACAATTAGCATTGTTTCGCAGTGAAAGCTCCACCACCATGCATGTATAATATTTATTATTAACCTGCTAAAGATGAAAGCTTTTCAGTTTCTTTGTTCTGCAAACAAAGTTCCCTTATTATAATTTTCCAGATTACAAAAACTATGGCAGAAAACTGATCTAAGAGCCTGATTTTTGCATCTAGAATATACAATAAGCAATGATGCATCTAGGTAAATACCCAAAAAGCATGAAATTATTTGTCAATCAGGCCACATAAATCATATACAATGTATCATTTCCACTCTTTAATGTATTACAAAATAACTATAATGTCAAGCTCCTTTTAGAAATGATACTTTTAATTTTCTCATTTTTTAATGATTTATGCATTTACCTAGGATATGATCGCCTTAGTTTTTAATGTATAAATAGACTCTATGAAAAGCTCTGCACAAGAAGAGCTCCGTACACTGCTTGTCCATTGTGCGGAGGAAGCTTTCAAGCTTTCATTGTGTATACCTCAACTCCATGAAACAACACTCCGCACAATGAAATATTCTTGTACAAGGAAAGTTGTTGTGCGGAAAGATGGGTATGTGTAGGAGAATGAGGATGCTTAGGGAACTTTATTTGGCAAGGATGAAATTAATGTTAAAATATTTCCCTATACATAGCATTTACTATATGAAGGATGATGTATGTGTGGAGAGAAGTTGTGTAGATCTCTAATTTTAGAGCTATGAATCTTTGTGGAGGATGGGTTATGTGCGAGAGAACATAATAATTAATGTTGTTAATTTTCATTGTGAAAATATTTTACTGTGTAGAGGTCACGGTTTATGCGGGAAAATGGGTGGTGCATAGGGAAATTAATGTTAAAATATTAATGTTAATATGTGAGATTTTTGTGCACAATGGATTTGTTATGAAATGTTGTACATATGCATTTGTGTTATATTGGAAGTATATGAGTTTTCTATTTATCTAAGGATAAACATCGAGATGATAAAAAATCTGGAAAACGGGGTATGTGCAGAAGAACAGGGGGTTTCATGAGTGCTCTGATAGTGTGTTATTTCTATGAGCATTGGTATTAGGACTGAATCGGGGTATGTGTGGGAGAAAATAATAATTAATATTACTATGTTTGATTGTGTGGATAATTTACTATTTATTTAGTAGGAACGAAATTATGATAGGGTATTTTTAGGAGAATCGGGGATGCATAGGGAAATTAATGTTAATATATTATTATTATTATGTTTCATTGTGCAGAGCTTTGGCCATGGGGAAGATGGGGTATGTATTTTGATTTCCCGAATAAATGCTTATTTTAGCCTGAAAGGAAAATAGACAACTCTACAAATTAAGTTGCATAAATATTTTGAAATTAAGTTACCGAGAACAAAGCGACAACTAAATCAATAATAAAAATAAATGTCATGCATGGAAATTAATTTTATTATTTCCGAATTTAGGAAAAATTTCTTCTAATGTTCAAAAACTTGAAGAAGGATTGACACAATTCACAATTA
Organism: Pinus tabuliformis; assembly: GCA_031772625.1. Taxonomy (NCBI): domain Eukaryota; kingdom Viridiplantae; phylum Streptophyta; class Pinopsida; order Pinales; family Pinaceae; genus Pinus; species Pinus tabuliformis. Next base: position 764,613,703 of record CM062804.1, on the reverse strand, counting down.
GGCTATAGAAGCTATTCTAAATTGATTTGATTTATTAACAAAGAAAAAAAAACTTACAATTATCTAAATTATTACCTATCCTCGACATCAAAAGCGATGGGGGCTTCATTAAATTCTGGCTCAAGCTAAGAAGGCAGGGGGGTCTTGTTTAATGGCCATGATATTATCATCCCTTTCATCAGCATCTTCCTCAACATTGACATCATCTACTTCAGCCAAATTTTCCAGACAAAAACTCATATTTTGTTTGCCTATTGCAGATGCTTCATCTTCATTTCCAATATCACCATTTTCTGATTTATAAGGTTGAAATGGACTCATGGTTTATATTGAATCATTTAAGCATGCTTTGAGACCAAATTGACAAGAAATTCTAAAGAAATAGCTATTCTAGGTAAACAATTACTGAGCTCTTTTTCTACAACTCCATAATCACACTCCATAAACTTCAATATGTGTTACACTTGCTAATAAAGTTGGTGAATTATGATTCTAATCCCTGACTCTATGTTTGAAAAATTTCTCTAGCAATGTAAATAAGTGGTTGAATTTTAAGTTTCTTTTAATTTAAGCCTCTATCTTTGCCGTTAATGCCAACTTTGAGTCTAGACACTATAAATGACGCATGGGTGACAAAAAAGGGGTACAAAACAAAATTTATGTCGTCGGCGCATAATTAATTTAACTATGAATAAATTTCGAATTAGTATTACGATGTTTCCTTTTGTGAAGTTTTCCTTGTGAAAATATTTTACTGTGTGGAGGAGGGGTAATTTGCATGAGAAAGGGGGCACAGATAGAAGATTAAATTTAAACTATTTTTCGTTTAAATTTTTTAAATATTTAGCTATGTGAAACCAAGGATGTGTGCAGGATGAGATATGTGTGAGAGAATGAAGGTGAAGAGGGAACTCTATAACTTTAATCCTTAATGTAATGAAAGCTCCTATAGTATCATCGTGGTGCAGATACAATAATCAAGGTAAATAGAAAAATACTAGATAATGGGTCATACAAATTGATTAATGTAAGGTTGTTCTAGTTTGCATTGAGTCTACAATAAAAGGTTTGATTTAGTTTGCGAGTTTCAGAGATATTTCATTCTGCGAAGTTTTCTCTTCGCTCGGTACAACATTTAGTAAATTATTTAACAATATTTAGAATTAAAATATTACCAATAATATATAATTGCAGAAATATTTTGAATTTTAGTTAGTGAGAGAAAAACAATAGTTAAATCAGTAATAAAAATACATGGAAACTAATTTTACGTTTTCTATAGTAAAAGATTTGATTCGGATAACATATTTATGGAGGAGGGAGTTGCGATGACGAGGGTTTCTGAAAATGTTGTATGTGCCAGAGCGTTTCCTCTTCCCAGTGATCTAGGTCACAAGGAAGGATTTAGGATGGGAGCTCGTAGTCTCCACAACACACTAGAGGAGGGAGCTACATCCCATGTCAAACAATAGTTCTCCCAAAAATGCCAATATCTCTTAGACGCAAAAAGTTTCTTTCATTGGAAAAGAACAATCACACTTTCTTTGGATCTAATTTTTATCCATGAAGAGGGCAAGATATTATCAGATCGGTTCACCCAGAAGAAAGAGCAATCACCATTTTCATCAAAACTGGAAGTTTTTCCTGGATTTGGGCTTACCTTTTACAGATCCATGGATCTGGAGATAAAATACAAATCAGGGTCTTCTAAAACATCTGATGGATGGTTGAAGATTGTGCAAAGAAAATGCGTAACAAAGGATTGGGCTGAGAAAACAGAAATCCAATGCATAACAGAGCTTGAGGAGGTGATGGAGAGGGATTTTTCTGATCTTAACTTGGTTTTAGCTAAACGGCTCTATTAGCATCCATACCATGAATTTGGAGTTTTTGCATGGACCACATTTGGCCCTGGTTGGATCCTCTCCCTGGAAAAATGCAACATTATCCCCATATCTGCCAAAGATCCAACAGATACAGACACCCAGTCGATCGAATGGGTAATTTTCTGGTCAGATCTAGAGTTTAGAGTATGTCTGTGAGATATATTACTCCAACTCACAGACCTGGAACATTGAGAAAGGAATACAAGGGAAGCACTATCGAGAGTATGGGGAACACGTAATCTCCAATAGACTTTCACAGCTTACGAAGATCTTGGCACCATAATGGAAATTGGACACAAGAAATGGACAGAATTGATGTATGCCTGACTGCAAAGCCTCCATGACCCTGATCTAGTGAATCAAGGAAGAGATTGGATACCAAGCTACCTAGATCTAATAGAAAAAGATCTTTTGGAAGAAGATCAATCCCTTTCTCAGACAGATCTACCCCATACTGATCTGGATCTGCTTCAAATCTTCATCAAAACACTTGTTGATGGTGTTGGACCCGCCAACATGTCAAGGGGATCTCCCCGTAAGAAGTCCCAATTAGACCTTAGACCATTTGGTGAAGGATTCACAGCAGTGGGTCGTAAGGTAATGCCTTGACCACGATGTACCATAGAGGCAAGTAAGATAACTTTGTCAGTAGCAAGGGTGTGACTAATGCAGTGAGTCAAGGAAGGTGTATGAGAGGTTCGAACACTTCGAAGGGGGAAGGAGGTGAAGGTGGGTTCCAGGTTGAAAGGGATCAATCCCAACTCAGCTAAGAACACACAACACAAAGTACATGCACAAATTTCGGTGGAGCAGTCCACTCGGACGTGGTAATCACATCATACAAGGTAACATAACATGCACAACACTCACGGATCAGTCTAAGACAAGTGTGATGGTTGTTATAGCAAGGTTCAAGTGAAAGACCTCTCTGATGTCTGGCAAAGCAGTAGACATGGACGGTGATAGCATTAAAAACATATGCAACAAATTAACAACAAGATTCATATAATTTCATGTGAATCAATTCATACACAAGTACGTAATGTAAACAACACATATCATTAAAGCAACCAGAGAATTCCAACTACAGTAACGACATATGCATGAAAATGTGTTGGCTCTTATTATATAAAAAAGTGTAAGTTAAAATCATACAATACATCCATGTAAACCTACTAGCCCCAAGAGTGGAATGTTACAACCACATCTGTCAGCTCCTCCAAAGAGATGTACTAGTTTTGTGCAGTGGAGAAGCCAAGGAACATTACAATACTATCCAAGGCTTCTTCAAGATAGTCTTAGTAGAAGCTTGGCCGACCAAAAGCCCATGCAATGAGTTATGAGGGACTATTTATAGCAAAGGGTGGGGTGACCCTTGACATTCCCTCTTTGTGATAGTTCATCTACCCTCATGACTCTTCACCTACTCTATGATTGTTACATCCAACAGTTGACACTCAACTTATAGTTGACATGACTCAACATTACAATGCACATGTACTCATGTGAGACAACATGGCTTGAGCAAGCCTTGCAAGACATCACTAACACTCAATCCGCTACGGTGAGACCAACTCTTTGACATGCTTGTGATGGTGAAGTTGGTGAGATGATGCCAAGCTTGGTTGTCTGTGATGGTGTGCATGTACCTCATGGTGACATCTTGCTGAAGCGAACTCTTGCCTCCGTTGCAAATAGTGCATTGGTTCGACCCCTTCATCCAACTTGTCTACTAACATGCACATGGTCTTCTTAGGTACGGTTGAATCAGAAACACACTGATTCATAGTGTATGTACTGATCTTCAAGTGTGTGTTGGTGGTCATGCGCATCAACTTGCCGAAGTACATGTTCAGCTCCAGTTGGACTTTCTTATTGTCTTCGCCTTGGTGAGCATGTCTACTCTGTGTCAGCTGTTGGGATGGATCCTTAACTTGTATGGGTGCAGTTTCATCCGTGAGTGCATGTTGCACCCACTGCTATTCCTGTTCCTATTGCAACTCATTCGTCTGTCTGTGCAGCTTTATGTTCTTCCTCAGTTGCTGCTTCAGCACATGCAACTCCTTCTTTGTTACATCTTCTGCCTTCGCGGGATATTCATGTCGTGTCATCACTTCATAGCCTGAGTCTCCAAAGTTGCTTTCATTATCAGTGGATTTGCTTGATCTTTCAACTTTGTTCTGCCTCTGTGTTGTCAACAACCTTCCTCTTGCATTCGCTGCATTCAGTATGCTGCCTTCAGCTGATGTTCATGATGCTTCTTGATATGATGTTGCTGTTGTCATATCTTGATGTCCTTGTATACAAACAACTTGATGTCTCCATGGGTAGGCAAGTCAATAGACACTTGATTGACTACATCCCCAAGTGTGCTCTATGTTAGCTACCTATACCAATAGGTTTCATTTCTCATGATTGGCAGGGGAAGTGCCAATATGATCTACTTTGAGGATGCAAAGATCTCATATTTTGGGTGAAAGACACATATCTACAGTTGGTTGATGTGGTCCTACTTCTGAATGGGTGATCCAACAGTCTAAGCTGGGTCATGCCATGTTTCAATTTTGTGTTGTAGATTAGAGAAAAAAATCTGTCCAAACAGTTCAATCTTGGCAGATAAAGTAGTTAGGTAGAAAATGAAGGTTCCCAACTATTTAATCTGGGGCCTTGGAAGCAATAAGGCTAGCTTTAGATAGAAAATCAAAAGAAAAAGCCAAAAGAAAAGAAAAGGCACATAAGGGTTTGCAAGTCCAAGTGCACCCTCTTTGGAGTAACAAAAAATGCTAGGCAATAGAGTGGGTAGGTAGGTGGGGTTGCAGAAGCATGATTTCCTTTATGTCACTGGCCCAACCAAAGGGAAAACATGGTGCCAGTGCAGGTCTCTTATTCAGCAGTTTTTGCAGCAACTCAATGAAGCATGTCTAACTTCCAGATTATCCCCCATCACATTCATTGCTAACATCCCAATACTACCTATGTTCATGAAAGAAGTCAAACTCTTTTGTTGATTCTTGTTTCTTTAAAAGCCACATTTCTAGTGTAAAATTCTTTTCATTTTGATCTACTTCCTAAACTAAGTTGATTCCATATAAAAATTAGTGTTTTTCCCCCTTCATCCACCTCTTCCACTCATATTAACTCCTAATTTCCTAGTTATTTAACTCCCTATATTCCCTTTCCCCTATTATTAGGATAATCCTATAGAACAAATCCCAAATATGTACATATTCCCTCCCCCTTGGCATTATAGCCATATGCTTGAATATTGGAAAATCATGCAGGAATAAAGTCTGCTTGCATGTGGTTGTATGAAGTCAGGGATTAAATTGACCTCTGGTCAGTTTGATAACCTAAGCTATACCCCTTTTCCCTTTACAACCCTTTGAAATCATTTACCCACTCTACTTGCAAAAGCCCTGTAAAAACCCACTTTTACCCCTTATCCTAAGTTTGCTGTAATGCGCATTTCAACACATAAAACACCAAATAAACCCATTTTTTCGTTTTATCCAAAGTCTATTTGCAAATGCGCACTTTTACAAAAAGCATTGAAAAAACCATAAAACCCGCCAAAGTCTAGAGGTTCCACCTGGGCACACATTTCCAGAAAAACTATAAAATATGCCCCGCCCGCTGCCGTATTGTCCGGCCACCTTATTGACCCGTCGACCGTCGGATCTAGGCTTTCCCATTCGACGGCCCTCATCCATATCGGGTCGGCCCCGACGACCGAATGTTACCTCCCGAGAAACTGTCAGAGGTTGACATCAGGCCTCGACGCGCCCCCAAATCTTATCGGGCCACCCTCTGACAATACCGCGACCGTATTAAGAGCGGTCCGAGCAAACCACTTACCGCTTATTGTTTACCGCTTATCCCGTCACGCCCATGTCATAACCACTCAGCACCGTGTCAGCGCCCGGCCCGCCACTGCTCCGACCTGTCCACCACCTCACCAGTCCCCGTGGACCACTCACAGGCCGCCACGTCACCCTTCCGTACCCGACCCCACCTGATGACGTCATGCTCACATCATCCATAAAAAGCGCCAATAACCCAAAAATTCCATATTTTTGCCAAAAATCGTAGTTTTTGTCATTTTTGAAAAAGAACTATTGCTTCGCTCTGCATGCATATTACGACCATTTCATCGCCAACCTGCAGATTTCGACTTGGAGACCGTGGGCGCCTGCAAATTCACCTGCTTTAGTCACCATTGCCAAAGCTTTACCAGGTATTTATTCAAGTTTCCCCTCTGCACCTGGTTTCGTGCATAATTCACCAAAGCTAGCTTAGAAAGAGTGAAAAACAGTGTGTTTGCCAGCAAATCCCCGACGACCAGCATTCATTTCAGTTGTAGGATCTAAATTCACCTGCAAAGTCCGCACTTAGCCAAGTTTTCATAAACTCACAGTCAGTCCGCGCATTCGTGGACTTGAAACCTGAGCTGCACTAATTCACCGAGAAAACAGTGGTACTAGTCCCAGCACTTGCTCATTTATCTCTCTTTGGAGCATTTCGATTGTTCTCGCCACAATTTACCCAGTTCTTTCCTTGCAAATTGCCTCACTCTTGCAAAAAATACCCCTCTGTGTTGCTTTGTCCAGTAGAGCAAATCCTTGTACAACTCAGAGTACTATTTAACAATGGAAACACCAGTAGCATTAAATGTCCCACCTCTGAATGCCCCACACAGAGAGTTAGAGTGGAAAGCCCTGGGTGATACAGATTATCAGATGACAGAGACATTCTCAATGAATTCAAAATTTAACATTCATATGCTAAATGAGTTAAAGGCTCAACACCTCAGTGGAGCTAATATTTTAGGGATTTGGGACTCCAATTTGCCCATTTTTAACCTTCCTCAAGTCATTGTCCTTCCAGACTTGATCCATAGATGCTGTGAAAAATATGATCCATGTCAAAGAGCTGTTCTCAGTCCCACAGGTTCAGTCTTGTTCAATATCACGCCTGAGGCCATAAATGAGATGCTGCACTTTCACACTGCAAAGCCACTAACTCCTCTCTCTATGATGGACTTATTAAAGAAGGAGGGCAAGCTGTCCAGTGCCCAGGTCATCAAGATTAATCAGTTATTTATTCAGCCAAGCTCTGAAGCTGTGAGAACACCTCCTATTGGAAATCCATACCTCAATGACTTGGGCAAAATGCTTGTGGACTTGATCAGTTATTTCCTGGGGTACAGGGGAATTGAGGATGTTGATGACACTATTATGGCCATGCTGTCCATATTTTCCCCTGGAAAGCCTCCTGCTGTCCAGTATGATTATGCTACATACATTGCCAATAAGATTCATGAGCAACTGATGAATCTAGAGAGGGAGAAGGTGTTCAGATACACCTCATACATCTATCATTTGTTCTTATTTTATCAACCTGACAGTTTCCCTATTCCTCTCAAGAAACTTGATGCCCAGGGAAACCCAAGGTCTGTAGTATTTCGGACTTCAGTTTTTCATCACACCTCCTGTTCACCATACACGTATTGTGAATTCATAGACCTTTTCATCCATCCAGCTATGACCTTGTTATATGGTGTCCCTCCTCCAAGATTGATCGATGAGATGCAAAGAATACTCCAGCTCTCAAAGGCCTACAGCATTGGTGATTGGTACTTCTACCAACACCATACAGTAATCAGAATATATGGCTGTGAGTTGGACCCTTATAGGCTGCCAAGATATGTCCCTATGAGACTCTTTGCCTTGGAGTATTTCAGGCAATTTGGAAATGCAGACCAGGTCCATTTCCATAGTAAAAACAAGAAGGTGCAACTAAAGGTCAGGAACCAGCTAGGCCCATTTCTTTACAACAAAAGGGAGGAGGGATGGAAGGAAGCAGATATGATCCTAGAGAGCCTCCAATTAGAAACCAGTTTCCGCTGGGTACCTTATGACCCTAATCATTTCATTTCTCTCAGGAGGGTAAAACATAAACTGGGTGGCTATGCTCGCATCAGATTGCCTCACATTGAAAAATATGACAATTTACTAAATTGGAAAGAGGGCACTCTAGAAGAGGCAATCACTAGAGAGAAAATGCTACAAAGAGAGGCAAAGAACATTGAGAAAGAGGCTGACTTGGAAACTTGTGGGCAGGTTTCCTCCTCCTATCAAAGGCAACTTGGAGCAGCTGCCTCATCTTCTACAGCCCAGCAGCAAGCAGCTAGAACTGTTCATCAGGTGTCAAGCAAGGGTAAAGAAAAGCAGATGGAGTAGGAACAGCCACCTCCTACAAAAGAACAACAAAAAGAAGAGCATCCAGTGCAGCAAGAACAAACAGTTGAGGCCCCAATGTCCACTGGGCAACAGACTCAAGAAACTGTGCCTCCTAGGCAGGAAACGACAGTGGAGGCCTCGGTGCTCCAAACTCCTCAGAATGAAGACAGAAACTGAAAGAGGGATAGAGAGCAGGAGACTCCCCTCACCACATCCACAACTCAAGGGGAGAAAAGGCAAAGGATGAATCCATTTTCTGAAGAAGAGATGCCCATCGGACAATCATTGGGCATGGGCCCACCAAGCATGGAGGCATCTGCCAGTTCCTTTCAGCAGGAACAAGAAAGAATAATCGGAGGAGAGATCAGCTCCTCAAGTCAGCAAAGGAGAGCCGAAACAGGCATCAAGCAACAATTCATTGACATAAAAAAGAGAAATGAGCCACTCAGGCTCCAGATCTATAATCAACTGCTTAAAATGGCCCCTACAAATCAGCAGAGGCTTATGTCAGCTTATGACATAAATGAGGGAAAATGACCATGAGTCATTTCATGCCAACCATGCTGCAGCCACAGTCAGCTGCAGACTATATAAGGACCAACCTTGAGGTTCTTGCAAAAGACATCCACCCTATGGATCAAATAGAACTTCACAAGAAAATGGGTGAGATGGTGTATTCAACACTTGCAGATAAGACCTTCTTGGCACATAGGTTGGAAAATAGCCTGAACAATACAACCGCCCAACTTGAATTGGAGAAGGCATCCTCTCAGGCCAAAGACAACAGGATAAGGTCTTTGGAGGATATAATCATAGAGCTTGGGCATGACCCAAAGGACCCTAAAGCTATAAAGGAGCTGCTAAAGATAAGAGATTCAGACATTGCAGCTCCAAGAAAGATGATATAGATCCCAGCAACTCTTCACCCTCAAACAGAGGAGGTTGCCCAGCAAAGAAAGGACCAGGATGTATCAACATTGCTGGTAACACTGCATAAACAACTTGTCCAGACAGAGGAAAAATTGGTAGAAACAGAGGTTGCATTGCAGGCAGCCCTACAGCAGAAAGAAGGAGGCCAAACATTTCAGCCCCCTCCGCAAGTAATCAACCTTGAGGAACCCCCTCAAATTGTCACTCCTCCTACAGTGCAGATAGTTGAGACAGCTCCATCAACATCAGCACCAGCACCAACATCAGAGCAGGCTCCAAGCCTTGACATGCAGAAGCTGATGAATGAGATTCAAGCCCTGGAAGCCCAGATGGCAGAGCTAAATGAAGCCAAGGAGAATTTAGCTAAGCTGAATGAAAAATATGACAAGTCTAAGCAAAATGTAGCTGAAAAAGGAAGAGAAATAAAGGCTCTCAAGGAGAAGAAAAAGGAGCTGGAGAAAGAGCTCACCCTTGACAAGGTTGTAGCTGAAATCATGACAGTTTTATGGGCCAACATTGGCCAATCAATAACAGATCAATGGCAGTATATAGAGACTATTCATGAGCAAATGGAGCTCATAGGCAAAGCACACAGGGAAGTCCAAAGAGCAAGAGCATCTCTAGGCAATATGCCTGAGATAGCCAATAGAATAATCAACGTTCTCAATAACTGCACAGGTCCTCAGCTGGCAGCAATAGGGATCCCCAATAGAACTGAAACCATCCTGCTGATAAAGAGGGTCCTCACATTAAGAAGCCTGGTACAAACATTGGATAGAAGAAGCCAGGACATGCAAACAGAAGTAAACAAATTCATGGATAAGTTTGCAGCATTACAAAGCAGAGGCCTTCCTGGCTTATTGAACAACGTAGGGAGGCTACTATCACATGAGAATTATGCCAAAAGGGTGAATACTTTTGCTACCAATCAGATCACTGCAGGATCAAGTACCTCAGAAGAAACAGGGCCAGCATCTGGGCAAAGTCTCTATGACAGAGTAGAGAACTTATTTTTTATTATGAATGAGATCAAACATTTGTTTGAAGTGCCTCCAAACTTCTACAAATATACAGAGGCAGATGAAACCTTAGATGCAATTTTGAGACATCAACTGCCTACACAGGAATGGTGGACCAAAATGATACAGTTGTTACTGTAAACAAGAGGCTTTCATCAAGTTTTTTCATCAAAAAAATATAATTCATCATGTTCAGAAAAATTTGATGCATTCAGTATGTCTGGAGAAGAATGGACTGAGCCAGCTCAGCAAACCAATTCGGCCACTAAAGCAATACTGACAGCTACAGATGACAGGGCCGAGAAAGCTACCGCATGACAAAGCCATAAAGACACATCATTCAGCATTAAAGCAGAACGCTCAACCGACTTAGTAGCCTCCCAAAGGTCAAAGAACTTCTGACAGAATTAAAGAGTATTCATTTTGTATTTAGAGCAGCAATAACTTCCTATTCTGCTAGTTGGTGAGCGTATTTATTTATCAAGTGAGTCAGCGGTTCAGATATTTTTGTATAACCGATTGTATATATTCCCCCTCGCAGAAGCTTGCAGGGGTGGTTGATTTTCTCTTCAGGAGATACTATGCTGTAAATTTTCAGAGTTTTAATACAACAAAGCTGATGGAATTTCAAAATTTCTGTGTTTTCTGATGCGTTTTGGTGTGCTTACTGAATGCTACAGGATTCCTGCGTATTTCATGGAACAATAAGTTTCTTTAACCTGTTCGTTATGTTTGTTATTTCCTTCATAAATCATTCATGTTCTGTGTTTCACAATTTAATGGCAAAGAAAAAGAATACTTTCAGGATTTATTCATAAGAATACCCAGAACTCAATCTATGCTATTATGTATGTTTTCCTCAGTTATAGTTATAAGAGTGTGATTCTTAATTGCTGTGCTTCCAAACTATACCTTTCACAGTGATTATCGTTCAAGAATTCAAACTTGCTCCTGGTCAATACATCTCTTTCTCACATCACCAACTTAGTGGAAATTTCTTAATTGCCTTCCACTGGTTAAACAAATTTCATCATTACAATTTCAAGTTTGTCTCATGAAATATTTAAATGGCCCTGTTGTTTCAACAATCCCACTCAACACTTCAAACAACCTGTAACCACAGACTCCATTGCCCAATGGTCTAAAACTGTCTGAAGATATCACCTTAAGTACTGAAAGACATCATTCAACCAAAATTTTCAAACCAAACCCTCACCTCATATCTAGCCTAAGATTCTTAAGAACAAAGTTAAACAGTCAAAGAGAGAGTCCTCTCTTATTACAGGTTGGCTAGAACCTGTGATCCAGAGTTTGGTCAGTGGTTACCCCGGTCGTATTCCCTCAGGAGTCAAAGGGAACAACCTGGGTGTTAACATAAATGGCGACTCCGCTAGGGACCTGGAAGAACTTTGCAACCTCCTATCTGATTCTTAATGCTGTAGATAAAGCCTAAGTGACAGCTAGATAGCCTTAGAAACTACCTCTGCTTTGCATTTGCAGGAGTATATAAAAGCTGCCTCAGTCAATCTTTATTCAGTATTAGTTTTCATATAGTTGTGCTATAACTGATCAGTCCTTGTCAAAAGATCACTACCTCCTTAGAAATTATCATAAAGAAAGTTATAGAAGCTGGCTCCTAAGAAGAAAACTCGTTACATAAGATCAAACCCAGATCCTGATCCAGCACCTGAGTTTCAAAACCCAAACTTGATTGCAAGAATCCTCAAAAGACACAAATGAGAAGGGACTTTATCAGATTCAAGTTCTGAAGTAGGTCTCCAAACCGACATTCCAACCCCTGCTAAGGCTTCTCTACATCCTCATACAACTGGCCCACAATCTCCTAGCTCTTCATCCACTTCACAAGGTATCCTTTCAACCACTCCATCAACTACACACACCCCTTTCATCCCACTTCCTCCACTTGTCCCATTCATCCCTGTTTTCCCTATTGTCCCACCAAACATGGCTAATAGATATGCCCCACTGCAGTTACCAGCCAATCCAGCTCCTATGCCTCAAGAGTACCAAAGCAAGATCTCATACTTTGATGGTACTGGCTCTTATCCAGCCCTTCAACATACTAAGAAAATGCAGGACTACTTTGAAAACTATGAAATAGATGATGATGGGGTTAGAATGAAAATTTTTGTGCAAAGCCTAACAGGGGATGTAAGAACATGGTTTAGGTCACTTACAACAAACTCAATAGCTTACCCTGAAGCCCTCTATCAAACATTTATCAACAGATGGGAGAAGAAGAAGGATCCACTTCATATTTTATCCGAATACAATACAATTAAAAGAGGTCCACAAGAAACTGTCCTGGACTACTGTGCTCGGTTTAACAATGTCTACAATGCTATTCCCCAAAATCTTAGACCCCCACCGGATCTGGCCCTATATACCTTTCCTGATGGGTTTGATTCAGATATGGCATATCAATTAAGGGAAAGGGATCCCCGAACTTTAGCTGAAATGCAAGATATAGCAGTAAGTGTAGAAGCTAACTTGATAGCCAAGAGAAATATGACAAGAACTGAGAGAAAGACTACCTTTAAAGAAGAGCCTTCAGGCTGGGATCAAAAACTGGATGCAATAATCACTGGTATGCAGAGATTAGGTGACAGAGTTGAATCAGTTGAAAGGAAGTCATCATGGGAAGCACCACAGAATAATCCTATTAGGAATCCCAATTTCAGAAGAAACCAAAATCCTAATGTTGGTAAAGCGAATTCTGAACCAGAGATTAGACCTCCATTCCAAGAAAATTATACAGAAGCATCCACTTCTAATGAACAGATAGATGACACCCACATTAACCTAATGGGCCTAAATGATGATCAACAAGTTTTTCTGAGTCAAGAAGATCATAAGGATGATGACATTAAGCAGTTCCAAACCAAGTCAGGTGAGTCATTCGACTTTAAACAAGGCTATGACACAGCTGTTTATGAAGTTCATAAGCAATACAAGCTAAGGAGCAGAACTATAAATGTGACACAGCCTGAGAAAACAAAGGACACTCCATTGCCTAAGAAAACCCTTACCACAGAGCCAATTGACAAAACTGATTCAATTACAAATGAAGTAACAGTTGAAGAAATAACTGAAGCATCTTCCCCAAATCAACAGTCAATGGCTACATCCCCCTTGCAGCCTAATCCAAGCATTACTTCCCAAAAGATGAGAAAAAAGGACAAGCCTCAAGATCAGAGTGAAAACCAAGAAGTAAATTTGAACAACAAAGAAAGGGTTGTCAACCACAATACCAAGGTCCAATCTGAAAAACCCTTTGACTTAGAAGTTGAAATTGGCAAATTGAAGATAGCCATTCCTCTTTCAGAGCTAGCCAAGCATGACATTTACAAACAAAAAATCAAAAAGTCCCTTCAACTTACCCATAATAAAGATGATGTCAATGTGTTGGATGATACCCTAGAACTACTTTTCGGTCCAGAGGTTGATGGAAAGAAAGCAGTTATAGGGATCTTACCTTTTTATGTCAGCTTGCATGTTCATGATAAGATATTACACAATGCAATGTTTGATTCAGGTGCCTCTCATAATCTTATGCCTAAATCAGTAATGGAGAGACTTAACCTAGACATTACAAGACCATATAAGGACCTATTTTCATTTGACTCCAGCCAAGTTAAGTGTTTAGGTTTGATAAAAGATCTATGTGTATCCCTTGTCCAGTATCCAAACAAAACAATCTTAATGGATGTTGCAGTTGCTGATATCCCACCCAAATATGGAATGCTGTTATCAAGATCGTGGGGGGCTAAACTCCAAGGTTCCCTGCAATTAGACATGTCATATGCCACCATCTCAGTCTTTGGTCAACCCAAGAGGCTATATAGAGAGTCACTTATGAAATACATGGTGAGCAGTGAAGAAAAGCCTCAAAATTTCCCCATTTATGCAGTCCATTCAGATATGGATTCCTTTATTCTGTTCAATGATGATACAAGTCCTGAGAGTGATAATAAATCAGTCACACTTGAACAAAATATGCATGAGGGTAAGCAACCGAGTCCCCAAGAAACCAAGATTGAGAAACCAATTGATGAGTCAGTCCTAAAAGATAAACCAGATGAAAGACAAGAACTCCAACTGATAATCCCAAGTTACAGAAAGGATGTTGAAAATCCCTTAAAACAGGAGATCTTATGGTTTCTTGAGTTTGATGGATCAGTCAACAAATTAGGGGCAGGAGCTGGAGTGTGGATTCATAACAAACAAAGCAATCATGCACAAGGTCGGGCTTATAGGCTTAATTTCAGATGTACCAACAATATGGCAGAATATGAGGCTCTTTTGCTAGGCCTCAAACTGGTAAAATCATTAGAGGCCACAAAACTTTCAATCATGGGAGATTCTGACCTTATTATCCAACAAGTGAAAGGAAATTTTGTCACCAATGACAAAAGACTAAGGTCATATAGGTCTGCTACTATTGAAATGCTTAAAACTTTCACTGAATTTCAGATAACCAAGATAGCTAGAGCCCACAATCTTCATGCACACAGTTTAGCCACATTTGCTAGTACATGCAAATTTCCTTTTGAACCTAACCATTGTTTTACAGCCGAGATAAAACACAGACCCTCTGTCCCAAACAATGTTAAAAACTGGCAAGTATTTGAGGATGACACACAGATAAATAATTTCTTAACCTTGCAGCACGAATTTTCAGGTTTGAACATTGATGTTGATTCTGTAAAAGACATACAACCATTGAGTGAACAGGACCAAATAGCTGTATCACCCAAAACAGCAAATCAAATGCTTTGTTCAAAAAGCTTTGACAAGCAACAAATACAAGAACTTGAACAACTGCATTTGGACGAAATAGCTGGTACAGAGGCTGAGATCATAGAGCTGAAGGATAACTTTCTGCCAACAGGCCTAACTCCATTGGAGGACATTTTTGATTCAAATGATGTCCCTAGAAAACCGAAAATGCAGCCCCTCAACGCTGCCATTGAAGAATGTGACATTGGGACTCCTGAAAAACCCAAAATAATAAAATTGTCTGCATCTTTACCTCCTGACCAGAAGCCTAAATACATTGACCTCTTTAAAGAGTTCCAAGATGTGTTTGCATGGAGTTACGAGGATTTGAAATCTTATGACACCTCTGTTATCCAACACACCATCCCTCTCAAGCCTAATCAAAAGCCATTCAAGCAAAAATTGAGAAGGATCAATCCTATGCTTCTCCCTTCAATTGAAAAAGAGGTACAAAAAATGTTTAAAGCTGGTATCATAGCCCCAATCAGGTTCTCAGACTGGATTTCAAATTTGGTGCCCACAAGAAAGAAAACCAGTGAGATTAGGCTTTGCGTTGATCTAAGGAATTTAAACCAAGTATCCCTCAAAGAAAATTATCCCTTACCTAAAATGGATCACATTCTCCAAAGAGTGGTGGGGGCTTCAAGAATATCATTACTTGATGGATTCTCAGGCTTCAATCAGATCCTAGTCCACCTTGATGATCAAGACAAAACAACATTCACAACCCCATGGGGAAATTTCAAATATGTTAAAATGCCTTTTGGATTGAAAAATGTAGGAGCCACATTTCAAAGAGCAATGGACATTGATTTTGTGTTGTGGGGAAAAATGCCTATGCAGGATGATCCTATCCACCTAAGGTGTGACAGTGCCTTAGCAACAAACAAAGACAGCTATTCTAGTATTCTTCCTTTATGAATTAAGAATGAAGAGAGATAGATGGACTAACCGGTGTCTTCCGTTTGTCCCTCGATCCGATCTCTCTTCTCTTTGAGGGTTCCCAGCTACTTGCCTTCTCGCTCACCCAGCTTCAAGAGGTTTCTACAAGATCACAAGAAGAGAACACTACACAAGACATGGATTCATATTCATAACTAGTTCGGGATTAGAAATAAACTAAACATACTAATGTAATCATACATCAAAGATACATCAGTATATAGGAGAAACCAAGATAGCTTTATTGATGAATAACAAGGTTCAGGAAGAGATACAACCCAGAGGGCTCCAATCCAGCATCTCCTTCCCAGCAAATGGAATTCCTATCTTCACCCCCTTCGAAGCATTAAGCACCCAATGATTCCAATCTCAAACCAACAACAATTCTTTGCAATAACAAAATTCCAGCCTCTAGATCTCATGGAGGAGAGATCCATATATAGATGTTTGGAGAGAGGATGAGTCAGCTTGAGATCTGACTAGTGTCCTCTCCCTCTATCAGTTCTTGATTCCACTTGGAGGTTCTTGCTTCCACTTGGAGATTAAGAGCCTCTTACTCATCATAGTCGAATTCACTGAGGCAAGTGTCATTGAGGAAGATTCTGGAAGCTTCCTGGGTCTTGACACCTCTTGGAATGAACTTGCCATTTGTCAACTCTCGCTCAACGCACCCTGGTAGTGCTTCTACCTGCGTTCCAATGTAGGTAGCCAGTGTTGACTTTGACATTCAGCGCAGACAGCTAGTGGAGCCACTGAATTGATCCTGAATTGACTTGTTTTTGAGCAGTTTCTGGTGGAGAACTTCTGTGAATTGTTGTGGTTTGTTAGCCTTGTTCCTCTAGGGGTAGGAAAAACATGTTTAGGGACTTTGGATCCCTTAGATTATGGACATTTCATGCTCAATGCTGTAAGGCACAAAAATTTCTATAACATTTTGCTAAAGATATCCATGACTTTCTTGTCATTTACTTAGATGACCTCACACCTTTCTCAAAATCTGACCAAGAACATCTGAAACACTTGAGACAGATATTCATAACATGTAGAAAATATGGGATTTCCTTAAATCCTAAGAAGTATCTATTTGGTTTGGAAGAAGGTAAGTTGTTAGGTCACATCATTTCTAAGGATGGCATTAGAATTGACCCAGACAGAATACAGGCCATCTTGCAAATGCCCCATCCAAGAAACATCAAAGAATTACAAGCCTTCTTGGGAAAGATCAACTTTTTAAGGAGGTTTATCCCAAACTTAGCAGAATTAATCAGATTACTAAACAACATGCTAAAAAAGGATTCAAAAGTAAAGTGGACAGTAGAAGCAAATCAAGCTTTTGAAGGTATCAAATTGGCCCTTACCCAAACTCCAGTCTTAACAAATCCTCAATTTGACAAAGAGTTTATCATTTTCTCTTTTGCCTCCCAGCATACCATTGCTGCTGTCTTATTGCAGAAAGATGACCAAGGAAATGAGAAACCTATTGCTTTCTTTAGTAGAGCTCTTAGAGATGCACCCTTGAAATATCAGATCATGGAAAAACAAGCTTATGCTTTGGTCAAAGCCATCAAAGACTTCAGGATCTACATCCTATACTCCCATGTTATACCTTATGTACCAAGTCCCATTGTGAAAGACATACTCACTCAAGAAAACTTAGAAGGCAGAAGAGGAAAATGGATTGCCAACATTTTAGAATTTGATATTGAGATAAGACCTACAAAACTGATAAAAGGGCAAGGTTTGGAAAAATTAATGTCTGAAACAAATTTTCAAGCCTTGGACATTAACCAACTGGACAGTGAACCGGAGCTGGCGACTCCAAAGATCAATGCAGCCTTTGAACAATCCCAGTGGTATTCTAATATCTGTTATATATTGCAAAACCTGTGTGCTCCCCCAGGATTGTCCAGAACCAAATCTAGATTTCTAAAAATGAAAGCTTCAAAATTCAGTGTTATAGATGGTAATTTACTATGGAAAAATCATGAAGGCATACTGCTGAACTGTTTGAATATGGATGAAACTGATAATGTTATGAAAGAATTTCATGCAGGTGATTGTGGTGGACATTTGTACTGGAAGTCCACTGTGGACAAGATACTAAGGGCAGGTTACTATTGGCCTACTCTGTTCTCTGATGTTAAAAAATTTACCACTTCATGTCACAAGTGTCAAGTATTTGAGGGAAAGAGAAAATTACTGCCCCTTCCTTTGAGGCCTATTGCAACAGAGAAGCCCTTTCAACAATGGGGCCTGGACTTCATTGGGGAAATTCATCCTTCATCCTCAGGCCAACATAGATGGATTCTAACAGCCATAGATTACTTTACTAAATGGATTGAAGCTGTTCCATGTAGGCAGGCAAATGATTCAACTATCATTCAGTTCCTTGAGATCAATATCCTTTCTAGATTTGGTTGTCCTGACAAGGTTATAACAGACAATGTTGCTGCTTTCAGATCCAAGAAGATGGTGAACTTTTGTCACAAATTCCATATCACTTTGGGTCATTCTACAACATACTACCCTCAAGGAAATGGTTTAGCTGAATCTTCCAACAAAAGTCTTATCAACATCATCAAGAAAGTATTGGAAGAGAATAAGAAAAATTGGCATAAGAAGCTTGTAAACGCCTTATGGGCAGACAGGCTAACAACCAAGAGATCCATAGGGGTCAGCCCATATGAATTGGTTTATGGAATGGAAGCCAAATTCCCTTCATCCTTAGGGATCCCTGTCATGAAACTTCTTCAAGAAAGTCAAGCTGAACCAAATGACATGCAAAGAAGAGTAAATCAAATTATATGCTTACAACAAACCAGAGATCAGGTGTTTAACAGAGTTCAAGTCCTACAAGAGAAGCTGAAGAAAGCCTTTGATAGAAGAACCAAGGCTGAAGATTTCTTTATTGGTGACAAAGTGCTTAAATGGGATTCAAGAAGAGAAGACAAGGGAAAGCATGGCAAATTTGACTCCCTTTGGAGGGGGCCTTATGCAATTCAAGCAGTACAAGGAAATAATACTTATTTCTTGGAAAGTCTGGATGGCACTGAAGCTGAAGAGGGCCCTGTAAATGGCCGGATGTTAAAGCACTACTTTGATTACTTTCCATATATATAGCATGGCTGTTCCCCTGTACATAATCTGTTGTATATAATGTTTTCTTTTAGCATGTGAATAGCTCAGTTTGAAAGGTATTGCAGAATCAGGAAAAGGCTTTTAGTTCAGCAAGTTCCACAAGTATGACAGATTCCAATTTTGAAGTACAAAGAGAAACTTTTCAAGTTTTGAAGAGAAGTCACACAGTCAAGGCAGTCTGACCTGCTGTTCTTGGTCTTTCAAGAAGAAAAACCATCCCCAAGTGGAGCCACTGTTAGCTACCTATACCAATAGGTTTCATTTCTCATGATTGGCAGGGGAAGTGCCAATATGATCTACTTTGAGGATGCAAAGATCTCATATTTTGGGTGAAAGACACATATCTACAGTTGGTTGATGTGGTCCTACTTCTGAATGGGTGATCCAACAGTCTAAGCTGGGTCATGCCATGTTTCAATTTTGTGTTGTAGATTAGAGAAAAAAATCTGTCCAAACAGTTCAATCTTGGCAGATAAAGTAGTTAGGTAGAAAATGAAGGTTCCCAACTGTTTAATCTGGGGCCTTGGAAGCAATAAGGCTAGCTTTAGATAGAAAATCAAAAGAAAAAGCCAAAAGAAAAGAAAAGGCACATAAGGGTTTGCAAGTCCAAGTGCACCCTCTTTGGAGTAACAAAAAATGCTAGGCAATAGAGTGGGTAGGTAGGTGGGGTTGCAGAAGCATGATTTCCTTTATGTCACTGGCCCAACCAAAGGGAAAACATGGTGCCAGTGCAGGTCTCTTATTCAGCAGTTTTTGCAGCAACTCAATGAAGCATGTCTAACTTCCAGATTATCCCCCATCACATTCATTTCTAACATCCCAATACTACCTATGTTCATGAAAGAAGTCAAACTCTTTTGTTGATTCTTGTTTCTTTAAAAGCCACATTTCTAGTGTAAAATTCTTTTCATTTTGATCTACTTCCTAAACTAAGTTGATTCCATATAAAACTTAGTGTTTTTCCCCCTTCATCCACCTCTTCCACTCATATTAACTCCTAATTTCCTAGTTATTTAACTCCCTATACTCCCTTTCCCCTATTATTAGGATAATCCTATAGAACAAATCCCAAATATGTACATATTCCCTCCCCCTTGGCATTATAGCCATATGCTTGAATATTGGAAAATCATGCAGGAATAAAGTCTGCTTGCATGTGGTTGTATGAAGTCAGGGATTAAATTGACCTCTGGTCAGTTTGATAACCTAAGCTATACCCCTTTTCCCTTTACAACCCTTTGAAATCATTTACCCACTCTACTTGCAAAAAGCCCTGTAAAAACCCACTTTTACCCCTTATCCTAAGTTTGCTGTAATGCGCATTTCAACACATAAAACACCAAATAAACCCATTTTTCCGTTTTATCCAAAGTCTATTTGCAAATGCGCACTTTTACAAAAAGCATTGAAAAAACCATAAAACCCGCCAAAGTCTAAAGGTTCCGCCTGGGCGCACATTTCCAGAAAAACTATAAAATATGCCCCGCCCGCTGCCGTATTGTCCGGCCACCTTATTGACCCGTCGACCGTCGGATCTGGGCTTTCCCATCCGACGGCCCTCATCCGTATCGGGTCGGCCCTGACGACCGAACGTTACCTCCCAAGAAACTGTCAGAGGGTGACGTCAGGCCTCCACCACGCGTCGCCCCCAAATCTTATCGGGCCACCCTCTGACAATACCGCGACCGTATCGAGAGCGGTCCGAGAAAACCACTTACCGCTTATTGTTTACTGCTTATCCCATCACGCCCATGTCATAACCACTCAGCACTGTGTCAGCGCCCGGCCCACCACTGCTCCGACCTGTCCACCACCTCACCAGTCCCCGTGGACCACTAACAGGCTGCCACATCACCCTTCCGTACCCGACCCCACCTGATGACGTCATCCATAAAAAGCGCCAATAACCCAAAAAGTCCATATTTTCGCCAAAAATCGTAGTTTTTGTCATTTTTGGAAAAAGAACTATTGCTCCGCTCTGCATGCATATTACGACCATTTCGTCGCCAACCTGCAAATTTCGACTTGGAGACCGTGGGCGCCTGCAAATTCACCTGCATTAGTCACCATTGCCAAAGCTTTACCAGGTATTTATTCAAGTTTCCCCTCCGCACCTGGTTTCGTGCATAATTCACCAAAGCTAGCTTAGAAAGAGTGAAAAACAGTGTGTTTGCCAGCAAATCCCCGGCGACCAGCATTCATTTCAGTTGTAGGGTCGAAATTCACCTGCAAAGTCCGCACTTAGCCAAGTTTTCATAAACTCACAGTCAGTCCGCGCATTCGTGGACTTGAAACCTGAGCTGCACTAATTCACCGAGAAAACAGTGGTATTAGTCCCAGCACTTGCTCATTTATCTCTCTTTGGAGCATTTCGATTGTTCTCGCCACAATTTACCCAGTTCTTTCCTTGCAAATTGCCTCACTCTTGCAAAAAATACCCCTCTGTGTTGCTTTGTCCAGTAGAGCAAATCCTTGTACAACTCAGAGTACTATTTAACAATGGAAACACCAGTAGCATTAAATGTCCCACCTCTGAATGCCCCACATAGAGAGTTAGAGTGGAAAGCCCTGGGTGATACAGATTATCAGATGACAGAGACATTCTCAATGAATTCCAAATTTAACATTCATATGCTAAATGAGTTAAAGGCTCAACACCTCAGTGGAGCTGATATTTTAGGGATTTGGGACTCCAATTTGCCCATTTTTAACCTTCCTCAAGTCAATGTCCTTCCAGACATGATCCATAGATGCTGTGAAAAATATGATCCATGTCAAAGAGCTGTTCTCAGTCCCACAGGTTCAGTCTTGTTCCATATCACCCCTGAGGCCATAAATGAGATGCTGCACTTTCACACTGCAAAGCCACTAACTCCTCTCTCTATGATGGACTTATTAAAGAAGGGGGGCAAGCTGTCCAGTGCCCAGGTCATCAAGATTAATCAGTTATTTATTCAACCAAGCTCTGAAGTTGTGAGAACACCTCCTATTGGAAATCCATACCTCAATGACTTGGGCAAAATGCTTGTGGACTTGATCAGTTATGTCCTGGGGTACAACGGAATTGAGGATGTTGATGACACTATTATGGCCATGCTGTCTATATTTTCCCCTGGAAAGCCTCCTGCTGTCCACTATGATTATGATACATACATTTCCAATAAGATTCATGAGCAACTGATGAATCTAGAGAGGGAGAAGGTGTTCAGATACACCTCATACATCTATCATTTGTTCTTATTTTATCAACCTGACAGTTTCCCTATTCCTCTCAAGAAACTTGATGCCCAGGGAAACCCAAGGTCTGTAGTATTTTGGACTTCAGTTTTTCATCACACCTCCTGTTCACCATACACGTACTGTGAATTCATAGACCTTTTCATCCATCCAGCTATGACCTTGTTATATGGTGTCCCTCCTCCAAGATTGACCGATGAGATGCAAAGAATACTCCAGCTCTCAAAGGCCTACAACATTGGTGATTGGTACTTCTACCAACACCATACAGTAATCAGAATATATGGTTGTGAGTTGGACCCTTATAGGCTGCCAAGATATGTCCCTATGAGACTCTTTGCCTTGGAGTATTTCAGGCAATTTGGAAATGCAGACCAGGTCCATTTCCATAGTAAAAACAAGAAGGTGCAACTAAAGGTCAGGAACCAGCTAGGCCCATTTCTTTACAACAAAAGGGACGAGGGATGGAAGGAAGCAGATATGATCCTAGAGAGCCTCCAATTAGAAACCAGTTTCCGCTGGGTAACTTATGACCCTAATCATTTCATTTCTCTCAGGAGGGTAAAACATAAACTGGGTGGCTATGCTCACATCAGATTGCCTCACATTGAAAAATATGCCAATTTACTAAATTGGAAAGAGGGCACTCTAGAAGAGGCAATCACTAGAGAGAAAATGCTACAAAGAGAGGCAAAGAACATTGAGAAAGAGGCTGACTTGGAAACTTGTGGGCAGGTTTCCTCCTCCTATCAAAGGCAACTTGGAGCAGCTGCCTCATCTTCTATAGCCCAGCAGCAAGCAGCTAGAACTGTTCATCAGGTGTCAAGCAAGGGTAAAGAAAAGCAGATGGAGCAGGAACAGCCACCTCCTACAAAAGAACAGCAAAAAGAAGAGCAGCCAGTGCAGCAAGAACAAACAGTTGAGGCCCCAATGTCCACTGGGCAACAGACTCAATAAACTCTGCCTCCTAGGCAAGAAACGACAGTGGAGGCCTCGGTGCTCCAAACTCCTCAGAATGAAGACAGAAACCGAAAGAGGGATAGAGAGCAGGAGACTCCCCTCACCACATCCACAACTCAAGGGGAGAAAAGGCAAAGGATGAATCCCTTTTCTGAAGAAGAGATGCCCATCGGACAATCATTGGGCATGGGCCCACCAAGCATGGAGGCATCTGCCAGTTCCTTTCAGCAGGAACAAGAAAGAATAATCGGAGGAGAGATCAGCTCCTTAAGTCAGCAAAGGAGAGCTGAAACAGGCATCAAGCAACAATTCATTGACATAAAAAAGAGAAATGAGCCACTCAGGCTCCAGATCTATAATCAACTGCTTAAAATGGCCCCTACAAATCAGCAGAGGCTTATGTCAGCTTATGACATAAATGAGGGGAAAATGACCATGAGTCATTTCATGCCAACCATGCTGCAGCCACAGTCAGCTGCAGACTATATAAGGACCAACCTTGAGGTTCTTGCAAAAGACATCCACCCTATGGATCAAATAGAACTTCACAAGAAAACGGGTGAGATGGTGTATTCGACACTTGCAGATAAGACCTTCTTGGCACATAGGTTGGAAAATAGCCTGAACAATACAACCGCCCAACTTGAGTTGGAGAAGGCATCCTCTCAGGCCAAAGACAACAGGATAAGGTCTTTGGAGGATATAATCATAGAGCTTGGGCATGACCCAAAGGACCCTAAAGCTATAAAGGAGCTGCTAAAGATAAGAGATTCAGACATTGCAGCTCTAAGAAAGATGATAAAGATCCCAGCAACTCTTCACCCTCAAACAGAGGAGGTTTCCCAGCAAAGAAAGGACCAGGATGTATCAACATTGCTGGTAACACTGCATAAACAACTTGTCCAGACAGAGGAAAAATTGGTAGAAACAGAGGCTGCATTGCAGGCAGCCCTACAGCAGAAAGAAGGAGGCCAAACATTTCAGCCCCCTCCACAAGTAATCAACCTTGAGGAACCCCCTCAAATTGTCACTCCTCCTACAGTGCAGATAGTTGAGACAGCTCCATCAACATCAGCACCAACACCAACATCAGAGCAGGCTCCAAGCCTTGACATGCAGAAGCTGATGAATGAGATTCAAGCCCTGGAAGCCCAGATGGCAGAGCTAAATGAAGCCAAGGAGAATTTAGCTAAGTTGAATGAAAAATATGACAAGTCTAAGCAAAATGTAGCTGAAAAAGGAAGAGAAATAAAGGCTCTCAAGGAGAAGATAAAGGAGCTGGAGAAAGAGCTCACCCTTGACAAGGTTGTAGCTGAAATCAGGACAGTTTTATGGGCCAACATTGGCCAATCAATAACAGATCAATGGCAGTATATAGAGACTATTCATGAGCAAATGGAGCTCATAGGCAAAGCACACAGGGAAGTCCAAAGAGCAAGAGCATCTCTAGGCAATATGCCTGAGATAGCCAATAGAATGATCAACGTTCTCAATAACCGCACAGGTCCTCAGCTGGTAGCAATAGGGATCCCCAATAGAATTGAAACCATCTTGCTGATAAAGAGGGTCCTCACATTAAGAAGCCTGGTACAAACATTGGATAGAAGAAGCTAGGACATGCAAACTTAAGTAAACAAATTCATGGATAAGTATGCAGCATTATAAAGCAGAGGCCTTCCTGGCTTACTGAACAGCGCAGGGAGGCTACTATCACATGAGAATTATGCCAAAAGGGTGAATACTTTTGCTACCAATCAGATCACTGCAGGATCAAGTACCTCAGAAGAAACAGGGCCAGCATCTGGGCAAAGTCTCTATGACAGAGTAGAGAACTTATTTTTTATTATGAATGAGATCAAACATTTGTTTGAAGTGCCTCCAAACTTCTACAAATATACAGAGGCAGATGAAACCTTAGATGAAATTTTGAGACATCAACTGCCTACACAGGAATGGTGGACCAAAATGATACAGTTGTTACTGTAAACAAGAGGCTTTCATCAAGTTTTTTCATCAAAAAAATATAAGTCATCATGTTCAGAAAAATTTGATGCATTCAGTATGTCTGGAGAAGAATGGACTGAGCCAGCTCAACAAACCAATTCGGCCACTAAAGCAATACTGACAGCTACAGATGACAGGGCCGATAAAGCTACAGCATGACAAAGCCATAAAGACACATCATTCAGCATTAAAGCAGAACGCTCAACCGACTTAGTAGCCTCCCAAAGGTCAAAGAACTTCTGACAGAATTAAAGAGTATTCATTTTGTATTTAGAGAAGCAATAACTTCCTTATTTGCTAGTTTGTGAGCGTATTTATTTATCAAGTGAGTCAGCGGTTCAGATATTTTTGTATAACCGATTGTATATATTCCCCCTCGCAGAAGCTTGCAGGGGTTGTTGATTTTCTCTTCAGGAGATACTATGCTGTAAATTTTCAGAGTTTTAATACAACAAAGCTGATGGAATTTCAAAAGTTCTGTGTTGTCTGATGCGTTTTGGTGTGCTTACTGAATGCTACAGGATTCTTGCGTATTTCATGGAACAATAAGTTTCTTTAACCTGTTCGTTATGTTTGTTATTTCCTTCATAAATCATTCATGTTCTGTGTTTCACAATTTAATGGCAAAGAAAAAGAATAGTTTCAGGATTTATTCATAAGAATACCCTGAACTCAATCTATGCTATTATGTATGTTTTCCTCAGTTATAGTTATAAGAGTGTGATTCTTAATTGCTGCGCTTCCAAACTATACCTTTCACAGTGATTATCGTTCAGGAATTCAAACTTGCTCCTGGTCAATACATCTCTTTCTCACATCACCAACTTAGTGGAAATTTCTTAATTGCCTTCCACTGGTTAAACATATTTCATCATTACAATTTCAAGTTTGTCTCATGAAATATTTAAATGGCCCTGCTGTTTCAACAATCTCACTCAACACTTCAAACAACCTGTAACCACAGACTCCATTGCCCAATGGTCTAAAACTGTCTGAAGATATCACCTTAAGTACTGAAAGACATCATTCAACCAAAATTTTCAAACCAAACCCTCACCTCATATCTAGCCTAAGATTCTTAAGAACAAAGTTAAACAGTCAAAGAGAGAGCCCTCTCTGATTACAGGTTGCCTAGAACCTGTGATCCAAAGTTTGGTTAGTGGTTACCCAGGCCGTATTCCCTCAGGAGTCAAAGGGAACAACCTGGGTGTTAACACTCTAAATGATGTCTTTGTCTCTGCCCTCCTGGAAACCATTGTACTTGTACTTCTGAGAGGCAGAGAGACGCTTGCGATACCCGGAGACATGACGACACTCATGGCAAGAAATCTGTTAGTCGAAAACCAAAATGAACATGAGAACTGACTTGCAACATACCTGGGTGAATGATCATGAAGGTTGCACAATTTCCACCGAGTGGTCGGGAGACCGACTGCCAAGACTAACTGCAGGAACTGCGCAATCCAAAGTCTACTCTAGCTACTGACTGCTAGGATTGCACAACGCACAATTCCAACTAGGAAGGATTGCTGGCCCAAGGACAAATTTGCACAATTTCTTGGGCCAAGCAGCCACTGTCCTCTAGAAATGCGAAAAATAGTCCTGGAGGCCAGTGCTAGGTAGGAATGAAAAAATCTGGAGAGGAAGGTTTGCCTTCCTTTCCCATATTGTGCAATGTAGCCTTGGTGAAGGCAGAGCCTAGGCCAAGGTTGGCCTGACTCGCCGACGGGCAACTGAAAGCAAGTAAGTCAGTAAATTCATGGCAACACTAAGTGATAGAAGAAGTGATTGACAATGCATGTGAAACATGAATGAAAGATTCAACAAAAATATCAACTTGCATGTGGGTGAGGTGGTTCGCCAGTTGGGTGAATGTCTATGCAAAATAGTTTCATGCATGCGACAATAGTGAGATGGAAACAAAAATGGAAACAAAGCTAGGACAGGCTAGTATACATGTAAATGAAAACAAGTGCTCAAAGAAATCAAGCAAATAGTACTCCCACAAGTGAAAACACAAAAAGCGACAGAAATGCAGCATAAGGCATGGGAAGTGAGCTTACCCCAAAAGAGCTGAGCTAAGTGTGCCTACTTCTCCTAGATGTGATGTGGGATGTCAAAGCTACAACTTTGATGTGAGGAATGAGCTCTGTAGTGTCTGGTTGATGAGTTATGATAACACCGAGGTTGTGGCACGCATGCCACAAATCTAGGGAAGTGACACTTGGTGGAAGGTTTTGGAATTGCTCCTTGAATGTAACCTCCAACTGCTAAACATAGATCCCTGAAACAAGGGATGCCTTTGCATGCTACCTTGGGAGAAGCAACCCATGCATGCAAGTTTGTTTTGCTCAGTATCGAAGGGAATCAGTTAACTCAGCTGCACATGCAAGATATTGCTCGACTGTTGGAGAAAAATGCGCATTTCTGGCTGGGAGTTGGACTAGCTTCCCAGGAGAATTTGCACAATTTTTGGGTAGAGCAGCTGACTACTGCCCAAATTCACGCAAATCCTGGGTTGAACAACCTGCTGCTGGGAAAATTTGCACAAATCCTACTGGGAAGGTCGGCTGGCAAGATTGCGTAATCTTGGAGCCCAGTAGGTTGTGAGAGAGGATTGCGCAATTTATAGAGGGAAGGCTGGTTGCCCTCCAAAAATGCACAAGTTTTAAGGGGAAGCTGCTCAGCCTGCAGCTCGACCAAGTCCGGGTGAGAAGCCTGTTAAGGGAAAAGATCAAATTGTGATCGACAGGCTGCCTTTGAGCAAGAAAGACACTGAAGCTTGAGGACTTGACAAAGCAAGGAAAACTGCTCTGAAGGTTGGTAGGGAGGCTCCAAAATAGGCTAAGGAAAAATTTTGAGGGTGATTGTAGTCGCTACAAAACTTGGCGACACACTAGTAGAACTCTAGCTCTCTGAATGGACCTTATTCGTGAGAAGCAAGTCTAACACCTTCGAAAGTATTGTTTAGCTAGCTCATCTTGGCTTCACACTAGCTTGATAGTAATATGTAGCATCTTCCAGACTCCTGGTCGATTGACACACATTCCAAGCCAAGGAAAAATAGTTGTTTCGATTAGGGTTAAGGGGTATATAGGTGCACAAGCAGTATAGTCGTGAGAGTCTTAGTTTCATATCTGGTGTTGCTCCATTGCCAGGAGGCCTGGACAGTACCCCAGTAGAGTCACATAGGAACATAAGCATGGCTCCACTGCCAGTGAGCCTGGTCAGTACCTTGGTAGAGTTACTTGCATTGCCTCCCTGCACAAGAAGCCTTTCTCTTCTTTCACCTTATTAATTTTTCATTTTGTTTTTTTTTTACTTTTCATTTTTTTCATTTTCACTGTGCATAGCACTTATTCATTTCAGAGGCAGAAGAGGGATCCAGAATTATTGAGAGAAGAAGAGGTTGTTCCAGTAGAGAAGTAATTTATTATATCTCTGACGTGCTTGTTAAGGTTCTCCCCCTCACCTTACTCTACTTGACTGAGCTGACAAGGGTTAACCCAAAAAAAATTGACTAGAGAAGGTAACATTAGTTAGTGCACAAGCGTTGTGTTTACACCAAGGTTCACTTCGAACAGTACGTATTTTCCTTCGACATATCATGGACTAAAAGTAACAAGCTCATAATACAGAGGCAAGATGAAAGATAACCAAGTAGTGATAATTGTACAAGCCCTCTTGCACTTTACCCAGCTCGTTTCATGAGTCACACATGGTTTCATGCAAACTAACTTACGAAAGAAACAAGCGAAAGAACAAACAATCAACAAAGTAAAGCAAGAGAAGAAGCAAAAAATGAAAGCGAAGAAAGTAAACAAATAAGAAAAGAAACAAACAATCAAACAAAGCATGTAAGCAAACAAGCATGCAAGCAAACAAGCATGCAAGCAAACAACTGAAAGAAAACACTACTCCTACTCCTACGCTAATGGTGCATGGGCCCGATGACGTGAAGTGATACTTCCAATGCAGCCACCGGAGCATTGATAGACCCATGTTGGTGAAGGCTTGGTCCGCAAGCAATCCAGTTGTGTGAACTAGCAACCAAGAAATATATAACAATGAAGACAACCACACTTCGTGATTCAAAGTGCCGACGAGACATAAGTGAGTACATGTGCATGACAGGTATTTCACGGACTTATCATGGTGCTGTGTGACACTACATGAAACTTTGAAGGATAAGCACACTCTTGACTATGACATGCAAGCAAACGAAAGAAACAAAGATAACTTGCGTCACACATGAGTGCTTGCAGTGTAAGACTCATCCAATGCATGAGAAATGGGATCGTGTAGTTCGAGTGGAGGAAGTAAGATATAAGTGTTAGATTGATCTTGAGTGCATACAAATGAGTGATGAGGATCCTTTAGTGTTTGAACAATTTCCTCATCGGAAGCAAAACCAACCTCGGGACAGTGTGGGCCTAATATAACCATCAGCTCGGGCTGAAGTGCCTCGACAGTCTGTGGGGTTTCGACTTCATTGACAGATGGATCTTCATAGACCAGTGGCTTAGATGGATTAACAACTAGTGAATCAACATCATGATCAGATGATGAGGTGAAGAGATCATGACAAACAAGATCATAAAATTCAGGATGTTGGTCAGCATCCTCATGGTTTGATTAATCACATAGAGGGGTAGATGAGGAGCGAACAAACTCATCATCTATGTTTCTAGAAAAGACAGATAAGGATCAAGTGGATTTTCAATGAGTAACTTATCCTCTCCATTGTTGAATGATGGAATAACATCCGGTGAGTCCTGCGAGTGATCAACAATTGGTGCATCCATGGATGAAGATACACATGCAAAATCATGGATGGCAAGTTCACCAAAGAGGCTAGGAAAGAATGGAGGGGATTCGGATAGAAGGGAGTCATCCTTCGTCAAGTGTTGATGTTCAAGCTCCCACTCATACTCTTCATGAATGACAGTGCATGTTGGTTGTGAAACACCAACTCCGTTACTGGGTTGTTCATCATTCACAACAAGTGAAGAGTCTGGAATGGACGAACACAAGACATCATCATCTGGAGGAACACCTAAGTGCAAAGATGGAGGTCAAAGAAAAGAATGCATATGATAACTTGAAGGGCTCACAACCAAATCTATGCAAAAATCGAGTGGAGTGATGTTGGGAGAGTGTGAAGGATGAACAGGTGTGTGAGCATGATCCTCAACATCACTGGGCAGTGGTGGAGCTACTGAATGAGAGGGAGGTGGATAGTCAGTTGAGACAGTGCCCGCTCCCACATGAGATTGCGCAGTTCCATCAATGAAGAATGTTGAGCGAGGCTTGATATCAAGCTTCCTCTTGGGACGGGCAAATTTCTTAAGGCAATAATCAAACCAGTCCCAAAGATAAGCAAATTTCATCTGGCACTTCGAAGCTTGAAACTGCAAGTCACAGAAGTGCTGCCAAAAATAAATAACAGATTCATGTAGAGCCCTCTGTTGTTGTAACAGTTTCCAGTCAAGATAGTCTGGATCAAAATGATAGAACGTGTCTTCAATGAGATCACATAAGTGCTCAAATGAGTGCACGTGTTAGCCAGTAGGCTGAGCACCCAAAGAAATGGAGATTCGTGAAGTGTGTATGCAAGGAGCAAACCAGCCTGTTCGTGAGAAAATTCATCTTCCTCATAAATCATGAAAAGAAAGTTATTTAAGTGCTGAGGCCAGGCCACTTCGCCTTCACCATCATACGTGTGAGTGGACAAGAGATCGAAAAGCTTCCTCGAGATGGAGACATCTTCATGATTCGAAAAAAAACTTGGGGGAAGAAGAGTTCAAGACTCCATGAAAGATATGCAAAGGTTCAAAACTAGATGAGAAGACACAGCTTGTCATTAGGCCCTCCTTCTAGCGTTAGAAATGTTGATGGTGCTGGACCTACCAACATGTAAAGGGGATCTCCTCGGTAAGAAGTCCCAATTAGACCTCAGACTGTTTGGTGTAAGATTCCAAGAAGTGGGTCGTAAGGTAATGCCTTGACCGCGATGTCGCACAGAGGCAAGTAAGATAACTCTATCAGTAGCAATGGTGTGACTGATGCAGTGAGTCAAGGAAGGTGTATGAGAGGTTCCAACACTTCGAAGGGGGAAGGAGGTGAAGGTGAGTTCCAAGTTGAAAGGGATTAGTCCCAACTCGGCTAGGAACACACAACACAAAGGACATGCACAACTTCCGGTGAAGCAATCCACTCAGATGTGACAGTCACATCATACAAGGTAAGATAACATGTACAAAACTCACGGATCAGTTCGAGATGAGTGTGATGGTTGTTATAGCAAGGTTCAAGTGAAAGGTCTATCTAATGTCCGACAGAGTAGGCGACACGGACGGTGACAACATTAACAACATATCCAACACATTAACAACAAGATTCATATAATTGGATGTGAATTAGTTCATACACAAGTACGTAAGTTAGACACCACATATCATTAAAGGAACCGAAGTAGTCCAACTACAATAACAACATATGCATGAAAATGTGTTGGCTCTTATTATATAAAGAAGTGTAAGTCACAATCATACAATACATCCATGTAAACCTGCTAGCCCCACTAGTGGAATGTTACAGCCACATCTTCCTGCTCCTCCAAAGAGATGTACTAGCTTCGTGCAGTGGAGAAGTCGAGGCGTGTTACAATATTGTCCAAGCCTTCTTCAAGATAGTCTTAGTAGAAGCTTGGCTGACCAAAAGCCCATGCAATGAGTTATGAGGGACTATTTATAGCAAAGGGTTGGGTGACCCTTGACATTCCCCCTTTGTGACAGTTCAACTAACCTCATGAATCTTCAACTACTCTATGACTGTTATATCCAACTGTTGACACTCAACTTACACTTGAGATGACTCAACATTACAATGCACATGTACTCATGTGAGACAACATGGCTTGAGAAAGCCTTGCAAGACATCACTGCCATTCGGTCCGCTATGGTGAGACCAACTCTTTGACATGCTTGTGATGGTGAAGTTGGTGAGCTGATGCCAAGATTGGTCATCTGTGATGGTGTGCATGTACCTCATGGTGACATCTCACTGAAGTGAACACTTTGCTCCGTTGCAACCGATGCATTGGTTCGGCCCCTTCATCCAACTCATCTATTAACATGAGCATGGCCTTCGAAGGCACGGTTGAACCGACAACACACTAATGCATAGTGTCCGTGCTGATATTCAAGTGTGTGCTAGTGGTCATGTGCATCAACTTGCCAAAGTACAAGTTTAGCTCCAATTGGACTTTCTTCTTGCCTTCACCTTGGTGAGTGCGTTGAATGGGTTTGATTGAATGCATGCGTACAATGACATGCATGCCACTAAATCCCTTGCATGTGATCAACAACACTACTCACCATGTCTGCTCTGTGTCAGCTACTGGAATGGATCCTTAACTTGTACGGTTGCAGTTTCATCCATGAGTGCATGTTGCAGAACATTGTTCCTATTGCAACTCATTCATCTGTCTATGCAGCATTATGTTCTTCCTGAGTTGTTGCTTCAGCACATGAAACTCCTTCTTTCTTGCATCTTTTTCCTTCACGCGATATTCATGTCGCGCCATCACTTCATAGCCAGAGTCTCCAAAGTTTCTTTCATTAGCAGTGGATCTTCTTGATCTTTCAACTTTGTTCTGCCTCTGTGTTGTCAACAACCTTCCTCTTGCATTTGTTTCACTCGATACATTTTGTATGCTGCCTTTAGCTGTTGTTCATGATGTTGCTCACTGTAATGTTGTTGTTGTCATATCTTGATGTCCTTGTCTATGAACAACTTTATGTCTTCGTGGGTAGGCAAGTCCATAGACACCTGATTGATTGCATCCCCAAGTGTGCTTTGAATGGTGTCTTCCTCTCTTCCCTCCTAGAAACCATTGTACATGTACTGCTAAGAGGTAAATAGACACCTGCGATACCTGGAGACATGGAAACACTCATGGCAAGCAATCTGTCAGTCGAAAACCAAAATGAACATGAGAAATGACTTGCAACATACCTGGGTGAATGATCATGAAGGTTGTACAACTTTGGCTGGGAGGTTGAGAGACTGACTGCCAAGACTGTACAAGGCACAGTTTGTGTTGTTGGGAGACTGACTAACTGTTGGAACTACACAATGCATAGTCCAGTCTAGCTGCTGACTCCTGGGATTGTTCATTGCGCAATTCCAACTGGGAAGGACTACTGGCCCATGGATATATTTGTGCAATTTCTTGGGCCAAGCAGCCACTATCATCCAGACATGTGAAAAATAGTCCTGGAGGCTAGTGCTAGGTAGGAATGCGCAAATATGGAGAGGAAGGTGAGCCTTCCTTTCCTAGATTGCGCAATGTAGCCTTGGTGAGTGTAGATCCTAGGCCAAGGTTGGCCCGACTCGCCGACGGGCAACTAAAAGCAAATAAGTCAATAAAATCATGGTGAAACTAAGTGATAGTAGAAGTGATTGACAATGCATGCAAAACATGAATGAAATGATCAACAAACAGATCAACATCCATGTGGCTGAGGTGGTTCGCTGGTTGGGCGAACATCCATGCAAAACAGTTTCATGCATGCGACAGTGGTGAGATATCAATGAAAACAGAAACAGAGCTAGGAAAAGCTACTATACATGTAAATGAGAGCAAGCACTCAAAGTAATCAAGCAAATATTACTCCCACAAGTGAAAACCCAAAAAGAGATAGAAATGTAGCACAAGGCATGGGAAGCAAGCTTACCCCAAAACAATTGAGCTGAGTGTGCCGACTACTCCTAGATGTGATGTGGGATGTTAGAGCTACAACGTTGATGTGAGGAATGAGATTTACAACTTCTGGTTGATGAGCTTTGATAACACTGAGGTTGTGACACGCATGCCACAAATCCAGGGGAAGTGACACTTGGTGGAAGGTTTTGGAAGTGCTCCTTGCATGTAACCTCCAACTGCTAAACATAGATCCCTGAAACAAGGGATGACTTTGCATGCTACCTTGGGAGAAGCAACTCATGCATGTAAGTCTGTTTTGCTCAGTCTCGGAGGGAACCGGTCAACTCCACTGCACATGCAAGAGACTGCTCGACTACTGGAGAAAAATGCGCATTTATGGCTGGGAACTGGACTCGTTGCCCACGATATTTGCACAATTTTTGGGCAGAGTAGCTAACTGTTGCCCAAATTTGCGCAAATCCTAGGCTGAACAACCTGCTACTAGGAAAATTTTCAAAAATCCTGCTAGGAACGTTGGTTGGCAGGATTGAGCAATCCTGGAGCCTAATAGGCTGTCAAAGAGGATTGTGCAATTTCTAGAGGGAAGGCTGGTTTCCCTCTAGAAATGCGTAATTTGCAAGGGGAATCTACTCAGCCTACAGCTGTACTAAGTCCAAGTGAGCATCTTGTGAAGGGAAAAGGTCAAACTGTGATCAACAGGCTACCTTTGAGCAAGAAATACACTTAAGCTTGAGGAATTGATGAAGCAAGGTAAGCTGCTATGAAGGGTTGTAGGGAGGCTCCAAAATAGGCTAAGGCAAAATTTTGGAGGGTGGTTGTAGCTGCTACAACAACACTGCAAGGAAGGAGCATCTGCAAGACGATTAGGAAGGGTAGGTGGATCCAAGACGTAAAGTATGAAATCCAAACTCTCCCAGGCATTCCAACATGCATGCAAAACCTGATTCACGTAGGACAGATCTTACAAGATAATCAAATGCTATAGGATTATGGTATTGTCTCAGATTTAAACATCATCGTTAATCTGAGATTGCGAGGTGGATGCTCTGGAACCAGTTACAAGGGCACAGGCTCATTTAAAGATGTGATCAAAGGAAAGAATGAAGCCCAAACTAAACCAACAACACCTACAGATTTACCAGGACCCTACATCGTGGAGAAAAAAACATAGATATTAGCCTTGATAGTCTCTATGCCTGAGGTAAATGAACTCTTTATAGAATTTCATACCAAAGCAGTCATATGTAGATTCAATGGTTTTTGGCCTAAATCAGGTGCATTACACCAATGGATTTTCTCTACCTAGACAACGAATTGTGATATTCACGTCTGCTCCAAGGTTTTTTTTATTGTCAAATTCGACATAGCCAAAGACAAGGAATATGCCCTTAATGAGGGACCATGGTTTTGGGGTAATGTGGGGCTATTTATGATCCCTTGGTTCCCAGGATCTGATGCCACCACTATGGTGGTATCTAAAATTCCTGTATCAGTCACAATACATAATCTTCCACTACATTTCTGACATCACAAAGTCTTAGCAGGAATTGGGAATTCATTGGGAAAATTCCTAAAGATTGATGTAGATAGAGTAACAAGAGGCATAGTTACTTTTGCCCAAATATGTGTCGAAGTAGACCTGAGTCAAGGTCTATCTAACCACATAATTTTGACCCACAACAATATTCAGTGGACACAACCACTTGATTATGAAAACATGACATTTCAGTGCCATATCTGTCAACAAACAGGTCATCTCCATAGCGCATGCCCACATGCTAAAAAATATCCCAAAAGAAACAAGAAGCAAACCCAAAAGCCAAAAGGCCGGAAACACATAGAGATCAAATAAGAGGAAGTAGATGAAGAAATTACAACAAAAAATAATACAGACAATAATGTACAAATAGTACAGAACAATACACAAAAGGAAAATACATAACACAACATGGCAACAACACAGAGGAACAATAACTCTCCGCAACAGTTTGAGCAACACTCAATAGGGAAAGAAATTATAAGTGGCAACAAATGAATTCACATTTTAGAGGGATCTGATTTTGACAAAGAAGGTCAAGCCAATATCAATGAGACTCAAATGACTATTGTAACATCCACTCCCAACACTGGTGGTTGGCAAAATGTGGAAAAAAAGAAAGGTAGGAAAGAATAGATTAGTCTTTTATGGATTCTGAGAAATGATAACATCCTAATATTGCATATGCTTTTGAGCATCTACAACATGTAATTTTGATCATTTTTAATGAATAATATAACCATTTTTCCACAGAAAAAATAAAGAAAGAAGATTTGATTCAGTTTTTGTGCTTCAGAAAGTCTTCGTACAATGTTTAGTAAATTATTTAGCAATATTTAGAATTAAAATATTACCAATAATACACAGTAAATAATAATGTTGAAGAACTGTGCAAAAAGAAAAATATTACGGAAGTGGATAGCTTTCATCATCATAGGCCAACCTTAATCAGTTAATTAGCAATGTCTTTAGGGAAAAGAAGTCGATTATGTGGGGTATTTTCCACACTTCCGTGGTTCCTCCTAAAGTGAGATAATAATGTAGTAGTTGGGAGATAGAACAACCTTTAATCAATTGATCAACAAAGTCTTTAGTGCAGAATAAGTTGATTTTGCTAGAGTGCGGAAACTACACTAGGTCTGCAATAGGTGTTCGTTGACATTTGTTCTTAGGAGGAAAGTTTCTTGCAGATAGATTTCAATGGAAGGAGAGGTTTCATTGGGGATATAGAAAGTCTAATAAGAATTAAATAATAAGCATTAATATTTATTTTATTTTATTTTATTTTATACTAGAGGAATTGGCAGCGACGGTGGTATCGTACTCGCATTACACGGGGTCAAGTCCCATCGGCTACCTCTATAACCTCTAGGAGGGCCGCAACAACCCACCTGCATGTCCCTTGGGTAATCTTGGGGTTTGAACTCGTGACTTGCATAGCTGCACAAATGACTTAGCAAATCGTTCGCTTGCCAATAGACCATACCCCTGCGGGCAATAAGCATTAATATTTTATTTTAAATAAGAAACATTAATTTATTGCAATAAGGACTTTAATAAACATTAAATAAGAAATACATAGAAACTATTCATCATTAATAAGGTTCAATTTCATAAAACTTACTTCCATTTAATCAATACGATTGATCATTGACCGAATTTTTCATTTTTTCGATTATAGTGTTATGTGCTAAGAAGATGGGCATATGATATCATCATTAATGATAGGAGCATCATTTGCCCAAATTTCTAGCACAGAACATTGTGATTGAGTAGGGCCTCATGGTAATTGTAGGGCTTCTCTTTGGAGCATCCTGGTGCATTTGGATCATAGCACATTGGAAAAAATTATAATCTCTTGTTCATTGTAGCTACTCCTTTAACTCTTCTCTGAATTAATAGCATGACTTTATCTATTCTTGGTGTGATTGTTGCATTACTAGATTCTTTTGATGGGTTCATTCCATTGGATGTTGTTTTATAGCTCTAGCAGATTCACAAGGCTTACCATTTTCGATAGATGATTATTACATTAGATTTATCATTAGTATTTGCAAATCTAGATTGATACACTTATGTGTGGAAAGTATGTGAAATATTTTTTAGTTCAGTTCGAAAAGGATAACATATACGTGCCACCTCTAAATTTTATAGCAACTCTTGTTAGCACAAGGATTTTTGGTTGTATCATTATGATACCCAATAAGTCGTAGTGACTATTTCACTAAAAAAGAAAAAATTGAGAGTAGCCTAGTGAGGCCACAACTTTTCCCAGAAAATAGTGGTAATTCTGACAAGGTTTTGATAAAAAATTGTCAGAGATTTTGGGAAATTTAGGTTACAGTTGTCAAACTTCAGGATTTTGGGTTCCCTAGAGGTTTTTGATAATTCTAAGTTTAATTCCACCATAAAAAAATATGATTTAAA
Source organism: Pinus tabuliformis (assembly GCA_031772625.1). Classification (NCBI taxonomy): domain Eukaryota; kingdom Viridiplantae; phylum Streptophyta; class Pinopsida; order Pinales; family Pinaceae; genus Pinus; species Pinus tabuliformis. Next base: position 764,575,853 of record CM062804.1, on the reverse strand, counting down.
TGCTCTTATGATTAGTTTTCTTTGAAATAATAGTCAGATTCCGTTGAAAAAATGACTTTCGGGGAAAATTTGTGGTCTCGGTAGACAACCTTTTTTGGTCGTCAACATGTGATTCATAAATAACACCAACTGTTTTCTTTCAATTCAATTGTGATTATTATATAATTTTTTTGTATTCATATACAAATTGCGTCAGATTCCTTAGTATCACTTCCACTCACTGTATGTCGTCAATATTGTCTCGAAGGTGTTGGGACGATTAAAAATCTAGACCATATAACAATGTATCTAGATAATGATGAGGATGATCAAATTGTGATTTGATAATAACGTTAGTTGTTTTCTTTCAATTAAATTTTCATTATTATAGCAATTATGGTAATTCCTTCATATTCGGATACAAATTATGTCAAATTGCTTATTGTCACTTCCCTTGGTTGTACGTCGTCAATATTGCATCTAAGGCATTAGGGCGATTACAAATCTAGATAACATTGCATCTAGATAATGATCAAGATGATTACAAATATAGATAACAACTTATCTAGATAACGATCTATCTAGGGACATGCCGTAAATCTGTCATTATGTTGTTTTTCCTACTTGTTATACCTTAAGAAACCAATTTCCTAGCTGTAGAGAAATTGTTCTTAAGACATTAATAAATATTATTTACTGTCACTTATCGTTTGTTGTGTTCTCAAATGAAGGACCTGGAAAACTTGGTCTTTAACCCTTAATACATGTATGACCGGAACATCTTAGAATGCCATTTGTTGCTAGATATAAATGATGAGTGAAGAAAGCTTGAAGGAGAAGTTAAAGATAATATGCTGGTTTTTCACAGAAATTATTGTTTGTGTTATCTATAACTTAGAAAGGAAGGTGGAAACTTCAAGTATAGGAGCTCTCTTTTAAGAAATTTTAACTTTATCTACATAAGCAAATAAAGACTTGTAGCTTCATTACTATGCTTGAAAGAAGAAAACATAACATGACACATGACAAAGAAGGTTACAAAATTATACCCAACAACTCATGGAAACTTCTAATTCTTTCATTAATCAACAATGATATCAAGAATATAGTGGCCTAGTCTCCGAGTTCTCCAAAATTCCAACCCTTTCTTTGTAAATTTTCATCTTTTTATACATTGTGGAACAGTTGTTGATTTTTGAAACTGCCCAAATTATTTAACTGCTTCCCTAACTATATGAAGTAAAAAATATTATAGAATTTTATAGAGGGTAAAAGACACCTCAAAGAACATGAAATAACAAGAACGTAACTGAATTCAGAAGAGGATGATAACTGTTGGCTTGCCCTGTTAATCCGCTGCCGAATTCCTATGTAAATGCCCTAATCATGTTTAATTTGTTTAGCCATAATGAAATGTGTTTAGCTTGTGTAATACTAGGCTTACATACACATCGGGCATTTTGATTGGCCAAAATACAAAGAAAACATACCCGATTTTCTTCCTCTTTAGATTCGGATCTAACCCTGATTTTCCACTTTACACAACGAAATTAATGTGATCCTTTGCTTAATACGGAACTCAAAAGAGTTAATCTTGCTTTATAAATCTGTCAAATCGACTCGTTCAGCGCTCTGTTGACTTCCACTGCAAATCGCAATCAGCCCTTTCAAATGATATATCACCACAAAACTTAACTTTACGCACCCTTAAGCCGCATATTCATAAATCCTTCATATTTATGCTATTTATATTATATACCTTTTATAATAGAAATATGCTATAAAACATACCTTTTCCGTCAATATAATTTTTGCGATGCGATATTTAAATCCCTGGAGTTGATCTTCACTTAGTGGATCTGACGGTCTACAAATATTTTGGGTGGGACATAAGCACAGAGAATACCCGCCCAAAATGAGCGGTTTTCTCTCTCCAACTGGCTGCTACGTGTCGAACAATAAGTGGAATCGGGTGAGCTCCACTAAAAACCACTTACCACTTTGCATCCGCCTGAAGTTCTTCCTTTTAGCTTAAAATATACCTTTTCGTACGCCTTGCGGACCCGCCATACTTATAAAATGTAATATATAGTTTTTCGGGTCTGTCATTGGAAATCGCAATCAGTGGAACCCATATACATGTATATGAAGGGATTTTCAATATAGCGGACCCGCCGAAATTATAAACATAATGAATATATGTTTCGGGTCCGGCTATTGTGAATCGCAATCGGCAATCGGTGAATGAACCAATACATATGCCTTCGGGGCTTTACGAACCCACTGGGCTTTTAAATATAATATATATATTTTGGGTCCGGATCTTTGACACTTTATAACTTTTTTCTTTTGTGATTTCGATACACAATATGCTTTGCGATCTATATATATATATATATATATATATATATATATATATATATATATATATATATATATATATACAGTCATATAACCATTGGCTTAATCCTTGGCTATACCGGGGCCGGTTCTTTTATTTTTACTTGTTCCTTTACAAAGAAAACATACCCGATATACCATTATTACTCCTTCCTTTTGCTTTTATGTATTTTTGAAATATTTTCAAGTTCTTGTATGAAAAATGAATACTACAAGCCACAGAAATGTATGTTACAACATCTGGCTCCACCTGGGAATAGTGCTTTCGCCATAGAAGCACTAAGAACCGTGGATTAGTGCCTTCACCTCGGGCATGGAGTCATATATTGCTTTGCATAAATTGAAATTCTATGGCGTTTGTACACTGATTTCACTCCGGTATTTACAATGAAATGATGCTTATTCTTCAAAACTGGAAGTAATGCTTTAAGTATTGCCCATTGACAGGCAGCTGTAGAGTTTCACCATCAAGATTCTCAAGAATGAAGGTATTATTGGATCTTACTTCAGAAATTCTAAAAGGGCCATACCAGAGAGGATCAAACTTCCCATGTTTACCCTTATCTTCTCTTCTGGTATCCCATCTCAATACTAAATCTGCAACTTTAAAATCAATTTCCTTGGCTTTTCTATCAAAAATATTTTTCATCTTGGATTGATACATAATCAATTTATCTTTTACCTTGTCCCTGTTCTCGTTTAGCTCCACCACTTTGTTCATTCTTCTTATCAAAGAATTTGGTTCTTCTTTCGCCTCCTGAATCATTGCAATCAACGTCTTCACAAGTTGACTTGGAAACAGAGCCTGAGTTCCATATACTAATTCAAAAGGTGATTTCCCTGTAGATCTTCTTGCAGTTACTTTAGCAGCCCATAGAGCAAACTTTAACTTAGAATCCCAATATCTTTGATTTTCTGCAATGGTTTTCTTATGGATCTTCATCAAAGTTTTGTTAGTAGATTCAGCTAATCCATTTCCCTGAGGATGGTAAGCTGTTGAATGGGACAAAATGACATTATAATTGTGACAAAAAGCAATGAAATTACTTGAATTGAAGACTTGAGCATTGTCTGTTATAATTTTAATGGGGCATCCAAATCTGCTGAAAATATTTTCCTCCAGGAACTTCATTACTATCTGATCATTTGCTCTCTTAGTAGGAATTTCCTCTACCCATTTGGTGAAGTAATCAGTTGCTGTGAGAACCCACCTGTGTTGTCTACTTGAAGGTGGATTGATTTCTCCAACAAATTCCAATCCCCATTGTCTAAATGGCTCCTCTATGAAAACTGGAATCAAAGGTAAAGGGGCTAATCTCTTTTTCTCAGCAAAAAGCTGACACTTCTGACAACTTCTAACAAACTTATATGTATCACCAAATAAAGTAGGCCAATAAAATCCTACCTGAAGGATCTTATGTGCAGTTACTTTCCAACTGTAATGTCCTCCACAAAACCCCTCATGATAATCTTTGATTATTTCTGTAAATTCATCCTTTGTTAAACATAGCAATAAAATTCCAGCAAGATCCTTCCAATACAATCTGCCTTCCACAATCACATATGGCTATGCCTTGATCTTTAGTGCCCTATAATTTGTTCTATATAAGGATTGGGGACAAGAAAGAAAGCACAAATAATGAATTATATGCTTATACCATTCTGAACACAAAAATTTATACATGATCTTCATACCTGGATCTTGCTCTCCTTCATTTTCTTTCGCTGCTTTTTCATCCATAGGTGCCAAAAAGTTAATTCCCAATGCCTAAAAGTTTGATTCCATCAACATTTTTGCCAATCCTTGTCCTTTCACTAACTTTGTGGGTTTTATGTCCAAATCATATTCTTGGATCTTGGCTATCCACTTTCCTCTTCTGCCTTCTACATCTCCCTATAGTAATACATCTTTTGCTACAGAATTTGGCACATAAGCAATGATTTGTGACTGCAGCACATAAGTTCTAAAAGATTTCAGGGCTTTTACCAAAGAATACACCTGTTTCTCAAGAATATTATATTTCAGCTCAGAATCACTAAGAATCTTATTGAAGAATGCAACTCGCTGCTCTTTCTCTTCATCATTCTTCTACGGTAAGACAACAGCTATTGAACTTGATGATGCAAATGAAAAAACTTGGAAAGGATTTTGGTAATCAGGCCTGATTAAGACTGGAGCTGCCTGTAAAGCCTCTTTAATCCTGGAAAATGATTCTCTAGCCTCTTTGGTCCAATTCAATTCATTCTCATTCTTTAGCAAATTAGTAATTTCTTTCACAATTTCTGCATAGTTGGATACAAATCTTCTCAGGAAGTTTATCTTTCCTAGAAAATTTTGAATATCCTTTTTACTCCTAGGCAATGGTATTTTTTGCACAGCTTGTACTCTGGTTGGATCTATCTTCAATCCATCTCTGGAAACAATGTGTCCCAATAGTTTTCCTTCCTCCAGAGAAAAAATGGATTTCTTGGGATTTAAGGAAAGTCCAAATCTTCTACATTTATCAAAAGTCCTTTTCAAATGGTCCAAATGTTCTTCATCAGACTTTGAGAAAACAATAATATCATCCAAATATATTACTACAAACTTATCTCCAACAAAAGAAATGTCCATAACCCTTTGAAATGTATCACCTGCATTCATCAATCTGAAAGGCATTCCGACATACATAGATGTTCCCTAGGGAGTTGTGAATGCTATTTTCTTCTGATCCTACTTGTCCACAGCCACCTGGTTATAACCAGAAAATCCATCTAGCATTGACATTCTAAAAGATCCTGATACCTTTTGCAGCACATGATCCATCTTAGGCAATGGATAGTTATCTTTCAAATAAGTCCAGTTGAGATTTATGAAGTCCACACATAACCTTATTTCTCCATTTTTCTTTCTCACAGGTACTAAATTAGCCACCCAATCAGAATACCTGAGTGGGACTATTATTTTAACATCAAGAAAAATCTTGACCTCCTTTTCAATTGATGGTAGAAGCAGAGGATTTATCTGTCTAAGCTTCTGTTTGTAGGGTTCAATTCCCTCATTCAAAGGAATCTTATGCTGAATAATATTTACATCATAGGTCTTGAGATCTTCATAGGACCATGCAAAGACATCAACATAATTCTTGAAAAGTTTAATATATCTTTCTTGAAAATTAGGTGAAACTCCACCATATAATTTGACTAACCTGGGATTCTCCTAAGTTCCAATGTTGTGATCCTGAATATGTTCATCCTGTGAAATTTTCCCTGAGTCCACAGCCACATCATTGGAATTAAAAATCTTTTCAAGAGGAACAAGTCCCTTTGGCAGAATATTATCTTTCAATTGAAAGATCTTTTGATTTGCTATTGAATCTTTTAAATCACTGACTTCTGCCATTTCTGTTGTCTCTTCTTCATCCTGATCAATTTCTGTGCCCTGGAACTCTTCAACCATAGTCAAAAACTCCTTAATCTATTGGTCATTCTCAAAAAATTTCTAGTTCTTAACATTATCAGGAACAGAAGTTCTGTGTCTCATTTCTACCTCATATCTTAGTCTTGGATTAATAGGAGGCTTGAAAGTGCTAGCAGCCACAACCAATAAATCTTCTAATCTATTCTCATCTCTTGGAATGAATTGAATGTTAAAAGCTTCAAAAAAGTTCTCAATCAAATCCATACCTCATTTTTGTATGCCCCGAGCTTAGGATGCTTTGTTTGGTAGTGATCTTTTATTTTCTTAATAATCAGCTCCAAATCTCCAAAACTAGAAATTGACTTAACTCCCATCTGTTTAGCTGTTTGTAGAACAATAATCAAGGACTCATATTCTTCCACATTTTTTGTTGCCTCGTGTTAGCGCTTGAGATTTCACCCTAGGCTGAGGAAGGTAAACCTTCAAGGCAACATCAAACCATTTCACCTCGTAGCTAGCCCTACGGGGTATGAGAAGGCTCTCTCCGGTCAATCTCAGTAAAATATTCAATGAACAGAGATGACCAATACAGTGACACTGATATTAGGCTAGTAAACTGATTAAAAGGTTGATTTGGGGTTTTTGGGGTTTTTTGGTGGCAAATTGAGGATTTGCAATTTTAGGGTGCGGGGATTTGACACAGTTTCTGCAGGTGGGTCTTTGGGGCAAGGTAGGAGTTTGTGCTGATGCCTTTAGCTGAGATGGATGATCAAGGAAGAAAAAAGAGAAGCTAAAGAGGGCAAACAATGACTTTGAATCCTCTCTAGACAGTGGAAAACGTAAACATTAAACAAATTTGAAAGCTGAGCATGGCAAGCATGAATTCAAACTTTATCACTTCATTTGTTTAATAAGCTGCAGTAAAGAAAGAGATGGAACACATAAACACACTTACAATTACAATAAGAGAACACACCATCAACACAAGAGTCCACAAGAATCCCAATGATGTCTGCAAAACCCTGGTCTTCCTTTTCCTCAAATTGCAGAGATACAAGTAAAATATACAATAGGAGCTTCTCCCTCAAGAGTCCAACCATGAAAATGAGCAAGAGAAGGCATAATATAGATGATCTAACTCCTTTCCCCACCTCTAGGGGTCGTGCTCAGCTTCCTAGGAGCTGTTTCAACTAATTCTAAACTGAGCACTAGATAATAGGTAGTTAAAACAACTTGCCTCTAAAACTTAGGGAACCTATCCATGCATTAAATATTTACCATTTACATCAAAGAAACTTCTAGAAGTGATGAAGGAGAGTAAAAGCATCTAAATGCCATGAAAATTAAACAAAATTCCATCATTTACATGCCTCAAAAGTCAACCAAGATGAAAACAGTGTTTTTTTGGCCGAACTGGTCAAAACAGTGAAATTTCCCTGAGTGGTCGCGCCCCTCACTTTGACTGGTCGCGCGCATTAACATCTCTATTTGAGGGCCTTCCTTGCGTCCAAATCAGGTGCAAGATAGCTCATTGGAAAGGTCTATGAGTCTACTTTCCAACCCCACTGGAATTTCTGAATTTGGAGTTGATTTGATCCCTCAAAATTCATTTCTCCCAAGGCAGCTTTCTGCAACTCAAAAAAGGGGCAGAAAGTTAAAATTTGCATGTATTTTGAGCTTTTGGAAGCCCAAATCTTCATAAAATATGAAACCCATCCATAGGCAAGTGTATTTTTGCATGAAAATTCCAAAACTGCAAAGTTTTCCCCGTTCTGAGTTGCCCCCATGTATGGTCGCGCGCGGGGTGAGACCAGTCAAATGGCCAAAACCTGTAAAATTCCCAAAAATGCCAAAAATGCTTCAAAACTCTCAAAATTTCTTGAGTTTGCTGCTAGGAGGATGCTAATGAGTATCATGTTGAGTGAGAGAGGCCTCAGCCAAGATACGGAGCGGGTTGGTCTTCTTCTTCCTCTTGCGGGCCTCGGACAACTTCCTTTGGAATATCTTCATCTTTGCTTTGCAAACATGCATTCTCGCCCAATAATGATTTTTCATGTTCCGTAGCAGCCTCTTGTCCTGGTTGGCTTTCTCCAATAGTCTCTCCAAGCGAGCATTTTCCTGAATGAGCAAAGACTCCCGGTCAGCAGGCAATGGGTCCCCGGGCCTCCTACAGCTCAAACCTCGATTACCGCGGATCCTCCATAGCTCATCAAGTTCTTTCTCCTCCTCCAATTGTCTGTTGCGCTGCTCCAGATAAGTGATGGTCCATTGAGCCATTTCGAGCTTTTGCTGCAACACGAGTTTCTCCTCCTCTCTCTGTCTGATAAACTCATAAAAATCTGAAGAAGGAGAGTGAGCGTCAAGGTCAATGAAATCATGATGTGTATCGCCAACTCTCTCATCCTCAACCATGGGCTGCTTGCCCTCCCGTACTGCCTCTGCTGATGAAGAATGCGAGGCCCCTTCCACCTGATGTGGAGATAACACTCGCTGACCTGAAGATGATGATGAGACCCCTTCCACCTGCTGTGGAGAAAGTACTCGTCGAGCTGCTACAAACAAGGTCCTATGACCCCTCTGATATGTAAGCTGGCGTGGGGAAGCAACATGTCTCGGAACAATAATCTCGGGCTGGTGTGATGGACCTCCCTCCTCATGAATGGCCTCTGGCTCTGGTTGTGGCTGTGGTGGCACTGTAAAGAACTCATGAGAAATGAAGTCTGCCCATGGAATGCCCTGCTGACTCAACTGATGGGAAACAATGAGCTGGATGAGACCATGATGGCACAAACTCCTATGCTGCTGAGCTGGGGACTGCCTCTGAAACACGACACCATCCTCTGAATGTCCTGGAAGAAGAAAACCAGGATGTTCATCATCCTCACTCGGGTAAAGTGCATCAACAGGCGAATGTGACAAGAGAAGACCTGTGAAAATCTTCCCTCGCATGTGAAGTAACGCATGATAAGCCGCATGATCGGAGCATACTCCCCCCGGAGGAATCTGAAGGGAAAGACCCCTGACAAGTGACTCATGAATGCTGGCCTGACATATGGCTCAAAATAAACATAATCCAGCATTTTGCGCTTGGGCCACACCTCACCCACATTTGGTATTCCGGTAGCCTCTGAAATCACCTCCGGAGATAGCACAAAATTCACCCCTGCAAGAGTGACCTGCCCATCATGAAGGTGCAAAACAAATAAGCGGGCCAACTCCCTGTGGTGCTGAATTTGGGCAAGCCTCTCATAGAACTGAAAACATGACATATAACAGAAACAATTCACTGCCATAGGACAGGCCTGCAATTCTGCCAAAGAGGTGGGTTCCTCTCTCCTATGATGACTACCTTTGCCACCCTTACGAGGCCTCTGCTGTACCTCGATCTCTGTGGAAGAAGACCGGTCATCACCTTACTCATAGGTTTCAGTGGTTGACATGGTGCTTTTGAGCTTGAGCAAAGTGAAGCAAATAGATAGAGTAAACTGCTGCCCTTGCCTGCAAAAATGCTGAGAAGTATGCTGTTTTCAAGGGGAAAAAATCATAAGGGAAATGTTAGGGGAGGGATTTTTAATAAGGAATGGGAAAATATGTAAAAACAGGGATTTTTAAGGGATAATTCACAAAATGTCAAACATATCATCTCATCTTCCATCATTAGGAAATCATTTGCAAAGAAATACTTTATTAGGGAAAATACGTATGATAGTCATCAAGGGAAAGGACATGCATTTGCAACAGGAGTATAGGACAGCATAGATAGCTTGTTCCTTTGAGTTTTTTGTTTTTTCAATGTACATCATAAGGTAAACAGTGTTTTTCAAAGGATTTTATGTACATTTAGTCATAGGGGAACAAGGCTTCTTTTACATCTTGTCATAAGGGAAAAGGGATCTTAATTGAACAGGATTTTAGGGAAGGAGTAGAGAGGAAAACAGGGCTTGGTTTTGGGGAGACACAACAATATTCTTTTGCAAACAATATTTACAGCAATATGTCCATTTTATACATATACACAGCTGCATTTTTCTTGTTTTTGCTATGGATATGCAACAGCAGTGTGTCTTCTATTTTCCAATGACTATGCACAGCAATATCTTTTTTTTATTTGGTCATTTTGCCATATTATTGCTCTTTTCTCTTTTTACATAACATTTTTTATCCTTGATGTTGTTCATTTATTTTCCTTGCCGTGTGGAGGGTATTAGGTTTGGGTAGAATACATGAAAGGGCATTAGGGTTTTTTGTAAAGGGATTTGGGGGAGGGATAGGGTTTTAGGAATTTGGGATGAGAGATTTAGTATTTATTGCAAATGAGATAAGATATATATGACATTTGTGAATTTAATAGGAAACAAGGAGGGAATAAATAGGGATTTAAAGCCTTGAAAAAAAATCAACCCTAGCATAATGCCTACATGAACAAGCAATCACCCAAATCCATTTCTCCTTACATTTCTTGGTGATAAACATATATATGCAAGCCCGTTATTTCATGTTTCAAGCATTCAAACGCACTAGAAGACCCTACCTCGATCAGTTGAGCAAGCAAGAGGGCGATTTAATCGATTTGGAGTGGTTCTGTAGAAGACAACTTGAGTGGTCGCGCCCCTGCTCTGAGTGGCCGCGCCCTGCCTGAGTGGTCGCGACCGTTAGGAATTAACACTGCGGAGGAGCTGCTGACTGGTCGCGCACAGCTCCTGAGTGGTCGCGCACCTGAAAATGACCCAAATTCTCTGCAATTCGCCTCCTTTCGCCTTCTTCGCCCTCTCACTCTTCTTTGCAAGCTCTTAGATGCACAATGAGGGTGTTTTAGAGGGACTTTGACTCTTTATAAGCCCAATTTGAAAAAATTTACTTACCAAACCCACTTTCTAATGTTTTGTTTTGACATTCTCTTTAACACTGTTTTGAGTTTGCTTTGTCCTGAATTTGACCTTTTGGGTGCTTTAACTCCGTTCTTTTTGCAGGTTGACCATCTGATGGACTCTAGTGAGGAGACCAGGGTTATTGCCGGCATTGTGAAGAATTTTTGAAATTTCCTTATTTTTTACAAAATTGACATGACCTTGGCTTTAAAAACATGGTTTTTAAATCCAAGGTATAAATTAGCTGTACCTGATGAAAATATCCATGAAACATATTTACATACCTCCTTCCGGCTTGCTGGGGACCCATGGACCTCTGACTCATGATCTTGCAATGACATTTGACTGAAACCCTAGACCTAAGACTTTGGACTTCAAGACAAAACAAAACAAGCGTGACACAAGTTCATTAGCTGATATGACCTGATCCAGCAAAGCCAAGAAGGGAACAAGGACGAGCTCCTCCATCAGTTTTATGGCATGCCTAATGGAATGCAAAACTGACATCGATGAGACACCTACTTATGCATATGCAAAGAGTTTTTTGATCACTGATGGAGGGCATCATGACTGACACTAACATTGGCTCCAATGGGGATGGTAGCTCCTTGGAGGTGCCAAGAACCTTAGACCTCTGGGAGAGCAGACCAGTGCCTTACAATCATTGGGCAATGGAGTCATAAACTCAAGCTGAAATGCATGACTGAAAATCGACTCAAACTAACTTAACAACAAGACTGAAAATGGACTAACAAAGGACTCATGACTCAACTAAAAACTGACTCAATACTTAAACACAATCGACCAACTGAAAATGATGCTCAAAGTGGAGCTTATTCATCACAACCTACTCTAACAGTTTCATTCATCACCTGATCAAGTGAAATGAAACAACCAATGCAACCAAGTAAGTATCCCGTCTGCTGTTCGAATTCTCCACAAGTGTTCGCTTATGAACAACAAGAGAGAACTACTGAAAGGCAACTCTGATGGCAACTTAGAAACAGATCCGTTGAATGATACGAACTCTCTATCTGCCTCCAAAAACACTGCATAAGGATCTTGAAATTCAAGCTCACTGGAACTTAGCTCATCCAATGGATTACTTCTCTTTTCCTCATACCATGCATGCAAACTTTGATCTGAGCCTTGTGATGAGACCCCTGCTGAAAATGACGAAGAAACTGGCTGCCAGATCAAATTCATATCAGCACATTTTTCAAGCTCACATGTAGTCAATGGAGATAGATTTTGACTGCAAAACTCATCCAAAACATCAGCTATGGGATCATGAAAAACTTGAAAAGACTGCTGCAATGTATCCATTGAAGATGTATGACATCCTTCTAGCTGTTCATCTTTTTCTTGAGAGATTTTACGAAGATTCTGCCTTATAAACTGAAATGTTTCGAAACAAAAGGGAATAGAATCTTGCTGCATCATCAAATCATGTATTTCGGCTGCTATACCTTCATCTGTAATCTGCCCTTCAATTTCATTTGGTGGCTGCAAATCTGATGCTACAGGCTACTCAAGCATTTTGTTATCTGTCTCATCCTCAACATTAAATGATTTACTATGCAATCTACCCTTCAAAAAATGAATTGATTCAAAACAAAATGGTACAGAGTCACCCTGAATCATTAAATCATGTGTGTCCGCTTCCAAGTCTTCAACTGCAACTTGACAATCAATGGCTTTCGGGGGTTGCAAATCTGAATATGAGAAGTCTTGAACAAAATTTTCATTGCCCTCAAGATGGTCTAGATCAAGACTTATTGACAGCTGATTTTTGATTACATGGAAGTTGTCTTTGATGAACTGACATGAATCAAAACAAAAAGGCAAAGATCCTTCACTTACTTCAAAATTTGCTGCACTTTCCTCGTCACTGTCATAGCTGATATGTGATGACTGAACATTGTATTCAAGCTGCTGAAAATGAACTTCCTCCTCCCACAAACTAGCTGCTGATTTGTCTGCAAGATTAGCTTCTGTTTGGAGAACATAATCATCATCATACTGATCAAAACGAGGCAAATCATCACTATAAAACACATCATCAAGCATGCAGGTCATATCAACAGATCTCTCTTCTTCACAATGATCTATAAAACAATCACTATGACAACTGAGATCAGAAACAAAATGTTTTGGGTCAACAACTTGTTCTTCTTCAATCAGCGAGCCATGAGTTTGAACATCATAATCATTCCTTGCGGTGATCTTGCCCATCATATCTTCTACTGCACTTACCAAAACGTCAAGCTTTACCTCTAGAGATTTGGCCGGATCTATGTTTTTCATCTCTTCTTCTTTCATCCTTGCCCTTCGGATCAGCAGATGAGCCTCTACATTTACTGCATTGTTTTGCATCTCGTGAAGTGTTGCAATATTCTTTTCTCTCAGCTGAAACTCCATCTCCGGATCAAAGGCACCCGGATAGTGCAAGAGAGCAGATCTAGGAGAAGGTCTTATATCAACTGGCATCGAATAATAAACTTGATTAAATCTGGCCGAAAACTGTTGTACTGTCTCACATGGCAATCTTTTCAGTTGGTTATACTCTTCTACAATCAAGAAAAGGTTCCGCCCGATCATCCACCTATCGAGAAAAACTTTGACGAACTGCTGGAAATCTGAGATGCTTGCATCAGGCAGGGTTTTGAACCAACTCTTAACTTCAACTTGCAAAGAAAGAGCAAAAAGCCTCATACTAACATCTTCATCATCGACTTCAAAAAGGTCAAGAAATAACTCAAAATTCTGCACATGTTGCTCAGCGTTGACATCCTTACTTTCACCATCAAACCTCGGCAAGTATAGATCATAGCTTTTGGGGAAAGCATGAAGAACCGAAGGTAAAACAAGAGGTTTATACCGATCTGGAATTTTACAAGGTGTAGGGTTATGTACAGCAGGTATAGGATCAGTCTTGGTCTCTTGGGGCTCATCAATTTGAAGATGGTCATCACAAAATTCGGAAAAAGAATCTTGATCAAGCTCAAAGGCATGCAAATCTTTGGTATTCACAATCTTCGAAGGGAAAGAATCAACTGCAGGCCGAGGATCTCTTCTCAAATACAATATGCTTTGCAAAACAGTCTTGACATTCTCGGGAAAAGAGAAGAAATAATTTACAACAAAGAACAAAATGTCCTGGATGAAATTCCAACTTGAGTACCTGATCTTGCCATATTCTCCTTTCATGTTTCTGCTGGTCGGGATCATCCTCCAGTGGAGTCTTTGGATCTGATCTTCAAAACTGATTTAGAGTCGCCAAGTGAATGATTTCAGCCTTTCAAGTGTCTGATCGTTGTTCACCATCAACAATCAGATCTGAACTTGATACATGTACTGGGGTAAAATACAAATGAAGTGTTACGTTCACAAGCTCACAGAGATTGACTGAAGCAACGTTTATCTACTAACGCTGATGTAAAACAAGAGCGTTTTCGAAGGCTACCTGGCGTAACTTCAGGCTCCGTCTAAGACTTATGAAATAACACGTCAATGAGCAAACGATTAGTTGTTCTCCCCAGTATGGTCGCCAATATGTTAGCGCTTGAGATTTCACCCTAGGTTGAGGAAGGTAAACCTTCAAGGCAACATCAAACCATTTCACCTCATAGCTAGCCCTACAGGGTATGAGAAGGCTCTCTCCGGTCAATCTCAGTAAAATATTCAATGAACAGAGATGACCAATACAGTGACACTGATATTAGGCTAGTAAACTGATTAAAAGGTTGATTTGGGGGTTTTTGGGTTTTTTGGTGGCAAATTGAGGATTTGCAATTTTAGGGTGCGGGGATTTGACATAGTTTCTGCAGGTGGGTCTTTGGGCAAGGTAGGAGTTTGTGCTGATGCCTTTAGCTGAGATGGATTATCAAGGAAGAAAAAAGAGAAGCTAAAGAGGGCAAACAATGACTTTGAATCCTCTCTAGACAGTGGAAAACATAAACATTAAACAAATTTGAAAGCTGAGCATGGCAAGCATGAATTCAAACTTTATCACTTCATTTGTTTAATAAGCTGCAGTAAAGAAAGAGATGGAACACATAAACACACTTACAATTACAATAAGAGAACACACCATCAACACAAGAGTCCACAAGAATCCCAATGATGTCTGCAAAACCCTGGTCTTCCTTTTCCTCAAATTGCAGAGATACAAGTAAAATATACAATAGGAGCTTCTCCCTCAAGAGTCCAACCATGAAAATGAGCAAGAGAAGGCATAATATAGATGATCTAACTCCTTTCCCCACCTCTAGGGGTCGTGCTCAGCTTCCTAGGAGCTGTTTCAACTAATTCTAAACTGAGCACTAGATAATAGGTAGTTAAAACAACTTGCCTCTAAAACTTAGGGAACCTATCCATGCATTAAATATTTACCATTTACATCAAAGAAACTTCTAGAAGTGATGAAGGAGAGTAAAAGCATCTAAATGCCATGAAAATTACACAAAAATCCATCATTTACATGCCTCAAAAGTCAACCAAGATGAAAACAGTGTTTTTCTAGCTGAACTGGTCAAAACAGTGAAATTTCCCTGAGTGGTCGCGCCCCTCACTTTGACTGGTCGCGCGCATTAACAGCTTTGTTTGAGGGCCTTCCTGGTGTCCCAATCAGTTGCAAGATAGCTCATTGGAAAGGTCTGTGAGTCTACTTTCCAACCCCACTGGAATTTCTGAATTTGGAGTTGATTTGACCCCTCAAAAGTCATTTCTCCCAAGGCAGCTTTCTGCAACTCAAAAAAGGGGCAGAAAGTCAAAATTTGCATGTATTTTGAGCTTTTGGAAGCCCAAATCTTCATAAAATCTGAAACCCATCCATAGGCAAGTGTATTTTTGCATGAAAATTCCAAAAATGCAAAGTTTTCCCCGTTCTGAGTTGCCCCCATGTATGGTCGCGCGCGGGGTGAGACCAGTCAAATGGCCAAAACCTGTAAAATTCCCAAAAATGCCAAAAATGCTTCAAAACTCTCAAAATTTCTTGAGTTTGCTGCTAGGAGGATTCTAATGAGTATCATGGTGAGTGAGAGAGGCCTCAGCCAAGATACGGAGCGGGTTGGTCTTCTTCTTCCTCTTGCGGGCCTCGGACAACTTCCTTTGGAATATCTTCATCTTTGCTTTGCAAACATGCATTCTCGCCCAATAATGATTTTTCATGTTCCGTAGCAGCCTCTTGTCCTGGTTGGCTTTCTCCAACAGTCTCTCCAAGCGAGCATTTTCCTGAATGAGCAAAGACTCCCGGTCAGCAGGCAATGGGTCCCCGGGCCTCCTACGGTTCAAACCTCGATTACCGTGGATCCTCCATAGCTCATCAAGTTCTTTCTCCTCCTCCAATTGTCTATTGCGCTGCTCCAGATAAGTGATGGTCCATTGAGCCATTTCGAGCTTTTGCTGTAACACGAGGTTCTCCTCCTCTCTCTGTCTGATAAACTCATAAAAATCTGAAGAAGGAGAGTGAGCGTCAAGGTCAATGAAATCATGATGTGTATCGCCAACTCTCTCATCCTCAACCATGGGCTCCTTGCCCTCCCGTACTGCCTCTGCTGATGAAGAATGCGAGGCCCCTTCCACCTGATGTGGAGATAACACTCGCTGACCTGAAGATGATGATGAGACCCCTTCCACCTGTTGTGGAGAAAGTACTCGTCGAGCTGCTACAAACAAGGTCCTATGACCCCTCTGATATGTAAGCTGGCGTGGGGAAGCAACATGTCTCGGAACAATAATCTCGGGCTGGTGTGATGGACCTCCCTCCTCATGAATGGCCTCTGGCTCTGGTTGTGGCTGTGGTGGCACTGTAAAGAACTCATGAGAAATGAAGTCTGCCCATGGAATGCCCTGCTGACTCAACTGATGGGAAACAATGAGCTGGATGAGACCATGATGGCACAGACTCCTATGCTGTTGAGCTGGGGACTGCCTCTGAAACACGGACACCATCCTCTGAATGTCCTGGAAGAAGAAAACCGGGATGTTCATCATCCTCACTCGGGTAAAGTGCATCAACAGGCGAATGTGACAAGAGAAGACCTGTGAAAATCTTCCCTCTCATGTGAAGTAACGCATGATAAGCCGCATGATCGGAGCATACTCCCCCCGGAGGAATCTGAAGGGAAAGACCCCTGACAAGTGACTCATGAATGCTGGCTTGACATATGGCTCAAAATAAACATAATCCAGCATTTTGCGCTTGGGCCACACCTCACCCACATTTGGTATTCCGGTAGCCTCTGAAATCACCTCCGGAGATAGCACAAAATTCACCCCTGCAAGAGTGACCTGCCCATCATGAAGGTGCAAAACAAATAAGCGGGCCAACTCCCTGTGGTGCTGAATCTGGGAAAGCCTCTCACAGAACTGAAAACATGACATATAACGGAAACAATTCACTGCCATAGGACAGGCCTGCAATTCTGCCAAAGAGGTGGGTTCCTCTCTTCTATGATGACCACCTTTGCCACCCTTACGAGGCCTCTGTTGTACCTCGATCTCTGTGGAAGAAGACCGGTCATCACCTTGCTCATAGGTTTCAGTGGTTGACATGGTGCTTTTGAGCTTGAGCAAATTGAAGCAAATAGATAGAGTAAACTGCTGCCCTTGCCTGCAAAAATGCTGAGAAGTATGCTGTTTTCAAGGGGAAAAAATCATAAGGGAAATGTTAGGGGAGGGATTTTTAATAAGGAATGGGAAAATATGTAAAAACAGGGATTTTTAAGGGATAATTCACAAAATGTCAAACATATCATCTCATCTTCCATCATTAGGAAATCATTTGCAAAGAAATACTTTATTAGGGAAAATACGTATGATAGTCATCAAGGGAAAGGACATGCATTTGCAACAGGAGTATAGGACAGCATAGATAGCTTGCTCCTTTGAGTTTTTTGTTTTTTCAATGTACATCATAAGGTAAACAGTGTTTTTCAAAGGATTTTATGTACATTTAGTCATAGGGGAACAAGGCTTCTTTTACATCTTGTCATAAGGGAAAAGGGATCTTAATTGAACAGGATTTTAGGGAAGGGGTAGAGAGGAAAACAGGGCTTGGTTTTGGGGAGACACAACAATATTCTTTTGCAAACAATATTTACAGCAATATGTCCATTTTATACATATACACAGCTGCATTTTTCTTGTTTTTGCTATGGATATGCAACAGCAGTGTGTCTTCTATTTTCCAATGACTATGCACAGCAATATCTTTTTTTTTATTTGGTCATTTTGCCATATTATTTCTCTTTTCTCTTTTTACATAACATTTTTTATCCTTGCTGTTGTTCATTTATTTTCCTTGCCGTGTGGAGGGTATTAGGGTTTGGGTAGAATACATGAAAGGGCATTAGGGTTTTGTAAAGGGATTTGGGGGAGGGATAGGGTTTTAGGAATTTGGGATGAGAGATTTAGTATTTATTGCAAATGAGATAAGATATATATGACATTTGTGAATTTAATAGGAAACAAGGAGGGAATAAATAGGGATTTAAAGCCTTGAAAAAACATCAACCCTAGCATAATGCCTACATGAACAAGCAATCACCCAAATCCATTTCTCCTTACATTTCTTGGTGATAAACATATATATGCAAGCCCATTATTTCATGTTTCAAGCATTCAAACGCACTAGAAGACCCTACCTCGATCAGTTGAGCAAGCAAGAGGGCGATTTAGTCGATTTGGAGTGGTTCTGTAGAAGACAGCTTGAGTGGTCGCGCCCCTGCTCTGAGTGGTCGCGCCCTGCCTGAGTGGTCGCGCCTTGCCTGAGTGGTCGCGACCGTTAGGAATTAACACTGTGGAGGAGCTGCTGACTGGTCGCGCACTGCCCAACTGGTCGCGCACAGCTCCTGAGTGGTTGCGCACCTGAAAATGACCCAAATTCTCTGCAATTCGCCTCCTTTCACCTTCTTCGCCCTCTCACTCTTCTTTGCAAGCTCTTAGATGCACAATGAGGGTGTTTTAGAGGGAATTTGACTCTTTATAAGCCCAATTTGAAAAAATTTACTTACCAAACCCACTTTCTAATGTTTTGTTTTGACATTCTCTTTAACACTGTTTTGAGTTTGCTTTGTCCTGAATTTGACCTTTTGGGTGCTTTAACTCCGTTCTTTTTGCAGGTTGACCATCTGATGGACTCTAGTGAGGAGACCAGGGTTATTGCCGGCATTGTGAAGAATTTTTGAAATTTCCTTATTTTTTACAAAATTGACATGACCTTGGCTTTAAAAACATGGTTTTTAAATCCAAGGTATAAATGAGCTGTACCTGATGAAAATATCCATGAAACATATTTACATACCTCCTTCCAGCTTGCTGGGGACCCATGGACCTCTGACTCATGATCTTGCAATGACATTTGACTGAAACCCTAGACCTAAGACTTTGGACTTCAAGACAAAACAAAACAAGCGTGACACAAGTTCATTAGCTGATATGACCTGATCCAGCAAAGCCAAGAAGGGAACAAGGATCAGCTCCTCCATCAGTTTTATGGCATGCCTAATGGAATGCAAAACTGACATCGATGAGACACCTACTTATGCATATGCAAAGAGTTTTTTGATCACTGATGGAGGGCATCATGACCGACACTAACACCTCGAACTCTAATTTAAAAGAAAAAGGGAACATATTACCTCCAGGTGCAATTAGAAGAAAACCAACACCTGTTCCTTCCTTGGAATAAGCTCCATCAAAGAAACATTTCCACACTTCTTCAGTTTGCAGCTCTGTAATTACATTGGCTGAAGCAAGCTACTTCTGATTATCTTTAGCGAGCTCTACATTATCATGTAGTGTGAAAAAAGAAAAGTCATCCTTCTCCTGACTATATACAGGTGAATTGCTTGCTCCATTTTTTGTAATTATTTTTACAAACCTAGTTTCTTTGTACAATCTCCTCTCTTCCCCACCAAAAATCGGTATAACAACATATTTAAAATCTAGCTTCAAAACACCTCCCAATTTAGCCCCCTAGGACCTAGATAGAAGCATTCCAAATCTAGCAGGGATATTTGCTACTACATCATCCATGACCAAGCTTCTAGCTGGAATTTGGGCTAGTGACACTGCTAGATCCTTAATAACCCCCAAACACTTGACTTTGTTTGAATCAAGAGAATACAAATCCCTATAAGGTTTGGTCACTTGTATATTTAGTTGCTTCATCACTGACAAAGGCATAATATTATGTGAAGCTCCCGAATCAAACATACAATTATGTAGGAGGAAATCATGAACCAATAAGGAAATATAAAAAGGAGGTATTGAATAATCTACTTCCCCTACATGTGGACCAAAAACCACTATTGGTTTATCTTCCTGTAGATTCACATTGTCATTTATCTTCTCATTTTCTTTTAAGTTAATAAACTCAACAATATCCTTTTCATAAGTAGGTGTTTTTACCAATTCTATAAGGGGAACTTGTATTCTTACCTTTTCTAACTCCTTAGTAAGACCAAACAAGTGCCAATGTTTAGCAGTTCTTTCATTCTCATCTTCACCTTTCTTCATGACTGGAATTACTTGAGGAATTGAAACAAGTTTCTCCAAGGGAATTTTTCTAGTTTTATCTTGAGAAGACTCATCTTGAAGTATCTGTGTCTTGCCGTTTGCATTCTATTGCTACTTTCCTTTCTTTACTTGTTTTTTAGGCTGAGATTCTTGCAGAGTCGCCTTTGGTGAGGAAGTTGAAACTTGCTGCTCACATTCATTTTCTTGATTTCTCAATCTTTTCCTAGATCTCAGGTCATATTTTTTATGTAGTTCAGTCTACATAAAGTCAAATAATTGTTTCCAATATTCATCATGAATGGCATCTGCTTCATCATACACATACTCTTCTCCTTCAATGTTAAGTTCATCTTCATCTATTGCATATAATGTAGAAATTTGATCTTTAGGTTGTTCTTCACCAGGATCTGCTTCTATATATAATGGTGCTTGAATTTGATTTTGATCTTTTCTTTCCTTTTGCAAGATTTGCAAAGGTTATCTTCTGTATTGGGGATTAAAGTTCTTGTTATACCGTGTTTGTCTTTGAGAGTTCTTATTTTCTAACTCTAACTTATTTAACTTATCTGACAAATTTTTAATTACATTACACATATCCTCCAATGATTGACTTTGAGAGGATTCTATCTTTGCCTTTCCCTTGTCTTGGGTAGGCCGTGTTTTTGGTGCTTTCCATACAGCCACCAGATTTATCTGTAATGCATCTGTTTGGATTTGATCAAGGGTTGGAGCTCTTCTTTCCCTTAATGTGAATCCAAAATTTGAATCAAAAGCCCCTGCAAAAGTTATTTTTGCACCAACAGGAGGAGGCTTAATCTTTGTTGGGAGACTATTATACAATTTGTTAAATCTTCGAACAAATTCGACCACAGTTTCATTAGACTTCTTCTTTATGGCATTAAACTCTGTTAATGAATACCCATGGTCTCTTTTTTCTCCCCATCTCTGAATAGACACATGTTCCATCTCTTCCCAAGAAGGAATAGAATTATTGGGAAGTCCTTTGAACCATTTCCTCACTTCTCCATCCAAGGACTGAACAAAAATTCTTAGAACAACATCTAAATGTTCAACATTTGAGATTTCTACAAAATTACAAAATACTACTACATGATTCTCTGCTATCTGTTCATCTTCTCCTCAAAAATGACGAAGAGTTTTGAGGTAATCCTATGGCATTTGATTGAACGGTTGTGGTAGTTGAATGGGTTCATACCTATTCACCAAGAATGCAGGTGCTGCCATGTTTATTGAACTTTGATTACCAACAAATGTGGAACCTGATTGTGAGGTAAATGGAATGTGCAAAGGTGGTAATGTGGTTATTGGTTCATGTTGAATAATTATACCAGGTAAATGAAAAGTAATAGACTCAAAAGATTGGTCTTGACAGCTAGGTTCCTGAAATGAAGATGATGAAAAATATGACTCTTTATCAGATGAATGTTCGGATAAGTTGTTGCCTAATGTAGACAATGTAGGAATTGGTGTAATTGGGATCTTAGACTTTCTAACCCTCCTAGAAACCAACCTTTCAGGATCTGAAAGAGCTTGAACCTTCTGTTGTGAAGTCTCTGATCTCATATGGGGTCTTCTTGAAGCCAGAGTTATTGCTTTGATTCAAAACAACCAAATATTTCCTCCTCACTGAACAGCCAGAGGAAAATATTGAAACCCAGGGAAAAGTTTTCTTGTCTTCTTTGCCCGGCAGCGGTGCCAATAATGTTGTACCTTAAGAAACCAATTTCCTGGCTGTAGAGAAATTGTTCTTAAGACATTAATAAATATTATTTAATTTCACTTATTGTTTTTTGTGTTCTCAAATGAAGGACCTGGAAAACTTGGTCTTTAACCCTTAATACATGTATGACCGGAACATCTCAGAATTCCATTTGTTGTTAGATATAAATGATGAGTGAAGAAATATTGAAGGAGAATTTAAAGATAATATGCTGGATTTTCACATAAACTACTATCTGTAACTTAGGAGAATTATGAAAATGAGAACTAAATCATAGATAATATGTTGCTTAACACAGAAACTACTATCTGTGACTCTTGGAGAAGTTAAAGATAATATGTTGGTCTTTCACAGAAACTATTATCTATAACTTAGAAAGGAAGGTGGAAACTTCAAGTATAGGAGCACTCTTTTAAGGAATTTTAACTTTATCTACATAAGAAAATAAAGACCTGCAACTTCATTACTATGCTTGAAAGAAGAAAACATAACATGACACATGACATAGAAGGTTACAAAATTATACCCAAAAACTCATGGAAACTTCTGATTCTTTCATTAATCAATAATGACATCAGGAATACAGTGGCCTAGTCTCTGGGTTCTCCAAAATTCCAACCCTTTCTTTGTAAATTTTCATCTTTTATACATTGTGGAACAGTGGTTGATTTCTCAAACTGCCCAAATTATTTAACTGCTTCTCTAACTATATGAGGTAAAAAATATTACAGAATTTTACAAAGGGTTAAATACACCTCAAAGAACATGAAATAATAGGAACATAACTAAATTTAAAAGAGGACGATAACTGCTGGCTTGCTCTATTAATCTGTTGTTGAATTCCTCTATAAATGCCCTAATGATGTTTAATTCGTTTTAGCCATAATGAAATGTGTTTAGCTTGTGTAATCCTAGATTTACATACGTATCGGGTGTTTTGATTGGCCAAAATACAAAGAAAACATACCCGATTGTCTTCCTCTTTAGATTCGGCTCTAACCCTGATTTTCCACTTTACACAGTGAAATTAATGCGAACCTTTGCTTAATACGAAACTCAAAAAGAGTTAATCTTGCTTTATAAATTTGTCAAATCCGCCCGTTCAGTGCTCCATTGACTTCCACCACAAATCGCAATCGTCCCTTTCAAATGATATATCACCACAAAACTTAACTTTACGCACCCTTAAGCCGCATATGCATAAATCCTTCATATTTGCACTATTTCTATTATATACCTTTTATAATAGAAATATGCCATAAAACATGCCTTTTCCGCCGATATAATGTTTGCGATGTGATATTTAAATCCCCACCATTGATCTTTGCTTAATGGATCTGATGGTCTACAAAGATTTCGGGTGGGACATAAGCACGGAGAATACCTACCTGAAATGAGCGGTTTTCTCTCTCCACCCGGCTGCTATGTGTCGAACAATAAGTGGAATCAGGTGAGCTCCACTAAAAACCACTTACCACTTTGCATCCGCCCAAAATTCCGCCTTTTATCTTAAAATCCACCTTTTCATATGCCTTGCGGACCCACCAGAATTATAAAATGCAATATATAGTTTTTCGGGTCCGTCATTGCAAATCGCAATCAGCGGAACCCATATACATGTATATGAAGGGCTTTTCGATATAGCAGACCCGCCGAAATTATAAACACAATGAATATATGTTTCGGGTCCGACTATTGTGAATCGCAATCAGCAATCGGTGAATGAACCAATACATATGCCTTCGGCGCTTTATGGACCCACCAAGCTTTTAAATATAATATATATATTTCTGGGCCGGATCTTTGATACTTTATAACTTGTATCTTTTGCGATTCTGATACACAATATGCTTTGCGATATATATATATATATATAGTCAAATAACCATTGGCTTAATCCTTGGATATACCGGGGCCGGTTCTTTTATTTTTACTTGTTCCTTTACAAAGAAAACATACCCGATATACCATTATTACTCCTTCCTTTTGCTTTTATTTATTTTAATAATATTTTCAAGTTCTTGTATGAAAAATGACTACTACAAGCAAAAAAAATGCATGTTACAACACTACTAACGTATCGGTTTATCATTTTACATTCTCGACACTTTGTTTATCTTTTTTGCTTATGCTAGATTGTGCAAATGAAAAAATAAATGTATTGCATCAGATTGATTATTGTCACTTCTGCAACATTATTTATAGGTTTCGACATGAACAAAAGTATTTTTTGTAAATTTTGTAATTAAAAAACTTTTTTATGAGTACAAGCATTCATGAATTATGCCGAAATCTATGATTGTGTGAAATGCGAAGGTGAAGTGTAGAGGTCCACACGATGAAATCTTGAAATTTTCCTCTGCACAATGGATTCCTCTATAGTTCTACGAATATAATGCCTATTTACACAAGGATAACCATAAAAAATATTTCACTATGTGGGGAGCAAAACCTTTAATCAATTGATCAAACAAATCTTTAGTGCAAAAGAAGTTGATTCTGCTAGAGAGCAGAAATTGCGCTTGATCTGCAAGAGGTGTTCATTGACATTTGTGCTTAGGAGAAATGTTTCATGCAGCTAGATTTTAATGTGAGGAGAGGTTTCATTAGGGATACATAAATCCTAATAAACATTAAATAACATAGAAACTATTAATCATTAATAAGGTTAAATTTCGTAAAACTTACTTCCATTACATGCTGATGGATCATTGATCAGATTGTTGATTTTATCAATTATAATGTTATTTTTTGAGAATATGGACATATGATATCACCAATAATAACAATAAGTGCATGTTTTTCACATATTGCCAACACATGACATTACGATTGAGTAGGGCCTCCTGGTAACTATACGACTTCTCTTCAGAGTGTCCTAGTGTGATTGGATCATAGCACATTAGTAAACAGTATAAGATCCTCTTCGTTTTAGCTATTCATTTAAATTTTATCTAAATTAATAGCATGTCTTTATCTATTCCTGGTGCGATTATTACGCTACTTTCCTTGTTGCAATTGCAAACTGTTCTATTCTGCTAATTTTATGTAAGGAAACAAAAACTTGGACAATATTCTAAGCTCTTAAATGAAATTTGAAAAGAAAAAAACACTACATGATCCATATACAATGCTTTTTCTTTTGTTGCCAGCATGTGATTTGGGAATAACATTAGTCATTTTCATTCAATTCAATTGTGATTATTATAGAAATATGGTAATTATTTCATATTCAGATACTGATAACGTCATATTGCTTATTGTCACTTATGTTGGTTGTGCGCCATCAATATTTCATCGAAGGCATTGTAATGATTAAAAGTATAGGATATATAACTATGTATCTAGATAATCATGAGTACGATTAAACTGTGATTATGGAATAATGTTAACAAAGTTGGCTACTTACATGTGGTTTCCATCTCAACATTGCTCACATCACTCTTTCCAAGTTAAATTGGTTGTATGCCATCAATATTGCATTGAAGGCATTAAGGCAATCCAAAATATAGATAACAATGCATCTAGATAACGATCTATCTAGGGACATGTCATAAATTTATCATTTTGTTTCTTTTCCTACTAACATATTGATTTTTCATTTTGCATTCTTGACACTCCAGTTATTTTTTTTGCTTATGCCAGACCCTGCAAATGAAAAAATAAATGTATTGCGTCATATTGCTTATTGTTACTTCTACACCTCTGTTCTCCCAAACATACTCCATCTTTGGAACATTCTTCATTGCGTATAATAAAATATCTTTTCTTAGCTCTATATGAGTTGAGAGGATAATCTTTAATCAATTAATTAGGTCTATGAAATTGTTCTTCCATATAGATATACCTAAAAAAATTCTAAATGAGAAAGAGTTTAAAAATTAACCAAAGAAATGTTTTTCCTAGCGCGCAAAGGAGTTATGTCTCTGTACATCTATTACCAAATGCTTTTGCAAAGAACTTTCAATTTTTGAAGAGAAAGAACTATGGTTGTTTGATCATTAGCTATTTTACATATTTATGATAATAAAAATACATATTCAATTTTTAGTTGAGCCTGAATGACATCTCCAATCTAGCATAGCTTTCATTGCTTTATGTTTAGCACTTGGTGCTTTTTGTACGATATTTAGAGATGCCATTTAGACATAATTGAAAACCAAAAGTGCATTCATCTATGCTTCAACGTCCTATGAAGATCCTCTATTTTGCACAAATTGAGAGCTATATGCAGTTGCTTTTCTGGATAGGTGTTGTAAGGCTACTTTGCTACTAAATAAAGTAACTATGGCTCAACGAGGAAAAAACACGAGTGATTCAAAAAGGGAAAAGCTCATTCTAGCTATATCATGACACATCCTAAGATAGATTGTTATCTAGATAAATTGTTATCTATATTTTTAATCATCCTAATCATTATCGAGAAACATGGTTATCTAGATTTTTAATCGCCCCAATGCCTTTGATGGAATATTGAAGACGTACAACCAGGGGAAGTGACAATAAGTAATTTAATGCAATACATATTTGAATATGAAGAAATTATCATAATTGCTATAATAATGACAATTGAATTGAAAGAAAAAATCAACATTATTACTAAATCATAGTTTAATCATCCTCATCATTATCTAGATACATTGCTATCTAGCCTAGATTTTTAATCGTTGCAACTCCTTCGATGAAATATTGACGGTGCATAGCCAGCGAAAGTGATAATAAGCAGTATGTCATAATTTGTATCCGCATACAAAAGAATTACCATTATTGTGATAATAATCACAATTGAATTGAAAGAAAACAACAGGTGGTATTCCTAAATCACATGCCAACAAAAAAAAAGACATTATCCATGGATCATGTAGCATTTTATCTTTGCAAATTGTGTTTAAGAGCTTGGATTATTATCCTAGCTTCTGTTGTCTTACCTGAAATCAATAGAATAGAATAGCCTGCAATTCCAACAAGGAAAGTAGCGCAACAATCACATCAAGAATAGATGAAGCCATGCTATTAATTTAAAGAAAATTTAAAGGAATAGCTACAATGAATAGCTACTAGGATACTTCGAAGAGAAGCCTTACGATTACCAGGAGGCCCTACTCAATCATAATGTTTTGTGCTGGCAATATGGGAAAATGATGCACTGCCAATGCACAAAAAATGATGCACTTGCTATTAATGGTGATATCATATTCCTATATTCTCATCACATAACATTATAATCGAAAAAATGAACAATTTGACCAATGATCCATCAACACATAATGGAAGTAAGTTTTACAAAATTGAACCTTATTAATGAATAGTTTCTATGTTATTTAAAATGAAAATTGTGATGTTCCTTATTTAATGTTTTTTAAAGTCCTTATTGCAATAAATTAATGTTTCTTATTTAGTAAAAGGCTTGCACTGTTGTCTGATCTGGACTAGACAAATAAAGAACTGCAAAATGTTAATTGCATCAGGAAGATCAAAGATGGATGGTCTAGGAGAATTAGTACACTAGAAAACATTAATGACGAATAGTTTCTATGTTATTTAATGTTTATTAGGCCTTTTGTATCCCCAACAAAACCTATCCACACGTTGAAATCTATGCGCAGGAAACTTTCCGCCTAAGAACAAATGTCAACAAACACCTCTTGCAACCCAAGTGCATTTTCCACACTCCAGCAGAATCAACTTCTTCTACACTAAATACTTTGCTGATCAAATAATTAAATGTTATGCTCCCTGCACAGTGAAAGTTTTGTTTATGTTTATCCTTGTGTAAATAGGCATATGTGCAAAACTGTAGAGGAAATCCATTGTGTAGAGGAAGATTTCAACCTTTCATTGTGTAGACCTCCATACTCTACACAATCACAGACATTTCACATAATTCATGCACGTTTCCACTCATAAACAAGTTTTTTAATTACAAAATTTACAAAAACTACTTTTGTTCACGTCGACACTTATAAACAATGTTGCTTCCCACTACTATGTTATTGAGTATGTGTGGAAGAAAGGATATGTAGAAGTGACAGTAAGCAATCTGACGCAATACATTTATTTTTTCATTTGCACAGTCTAGCATAAGAAAATAAGATAAATGGAGTGTCAAGAATGCAAAACGTCAAATTGATACATCAGTAGGAAAAGAAACAAAATAACAAATTTATGGCATGACCATAGATAGATCGTTATCTAGATAAACAACTATCTATATTTTTAATTGTCTTGATTGTTATCTAGAAACAAAATAACAAATTTATGGCAATATTGATAGCGTACAACTAGGGGAAGTGACAGTAAGAACTTTGATGAAATTTGTATCTGAATATGAAGGAATTACCATAATTTCTATAATAATGACAAATGAATTGAAAGAAAACAATCGATGTTATTTATGAATCACAATTTAATCATCCTCATCATTATCTTGATACACTATTATCTAGTCTAGATTATTGCGGAGGTGGTTGTACAAAGTTATGTGAAGGAAGCATGCGCAGAAGTAGCAATGTGGAGGAATCTCTGTGCAAGTGATTGTATAGCGGAAGCTTTGCTGAAGAAAGCATATGCGGTGACGGAAATGTGGACCCCACTTAATTAGTAGTACATGCACGAGCTATGCTGCATTACAATTATTCCTATTTCATATCGTAATCGTTGAAGAGTTGGTTGTCTTTCATATCTATGATGTATTGCAAAATACATAGTTGATTTCCAATAGGGCTTGAACAACATCTCAAAATTCAAGAAACATTATATTGTATTTCTTTACGTTCAATATTTTCCTTTGGAGATTTTACTTGCTTTTTCTAAATGCATTGTGCAAAAACAATTTTCTAGCCATTTATGTTTTGTACTTAAAATTTATGCTTAATCAACAACATCCTCAATATCATCTACGTCTATATTTCTTGTTTTCATGTATAATGACCATGTGTAACTATTTTGCGTGTGACAGGTTAGACATGACAAATCATGTACACATATCCATATTGAATCACATAAATGTAGGAAATTAAATAAATATGAAAACATATGATACATTATATGAAGTGATTGATATTAAGTTCCTTCTGTTGTTTAAAAATAAATATTATGTAGAAGGAAAGTGTGCTGGAGAACTATGAAATATGGTGATCAAGAGGATTTCTCAGCAATTCCCAAAGCATGTTTCAAGCTCCCACATAGTACAACTAAAATAAGTTCCCCCCCTTGAATCGCTCTTATTTTTTTCTTCGTTGAGCCACCGTTGCTCTATTTAGCGGAAAAGAAACGTTACAACACATATCTAGAAAATCAATTGCATAGAGCTTTGAATCTGCACAAAATACAAAATCTGTGTAGGATGTTGAAGCATAGATGAACACACCTTTGACATTCAATTGTGCTTGAATGGCATCTCAAAATATCGTATGAAAAGCACCAGATGTTGAACATAAAACAACAAAAACTAAGACAGATTAGAGATATCATTCAAGCTCAATTGAAAATTGAAGATGTATTTTGCAATATATCAATCAACCATGTTTTTCTCTTATCGTAAAGTGAAAGTTATTCACACAATCATTTTCTAATAGCTATACATAGATGCAACTCCTTTACACGTTAAGAAAAAATGTTTCTTTGGTTAATTTTTAAACTTTTTTTCATTTAGAACTTTTGCAAATATAACTATATGGTAGAACAATTGATGAAGATGATAATTTTTTTTTACTATCCATAATGAATAATGTGTCAAAGACGAAGTATGTCCAGAAGAATGAAGGTGTAGACGTGACAGTGAGTAATCTAATGCAATACATTTATTTTTTCACTTGCATAGTCTAGCATAAGCAAAAATGATAACTGCATTGTTGAAAATGTAGAATGAAAAATTGATACATTAGTAGGTAAAGCAACATAATGACATATTGACTACTAGATTTTTAATCATCTTTATCGTTATCTAGAGATATTGTTATCTATATTTTTAATCGTCCCAATGCCTTTGATGCAACATTGATGGCATACAGCTATGGGAAGTGACAATAAGAAATTTGGCACAACCTGTATCTAAATACAAATATATTACCATGATTTCTATAATAATTACAGTTGAATTGAAAGGAAACAATTGATGTTAATCTTGAATCACATCTTTTTTTCATCATTATCTAGATACAATGTTATCTAGTCTAGAATTTTAATCGTCCCAATGCCTGATGCAATATTGACTGCGTACAACCAACGGAAGTCACATTAATAAATTTGATGCAAACCATATCCAGATACAAAAGAATAACCATAAGTGGAAAAATTCTTGAAGTTTGACAGTTGTAACGCCTCATTAGGCTACTCTCTTAAAGAAGAAGAAGAAGAAGAAGCACACGAACGACCATTATGGCTTATTTCCTATTGAAATGATATAACCAAAAATCCTTGTGTTGGAAATAATTGGTATAATTCTCAGATGTGGCATGTGTATGCTTTCCTTTTCCAGCTGAATTAAAGTATATCTCATGCACTTCCCACACATAAGTGTATCAATGTGGATCTATAATTACTAATGATAAAGGCAGTGTAATAACTTTCCATTGCAAATGGAAAATCTTATGAATCTGTCAGAGCTATGAAACATCAACCAACATGATGAACCCAACAAACAACCGAGAGATCAATAGAATAAAATAGTCCACAATTGCAACAAGGAAATTAGTGCAACATATGCACCAAGAATGGATAAATTCACGCTATTAATTCAAAAAAAGTTAAAGGAATGGCTATAACGAAGAAGAGCTTATATTGTCCAATTGCATTGGGATACTACGAAGAGAAGCCTTATGATTACCGGAAGCCTAACTTTATCACAATGCTATGTGCTGACAATATGGGTAAATGATGCACTACGAATGCACCAGAAATCTTATTGGCTGACAAAGTGAACACTTTGATCAACTTGTTATTAATGGTGATATCATATGCCCATATTCTCAACACATAACATTACAAACAACAAAATGAAAATTTGGCCAATGATCCATTGCATTGATTGAATGGAAGTAAGCTTTACAAAATTGAACCTTTTTAATGATGAATAGTGTCCATGTTATTTAAAATCAAATAGCGATGTTTATTATTAAAGTCCTTATTGCAATAAATCAATGTTTCTTATTTAAAAGAAAATATTAATGTTTCCTATTTAATGGTTATTAGACTTTTTTTATCCCCAATGAAACCTCTGTGTACATAGAAATATATCTGCAGTAAACTTTCCACCTAAGCACAATTGTCAACAAACACCTCTTACAGATTGAGTGCAGTTTCTGCACTCCAGTAAAATCAACTTCTAATGCACTAAATATTTTCTTGATCAATTGATTAAAGGTTGTTCTCTTCGCACTATGGGAGATTTTTTTATGGATATCTTTGTGTAAATAGGCATGTGTGCAAAACTAAAGAGGAAACCCATTATGAGGAAAATTTCAAGATTTCATCATGCATACCTTCACACTCTGCACAATCACAAACCTTCTACATAATTCATGCGCGCTTGCACTCATAAACAATTATTTGTAATCATAGAATTTACAAAAAAAAATAAATCATGTCAACACTTATAAACAATGTTGGCCCCCACTACTATGTTATTAGCTCACTTTAGAAGGAATTTCCAAAGTGCGGCGAAAACTCCACAAAGTGGAATCTATTGAAAGCATGAAAACTAAATTGAATCTTTTATTGTAGAAAAAGAAAACTAGAAATTGCCCCCATTCTTGGGTATGTATCCCATCCTCTGCACAATAAAACCTTTGCATAAGAAAAATTCACAAAAGGAAACATAGTAATACTAATTCAAAATTTGCTCATAGTTAAATTAATTATGGGTTGATGACATTAATTTCCTTTCTCACCCCTATTTTCTCACCCATACGCTATCCTCTGCATGTCCTCCATATAATGAATGCTTACATTGTGTGAACTCAAACCAAACATTAAAGACAAATAAAAAGGATTAAATCAAGGAAATTTAGATCAATGATATATTTACATTGCTAGAGCTATTATGCAAACATAGAGTCAGAGATTAGAACCATAATTCACCATGTTTATTAGTGAGTGTAATACAGATTGAAGTGTCTAGAGTGCAATCCCGGAGCTACAGAGAAAGAGTTGAACACTTCTTTAGAAATAATATCTAGTGCTATGGAATTTCTCATCGATTTGGTCTCAAAGCATGATGAAATGATTCAATCTAAAGCATGGGTCACAAATCTTTTGCATAATTCATGCATGCTTGCACTCATAAACAAGTTTTTTAAATAATTTTTTTTACAAAAAATACTTTTTTTCATGTTTACACCTATAAACAATGTTGGTCCCCAATACTATGTTATTAGCTCACTTTAGGAAAAAATGTTGAAGTGTGAACAATAGTGATTTTTCTGCACACCCACATAATCGACTTCTTTGTGCTAAAGACTTTGCTAATTAATAGATTAAAGATCGTGTTGTTATAATAAAAGATTTCCACTTCCTTAAGATTTTTCTTTCCTCACGGTTCTTTGGCATTATTATCGTTATTATATATTATTGGTAATATTTTGACTCTAAATATTTCTTAAAATTTTACTAAAATTTGTACCAAGTGTGGCAAAAAATCTGCAAAATCAAATCTTCCCAAAGCACGAAAAACAAATTGAATCTGTTATTGTAGAAAATGTAAATTGGAAAATGCCTCTGCTCTTATGCAAAATACCCATCTGTTGCATAGTAAAAGCTTCACACAAGGAAAACTTCACAAAAGGAAACATAGTAATACTAATTGGAAATTGTTTTATAGTTAAATTAATTATGTGTCGACAACAGAAATTTCCTTCTTGCACAATAAACATTTGCATTGTGTAGACTCAAACCCAATATTAACGGAAAAGACAAAGGCTTGAAACCAAGGAAAGTTAGATCGATGATATATTTACATTTTTAGAGAGACTTTGCAAACATAGATTTAGAGATTAGAACCATAATTCACCAAGTTTATTAGCGAGTGCAATACAGATTGAACTTTATGGAGTAGGATTCTGGAGCAACAAAGAAAAAGCTCCATACTTCTTTAGCTAGAATAACCAGTGCTCTGTAATTTCTCATTGATTTGGTCTCAAAACATGATGAAATTATTCAATATGAAGCACGAGTCCATTTCAACCTTCTAAATTGAGTAATGGAAATACTAGTCTTGAAGATGGAGTGGCTACAATTGCCAAATGAAACATTGAGTTTTCGTCTGGATAATTTGGCTCACTCGAAGAATGTCAATGCTGAGGAGGACGCTAATGAAAGAGATTATAATATCATGGCCATTGAACAAGGTTCCTCCTCTTCTCATCTTGAGCCATCCCACATCACTTTTGATATCGAGGATATGTAGTAATTTAAATAACTGTTATTTTTTTCCATTGATAAAGAAAATAAGTTTACAATAGTTGTCCTTCTTTTTTGCAAACATTAGAACAAGAAATTTTGACTGAATTTGAAAATAACAAAATTAATTTCCATGCATGAAATTTATTTGTATTAATCTATTTAATTCGTTGCTTATACCCTACATGAAAGTAAATTGTTACTAATTTAGTTGTTGTTTTTGTCTCGGTAACTTAATTTCAAAATATTTCTGCAACTTAATTTACACAGTTGTCTATTTTCCTTCTGGCTAACATAAACATGTATTCACAAAATCGACATAAATAACCTATCTTCGGCACAATCAAATCTTCGCATAATAAAACATAATAATATTCCCTGTTCCTATTGGGCGCAATACAACTTGTCCTATTTTTTGGCAAAAAATCCGCATTTTGTGGAGTGGAGTGTGTAGTGGAGAATGCAACAGAGTGCAAAGTGGACCGCATATTGAAGCAGTTGTAATATACTGTGTGGTATAAGGGCAACAGAGTGGGTTGAAGCCCCTCATTTTTTGTAAAAGCATGTAATATTGTAAAGGGATGAATGGTTTTTAGACCATAGCTGCTTGTTTTAAGGAGTCCATGGTATTCAGACCATGGTATTGTAACAATGTAATGTTTGATGTAATAGTATACATAGGGTCAAATAATAAGAAGAAAGTATATTGTTTAGATCCACATCTGTGTTATGGTTGAAACTTTGTGATATGTTGTTTGAAAAATAATTTGAGGCTTTGTAACTAAGTGCGTAGAGGCCTGAGTCTACAACTGAGTGTGCAGACGACCTGCAACTTATTGTGCAGGTCAAGAACTGTTTGTTGTACAAAGAATCATTATATTAGCTATATTTCTTGTCAATGTAGCCCCATATTAGGGTGAACCATGGTAAAGTTGGTGTCTTCATGTGTATATTTGCTTATTATATGTTGTAGCGTAGCTGTTTATTATAATTTTACTTCTTTTTTTTTTGCATGTGGTTCACGAGCCAGTGAGTGATTGCTACGTCCACGGAAAAATCTGGGTGATAGCTAGGCTAAATCACCCCTCGGCCTACTGCAAGACCTGACCCCAAGGGCTTCGGGTGGATTCGAACCTGTGACCTCCTGATGGCGAGGCACGGTTTTTGACCAACTGAGCTAACCCTTGGGGCTACAATTTTACTTTATTTTAGTAGAGTGATGATTTATGGCTTTATATGGTATGTTTAAGTGATTAAATTAATGCAGTGAAGTGATTTATGAATGTTAAGAATAAAGGATAATATAAAACACCACATCACATCATCCTTCAAGGCTACATAAACCTGGATCTGTATCCTCCCATAGTCACTTTAGGTGAGACTGTGATCTTCTTGCAGGTCGTTGTCAAAAGGGATAGTGATTGAGGGTTTTGTTGGTGGGTAATATAGATCAAACCTGGGTCAGCCCAAATCATAACCAACAAATGGTTCTATTTCCAAGACTGGGATCTGTTTGAGGGATATGTGGATGTGGCACCCATTGAAGAAGGAAACTAAAGATTGGATAGAACTGAAAGAGTGAGAATTTGAAGATCAAGAGAATAGAAACCCTCATATAACATCTAAAGCTTCGTTACAAAATTATATTTTCACAGATATAATATGAAAAGAAATTCGCATCATTTCCTGTCAAACTGCATGAGTGGATATCAAGGTTGACTAAAAGATATAATTATTTTAAAGGTGGAGAACCTACGGTGTGGACTCCTGAACTAATACAACGACTCAAGAGCACTGACAATAGGATTTCAAGGGTTGTTGATTTTTGGATTGGTAACATCTTGGGAGTATTTATTATTGATTTCATTGTAGACTCGACTGTGTCCTACAACGAAGTGGAAAAATGATTCTTTAGAGGACCGTGAGGTAAGTATTTGAAGTCTTTAAAACATTGGATTAAGATGATTCTATGTGAAAAAGGATTTTTATGGATGCAGTCAAATTGCTAGTTTACTTATGTTTGGAAGAAAAGAGGATAAATATGAGCTAGAGATTGCAATAATGGAAAGTGGAAAGAGATATAGAATAGATACCAAAAAGAGATCTCTTGGACAAGACCCGAAGAACTTTGTAGAGACTGAGTATATTCATGTTTTGAGTGAATCTGAAAGTGAAAGAGAAGATAACCACCCTAATAAACCCCAAGTAACTTCACAGTATTCACCTTCCCACCCTAAGAGTTCATAAGAGCCATAATCCAGTAATAGCCAGGGTGTTTTTGGCTCTCCCCCTCCCCCTTCTCCCCCTACCCCACATCCCCCTCCCCTTACTCATCACCTTTCCCCTCCATGAAGAAATATGGTTGAATATATTAAGTTTCCTAGTTTCAAAGGAAATGGATTGAAGGATCTAGAACAATTTTTGTTTATTTGGGAATTTGTATGGACCGCAAAGAAAATCAACAATGAAAATATAAACAAACACAGCTCATTATGAAATTCCAAGATAGAAAATTGACATGGTATATGAGGTATTCAAATAATCATATCATAGAATTTATAGATATTAAAGCAGTGATGATCGGAGAATTTAAGAAGCTGAAGTCTGAGATGCAGTGCATCATTGAGTTAAAAGAAATTAAACAGAAACCTACTGAATCTGTTTGAGAATTTGATCGAAGATTTAAGGTATTATTGGATCAAGTGAGCTTCAAAATAGCTCTGCAACAACACCAAGAATGGTTTATAGCTGAACTGTTACCACATATCATATTAGCATTGACGAAACAAAAGATAACAAGTCAAGTCAAAGATCTATAGATTGCAATGAAATTGGAAGCTTCGCTTATAGGAGATACTAATGCAAGTATGCAACAGATTCAAAGTTAGCTGGTGAACCTAACCCTACAGATAAAATATATCAAGAAAATAAAAGAAGTTAGATAAGAAGTATGGTGTACGAAGTGCAGAGCGGAGGGCCATTCTAAAGAACAATGTCCTATCTTTAGGGATTTCATGGCTAGTGGGACACTGAATCCCTCAAATGCAGGATCCATCCTATGGTGTGAGATATGTAAGACCAAAGGCCAACATCACTCAGAAGACTATTACTTATTATAGAAATATGTGCAGACTCCAAGAAACCTATAATGCAAATTTTGTAGAGTCAGTAGGAGATGATGAAAATAATTGTCGATCTTATGAACTAATGATGGAGCGCAGTGCTGACACTTATAGAATTCAAGCAGTAGAATAAGGACATGAAGGTAGTGTTCCGCGTGGTGGTCGAGGAGGCTACCAAGGAAGAGGTCAAGGTTCTAGAGTTGGTCAAGGATGTAGACAGATCATTTTCTACAACTGCGGCCATGCAAGTCATTTTGTGAGAGATTGTCAGAACCCTAAAACAACATGTAAGTACTGTAAATCCTTTGACCGTGTAATTGAAGAATGGCACCCTATACTTATGAAAAATATGCAAGAAAAAAAATCAACATCTGACACATCATATTCAAATGATGACTACTGAAAGGAGGACTGACGAACCTCGAATTACTATTGTCACTAGAAGTGGAGCTGTGACTGGAAGTGATAAAGTAGATGAGAAGAAAGAATATGAAAAAAGGAAAAATCCTATATTTTATATTCAAAAAGTAAAAATAAATATTTATGGAAGCAAAGTGAAGATTTATGAATGATGGAGCTTTTACCTCTAGTGCACATCCAAAGCAAAAAACTAGCTGCGACATGTCATCAACTTCGACACAGAATAAAGCTTTGATGCATAACTGAGCTTCGACATAGGATCGAAATTTGACACAAGACTAGGATTCATCAAATCAATTAGGTATTTTAAAGTCTTTTCTGCAAACTTGTATAAAATTACTAAGAGATCAAAATGTTGTAGAAGGGCTTCAGGAGTTGATAGATTCTTGTGCATCCAAAGAAGCACTGCGAAGTGAGATGCGTGCCATCAATAATTTTCATTGACAAAAGAGAACTAGAAGAGAGATGAGGCCTAGCGCACAGATATGAGTATATGATATGGATCAAGTTATTAATGAAGAAAACTTGGGAGTTAATGGGTAATACGAAGATATAGTTGTTATAGACATATTTGGGCATTGCAAACCCAATCACATATGTCCATAAACCTATGGCTTCTAAACCCCTAAAAGTGTTTTTTCATACCTATTACACTAAAATTTGTCACCATAACTATTTGCAGTCAGTATGGCTCCATCAATAACCATACTGTCCTCCTTGGAAAGTCTTATACCTCTGCTCCTCATGTCAAACTCCCAAAAAGAGAGAAAGCCTTTAAAAAATCAATATAACTCTGGTTCCGCACTTTCTCTTACTCTTACCTGCGGGCCCGCACCTCAAGTACATAATACCTGCGTACTTGTACGCTCTGTCTGTAAAGGGGTGGGTGCATACCCCTGTAAAAGTCAAAAGGCGCAAGTTTTACTTCAAAAAACTTACTTGCGGTCGATTCTAGAGCATTCTAGAAGATGGTTTGACGTGGATTGAGCGCCTCCAGATGGTTCATGCATCCCAATGAAAGAGGAACTTATCCCATGAGGAGGGGAGCTATCCCTTTGAAAGAGGGGCTTATCCCATTGATGGTGGACTTGTTTAACTTCCTCCAAAGCAGGAGTTGTTTCATTTTTTAGTGAGGTTGACACAGGAAAAGAACTATCCTCAAAACCCTTGTTTCATTTTTTAAACGAGCTTGACACAAGATAAGGAACTATGCTCATAACTACTCTCTACAATCTACCTAACAAGGAACTATACTCTAAAAACCTTGATTCATTTTTTAACGAGCTTGACACAAGACAAGGAACTATGCTCTAAAATCCTTGATTCATTTTTTAATGAGCTTGACACAAGACAAGGAACTATGCTCATGACTACTCTCTACAATCTACCTAAATAACCTATCCTTATTTCATTTTTTTATGAGGTTAACACAAGACAAGGAACTATCCTCGAAAATCCTTGATTCGTTAAAAAATGAATCGGTGAGTGTGAGGATATTTCTTTTCCTGTGTCAAGCTCATTAAAAAATGAATCAGTTGGTTAGAGGAAAGTTCCTATTCTTGTGTCAAGCTCGTTAAAAAATGAATCAAGGATTTTTGAGGATAGTTCCTTGTCTTGTGTTAACCTCATTAAAAAATGAAACAAGGATAGGTTATTTAGGTAGATTGTAGAGAGTAGTCATGAGCATAGTTCCTTGTCTTGTGTCAAGCTCATTAAAAAATGAATCAAGGATTTTAGAGCATAGTTCCTTGTCTTGTGTCAAGCTCGTTAAAAAATGAATCAAGGTTTTTAGAGTATAGTTCCTTGTTAGGTAGATTGTAGAGAGTAGTTATGAGCATAGTTCCTTATCTTGTGTCAAGCTCGTTTAAAAAATGAAACAAGGGTTTTGAGGATAGTTCTTTTCCTGTGTCAACCTCACTAAAAAATGAAACAACTCCCTCGAGTCTTTCCAAGATTTCAAAAGTGAACCTTCATTTCATCCACCTGGTTGAATGCAATGAAGCTTGGGGGGCATGTACCTTGATTTGCGTCATTATGCTGGGGGCATGTGAACTTATAACAAGCATAGTTTTTGTTTCAAGCTTGCCTAAACATGAAACTGAATCCGAGCATAGTTCTTTTCTTGTGTCAAGCTCGTTAAAAAATGAAACAAATCCTCCTCTACTTGAGTTGAGGGTTTGACTAGATCTCAAATGTTAAGTTGTATATTTAGGTTAGTTATTTCAGTCTTTTGCATAATTTTCTTACAGTTTTAGGTCGAGTCTTTCAAATGATCTCGTCACTGAACCTTCATTCCATCCAGCTAATAATTACCAGTAGTGTACTTAGTTGAATGAAATGAAGCTGGGGGCATGCGCTCTAGCAGTTACGCTTAGGGGGCATCAAGCACAGTTTTCTCTCTGTTTCAAGCTTGTGTAAAAATGAAACTACTCTGAAGCATAGTTTTTCTCTGTTTCAAGCTTTTGTAAAAATGAAACCTATCTCGAGTCAATTTCAGTTATTTTCAAGACTCGTTAAACTCATGAAAATCCCGAGATTATTTTGCTATCTTTCATTCTCGTAAAACAAATGAAAATGCCGAGTTCTTTCCGTCTTTTCCTGCTCATAAATTAAATTGAAAGTCGGCCATATGAGTACATTTTTTTATCATTTTTTCGAACTCATTAAAACTTACGAAAAAATGAAAACCATGAGTACATTTTTATCATTTTTTCGAACTCGTTAAAACTTACGAAAAAGTGAAACCTTAGAGTCATCTTTTAAGCCCTTTTCTGACTCCTAAAACATGAAAAGATTGCCGGATTTTTGTCGTTTCAAATTCGATATTGGTTATAAAACGACGTGTCATTGATCGCTTTTTTACTTTTTCGGGTCAGTGACACTAATAACGAAAAGTACTCCTTGGTCGTAAAAGATCAAGCGGTTCTCTCAAGTATTATTTTATAGTTTTTCGGGCTTGGGAGACACAAATTTACGAAAAAGGTCAACCCTGGAGTCTTCTTAAGTTTTTTCAGACTCTCTAAAATTGAAAAAACACCGAGTTTCTCCTATACTGGATTCATTAAAGTTTCACAGTAAAGGACCTGTTCAATTATAGACAGGAACGGACCACTCCTTCTTAGGGTTCGAATCTAAACTAAGTTGGACTCATCCGAAGGATGAGCTTATAATCAAGCAAATGTTATCCTCCCCAAGCTTGTAAAAAATATAGAGGTACTTGCCAAAAATGGTGGGGGAGAAGAGAGAAAAATGAGCCTATTTGTTATACTCTGTCCTATGACGGGTCACTTCTTTTCGACATCAGCTCATTATCCAAGAAGTTGACTTAGGGACAACCCTTTCAGTACTTTGAATTTTGCATGCCTTAATGGCAAGTTTCTCACTTCCGGCGATAGGTTTACATCAACGGCCTTCGACCGAAAGATTTTACGTGGTGTTCGACATCAACTCATGCATTCACACCACGTGAATTGTACTGCAATACCTTGAGGGTCATCATCATTATCGGTGATTCCTCTCGCGCCTGTTAACATTTTACATCATTGGCTGATAATCAGGCGATGTCTTTCCATGTTCGACATCAGAACATCTTTTCACATGTATATACTTGTATTTCGGGCAATCAACGAGTTTGAAGACCCCGAATCTAGTTTCATCCATTCGGGATGTGATATATTCAAGAAAATAAAGACATCAAATGTACATCACGGCTACATAGATAATCATCCAAACTAAAGGATGATGGCTCTACCAGAATCATCAGTCTGCCACGTAGACGATTGTCTGTCTTATGTACATGACTATGAATTTCTAAAGTTGAGCATGGGAATGGCTGCCTCAGCTAGATCATGAAAATATTATGTAGATAATGTATTGTGTTGTATCTTATTACAGGTCACCTTCCAGTTCAAAAACCGCGGATCCTCATTATAAAGCATTTCACCCAACATCAAAAGGATTTACGACCTCATGCTTTAGAGGGCAATTGTTATAGACATATTTGGGAACTGCAACCCAAATCACATATTTCCATAAACCAAGGGATTCTAAACCCCTAAAAGTGTTGTTTCATACTGATGAGCCCCCAAATTGGGTAACTTATTGGACTCATTTTGCCTAATCGTCCTTGTTCAATCCTCCATTTTTCATAGATTATGCATGTTTTTTAGTATGTTTGTGTTATTTGAACGAATAAGGGTGGTCACTCTACCTAGGAGGCTAATACATGGTTATTTCAGGATTTTTGGACAAATTTTGAAGCAAAACCAAGCAATCATGGGTCAGCTGACAGCCAAGCTTGAGGTGAGGATTCGTAGGGAGGTTGTCTCTTGCATTAAATGGCCTTCCTCGAAATCTCCACCCTCAACTCCGAGCTCCACAGGCCACCAAAACGAGTTTTAAAGGCAGCCAAACAGTTTTGGGAAGAGTGACTGTTTACTAGCAGTTGGGACAGCCGATTCCCTTGAATCTAGGAGGGCTGCTAGCCCCCTCGTATTGTACAAATAGGAAGGCATCATCCTTCATAGTTTACTTTTGGAACTGTTGGTATTTTTGCACTATAGTGCTGTCATTTTTCTCAACCTGTTTTCATGTAGCTACTGCTGTACAACTTTCATATGATGATTATTTTGAATAATGAAAAGCAGCTTTACTTGGCATCAGATCTGAGTTCTTTATAGGAGCCTGCAACTCTTGGGGTTGGGCCCAACCCAAGTGCTAAGGCCTCCTTTATGTATTGTTAGTTGTTCTTTATGCATTTGCAAAAACATTTCTGTTAAAGTAGATTAAATCTTGTTGATTAACTAGGTCACTGTTAATGGATAGAAAGACTTTTGATGCTCAGATTTAGTTGATAGGTTTTTTACAGGGAAAAGCTTCAAAAAAGGGCCATCAACCATCTCTGGTTTCACCTCTCCCTCAGTGGGATCCGGAGCTGTGATCAGGATAACCTTGCTGCCCACAAAAACACTGATTTTTCTTTGCCATGCAATCACTAGTGTTTGATTTTCATGTATAGAAGTTGGTTACAAGTTCAAACTTTTCTTGCTTAGTTGCATGAGTTAGTGTACATGGTTTCATTGCAGTTCAACTTCTGTTCATCCTTTTTACTGACAACTAGATCAGATTAGGTAAACGTAACTAGGTTTTTAATTTTACAAGTCTTCATCGGTTCAGTTGGAAAAACGATTTGCAGAGCACCTGTACCACTCCTCCACCTGCCCATACTCCATCAAATCCATCTTCTCCATCCTTCAACTCAGCTTCTAGCCTTACGTTTGCCATTTGCTCACATAACCCTAGTTTTTGTGCATCATTGCTTCAGTCCTCCTTGAACAAATCCAGCCATATACCTCTATCCTCAACTCCATCCACCAAGTCCTGGACCACCTCCAACCCTTATCCTACCTCCATACCCACTCCTTCATCTTTCTCCATCCATCCATCCTCCAAAATCCCATTTCTGAACATCCTGTAGAAAGTTACAGAACATCCTGTAGAAAATCACAGACATCCTGTAGAACCCCTGCAGACTTCCTGTAGAAGCTCACGAATGAGGTTTCTTGATAGCCAAAATTTGTGAAAATCTATGGAAGGATGTTAGGGACCCCTTAGGCCCTCTCTGAACCTTCCCGACCTCATCCAAGCATTTCCCCTTGCCAATCCACCTCTGCACAATCAAAACAGTCAAATTGCATGCATGATAATTCTGACAACTTATTCAAAAATACAAAAAGATGTATTTTTCAGATGTTACTGTAGAAGTAGCTTAGATACATGTATTTACCTTCCTAGAAGTCAATTGCATCTCTTTCAGTAGCTTTCATCCTCTTTCTTGCATTGGTAGGGATAGCTGGTAAAATTAGGGTTTGCAGCTTTCCAGTTTCTTTCTGCAAGTAGATCAACCTTCTTTGAGTTAGCTTTCTGCCATCAGTTAAAAGGATTCTTCTCAGAGCTCATAGAAGTTGGCTTAAGCCCTTAGTGGACTTGTACCAGCTGACCAAGTGACAGTTGCGGCAAGAGCTAGTACTTGTGCATACAACACCGCCGCTTCCAAGTTTGTTACGAACTACCGGGTTGATAAAAGTAAAGAAGGGAGTCCCAGGAGTTGCAACATTATTGCTGCAATACTGGAGCTCACCACTATTTTTGGCGCCGTTGCCGGGGAAGTGTCAGAGTATTTGTGATTGCTTCTTTTCTTCTATCTTCCTACTCTAATCTTCTGCTAAGTAGTTTATTTCAGTTCCATTCCACAATTTCATTTCTGCAAAAGTAAAATAGACATTTCCTGCTTTCATAGATTAGCCTTTCAATTCCGCAATTTCAATTCTGCAAGTGTAAAATAGAATATCAATTCTGCAAGCGTAGTCTAGCATTTCATTCTAGCAATTTGATTTCAGCAAAGTAGATTAGTCCTTTCCTGCTTT
This sequence comes from Pinus tabuliformis, assembly GCA_031772625.1. Classification (NCBI taxonomy): domain Eukaryota; kingdom Viridiplantae; phylum Streptophyta; class Pinopsida; order Pinales; family Pinaceae; genus Pinus; species Pinus tabuliformis. The sequence continues at coordinate 764,532,576 of CM062804.1, read as the reverse complement.
CATTTCAACTCCGCATTTCCATTTTTGCAAGAAAGATTTTAGTTAGTTGCAATTCCATCTATTTCAGTTTTGTAGGTACAAGCAGAGAAAAAAGCAAAAGCAACCAAAAATCCTTTCATGCCTCGTAGGAACAGAGATAACACTGGAAAATTCCTACCCAACACCCCCACCACTTCACTGATTCACCCTTCTCTCTTCTTTGGTGGTAGTGATCCAGAAGAATCTATAGGTGAACCTCGTGAGATATAAAAAGATCGTATAACAGAAGAAGAGCAAGAAAACATTCCTTTTGAGACCATGGCTGACAATAGAAATGGTATAGACGATGATGAGAGAATAGAAGGTACCTTCCCCATCCGAGAGACCAATGGGGACATGAAAATGAAGAACATCAGTCCCTCAGCCTTACCTCATTTCCATGGATTGACCATTGAAGACCCCGATACCTTCCTGTTTGATTTTGTTGTCCTTTGTTGAACCTATGACTATACAGAAGATGAGCAAAAGTTGAAACTCTTTCCCTCTACCCTTAAGGATGCAGCATTACGCTGGTTCATGGGGTTACCTGGAAACAGTATCACTACGTGGGCTCAGATGCAGCAAGCCTTTAACAATAAATACCGGGACTACTGTAGGTCAAAGGAAACCAAGGGAGAAATCTTTCGGATGACCATGGGAAATGATGAGTCTTTAGAGGACTATGAGGAAAGGTTCCAACTTAGCTATAAACGGGCCAAGTGCACACTTGACCCTGAATCTCTAAAGCTGGTTCTACTCCGAGGAGTCCCTGAAGACCTTCTAGATACCCTTCACATGCTAGTTGGAGGAGACATTTACCAACTACCTTATGAGGACATAAAGACTGTGTTTAGAAACCACTCTAGGGTAGCTTGGAAAAGAGGTAGGGGGAATCCGCTTTCAGCTAATACTAACTTCTCCAAGCATGAGTTTGCTAATCATATGGAAGACCACAAAAGTGAGATGAGACAGACCATTGCCATGCAACTTGATACTTTCTGAATCCAACAAAAGAAAGAGGAAGATGAGAGGGCTCTGGCCATTTTCTGTCCCAGATGTACGAGGAAGCACCCTAAGAATGAGTGTCCATTGCACTCAGTAGAGGTATGTTTCGTTTGTGAGGAGAACCACCCTACAAACCAATGCCCAACCTTGTTTGGATTCAAAGCCATGTACCAAGGGACTGAGGCACCCACTGCACCTCTCTACTTCCTCAACCAAAGGAGGCCGCATGGACCCAGACCTTACTAGCATGGGATGCAAGGGACATCCCAAGCTTATTATAGCCCCAACCAATCTGCTCACATGCCTTCTTAGGGTCCCCCTGCTCATCCTTCCTAGTCTGCACCTCCTCCATGGTCTTATCCACCTCAATACCATACTCAACCCACTGCTCATTCGTTTCACTCACATGTCCAGCCACAGCCTCAGTGGAATGCACCTCAACCAGGGTGGAGGCCCCAATACAACTCTCCTGCTGCCATTCTGCCTCCACCACCGGCTCAACCACAACCATTACCTCCTGCTCCTCCAAGAAAAACCCAAATGCCTACTCAACCGAACCCGAACCCCAACAACCGACAGGCCTGTTTGGTCAATTTAGTGTGTCCTAAATTGCTATTTAAAATGTCAATCCGAGAGTCGTAAACTGCTGAAGTGAAGTGCACTGTATATGCAAGATAACTGATTTCTTATTTCTTTGTCGTTTTTGCGTTTTTGGTTTGTTTTTGGGTTTATCTTCTGTTGACTCCTTAACGTGAGATGGCAGAATTGAAAGTCAAGTATGGATGGCAATGGTGATTTCTACAATGATTTTCCAAACTTTAATGTTCTCAAAAAGGCTGCAAAACTTGCTATGATGAAATCAATTCCCAAAAGAAAATAAAAATGTACCAAAACAGTGAACTAGTGACAATGAAGCCCAGTATCCTTACTACTGTATAAAAAGAAAATAAAAACTGAACTCAAAGCAATTCAAAGACTGTAAGCAAAGCAAACTAAATCACACTACTTCAACTCATATTCTGACCCCTCACCTTTCGACTCGCTCTGGCTATAGGAGGTAATCATAAACAAATTGAGTAATCTGATATCTAAATTGTAGGAAATGAAATTGCATAAAATGAAACTAAGATTAAAATACTCATTCATAATTCAATCCCTGAAAATGACATAAGTAATCTAATCACTAACTTGCAGGAAAGTAAACTAAATCATACTACATCAAATAATATTCTGATTCCTCACTATTTGAGTCGCTTGGCTATAGGAGGTAATCATAAACAAAAGGAGTAATATGATATCTAAATTGCATGAAAGTAAATGAGCAAAATAGAACTGAAATAAATGACAATGCTGGAATGGAATTAAAATTCAGAAAATAAATCAGTAGAAAGGACAAGATGATTTCATGTCATTAGTCATTAAAACTATGTAAATTGCTCGGGCTGCCTACAAGAATGTGAAAGAAAAACACTGATCAATTAACAATCATGAGAAAGCATAAAAGAAAAGATGGACAACAGTTAACATGAATATCAGAATAGTGTAATATATACAAGCAAATGATTATAAAAGCAGTAACATAATGAGAGAAAGCAAAAAACTATACAGTAGATACAGAGCCTTGGTGTACAGGGGCCCTCTGCAACCTCGGCAAATCAATACTCAGTCACAAATTAAACTTAAGAACATTGTCTTCTCATATATTAAAGTGCAGTCATAAGATAGAGATATAGCACGACACAATGGGCTTGTAAAAACAGTCAAGATTACATATAAAAGCTAACTATCAAGCGCATGATAACGCGTTATTTATAGCTGAAGATGATATAACTGATTCCTAAATTCTGCGCTACCAAACAGACACGTAAATATCCACGTCCTGAGATCTAGCAGTATGGTAGTCGTAACAAATAAATCTATGGAGTGGTGGCTGTTCGATTTGGTTCACGGATTGATCCACAGGTGTTAGCACACCTTCGGAGATTGAGGAACTTGCCATGCAAAACTTCATGTGGTAAAAACAGAGTCATGCCACCGCAAAACTCTTGGTTTGACCACTCCTTTGACCGTCCTTAACCATGGTTGTTTGTGACTGATTCGGCTGAACCAAGGGGACACACCCCATGTACATGTCATTTGCAGCTTGCCCATGTGGCCGGATTCCCCAGTGGACACCTGTAACATAGTCTTCAACAAAATGGCTGCGGAAACTTGAGCTGGCTGCGGAAAGTGACAAGTTTCCGCAGTTGATTGAACAAAAACGTAAATCAAACAGCAGTCACAAGACATAGTTAGGAAACCATTTTATAAGCTCTTTTTAAACTAATATGCAATGATTTGACAGCTTGGTGGGTCAAGTAAATGGAAAAGAAGGCTAAAAATGTGTATAGGGAAGATGCAAGTTTGGGACTCAACAAGGCCCAGCAGGTATACACTGGGGAGACAACATGTCCTACCTATGCTGTGGGGATCCAGGAGATCAACCTGCGATCCGGAAAGACCGTTCTAGATCGCCAACCTCCTCCCCAAAGGACGAGGAAGACAAACAGGAAAGTGAATCCACAGCCATTCCACCCTTTCCTGAGCGACTAACAGTAACTACGCAACCAAACCTAGAGGAGACTGAACTTCTGGGAGAACTGAAACAGTTGTGTCTGAAAATACCCCTTCTCCAGGCCATCAAGGATGTACCGATATACAACAAATTAATTAAGGAGAAGTGTTTCGAGAACTCAGGCAAGAGAAAGAGAGATGCCTTGACTATTAATGTCATCGGACAACTGTCCGATCTAATGTTGGGGCAAGTAATCTATCCAAAGTATTTGGACTCTGGGAGTCCTGTAGTTGATGTCCACATCAATGGCACCATAATTCCCCATACCTTGATTGATCTAGGGGCTGCCATTAATGTGATGACCAGGGACACCATGCTTAAACTCAACCTTCAGAGTTCCTTAAGGAAGACCTCGACAGTCCTACAGTTGGCAGATCGCTCCACCGTGACTCCCGAAGGGATTGTGGAGGATGTCTTGGTCTCTGTTGACTCTTGGGAGTATCCTGCGGACTTCTTGATCCTTCAGCCAAAGGCTAAGCTCACTGGATACCCCCTCATTTTGGGAAGACCTTGGTTAGCCACTGCGGATGCTTACATCAGTTGTCGAGCTGGAAACATGACCATCAAAAATGGTCCTATGTCCAAGCAGCTAGTCCTATACCCTCCTACCCAACCTCTACTAGAACATGACTTACCACTCTGGTTGGAAGAAGGAGATGAGGATGAGGTCTACTCTGCACCATTGTGCACAGTAGAAGCCACTAGGGGAGGTCCTCAAACCGAGGATGATTTGATTGAGACTTTGATTCAAAATCCACCTCCCAGTGCACTATACTTAGAGGAATTGGTGGAGGATACCCAAGCCAGCACCTTAGTGGACCTCTGTGTGATTGATCCAACCTCTCCCAGAGTTAAGAATGTGGAGTTTGGTCCCGAAAGAACTTTAAAGATCAGCTCTTCCCTATCTCCTTCCCAGGAGAAGGAGCTGTGTAGCTTACTGAACAATCATTTAGATGCTTGTGCTTGGAACTATAAGAAGATGAAAGGAGTCCATCCTTCGGTCTGTACCCATCACATCTACATTAAAGAAGATTGTAAACCAGTCAGGCAGCCTCAGAGGAGAATGAATCCAGCCCTTAAGGACATTGTCAAAGAAGAATTGCAAAAATTATTGGATGCAGGATTCATCTATCCTATCTCCGATAGTGAGTGGGTCTCGCCTCTAGTGCTGGTGCCCAAAAAGAACAGGAAGTGGATAATCTATGTAGATTACCGAGAACTTAACAAAGCCACCAAGAAAGACCATTTCCCTTTGCCTTTCATAGATCAAGTATTGGATGGACTAGCAGGGAAGAAGTTCTTCTCTTTCCTAGATGGGTTCAACGGGTATAACCAGATCCAAATTAGCCTGGAAGACAAAGATAAAACCACCTTCACCTGTCCTTGGGGTACCTTTGCCTATCGAGTCCTTCCCTTTGGGCTATGCAATGCTCCTGCCACTTTCTAGAGAGCAGTATTAAGCATCTTTTCTGAGTTGGTCCATGATTCGATAGAAATCTATATGGATGACTTTACTCCTTATGGGTCCAACTTCCAAGAAGCATTGACTAATGAACCTGTCCCTCAGTCCCGAAAAATGTGAATTTCTGATGACTGAAGGGACCGTGCTAGGACATACCATTTCTCACCAAGGGTTACAGGTGGATCCTAACAAAATTGCTATCATCCAAAAGGTTCCACCTCCTCAGAAGGTAAGAGATGTTTGGAGTTTTCTAGGCTTAGCAGGATATTATCGAAGATTCATTAAAGACTTCAGTAAGCTAGCCTCGCCTTTGTTTGGACTCTTAGGGAAAGATTTTGAGTTTAAATGGACTGAAAACTATCAAGGGGCACTGGATGAGTTGAAAGATAAGCTGGTGTCCACCCCGATCTTGAGAGGTCCAAACTAGGCCCTACCTTTCCACATCCACACTGATGCCTTGAACAAAGCCATAGGGGTAGCCTTAGGACAAGTTGAGGAGAAACTCCCATATGCGATATACTTCATCAACAAAAACCTGTCCAAGGCAGAAATGAACTATACTGTAACCGAGAAAGAGTTCCTGGCTGTAGTCCATTCCCTAAACAAGTTTAGACACTACACCACTGGTTATCAAACATTTGTACACACTGATGATGTTGCGATTAGATATTTAATGAATAAGCCTGATGTCAATGTTCGTATTATTAGATGGTTACTTTTGTTACAACAATTTGATTTGACGATTGTCGACAGGCCAGGTAAGGAAAATGTTGTTGTTGATTTCTTGTCTAGATTAGATTTGCTGTAGGTGAAGAAGGAACAGTGGATGACCAGATGCCAGATGAACATCTGTTTGCTATCTCAGTGCTCTCTCCATTGTTTGTTGATATAGGAAATTACTTGGTCTCAGCACAGTTTCCTCCACATCTATCCTCAAAGGAAAAGAGAAGAATTATAAGGAAGAGTGCCCCGTTCACTTGGATCGGGGGCAGCCTGTTTAAACTTGGCCCAGATCAGATCTTGAGACGTTGTGTTAGGGAGGAGGAAGTCTTTGACATCCTCCTAACCTGTCATAATGGACCTTGTGGAGGCCACTTTGCAGCCAAAAGGACTGCCTTCAAAATTCTACAGGTAGGCTACTATTGGCCTACTCTTCATCAAGATGTCAGAAGATACATCAGCCAGTGTGACTGATGTCAGAGGATGGGGAAACCAACTCCAAGGGATGAAATGCCTCTCCAACCTCAGGTGACCTTCGAGCCATTTGAGAAGTGGGGCATGGATTTTGTGGATCCTATCAACCCTCCTTCAAAGCAACGGTCTTACATCATTGTGTGCACAGACTATCTAACCAAGTGGGCAGAAGCAAAGGCAATCAAAGCAGCAACATAAGAAAATATGGCTGAGTTTCTGAGGGAAAATATCGTCTACACGTATGGCTACCCAAGAGAGTTAGTCATAGATCAAGGAAGCCAGTTCACCTCCAACCTGGTTGAAGATTTGCTTGCTCATAACAAGATCAATCACAAGACTTCCACCCCCTATCATCCTCAAGCAAATGGGTAGGTGGAAGTCACTAATAGAGCATTGGAAGGGATTTTGACTAAGGTTGTGAGCAGCAGCAGAAAGGATTGGGCAGATCGCCTGGTTGAGGCCACCTGGGCCTACAACACCACTTGGAAGACTACAACCGGTTTCACACCTTATGAGCTGGTCTATGGGAAGAAAGCTTTGCTGTCCATAGAGTTCGAGTACAATACATTGAGGGTGGCAACTCAGCTGGACCTAGATCTCAGCCATGCTCAACGTGAAAGATTGTTGCAGCTGAATGGATTAGATGAACACAGAATGCAGGCCCTTCTCCACTCATAGGTAGTTCAACTCCAGAGGAATATATGGCATGACCAGCACCTTAATGAAAAGCAATTCCAGCTAAGAGATTGGGCGCTGCTGTATGACTCAAGATACAAGGATTTCAAAGGGAAGCCGACGACGAGATGGTTAGGACCGTATACAGTGGAGAAATGCAATGAAAATTGTTCAGTCCTTATCAGGACCATTGATGAAGAAGCCTTCTCCATGCTTGTCAATGGGCATCGACTGAAAATCTACAAGAAACCCATTTCAAGGCAGGAGTTCATTGAAACTGTGGAAAAATCAGTGCTGGTAATAGAGCAGGGTTCTGCCTCTGTTCCGGCCACACCTTGATCATCATCATCAAAAGAAAAAAAGTAATAAAAAGATCCCTGGACGAAAACCTCTCTGAGGCGGCCAGGGCAGGCAGTGAGGGTGAAAACCTTAAGGAGGCGCCCCTGCTGTCTCTCAGAAAATAAAGAATTTGAATGAAAAGATCTTGGGTGAAAACCTCTCTGAGGCACACAGGGCAGATAGTGGGGGTGAAAACCTCTCTGAGGCACCCATGGCAGATAGTGGGGGTGAAAACCTCATGAAGACGCCCTTGTTATCTTTCAAAAAAAAAAAAAAGAGGAAAGGAAAAAAGAAAAGAAATAGGTCTAATCTCTGAAAATTATTGCAGGTTGCAAGGAATACAGTGCTGATAAATAAGGTCATGCAAAACGAGGATAGGGGTCCATACCAAGTCACCAGACATCCTCACAGACACTCCCTCCATGACCACTCACTTTTTCCAGGATTTGGACACATTCGGGTCAAGATTCGACCTCCTACAGGAAGTTTCAGGGCTTTCTACAGGAAGTTCTGCATTTCTACAGGAAACATCCTGTAGAACCTTTGGGTAGGCCAAAATCGATTCTGAAGAGGGATTTAAAGCTTGAAATCTATTGATAAGGCATGCAGCCACCCCTTTTTCCCATCCATCACCTGTTTCATCTCTTTCCACCACCATTACCACAATCTAGACCTATTTCCTGCACAGTCATGCAAAAAGTCCTGATTTCCTCAGATTGCAATTTTTTTTCTTCTCAAAGGACAAATCAAGTACATGAAGGCCCGCACACTCTACCTGTTAAAGCTTCATTAGGACCCTTCAATCATGAATACAACCCTGTTCGTTCAGCATGCAGCCCAGGAGGAGAAACAACTACAGGATGTCCTACAGGAATCCTGTAATAGCTGATCCGCCTGGAATACACACTATGGAGTCAAGAGCAGTTGAAATCAACGCAGGAGGCATGCAACCATCTCTGCTTGAACGTGATCACCTCCTCGACAGCTGAGAAAAGGTAGAGCCGTGCATGCAACGTTCACTACCAGTGGATCGAATTCCGAAGCCTGCATGCAGCATCAGCCAATGAACGAAGGAATTCCAACGCCTGTGCACGAAGCAGCAGTGAGCAAAGCCATCGTTTCATGTCTAGAAACCTGTGAAACACGTCCACGGCCACACAGGTAAGTGCCTAACCTTATTTCGTCAAATTGCATAAGCTATACTATGAACATTGCATATCTGTGAATGGTGCGGATTGAACGAATGCAATGGCCAGTGAACTGGCCACCCACAGCCAGTAGAATTACCTCGTGGGATCCGAACGAGCTCGGTTACGCTCGATTCCGCCAGAAGGACGTGGAGCCAACACGTGGGAAGTGTCTAGTAGGGGAAAATCAACAGATTTTCAGTGAAATCGGCGGACTGACAGGGATGACGGCGGGTAATGGCGGAGATAGACATTGGCAGTCAGAGACACGCTAGGGAATGATGGCCACGATGTTGTCTAATGGCTCGTCCTAGACACCTCACCCCCCGCGCCATGAATTGCGCCGCATTTCAAAATCATTCGGTTAGAGCACTCACATTAACCACTATCAATTACGTGTACAACCGGTTTTCAGCAATGTGAGCGTCCTCCTCCTCTACAGTTCGTTAGCCTGAGTTCCTCGGCCCAGTTCAAAATCTTCCCACGTCCTAGGCTTGCTCAGAAGCGCCGTGACGTCCTCCAGAAGCAGGAAAAGCTATCTATAGGAAGGAGCTCTACAGGAAGCACAACGAAAGCTCTCGGAGCAGAGAAACCCGTATCTTCTACGTCGGAATTGGAAATTTCGAAGAGAGGTAGGCTCGAACATGCCATTCCCATGCTTGATATTTCGAAAGGTGGTGAATTAGCTTGTTTGAAGTGAAAAAAATTTAAAACCAGTCTGCCTGTGGGTCAAGAATGGTGGTTTGCTTATATGATACACGGAATTTCTTTCAAATGATGCTGCATCACATTTTCCTCCACGGTTCCTGTTAACCAATTCTCTCCATGAACGATAAACCGCTGTAAGGCTCACCTGTGCACATATAAAAGATTGTTGTGACTGTTATGTGGATGGAATAGAAAAACAAGCTCTGCACCCTATCTATGAGAGCCTAATTTCCTTTTGACAAGTCGAGTTTTGGGCAGCAGCAGTAGTATAACCAGGAAATTGGTGAAAGGGGAGATACAAACAGCTAAGAAACCCTGTCCTGAGAATCAAAGGAGGGAACCATATTAGAATTTCCATTCTAACTAGAGCTCAAGCCAAAACAGAGTATTTTCATCATGCCAGGAGGGTTTATCAGGAAGGAACCCTCAAATTCCAGAAAATTGAGGGAAACTCCCGAGGTGGTAGAACTGTTTACTTGTGCCAATTGGATGACCTTCTGTGGCAAAATTCAAGCTCACAATGATGAGATAACAGAGGAATTCCTAAGGTCCCTGCAGCCCAAATCAAAAACATTGGCCACTGTAAATTTCAGAGGATTGACCTTGAAACTCACCCCACCACTCATTAGTCGGGTCACTGATTTGCCATTAGGGATACCCTGGGATAAAGAGGAAAAGAAATTGGGCCAAAAAGCCAAAAAGGAATTATTTCTACCAGAGGAGCAGTTTTCAGAAGATAAAAATGGGGTCTAGAGAGCTAGCTTACATCCATTTTGGAGTGAGGTCAGCCTTCAGATTATGAAATATATTACCTACGAGGGGAAATTCAGTATTGTGTATGGTTATCACTTCCGCTTGTTAACTAAGCTCAGGCATAAGATGGATTTGCCCTCAGAACAAAAATTAAGCCTGCCATACTTCCTCCCATAGTTATTGATTGAGTGTGGCACAAAACTGAAGGAGGGGACACCAGACCAGCTGGCCCATCATGGGCTTATCAAGCTTCTAGTAGAAGATGCCCTCCATACTTATACTGTTCCTCTCTCCTGGGAGATTTTTCGCAATATGACCAAGGATGATGATATCCGGATTCTAGCCAAGGAACTCACTTCATCCAGCAGTGAGGAAAAGGAGCATATTGAGGTAGAGAAGCAAACTAAGGGTAAGGAAGCTAAGGGTAAGAAAACCCAGGATAGGCCACCATAGGAAAAGCAAGAAGAGAAACAATAAAAAGGCCAAGCTACTGAGGCCAAAGTTGTGGGTGAGATAAAAGCACAAATGCCAAGGGAGAAATGGTTGCAAATCAGGGTAGAAAGGACTGAAAAGGTCCAAGAAAGTGAGGGCACATCCAAGGAAACCATAGAAAAATTGAAGAAGAAGACACCCCCAGCCAAGCAGGCCAAAACAATGAAAACTATTTCTACAGGAAGCCCGAAAACTACTTCTACAAGAAGACATAAAACAGTCAGCATAGGACTTTCTACAGGAAGTCCGAAGATAGAGCAACAGAGGGAAAAATCACCAGAAATTTTAGCTAGGGAGGCAGCAGCTGTGCTGGCCACCCTAAGCACATCTCCCAAGCAGAAGGAGAAGCGAAAGAGGGAGCTTCCACTATATTTTAAGGCGAGAAGGAGCGTGAGGATTAAAACTAGCAGACCCCAGCCACCATCCAAAGAACCAATCACCATTATAGACACCCCTACCACACCAAAGGAGAGGTCCCCCTCCAAGGTAGCCATCACTTATGAACGGGGAAGCCCGAAGACATCCACCTGGAGGGAGAGAATGAAAATGTTGGACACAAAGGCCTCTCTACAGGATGTTGAGACTATTCTACAGGAAACATTGGCTAGACTAAAGGAAACCGAAGTAATGGAGGGTGAGGTAGCTAAATCACCTCAAAAGGAAGAAAAGGTAGAACAAATTATGGAACCTAGCCTCCAGCCCAACTTGGGCTCCTATTATAACTTCTTGGAGGCCGGAAAGATCATTCCTCAAAAATTCACAGTGCCACTTTTCCTTGCACTAGAAGAAGAGAGAGTGAGGACCCACACTTGGATGAAAATATCTAAGTCCGAGGGTGTGGTGGATATAGGTCCTCTGGAGGAACAACTCAAATAGGCAAGGAGGGAATTGACTTTAGTATGGCATGTGGAGAGTAGCCAGCAGGTCAGGCTACAGGAAGAAAATGAGTTGCTTAGATAGCAGCTACAATTACAGGGACAGAGGAAGGAAGACATGCCTCATATCTTGGGAGAAAAACAGCAGCAGGAGGAGCCCACAATAGCCAAAGATACCCCTGATGAATAGCAGAGAAAGGAAGGGGTGTAGACTGAAGTTGAGATACTGAATTGGCAGCTACAGGAAAAAGAATTGGAGACAAAATCTCTGAAACAACAAATACAAGAAAAGGAGGCCCAACTGGCTTGCATGGCCAGCTGGGCAATGGAAGCTCTGCAGTGTAGGTAGCCTGCCAAATCCTATGCCCTATACCTCAAGGATCAGTGGTTACAGTTTCAGATCAATACCTTGGCTCAAAGGGGCATCACCCCATTCTAAAATTATCATCAGTTTACAGCTCTATGTGGAAGTAGTTCATCTGAGGATAGGGCCAAATTATCAGAGTTCTACTTGCACAACTTTGCTTTTCTGGACATGAACGCATGGGATCCTAACACGGTGGTAGGGGATGTCTAGCGTATGGCCATGGCCTCTTGGATGAGCCATGAGGAGAAGAGAGCAGTAGAGGTCCGTAGTATCATAGGCAGAGAGCTCAGTGAGCCTCTCACGATCAGAGCAAAGCCAGATGACCCATCAGCAGTGATAAGCGCCCACCAGCACTTGGCCAACAGTCCTCAGGATCTACCAGAATACATTAAGCAACAGGCTGAAGCCATTGCCCACTTTGAGGACATGGAGAGACTGTTGGGAGAAAACTGCATGCATGCCTGCACAAGGCGGTGGAACACACTGCCTCATAGCCTGAAGATAAAAGAATACCACTCTCCCACCAAGATGAGGGAAGCCTTGAAAAGGGTACCCTCTATAAACAGTTAATGCAGAACTTGCAAGCCAATTCAATTGGCTTGAAATTTAGTCCTCCTTTACTTTTGGGATTGCTAGAAGGAGTGAAGGAAGAGGAAGAAGGTAGACAATGGAAGGAAGTGGAAGGGAAGGCAGGATTCCACGACCGAGAAGAGGATATCATAGCAGAGGCTTGGGACGTGAGGGAGGTGATCAAATCCATAAAGGATGATGAGCTGGACTAGTTGCTCAGAGGATGAGAAACCCATTTAGCAGGGGGGTGATGATGAGCCCCCAAATTGGGTAACTTATTGGGCTCATTTTGCCTAATTGTCCTTGTTCAATCCTCCATTTTTCATCAATTATGCATGTTTTTTAGTATGTTTGTGTTATTTGAACGAATAAGGGTGGTCACTCTACCTAGGAGGCTAATACGAGGTTATTTCAGGATTTTTAGACACATTTTGGAGCAAAACCAAGCAATCATGGGCCAGCTGACAGCCAAGCTTGAGGTGAGGATTTGTAGGGAGGTTGTCTCTTGCATTAAATGGCCTTCCTCGAAATCTCCACCCTCAACTCCGAGCTCCACAGGCCACCAAAACGAGTTTTAAAGGTAGCCAAGCAGTTTTGGGAAGAGTGACTGTTTACTAGCAGTTGGGACAGCCGAGTCCCTTGAATCTAGGAGGGATGCTAGCCCCCTCGTATTGTACAAATAGGAAGGCCTCAGCCTTCGTAGTTTACTTTTGGAACTATTGGTATTTTTGCACTATAGTGCTGTCATTTTGCTTAGCCTGTTTTCTTGTAGCTACTGTTGTACAACTTTCATATGATGATTATTTTTGAATATTGAGAAGCAGCTTTACTTGGCATTAGATCTGAGTTCTTTATAGGATCGTGTAGCTCTTGGGGTTGGGCCCATCCTGAGCACTAAGGCCTCCTTTATGTATTGTTAGTTGTTCTTTATGCATTTGCAAAAACATTTATGTTAAAGTAGATTAAATCTTGTTGATTAACTAGGTCACTGTTAATGGTTAGAAAGACTTTTGATGCTCAGATTTAGTTGATAGGTTGTTTACAGGGAAAATCTTCAGAAAAGGGCCATCAACCATCTCTGGTTTCACCTCTCCCTCAGTGGGATCCGGAGCTGTGATCGAGATAACCTTGCTGCCCACAAAAACACTGATTTTTCTTTGCCATGCAATCACTAGTGTTTGATTTTCATGTATAGAAGTTGGTTACAAGTTCAGACTTTTGCTTGCTTAGTTGCATGAGTTAGTGTACATGGTTTCATTGCAGTTCAACTTCTGTTCATCCTTTTTACTGACAGCTAGATCAGATTAGGTCAACGTAACTAGGTTTTTGATTTTACAAGTCTTCATTAATTCGGTTGGAAAAACGACTTGCAGAGCACTTGTACCACTCCTCCACCTGCCCATACTCCATCAAACCTATCTACTTCATCCCTCAGCTCAGCTTCTAGCCTTACGTTTTCCATTTGCTCACATAACCCTAGTTTTTGTGCATCATTGCTTCAGTCGTCCTTGAACAAATCCAACCATCTACCTCTATCCTCAACTCCATCCACCAAGTCCTGGACCACCTCCAACCCTTATCCTACCTCCATACCCACTCCTTCATCTTTTTCCATCCATCCATCCTCCAAAATCCCATTTCTGAACATCTTGTAGAAAGTTACAGAACATCCTGTGGAAAATCACAGACATCCTGTAGAACCCTTGCAGACTTCCTGTAGAAGCTCACGAATGAGGTTTCTTGATAGCCAAACTCTGTGAAACTATCTAGAAGGATGTTAGGGACCCCTTAGGCCCTCTCTAAACCTTCCCGACCTCATCCAAGCATTTCCCCTCGCCAATCCACCTCTGCATAGTCAAAACAGTAAAATTGCATGCATGATAATTCTGACAAATTATTCAAAAATACAAAAAGATGTTTTTTTTCAGATGTTATTGTAGAAGTAGCTTAGATACATGTATTTAACTTCCTAGAAGTCAATGGCATCTCTTTCAGTAGCTTGCATCGGTAGGGATAGCTAGTAAAATTAGGGTTTGCTAGGGTTACGTTTCCTTTCAGTTTTCCAGTTTCTTTTTGCAAGTAGATGAGCCTTCTTTGAGTTAGCTTTCTTCCATCAATTAAAAAGCTTCTTCTCAGAGCTCATAGAAGTTGGCTTAAGCCCCTAGTGGACTTGTGCCAGCTGACCAAGTGACAGCTGCGGCAAGAGCTAGTACTTGTGCATATAGCACCGTCGCTTCCAAGTTTGTTACGAACTACCGGGTTGATAAAAGTAAAGAAGGGAGTCCCAGGAGTTGCAGCATTATTGCTGCAATACTGGAGCTCACCACATACCCTAAAGGAACAAGGTCAGTTGATTACATCATCTCAAGTTATCCATGAAAAACTACTCAGAACTAGTCAAAACAGGACCATACAGACTGCTCCATGCATAGGGTGCGACGCATCTCACCTGTTACACACAGGGGGTGTGATGCATATTGGAAATCCCTTCTGTAGGGTGCGATGAGTGAGAGAAGACAAATAGTAGAGGCAGTGTGCTAGGTGGAAACCCAAAGAATCTTCTAGAAACTGCTCATATGACACTTGCCTCTCTGAGTTCACCCAGGGATGAGTAAGAGATCTAAATTCTCCAAGTGCAACCAAGAACTATCAGTGAAATGACACTAATCAAAATCCCAGAAGCTAAGTCACTCTCTTGAAAACATCTATATATGGATCCCTCATCCAAGAGATCTAGAGGCTGGAATTTTGTAATTTGCAAGGAAGTGTCGTTGGTTTATCTTTGAAGACATTGTTAGGTGATCTTGCTTTTGTATGAGGTGAAGAGGGCTTTCATGCTGGGAGGATGATGCTGGATCAGAAAACCTGGTTGTAATCCTATCTTCTACTACTTCTATCAATAAAGCTATTTGAGTTTTCCTCCATATGTTTGTATATCTTTAATCTTGTTTGTATATGCATCTATATGGTTAATGTACATCTAATCCTACATTATTTATGGTTATAGATCTCTATGATTTGATGGTATTTTGCTGCCTTGACTCTACAGGTGTTCTTTGAAGCAGGACAAGTGAGAAAGAAGTGGCCTATCAAGGGAGGGAGGAAACGAACAAGGAGACTAGCGAAAGACTGAGGTTGGTACTTTATGCTTCTCTCTCATCTATCTCTCATAAAGGAAAACACAAGTAACTTTCATCTGTTTGTTTCTAAGATAACTACCCGTCTTAGTGGGACTAGAAGCTCTGGATGGACACTAGTTTTCTCGATAACAATAGTGGTCACCTATTCAGTTAAGGATGGAAAATCAACAAAAGATCTTCCCCTTAGGAAGACTACTAGGTGTAACATTGGACGTTGAAGGAGTTCGCACTACTACTGAATTTGATGTAATAGAGATCATTGATGACAGTAACCCATATCCTACATTTCTTGGACTTGATTGGGCATTTGACAATATGGCTATAACTAATTTGAATAAGAGACATATTTTATTTGAAGGGAATAATATGAGAGTAATTGTTCCCTTGGATCCATCATAAGGAGTAAGATATACAAAACCAATTAGAGAATAATATTGCGCAGCTGATATAGATAATATCTATCAAATGTCAACAAAGGAACAAGATTAGGTTAACCATATTGTAGAAGGCAAGTTGACTTGGGAGCATGATAATTCTTGTACTAGAGTTGGAAAATTGGCAGAATAGTCTCCATGAAGTATCAACAAGGTGTTGTGTAAGAATTACCAAATCAGTTCATTGTATGATATATGAGGTATGTAATCTGCCTTCTTATGATATCTTGGGTGATGTAAATACTTGTCTTGATGATTATGAATAACAGGTTCCAGAGAATAAAAGGTTGTTAGAATTGGATATAGCCCTAAAAGCTACCCCTCCAAGATGGTGGAATGAACACAAGAAGAATATAGAAGGCTGGAAGGAATGTAAAATATTAATGTGGATAAGGTTTGGACAGATAGATACAGAAATAGAGATAAAATATGATGGTGAAACTAATCATAGGAGGCATATCTAGTTATGCACTACAACATGGAAGGATATTCCACAGCAATAATGGGTACATGGATTCATTCATACATTAGATATGTTAGTGTCAGTATTTGCAGCCTTCCTCCAGTGATCAAACATGCTCTTACAAAGTGATTTTAAGGTGTCAAGGTCAAATTTTGTCATTTCAGTGAGTCTTCAAGCAAAATTTGGTCACTAGGCATTAGGTCTAGGGTTTGATTTTACCCTTGTCAAAGTTGTCCAAATAACGTTCCATGTCACCATTCAACTGAGTGTACCATCATTCAAAGGGTTGTCATCATCATGTCAAGTTCCACTAGGTCATTTTACACCTTGTTCATGCTTCAGTTGCGCCTAGGCAAGGTTCATTTCCCTCTCCTAGGGTTTTGAAGCTAATTTCTCTTGGATGGTCAAATCATCGGAAAAACTTGTATCCTAATGTTCATACACCTTCCCCTATCCATAATTTACCTTATTAAACACTTCCCATCACTAAAATCCCCCAAATTCCTCATTTTCGCACAAACCCTAGTTTCTTGCTACAACTTGGCAATTTTCTAGGCTAGGCCTGTGTTTTGCCTTTTTGGACCCCTTCCCCTCACTCAATTTCTGAGATTCCACTTTCCCCTACTTTCTAACATCCCTCCCCACTTCCCAAAATTTTCTCAAGAATTTAGAAGCCCCCTATCCCCTTCATTTCACTTCATTTCGGCAAATCAGTTGTCCCACACATCAGGATAGGTTTCACTCAAATGATGTTTTTGAGCAAGAAAAGATGAATTTTGGAAAACTGAGAGAGCTATTTGTCCAAAACATGCCAAGGAAGAAAAAAATCCTTCACTTTTTACATAGGTGTCTTGGTTCTAGAGAAATGTCAAAAATACAATCGCCTCGGGAGAATTGATGCACCTCTGAAGTGACCTTGGGAAAATCAATTTTTCTCCTAGCTTGGTTGGCCAAATGACTTGATTGATGAGTCAAATGATAACTATATACAAGGATATTTCCAATGAGCTATCATGAGCTCAATTTGGAATTGAGGAAAGCATTCAAAAGTTGACTATAACAGCACCCTGCCTTCAGGCAGCCTCATTTGGCACATTTTGACCAGTTTTGAGATATTTAATTTTTGATAGGGAAAATGAACTTTAAATTGAAAAATTATAGCTGTATTGGAAAGTATACTCAAATACCTTTCCAACGAGCTATCTTTCACCCAATTTGGACATCGGGAAGGCCTCCAAAAGGCTCCTACAAAAAGGCATAACGCACATAGAGAGCTCGGCGCATTGGGAGAAATTTTCCAGTGTAAATTTACACTGGCGCGACGCACATGGGAGGCGCGGCGCACATGGCTAAAAGGCATGAATTTGACTGAAATATTCCTACAAAACTTAGAATTCTTCATTCCATAAAGTTTCCACAAGGAACAAAGTCATTGAGCATACCAGGGTAAAGAGAAACATAGCAAAGTAATTGGGAGAGTAAAGCACGCGACTTAGGAGAGGTTGGAGTAGTTTTCAGGAGCGTGGCGCACAGAGGGAGCACAGCACACTGGGCACTACCACGCAGTGTTAAATTAACGTGGGTGCGGCGCACACAAAGGACGCGGTGCACAGACAGAGGGGCGTGGCGCACACCCACAAAGGCCCGGTTTTGTTCCAAATTTGCAACAAATCGCTTTGAATCCCTTCCAATTGTTTTTGTGAACATGATGGTGGTTTATGGCCGTGTATAGTTGCAATAAAAACACCTAAACCCTACCACTTGAAATCATCAAGGCCATTGCTCTAGGGTTGCAAATTTGTTGTGTTGATACCAAGGTTCCTCCTCCCTTTCACCTTTCATTTTTCCCCTTCTTTCCATTGTTCCCTTCCCCCCTATTCCATTTTTCCCATCTTTCCCTACCCTAAACATTACTAAACCCCTATTCCCTATCCCCTCCACTCATTTGTCAATGTAAACCCCAAAACCCTACCTTATAAAATCACCCAAACCCTCCTACATGTCCCTAAACAAAATCTCTCCCCATAACCCCTAATCCCATCATATTATTCCCCTTCCTAACAGTCCCTTTTGCATTGTTCCCCTTGGTGGCAGAGTTCATAACAACACATAGTTTCATACATCATCAAAGGGTAGTCCAAGCACAGTCCATATACAGCAGACATGACATCTGATCTGTCATATGATCATGAAGAAGAGACACACAGTGATTCGCCAACAAAGGTACATGCACCCAGGAGGCCTCATAGAGGTGGAAAAACATCCGTGAAGACCAGCAAGCTGCCCAACGAAGCCTAAATGAGAGGACACGCATTCAGCAGGAGATAGAGGTTGATCGAGAGGTTTGGCTCAAAAGTATCAACATCCACTTAGAGAAGCTATTGGTGAAAGCGACAAGGACAAAGCATTATTGTGGCATATGGTTTATCTTTACACGACACGGAACATGAGTGCAAGGGCCCGGATAAAGAGCTTGAAGGCAAAACTGAGCAAAGCAACAAAAGAGGCAAAAGAGGCAAAAGAGAAAGATCAGCTTTGAATCTTGGCTGATGCTTCCTTGGCACAGCATAGTGCCTCTTAGAGAACCTCCAGCCCAAATTTCAAGAAATTTTGGCAATTTTGGTCACATGGTAATTTTTTGGGCAAAACATAGGTTTTTTCTCCCAGTGGCGCGGCGCTAAAAATCTGGAGCTCCAAATGAGGAATGGTTTGAATTTTTGGATTTAGCATGGAAAATCATGACTACTGGTGCCCGGACAAGAAATTTGGGCAAGATCTGAGTCTCCAGGAGGTCAAAAACACCCAAAAAATGGCCTCTCTGCCCCTTTTTTGACACACAGGAAGCAGTCTTGGGAGAATGGAGATTTGGAGTGGCAAATGAGCACCAAATTCAAAAATTCCAATGGAGTTAGAAAGTAGACCGGACAGGCTTTCCAACAAGCCCACTTGGGCACATTTTGTACACCTGCAAGTGACCCAAAACAGGCCCCAAAGTAGCGCAGTGCATAGAGAAAATGGCGCGGTGCACAAAGGAAAAATTGCCAAATTTGCTTCCGTTTCGCGAATTTTTGATTCGCGACTTCTCCAAGTGGGCCGGCCATCTACATTTCGATTTTTTGGCACCAAAGGTGGAATTTAAAGCATTTTCTTTCCAGATGGACTTCTATCAAGTGGTGAAGGAAGGCAAATGGTCACCCAAGCCAAATGTCATGTTTGTAGCGCTGCACTTGTAACTGATGGTTGGCTCTTCATCTCCATTTTGTAATGATTCGAGTAACTCCCCAACCCTTGGGCGTTCTATCTCTTCATGGAACATTCTATATATTGTATGTAAGCTATTTGCAAAGGGTTGGTTAGTTTGTAACTTATGGGAGACTGTGGGAAAGAAACTTTGTTTCTTCACTATGTATTTTTGATAGAGAATTAATGAAAGGCAGCGGCTCTATTTCATGAGATTCTTGTGGTTGTGAGTGTAGAAAATGTGTCTCTACTATTTTCATATGTATTTTGTTATGTTTCATAATTCAATTCATGTTCATTTCCAGTGAATTTTTTGAGTGAGATTAGGTAGAATTCAATTTTATTACTCTGCCTGTGGGAAACTTTCATGTTCAATGTTCTTCTTCTGTTGAAAAGGATTCATGTTCCTATGCCCTTTTCACACTCCTCAACAATCTCTCCGTTCTGCGTTATTCCAAACTAAATTGATACACTTTTCGCCTGCCTTGCCTCACGAAGTAATCTATGCCTTTGTATTAAATTCTCTGTTCTTTGCTGACCGTTGGTCCCATACCATCCCAGAAGCTCAGTCATTCATAAAAATTATTTCTTGTATCCATATTCACTTACTAGCCTAAGATCAATATTTCATTGTAAGTCATCTTAGACCGTTTTTTGCTTATCTATTCACTGAGCATGACTCGGAGAGAGCCCTCTCCTGTTCTGGTAAGGCTAGCTACCAGACTGAGCATGGTTTGTGGTTACCCTGAATTTGGCCTTCCTTCAGCCTAGGGAAGATTTAGGTGCTAACATAGTGGTGACTCCACTAGGGAACAAAATGGTTTGCTTGTAGATTGTCTTGCCCCAGGACATATCTCAAGTTCAGATCTGATGGTTGATGGTGGACAACGATCAGACAGAAGACGACTGAAATCATTCACCTGGCGACTCCATTCACTGAAGAATCCAGCAATCGGTGCTTCATGGTGACTCCACTGGAGGACTAACTCTTTCTCTACGAAAATGGAAGGATCTTACACAAAGTTCAGGTATCCAAAGTGGAATTCTACTCTGCTTTCTTGTAAATTACTTCTTCATTGTTCTTGAAGCTGCCCTAAAAGTTTTTCAGAACTTGTTGTATGATAAATGTGATCAAAATCTTCACTCGATCTATTCAAAAAGTGTAAATAGTGAGTTTCCCTTTGATCCTAGCCTCCTTACTTTTCCTACATCTTATGATGATTCTCTGCAAAGTGATGAGCCTAAAGAAAATAAAACTGATCCCATAGCTCTTGTACATATCCCTACAGCTATTATAATCCCAGATAGGTATAAACCTCTTGTTTTACCTTCTGTTCTTCATGCTTTCCCCAAAAATTATGATCTATACTTGCCAATATTTGACGGTGAATGTAAGAATGTCAATGTTGAGCAACATGTGCAGAATGTTGAGAATTTTCTAGACCTTTTTGAAATTGATGAAGAAGATGTCAGTATAAGGCTTTTTTCTCTTTCTTTGCAAGGAAAAGTCAAGATTTGGTTCAAAGCCCTACCGGATGCGAGCATCACAGATTTACAGAAGTTCATCAAAGTTTTTCTTGACAGATGGAGGATCGGACAAAACATTTTCCTTATCGTAGAAGAGTATAATCAACTGAAAATACTGCCAGGGGAGACAGTACAATAGTTTTCAGCCAGATTTAATTGAGTTTATTATTCAATGTCGGTTGATATAAGACCCCTCCTGGATCTGCTCTCTTGCACTACCCGGGTGCCTTTGATCCGGAAATGGAGTTTCAGCTGAGAGAAAAGAATGTCGCAACACTTGAAGAGATGCAGAACAATGCAGTAAATGTAGAGGCTCATTTGTTGATCAAAAGGGCAAGGTTGAAAGAAGAAGAGATGAAAAACATGGATCTAGAGAAAACTGCACCTTCAGAGGAAAAGCTTGACATTTTGGTGAGTGCAGTAGAAGAAATGGTGAGAAAAAATACTGCAAAAGATGAAAATGGCATTCATGAACAAGTGGCTGATCCAAAACATTTTGTTTCTTTTCTCAGTAGTCATAAGGATTGTTTTGTAGATCATATTGGAGAAGAAAGACTTGTTGATATGTCATGTATGCTTGATGATGTATTTTATACTGATGATTTGCCTCAGTTTGATCAGTATGATGATGATGATTATGCTCTCCAAACAGAAGCTAATCTTGTAGACAAATCAGCAGCTAGTTTATGGGATGAGGAAGTTCGCTTACAACAGCTCGAGTACAGTGATCAACCGAGGCATATTAGCTATGGAAACGATGAGGAAAGTGTAGCAGATTTCGAGATAAGTGAAGGATCTTTGCCTTTGTGCTTTGATTCATGTCAGTTCATCAGAGATAATTTCCATGCAATCAGACATCAGCTATCGACAAATCTTGATTTGGATCCTCTTGAGGGAGATGAAAACTTTGTTCCAGACTTCTTATATTCAGAGTTCCAGCCCCCAAATGCCATTAATAGTCAGGCTGCACATGAAGACATAAAAGCTGGCTTATATGATCAAACGATACAAGAAAATTCCTTACCTCTCTGTTTTGAATCATTTCAATTTTTGCGGGGTAAATTGCATAGTAAATATTCAAATGAAAAGCTTGTAGGAAATCAATAATCTCTTAGTTTTAATGTTGAAGATGAGACAGATGGTGAAATTTTTGAGCAGGTCATTAATAAGAAATCTTCCCCTGAAATGATTGATGAAATCATTTTGGATACAGAACCAGATTTGCAGCCACCAAACACAATTCAAGGTCAGATTACGGATGAAGGTGAGACAGCCCAAATACATGATTTAATGATGCAAGAGGATTCTGTAACCTTGTGTTATGAAGCATTTCAGTTTATAAGGTAGAATCTTTGTAATATATCTAAAGAAAAGGATGAACAACCAATAGGATGTCATACGGTTTCAATAGATACATCGCAGCAGTCTCCTCAATTTTTTGATGATCCTTTTGCTCATGTGTTAGATTTTGTTTGCTGTAAAACTTCTTCTCCATCAACCAACCAGGAGACAAAAGAGAATGTTGATAATCATCTGTTTCAAGGGTCACCTTCATTGTCTTGTTTAACAGATTGTTCATTTCATATCCCATACCAAAGTTTGCAGTCATATGAGGAGATTGATAAAGGAGGCTTTGGTTCTGTTTGGAATCAACAACGGAGTTAAGTTCTTCACGAAATTTAGGATCCTTTTGACCGCTTGCTGCAATCATCAGAGAAAGACAGTGAAGATGTGAGGAAAAGTTTAATATCCAGCTATGAAGATTACTTGGACCAGAGCAGTAATGTGTTAATGGAAATCAATGGCAATGCTTATGAAGATCCTTTTGCAGTATTCTTGAAGTCATCCAGCCAATTCATGCTTTGTAAGTTTGTCAGCAGTGAACTTGATTCCAAGTTTCCATGGGAGCTGCCATTTGATTCTTCCCTTGTCCTACGCATCAGAAAGCATTTGGGAAGAAATCAAATATCATCCATAATTCTTACCTGGTTGCATTCGCTGTTCCATCTCACTTGACCGAGTGGTGGAAAGAGTAATTAGGGTAGGTTTGTTGAATAAGCTCAAATATGAGCATCTTTCCAGTTTGTTAGTTAGGATTTAGTCATGTCTAGTTTTATTATGGTTTTCGGTTTGAGTCTTCAGCCAGAGTTCGTCTGCATAATGTCAGTTTCCATGTTTTGACTCCATAGCCCAATGGACGAAGGCACTATCTGCTCACCCAAAGATCTGCAGTTCTTGGCACCTCCAAGGAGCTGGAGCTGCCATCCCTATTGGAGCCAATGTTAGTGTCAGTCTTTGCAACCTTCCTCCAGTGATCAAACATGCTCTTACAAAGTGATTTTAAGGTGTCAAGGTCAAATTTTGTCATTTCAGTGAGTCTTCAAGCAAAATTTGGTCACTAGGCATTAGGTCTAGGGTTTGATTTTACCCTTGTCAAAGTTGTCCAAATGACGTTCCATGTCACCATTCAACTGAGTGTACCATCATTCAAAGGGTTTTCATCATCATGTCAAGTTCCACTGGGTCATTTTACACCTTGTTCATGCTTCAGTTGTGCCTAGGCAAGATTCATTTCCCTCTCCTAGGGTTTTGAAGCTAATTTGTCTTGGATGGTCAAATCATCAGAAAAACGTGTATCCTGATGTTCATACACCTCCCCCTATCCATAATGTACCTTATTAAACACTTCCCATCACTAAAATCCCCCAAATTCCTTATTTTCACACAAACCCTAGTTTCTTGCTACAACTTGGCAATTTTCTAGGCTAGGCCTGTGTTTTTCCTTTTTGGACCCCTTCACCTCACTCCATTTCTAAGATTCCACTTTCCCCTACTCTCTAACATCCCTCCCCACTTCCCAAAATTTTCTCAAGAATTTAGAAGCCCCCTATCCCCTTCATTTCGCTTCATTTCGGCAAATCCCTTGTCCCACACATCAGGATAGGCTTCACTCAAATGATGTTTCTGAGCAAGAAAAGATGAATTTTGGAAAACTAAGAGGTTTTTATCCAAAACATGCCAAGGAAGAAAAACCTCCTTCACTTTTGACACAGGTGTCATGGTTCTAGAGAAATGTCAAAAATACAATCGCCTTAGGAGAATTGATGCACCTCTGAAGTGACCTTGGTAAAATCAATTTTTCTCCTAGCTTGGTTGGCCAAATGACTTGATTGATGAGTCAAATGATAACTAGACACAAGGATATTTCCAATGAGCTATCATGATCTCAATTTGGAATTGAGGAAAGCATTCAAAAGTTGACTGTAACAGCACTCTGCCTTCAGGCAGCCTCATTTGGCACATTTTGACCAGTCTTGGGAGATTTAATTTTTGACAGGGCAAATGAACTCCAAATTGAAAAATTATGGTTGAGTTGGAATTAGACTCAAATACCTTTCCAACGAGCTATCTTGCACCCAATTTGGACACCAGGAAGGCCTCCAAAAGGCTCCTGCAAAAAGGCGCGACGCACATAGAGAGCGCGGTGCACTGGGAGAAATTTTCCAGTGTAAATTTACACTGGCGCGGCGCACATGGGAGGTGCGGTGCACATGGCTAAAAGGCATGAATTTGACTGAAATCTTCCTCCAAAACTAAAAATTCTTCATTCCAAAAAGTTTCCACAAGGAACAAAGTCATTGAGCATACCAAGGTAAAGAGAAACATAGCAAAGTAATTGGTAGAGTAAAGCACGCGTCTTAGGAGAGGTTGGAGTCGTTTTCAGGAGCGAGGCACACACACAGAGGAGCACGGTGAACAGAGGGAGTGCAGCGCACTGGGCGCTACCACGCAGTGTTGAATTAACACGGGCGCGACGCACACCCACAAAGGCCCGTTTTTGTTCCAAATTTGCAACAAATCGCTTTGAATCCCTTCCAATTGATAGGTAGGGCCGACATCTCGGGTGCTCATATTTATTTTGTGAACATGATGGTCGTTTATGGCCATGTATAGTCGCAATAAAAACGCTTAAACCCTACCACTTGAAATCATCAAGGCCATTGCTCTAGGGTTGCAAATTTGCTGTGTTGATACCATGGTTCCTCCTCCCTTTCACCTTTCATTTTTCCCCTTCTTTCCATTGTTCCCTTCCCCCCTATTCCATCTTTCCCATCTTTCCCTACCCTAAACATTACTACACCCATATTCCCTATCCCCTCCGCTCATTTGTCAATGTAAACCCCAAAACCCTACCTTATAAAATCACCCAAACCCTCCTACATGTCCCTAAACAAAATCTCTCCCCATAACCCATAATCCCATCATATTATTCCCCTTCCTAACAGTCCCTTTTGCATTGTTCCCCTTGGTGGCAGAGTTCATAACAACACATAGTTTCATACATCATCAAAGGGCAGTCCAAGCACAGTCCATATACAACAGACATGACATCTGATCCGTCATATGATCATGAAGAAGAGACACACAATGATTCACCAACAAAGGTACATGCACCCAGGAGGCCTCATAGAGGTGGCAAAACATCCGTGAAGACCAGCAAGCTGCCCAACGAAGCCTAAATGAGAGGACACCCATTCAGCAGGAGATAGAGGCTGATCGAGAGGTTTGGCTCAAAAGGATCAACATCCACTTAGAGAAGCTGTTGGTGAAAGTGACAAGGACAAAGCATTATTGTGGCATATGGTTTATCTTTACAGGGCACGAAACATGAGTGCAAGGGCCCAGATAAAGAGCTTGAAGGAAAAACTGAGCAAAGCAACAAAAGAGGCAAAAGAGGCAAAAGAGCAAGATCGGCTTCAAATCTTGGCTAAAGCTTCCTTCGCACAGCATAGTGCCTCTTAGAGAACCTCCAGCCCAAATTTCAAGAAATTTGGGGCAATTTTATTCACATGGTAATTTTTTGGGCAAAACACAGGTTTTTTCTCCCAGTGGCGCGATGCTAAAAATATAGAGCTCTAAATGAGGAATGGTTTGCATTTTTGGATTCAACATGGAAAATCACAAATACTGGTGCCCGGACAAGAAATTTGGGCAAGATCTGAGTCTCCAGGAGGTCAAAAAGACCCAAAAAATGGCCTCTCTACCCCTTTTTTGACACACATGAAGCAGTCTTGGAAGAATGGAGATTTGGAGGGGAAAATGAGCACTAAATTCAAAAATTCTAGTGGGGTTAAAAAGTAGACAGGACAGGCTTTCCAACAAGCCCCCTTGGGCACATTTTGGACACCTGCAAGTGCCCCAAAGCAGGCCCCAAATTATCGTAGTGCACAGAGAAAATGGCGCTGCGCACAGAGGAAAAATTGCCAAATTTGCTTCCGTTTCGCGAATTTTCGATTCGAGACTTCTCCAAGTGGGCCCGCTCATCTACACTTCGATTTTTTGGAACCAAAGTAGGAATTTAAACCATTTTCTTTCCAGATGGACTTCTATCCAAGTGGTGAAGGAAGGCAAACGGTCACCCAAGCCAAATGTCATGTTTGTAGCACTGCACATGTAGCTGATGGTTGGCTCTTCATCTCCATTTTGTAATGATTCGAGTAACTCCCCAACCCTTGGGTGTTCTATCTCTTCATGGCACATTCTATATATTGTATGTAAGCTATTTGCAAAGGGTTGGTTAGTTTGTAACTTCTGGGAGACTATGGGAAAGAAACTCTGTTTCTTCACTGTGTCTTTTTGACAGAGAATTATTGAAAGGCAGCGGCTCGGTTTCATGAGATTCTTGTGGTTGTTACTGTAGCAAATGTGTCTCTTATTTTTTCATATGTATTTCGTTATGTTTCATAATTCAATTCATGTTCATTTCCAGTGAAATTTTCTGAGTGAGATTAGGTAGAATTCAATTTTATTGCTCTTCCTGTGGGAAAATTTCATGTTTAGTGTTCTTCTTCTGTTGAAAAGGATTCATGTTCCTATGCCCTTTTCACACTCTTCAACAATCTCTCTATTCCGCGTTATTCCAAACTAAATTGCTACACTTTCCGCCTACCTTGCCTCACGAAGTAATCTGTGCCTTTGTATTAAATTCTCTATTCTTTGCTGACCGTTGGTCCTATACCATCCCAGAAGCTCGGTCATTCATAAAAATTGTTTCTTGTATCCATATTCACTTACTAGCCTAAGATCACTATTTCATTGTAAGTCATCTCAGACTATTTTTTGCTTATCTATTCACTGAGCGTGACTCGGAGAGAGCCCTCTCCTGTTCTGGTAGGGCTAGCTACCAGACTGAGCGTGGTTTGTGGTTACCCTGAATTTGGCCTTCCTTCAGCCTAGGGTAGATTTAGGTTCTAACAAGAGACAATCCCTAAGAACTGGTACCTAGAAATAGAGCTTCGACGTGGTACAATAAACTAGAAAGACATGGTTGATGGCTTCATATTAACATTCATCTTTGAGGATGATTTCCCGTACATAGATTTGGCCCTTCAGATAGTTAAGAAGAGGATCTTTGAGAATGCAACCCCATTGACATGGTAGAAACCCGATTGGGTTGCGCAGATAGAAAATGGAGTAGAATGCTTTAACATTACTATAGAAGAAGAAGAAGATCCTCACAACATTGACATAACAAAATCAGAAGGATATCACGAAGTAACTGGACCTGGGCTAAAAATTCCAGATATAATGAAGTTACTGAAGACTAAGAAGGTGAACATAGGATCAGAAAAGGAACCTAAGTTTGCAACAATAGGAGACTATTGGGATGAAGAAATAATCAGTAAACCTTCAGAGTTACTTCATGAATACCAAGAATTCTTTCCCACCAAGTTTTCATAGATGAAGGGTATAATAGGAGATCTAGGAGTCATGAAGATCAAACAAATACCTTATAGGCTCAATATGAAGTATAAGGAGAAAGTAAAGATAGAACTTGATAAGATGATAGCAACAAGAAATATTGAACCAATAGAAGAATCAAAATGCGTGAGTCATATGGTGGTAGAAGAAAAGAAGACTCAAGGAGAGATTAGGATCTGTGTGGATCTAAGAAAGTTAAATGACGCATTTTTACATGATCCCTTCCCTACCCCTTATCACTCTCAGGTCAATGGAATAGTAGAAGCATTTAATAAGATTTTGGAGAATGCACTGACTAAGGTATGCAATGTAAATAGAGATGACTGGGACCTTAGAATCCCAACGGTTTTATGGGCTTATAGGACCACATGTAAAAATTTGACAGGTCAGACACACTTCAAATTAGTTTATGGGCAAGAATTTTTCATTCCCATGGAGTATATCATGCCTAGATTGAGGATTGCAGCTTTTATAGATATGGCAGACCCTAACATAATGAAGGAAAGAATGTAGCAGTTGATTGCTTTGGACGAAGACATATTTATAGCAGGATTCCATCATTAGTTACAAAAAGTAAGAGAAAAGGCTTGGCATGACAAACATATTAAGTAGAAGAAGTTTTGGGTAGGGGACCTTGTTCTCCTATATGATAGTAAGTTTATGAAATTTCTAGGAAAATTCAAGATGCATTGGTTGGGACCCTACATTATCAAGCATATTACTAATGGAGGCGGAGTTCAATTAGAAAAGTTAAATGGAGAAATGATCCAAGAAAGAGTATATGGCAACAAGGTGAAGCTATACACGAACAACCCTATCGCTACAGCCTCACTCTATAGAAGAAAGGCGAAAATTCTTAGTGCCACCTGCAGTTGAAAGTGGGAACTGGACTATAAACTACACTGCAGAGGGCTTTGACGTAGGGAGTTACTTCGGTACAGTTTGGATTACGTCAAAGTACATAGGAGCTACGATGTAAGAAGTTTTGTTCGCTACAATATGGGATCTATAGAAGTTTGCCGAAAAAATGTGACCATTAAAAGGGAAAAGTTAATGTTAAAACACGCGGAAAGTTGCGTTTATGAGGACAGATTGATAAGATCTAAGGATAGATATTCAATTAATGAACACAATCAAAACAAAAACTGGATAAAATCTAAGCTAATGATGAGGTTAGAAACTAGAAATTGCTATAAAAATCCATGTCTCGCCTAGATTTGGAACTTTTTTGAATTGAGAGTTCGAGTGTTGGTAGTGCGAAGAAGTTGTAGAAATTTTGGTTGTCGTATGTCATCTGAGCATTCTTGGGAAGAAATTGTTCATAATTTTTGTGAGAAGGGCTTATCTGGAATCATGGATGCAACCACTAGTATGCCTACAACAACATCAACCATAGCAGCATCATCACAAAAACAACAAAGATCTCCACAGAAGAAACCAACCAAGGAAGGGAGAACAAAGAAGAAACAAGATAAGAAACTTGTCGAACCTCAACAAGAAGCAGAGAAAGTTAGAGACAGTCAAGAAGAAGCGGAGCATGCATAGTAGATGGAAATAGATGGTGCAACATTTCCATCACCTCCCCCACCATATATTCCACCAAGAAAACCCAATGCTAAACAGGTGAAATAATCAAAGGATGTGAAGTTTTGCACCTTCACACCCATATTGACAGAGGAAGTACCATTTATAAGGGAATTACTTGAGAAAATACCGCAGCTAAAGTTCACAGAATATGACTTCAACGACAAGAAGAAATATCCACAATTCGCACCGGACCGATGTTTGAAACAAGTAAACTGCTTAGACAGCGGAGTGACAAGGTTAGAACCTCAATGATGGGAAAATGGATTGGTGTAGTCAGGATTGATGAACATGCTAAATGTGTTGCACTTCGGCAGAAGTTCAGGGAGCACGACTTGTGTGTGACATTTGCTCATGCTGGTGCACGATTAATGCTTATGGATGGGAAATAAGATCCCTATAGATCCAATGTTGATATGGAGAATCACCATACTTCCACATAAAGGGCAAAACCCCATGAAAGAATTTGTTGGAAAAGATCAGGAATGCGCCATAGCCGAGAGCATGAAAAAGAAGTTCATTCTGAAAAAATGAAAAAGGGGATATGATATAAATTCAATCAGCGACCAAGAATTTCGCTTCGCAACACACATATTGGCTGGGAAGATCATGATAATGTGTTGGGCTAATGAAGTCCTTGAATATGTAGTTTCATAGCTGTGTAATGTAGCAATGGGGTTCAGTAAAACTGGGTCGAATACCTTTGCAAATAATTTGTGGATGAATACCGCGAGGTCCAGAAAAAGGTACATCATTTCATTATGCATGGCTAATTTTGATTATAGTGATGTTTGTATGGAGAAAACTGGAGAATTCGCAGTTTCCTCCAGTAGCTTTAGATGTTTTTGAAGCCACACGATATGCCTCGTTGTGGTATACCACTCGATCGTCACGAGCAATGGAGAACATGATGTTTTTCACGCTATATCACATGGATTTGCATATGTTGGTGAACAAACACCCTCACCTGTCACTGAGCCTATACAAGCATTATAGAATTATTACAAAGTTCAAGGCTAATTTTCACAAAGTATATATACTGACTCGAAGGTACACAAAGAATAAATGGCATCCCCTGTCATACTTAGTGACAAAAGATGATCTCATTGCACTAGTACAACAATGGCTAGCAGAATGGCTGACTGCACTAGAGGCAGAGCCAAAGGTAGAAGATAGTGTGATAGAGGAAGACACCTCATAGCATGGTGAAGTGAGTGGAAAGGACAAAGATAAGGATGAGAAGGAATTATAGGAAGAGGTGAAACATGATGAGGGTCACTAAGATACTCCTGAAGGAGATGAGAAGAATAAGGAGTCTGAAAAGACAGAAACAATACAAGATGTCATAGAAAAAAGGAAGGCACAGGGTGAAGTTGCCGTGAAGACCAAGAAGAAGCAGAAGGTAGAGAAGACGAAGGATATCACATCAACGATCATTACTGATGGGGACCTGGAGAATATTGGGGATATAATTTAGGAGGTGACAATAGAGTCGTGGAGTAAGTGGGAATATTGCTACGACACACTTCTCACAGGTGTGCAAGAGCGGATCACAGAACTTAAAATTTTGGCATAGAAAGTTAGACAACCCGCACAAGTATTAGAAAGGATTAGGGAAGAAAGACAAATAGAGCCTACACTTGCAGCAAGGTTAGCACCAATACCCACCAAATACGTGCAGTTTTACTATGTGTACCAAGCAAAAGGGTGGAAGCATGTCAACATGAACATCGCAGCAGTACCATTGTAGAGATTGCATAAGCTGCACTTGGAAATAATAGAGGAGTTAAAGCTACACGAACATCACAATTCCCAGCTGAAATTTCAATTAGAAAAAGAGTAGGCTTCACTACAATAGAAGCTTGACCAGATGATCTAGGAGAGGGATCAAGCACTTCAATGACAACAGAAGATCAATGAGGTGATTGAAGCAACATGCAGATTTATTCGATACCTTCATGTTTGAGAAGAAGAGCCAATAGAGGACAAGGTTGTGAAGCTCGACTTTGCAGTGAAAGGATACAAGGAGAATATCGCAATAGTATAGTTTAAATATGAAATTCAGATCAGTGAGCTGAAAATGAAGTTTCCGCCAACTACGTCGTAGGAAGTAAGAGGGTAGAGGGAGACTGACCTAAAGACTACAATGGCCAACATCTCCACAACAATGGAAGACTGTGGGAAACTCTTGGATGAAATTTTACAGATTTGGACTTCGCTGAAGGAAGATCCAAATGTGCAGAAATTAAAGGAAGAGATTCAGTAGAAGCAACAACAATGGGAAGAGATTTGGGCATCTGCAAAGACCTTGCCAATATCACAGAAGATTGCCAAAATCAATGAGGGAAACACCCTCTAGAAGAATATTGAGGAACTGAAGGAGGAACATGTTTTAACAGAGAGGACTCAGCCATGGCAGGATGAGGCTCTCCAAATACCACAGGCAGTAGATGAGAAGCTTCAAGGGATTCAACGAAGGGAGACCACGATGGTGCAAAAGGTTGTAGAACATGTGACAAAAGCACTATTGGAAGAGGTGCACACTGAAGAAAAGAAATTTACAGAGACTCTGCAAAAGTTCAAAAATACTTACAACAGTATTGCAACAAAAATCAGAGGCAAGTAGCTGAGTGACTCAGGACGAGTCACATGTGAGTGTTGGGAGCCTGTTGGGCGCGACCCAACTTGGCCTAGTTTTTGGCAAAAAATGCAGAGTGCGCAGTGGAGAATGCAATGGAGTGCAAAGTGGATTGCACAATGAAGGAGTTGGAATATAGCATGCAGTATAAAGGCATCAGAGTGGGTTGAAGCCCCTCCTTTTTTGTAAAAGCATGTAATATTGTAAAGGGATGAATGGTTTTTAGACCATAGCTGCTTGTTTTAGGGAGTCCATGGTATTTGGACCATTGTATTGTAATGGTGTAACCCTCGATATAACAATATATATAGGGTCAAATAATAAGAAGAAAGTAGATCGTTCATATCCAGATTTTTATTATGGTTGAAGTTTTCTGATCTTTTATTTGGGAAAAGAAGGTGAGGCTCTGTAGCTTAGTGTGCATAGGCTTGAGTCTACAACTGAGTGCGCAGATAATGTGTAGCTTAGCGTGCAAGTCAAGAACTATTCGTTGTACAAAGAATCATTATATTAGAAACAGTTCTTATGGACGTAGCCCCACGTTAGGGTGAACCATAGTAAAATTGGTGTCTTCATGTGTATATTTTCTTATTATTTGTTGTAGCGTAGAAGTTTATTACAATTGCACTTTATTTCAGTATAGTGATGATTTATGGCTTTATATGGTATGTTTAACTAATTAAATTAATGCAGAGAAGTGATCTATGAATGTTAAGAATAAAGGATAATATAAAACATCACATCGTATCATCCTTTAATGCTATAGAAACCTGGTTCTGCATCCTCCCATAGTTACTTCAGGTGAGACTGCGATCTGCTTGCAGGTCGTTGCTGAAATTCTAGTGATTGAGGGTTTTGTTGGTGCGCAATATAGATCAAACTTGGGTCAGCCCAAATCATAACCAATAGTTCCCAATATAAAAACTCAACATAGTAAAAGCTACACATAGTGAAACATAATAATATTAATTATCATGTTCTCCCACACATACTCTATCCTCTATAAAGATTCAATTCTAACACTAATGCTCAGAGTAATAATACATTGTCAGAGCATTTGTGAAACCCCCCGTTCTCCATATTTCTAAACTCAGAGCTCCATGCAATTGATATCATGCACATACTTCGTCCTCCACATAGTAAAATCTTCACAAAAAGAAAGATTTTAACATTAAAATCCCTATGCACCCTTGTTCTCCCACACATACCTCACCTCTGCGCACAAGAAAAACTTGTAATATTATTTTATTCCTTGTTGAATAAAGTTCTTTGTGCACCCGTGTTCTACCACACATA
Organism: Pinus tabuliformis; assembly: GCA_031772625.1. Lineage (NCBI taxonomy): Eukaryota > Viridiplantae > Streptophyta > Pinopsida > Pinales > Pinaceae > Pinus > Pinus tabuliformis. Next base: position 764,499,233 of record CM062804.1, on the reverse strand, counting down.
CCTCATCTCCCCGCACAAGAAAAACTTGTAAAATTATTTTAGTCCTTTTTGAATAAAGTTCCCTGTGCACCACCATTTAGATTCGGGACTCGATTTAGTTCTCAAGCTATTTTAGATCTTGTTTAGCATATCGAGGATGCACTAGGGTTAAGCGTAAAGCTATTTTATGTTAGAGTTAATTATTTAAATTAGGAATTTTTTTTTTTTTTTTTTTTTTTTCTCGCTAAAGTTCTACTTTTCTATTATATTATGTACAGTGAAACATTACATTCAGAAAGACATATTGCCCAAGGCCAACTGTGGCGCTGTGGGCAGCAGTTTACATCTCAGAGTTAGCCCTCGCAGGGGCGGCTTTACCAAACTTAATCTCTTCCAGCCCATGACAAAAATCAAAACTATAATCAGACTTTGCAACAGCAACCCACGCAGGGGCTTCGAAACAAAAACAGAGATTTTCCCTCGCAGGGGAGACAGAGGACCAGCGACAGCATGATTTCGAATCCTGCTAGCAGGATTATAGCCTACATTGACATATATAAAAACTAGAAAGACCCAAACAGAACAATTTGGCTTATACCCGACGCAGACTGAAATAGAAAACTTATACCGGACCTGAGCAAAAGAGGAGGGTGACGGAGCATGCCGAGGGATGCTATTCCTCAGGCTTCTCCTCGAGGATTCGACACCACCCATAGCCTTCCGGACGACCTTCCCATTCTTCCACTTCGGCCTTTTTGGAGGTTGACGCCTCATTTTCGCGTGGTTGGGTGGTGATCTGCCCAGGAACTCCCGCTGGTTCTTCCTCCATAATTTCTGGTTGGTCGTCAGGGAGCGCTTCCTTGCTGTCCGAACCTCCCTCCTCATCCTGTGAGTCCTCAATGAATAGGACTGAGATATGAGCATTGATACGGGCATTATTCCTCGAGCTGCCAAGAGTGAAAATAGCAGTTCCGAATGCTGGCAACGCAGGCGGCTCAGCACTGGGACTGCCCGAATCCATGAATTGATTAACTTGTATGGGGGTGGCCCCTGATCTTCTATGACAATAACAACAGCAGCAGTGGTGGTGGGATTCTGCAACAGGGTTACGTGATGAGCCTCCACGAGCAGAGCCTCGCCTACTGAGTAACCTTTGCCTTGGGTTGACCATATTTGCCGAGAAAAGGGTGGCTTGGAGCAGAGCGTCTGAGGGAGATTTAACCAGCTTGAATCGCCCTCCCTCACAGTTGAAACCCCTCTCAGCCGAACCGGGATGAAGGTCAATTGCGTGTAAATGGCACTGAAACTGGAATTCGCACCTGAAGTGTTCCTTGTCGTCGTGATGGCTGTCTGCGACAGCAGGAGTTGAAGCTTGAAGGCGAGGAAAGCCCTCAGGAAGAATGCCCTCAAGAGCCTGCACCACACTGACCTTACCTTGCAAATGGGCTTGCAGTACTCCTTTGCCCATCTTAATCCACTCAACATTCTCTCGATAATAGCCCGCCATAACTGCTCTCTGAAACAACAGCTCTTCACGGTATGCGACATTGAATGCAGTGAGCTCATGAAGCCATTCTTCATTCTTCGGCGGCCGTGGGCAGTGAATGCCTTGAATGAACACGAGGCGGCACATGCATGGCATGTGGCCTCTCCCTTGCTGACGTGCTAACACCCGCATCCGGGGGTTCGGCATCTCTTTGGATGAGACTTTCACAGTCCTGGGCCTGGAGATTATTTGGGATGATATCCATGTTACCTGATAGTAGGGTCTGATCATTTTCAACCCCAATATTGGCTAGGAGATCAGCAATCTTGTTGCCTTCTCTTTTGGTATGATGAAAGGAGATGGCTCTGTGATTGTGCAGCTCATAAGCGATGTTATTTAGCCTTGCTTCTAGTCTCCAGCTAGCTTCCACTTTCCTGGCTTGAGAGCCATTCTGTATGTGTGTTGCCATGTTGATGAGGATCTGGGAATCGCCTTCAACTATCAAGGGTTGAAGGTTGAGGCTCCTGGCTAGTAAGAGACCTTGCCAGAGTCCCTCCAGCTCTGCGGAATTATTGGTGTCCCACCCTATATTTCCAAAGTAAATCTGCAGGGGAGTGCCTTCATGGTTTCTCAGAATGCCTCCAAATCCCGCTGCTCCAGGATTGCCCTTGGAAGCCCCATCAAAGTTGAGTTTGTATGAATTAATAGGAGGGGCATTCCAGCTACTGTTGTCCTTGACGCTGCTATTAGCTGGGTGATACTTGGCAAACTCCTGTGGTAGCTGCAATTGCCAATTGTCGAGGATGTTTTTCTCATTATCTGTGGCAGGGAGATCCTCTTTTGTCCAAGATCGAAGCAGCATCGTTTCTTTGAGATTCCCATGCAGTCTGTTCCAAATTTCTTCAATGGGAGAGCGCTTGTTTTTGAATATGCGCTTGTTTCTTTCCTTCCAAATGTTCCATAAGACAGTTCCCGGGATGATATTCCACAGGTGATTGAGGATCTCACAGTTGTAGGGGCTTTTCGGCCATTGTCTGATGGTGTCGATGATATCATTGTCCCCTTTACATCTTCTTTGGCATCTAAAGCTCACCTTTTCCCACAGCTGGTTGGCCAGCGAGCATGTATCCAAGAGATGTTGAAGGGTTTCCTCGTGTTGAAAACAGTTGTGACATATAGAGGGGCCTTGAAAATTACGTCTCCTTAACTTATCCCATGTGAGAATTCTTTTGTGTCCTACTAGCCAAAGGAAGTAGGAGATTTTGGGCCAGGCTCCGAGACCCCAGATTCTACTCCATAGAGGATCCGGCGGAGTGGGAAAGTTGTCGATTAACTTGTAGGCTTCGGAGGTGGTGTAGGATCCCTTGGGTAGATATCCCCATCTTAGAATATCATTGCTTTCATCACACCGTATGCCCCTTTTCCTTAACTCTTTCTCAAAATCTGTTGTTTCCTGAATATTTGCATTGTCGATTATTTGATTGCTCTGTCTCCATTTCCTAAACCCATGCTCCGTCTCCTGCATCCAGAAATGTTGGACTTTAACCTGCTGCTGATCCTGCATGTCTGGAACCAGAGATGGATGAAGTACACTCGAGAGCTTAGGCATTTGGTTCCAGGCATCTGTCCAGAATCTAGCTGTACGACCATTCCTAATTTCCCAGAAGCTGTGTTGTTGAATGAGCTGATAGTGCTGCTTGGCCGCATTCCAGATTAACGACCCTTTTTCAGTGGGAGTGAATCTGATGAGCTCTTCTTGAGGTCTGTTATTGGCATATTTGGCGGCCCATATTTTTTCCCACGGCTTATCTGGATTAGTCATCCAATGCCACTAGATCTTGGCATTCATAATGGTATTGCTATACTCTGGGTCTCTTAGTCCAATGCCACCTTTGTCTTTGGGCATACAGACAGTGGTCCATTTTACCAGAGCCCACTTGCGATTAGTAGCAGAGCTGCCCCAAAGAAAGTCACGCTGTAGGTTTCTTATTCTTTTAAGGACCCACTTTGGTGCAGCTAGGATAGAAAAAAGGTAAAGAGGAATGGCTTGCAGGACAGACTTGATGAGCACCACCCGACTGGCTAGATTAAGAGAGCGGTAAGTCCAAAGATTGAGCTTTGAGTCAAGCTTCTCTAGAAGAGAGCGCCAAGCAGGCCGATTTATGGCTGAGGCAGTGAGGGGAGCCCCTAGATATTTAGAGGGGAGAGAAGCAGAGGGGAAACCTAGAATGCGGGTGACAGCAGATTTGACTGCAGGAGGGGTGTGGAAGAAGAAAATTTGCGACTTGGAGCAATTAACATGGGTACCTGAGGCTTCAGAGAAGTCGTTGAGAAGGGTTTTTAAACTAGAGGCTTCCTGTACAGAGGGGTAGCCATAAAGCATGGTGTCGTCAACAAATTGCTGATGAGAGGTAGCAGGAGAATTGTGGACAGAGATGCCTTTAAGTCGCTGAGAGTGGAGGGCATGCTTGATGTGTCTACCAAGACCTTCAGCCATAAGAACGAAGAGGAAGGGGGAAAGGGGGTCCCCTTGTCTGATACCTCGAGAGGGCTTGAAAGGGCGAGAGGGTATGCCATTCACAAGGATGGAGAAATGAGTGGATGTAATAAGGCTCATGATCCAGCGTACCCACATAGAACAAAATCCAAACGCTTTCAACATGTGTTGAATATAAGTCCAGCTGAGCTTATCGAAAGCTTTAGAGAGATCCAGCTTGAGTAACATACCTGCTTGTTTTGAGTGCTTGAGAGAGTGAAGAATCTCGTGCGTGAGGAGAATGCCATCCATTATCTGTCTGCCTTCCACGTACCCCGACTGTTCCGGAGAGATGAGCATAGGTAGGAGGGGTTTTAACCTATTTGCAATAACTTTATATATGACTTTATAGATGACATTACAAAGAGCTATAGGCCTGAATTTGTCTGGGGTGATGGAATTCTCCTCTTTGGGGATGAGAGAAATGAAGGTGGAGTTGAGCGAGGGGAGAAGCCATCGCATGGCCCTAGATTCCTCTACAATCTGCCAAACCTCCAACTTTATCATGTCCCAGAAAGCGTGAAAGAACGTGGTTGTGAAACCATCTGGGCCAGGGGCTTTACCTTCTTTGAGCTGGGCCATTGCCTCATCTACTTCATGGATGAGAATAGGGCGCATGAGCATCTCGTTATGTTCCGCCGTGATGAGTTTTGGCACATTGCTGATTATCTTTCCAATCGCCTGTTGCCGGTCTTCTGCTTGTTCTTGGTGAACCTGTTGGAAATGATTAAGGAGTACCTCTTCGATTTCCTCATGCTTCTCTACTTTTGCCCCCTCTTGATTCTGAATGAAGGGTATATTATTATGCATCCTTCTCTGCACCGTGGTTCTGTGGAAGAATTTGGTGTTGCGCTCCCCCTCCTTTAGCCACCGAACCCTGGACTTTTGCCTCCAGTAGATTTCCTCCTGTTTTCTCCTCTCTTCAAGTTGATTTTGAATGTGCCGTTCCTGATCCAGGGTTGCCTCCGTGTGCCCTTCTGTGATTATTTTCTGTTGGAGATCCACCAGTTCCTGATGTAGCTCCTGTTGCGCCTTAAATATATTTCCAAAGGTCTCCCTATTCCATCTTTTCAGGTGACTTTTCAGAAATCGTAGCTTCTGTTGAAACTGATACATTTTTGTTCCTTCTGGAGGGATGAAAGAGGCCCAGACGGTTTTGACGAAGTCCTTGAATGCATGGTGTGTGAGCCAGAACCCCTCAAATCGGAAGGGTCTTTTTGTCAAATCCCCTGGTCTCTGCCATTGTAGAACAATCGGCCAGTGATCCGAACCGGTGTGCGCAAGAATTGCAGCCGAGAAATCTCCTCCAAGATGCACCGCATTGTCTGAGAGGAGAAAGCGATCCAATTTAGAGGCAATTTGATGCTTGCCAGCTCTGCGATTGCTCCAGGTGAAGGTGCCATTGCAGAACGGCATGTCTATGAGGGAGGCATTTTGGATGAAGTCCTTGAAGCGAGCAACTTCTGGTTCCATTCTGATTCTCCCTCCTATCTTTTCCTCGATTTTGGTTATCATGTTAAAATCCCCTGCCACAATCCATAATGGATGCCTTCTGTTTATGCTCAGCGCTTCTATAGTTTCAAGGAGCGCGATTTTGCTTCCTGTGTCTTGCGGAAAATAGACATTAGATAAGTTACCATGAATATTGGTACCCAGAATATGAAAGGCCGCCTGTATGAGATGATGAGAGGCGTGAAAATCAGTGAGAGTTACCGCTTGGGTATTCCACGCTATAGCAAGCCCCCCTGAGGCTCCTGAGGCGTCTACAGCAACTGATCTACACCCTGGCCAAGCTTTTGAGAGAATGTTACCCAGAGTAGAACTATTGCATTTAGTTTCCTGGAGAAAGCACATCTGCGGTTTTTCCATTTTGATCATATTTTTTAACATCCTGAGTTTTCCGGGGCTGTTGAGCCCTCTTAAGTTCCAGGATACAAGCTTCATGGCTAACTAATATTGGAGGGCCTGTAGTACTTCGTTAACTTCGCATATCTGCCTGAATCCACCAGGATTTTCCCAATCTCGATTGTTCTCTGGAGATCTGTTTTCCTTCCTCTCTTTTTGGAATCCTTTGGACGCAGGCTGCTGTCCCAATTACTTCCTGGTTGTATCCCTAATTGGTGTTGGTGGTAGGCTCTTGAGATGACCACTTCGAGCTTATTTAGTTGGGTCTCAGATATAGTGTCATATGCTCTCTTTTTGCAGGCTAGTTCTAGTTCCAGAATGTCCAGACCATGTAGATCTATACTTTCTGGCTCTTCATCCATTTTTTGCACTTGACTGCTTTCCTCTTGATTGATTTCTGAATCCCGAGGGAGGTCTACCTTTCCATCTACATCCATTTCCTTGTGCCCTTCCACTGTATCTTTCTGATTCCGGCTGAGGATGGTCGGGATAATGATGGGAGGCTGAGATTTAGGAGGGGGGTCAGATGGAGGGGGATGGGATGAAGAGGAAGGGCGCTCATGGATGGTCTCAGAAGACAGGGGTTGTTCATCTGAGGTTTGGGCTAGAATTTCAAAGCTGTTCTTAGATGATGGGTTTTGGGGTTTGGTGGGCTGGGGTTTGGACCCATTCTGAGGCTTTTTATGCGAGCGCTTCCGACTTTGGACTTTGGTAAAACCATCTTGGGTTGTGGTTTCAGAAGGATCAGAGGAGTTGGCTTTGATATTTTGAGGGCAATCCCTGAAGAGATGCCCCAGAGCATGGCATTTTCTGCACCGAAAGGGCACGTGTTCATAGTCGAGAGGCTGGATCCACTCCTCATCTCGGTGGGCAAGAGTTACTGACTCTGGTAAAGCTTCATTCAGGCGAATAAAAACACATATTCGAGCATAGGAGATATACTTACGGGATTTGGTTTCTTCTGCAGCTCTGATGTATTCTCCCACTCCATTTCCTATGCGCTTGAGAAGGTCTTCGTCCCAGTATTCATCAGGAAGAGAGTACAATCTGATCCATACTGGCGCCCAAGTGAGATCTTCCTTGTCTGGGTTGAATCTTGGAATCCATTCCCTCAGATATAAACCCGCTGAGTTGAAGAAGTAAGGCCCTGCTCCCAGGATCCTATACTTGTCCTCTAAGCAGAAAAAGATTGCGGTGAAAAAGCCCTTCGGCCCCAGCTGGAGAGTGACATCTCCTTTGGGTTTCCATTTCGCCTCAATCCAGCCATATAAAGCTCTCTCAGTCGGCCAAAACCCTATGAACTTTCCAATGAGGGCATGATCTTTCATGTACTCTATTCTTCTATCAATCTTGTCTCCCGGCAGCTCTATTCGTGGCCGTTCTTTGGCCACGGGTCGGCACGTTGATGAGGATATTTTCGGGCCTTCTTCTTGCGTTTCTTTTTCTTCTTGTGGATTGTTGTCTTTGTTTTTCTGATTTCCATTCTCTTTATCATTGACTTGTTGCTTTTTTCCTCTGCTTAGTATTTCCTGATCTACCGATCCGAAAATGACCGCTTGCTCAGGATCTTGCAGTGAAGGGGAGGGCTCTGACACCCCCCCCTGAGGAGGTTCCATTGCACTCCGCTGAACCCCTGCAGCTCTGTCGCGCTACAGAGATTCCTCTACAGTGCTTGAGCGCGATCCGCAGTACCGTCGGCGCCGACGAGGGTTTTTTCCTCAGAACCCTAGCTCATTCCTGCTCCAGCGCTTCCCCCTTTAAATTAGGAATTAATGGTTAAGATATTTCGATTTAAAGTTAGTTATTTGATTTTATTTTATATTTTGTATATTCTAGCATATAAATTTTATTATATTTTTGTGTTGAGGTACATTTGAGCATTGATCATTAACACTTTTGACGTAACCCCTGCAGAAGATGCCAGATGCCAAATTTTTTCTTGTATATCCACACAACAAAACATAATAATATTCTTTGTTCCCAATATAAAAGCTCAACACACTAAAAGCTCCGCACATTGAAACATAATAATTTAATTATCATGTTCTTACACACATACCCTGTCCTCCACAAAGATTTAATTATAACACCAATGCTCAGAGCAATAACACACTTTCAGAGCATTCTTGAAACCCCCCATTCTCCATAGCTCTAAACTCATATTTCTACACAACTTCTCTCCCACACATACTTCATCCTCTGCATAGTAAAAGCTCCGTAAAATGAATGCTTTTAACATTAAGTTCCGTATACACCCCCATTCTCCCGTACATACCTCGTCTCTCTAGACAAAAAAAACTTGTAACATTAATTTTGTCATTGCCGAATAAAGTTCCCTATGCACCACCATTCGAATTCGAGACTTGAGTTAGTTCTCAAGCTATTTGAGATCTTGTTTAGCATATCAGGGATGTGCTAGGGTTAAGCATCAAGCTATTTTATTTTAGAGTCAATTATTTAATCAAGCATTAATGGTTAAGATATTTTGATTTAAAGTTAGTTATTTGATTTGATTTTATATTTTACATATGCTTAACATAAAGATTTTATTAGATTTTTGTGTAGAGGTACATTTGAGCATTGACCATTAACACTTATGATGTAACCCCAGTGACAGATGCCAGATGTATTTTTTTTTCTTGTATAAAATGCTTTATGTGGCCCACCATTTTTTTTAATGGTTTCTATGGTTTCCAATCGTAAAGCTATTTGGCTTGTTATTTTTTTCTTAACCATCAACACTTTTGATGTAACCCATGCAATAGATGCTAGATGCCATGATTTTTGCTTCTAGAAGGTTCTTTATGTGGCCCACCTTGTGTGGAGAAAAGCTTTGCACAAGAAAAGTTCCTCACATTGAAAGTCACACATCTCTACCTCCGCAAAATGGGATAACAAATTATATTTAAATAATTAAATTATAATCTTGTATTTTAACATTTAATTTTAAGGATATTAATTATTACTCTTACAAATTAATAATTTGTCCAACTACATCTTGAAAATAAAAAGAACATAATCAAAACATGATAGTAATGATGTAACGCATGCAGTAGATGCCACATGTAGATATTTTTGCTTGTAGCAGATGTTTTATGTGGCCCACATTTTTTTAAGAAATTAATTTGCTTGTGCAGAGGTTTGCTTGTAGAGGAGCTTCGACATTTTCAGTTCATGAGTTTCCTTTTTTATGTTTTTCAATGAACATAAACGCTTTATCCATAAGAAAATTAGTACAAACCATGTTCATAGCATCTTAAATCAACAAAACGTTTTATAAGCGAACTTGATGCGGAGGTGGAAGTGCAGAGGTTTGGAGAAAACACATCCTCCCAAACACTTTCTCCCACACATAATTATGAATAATTGATATATAACAATGGTTATTATAATATCATAGAGAAAATCTTCGATCCATCTTCATAACTAACTACAGTTAAGGGAAATAAGCCATAATCGAAAGGTACAGATTTTACAACACATATTTTTGAGCTACCACGCATCTGCAAGGGGCATCATTTGATTCTATGCTACAAAGTGTTTATCAAGTTTTCCAAAGAGGGACAAGCAGTGTGCGAAGAGTGCTCGTTGTTTGTGAGTTATCTTGCAAATATATTTAGCATCAGAGGAGTTACAATGTATTAATTGGATATTTGTACTCGTTCATCCTGTGCCTCCCCCCATCTATGTAGAAGACACTTCCTTCACATAATGAGTTAGACATTCGTTTAGCGCCCCCCCCCCGCTCTCCCCACCATCCCCACTTCTATGTAAAGCACCTGCAATCACATTAGTTATGACATCATTGGGTAGTGCAGCTACATAAAAATTTCAGTCTCACTATCGGTGTCAGAGCACTCACCTACACAATGACAACTCACAAAATTATTATTTTTTTCCCTATTTTTAAATTATTTTTCAGGCACTGACAAATAGAAAAAATAAAATTCTCTCCACTAGGTGAATTACGTCTTATCAGAGCTTGTTCAAACATTAAAAAATTAGAAATAACACTGCCATAAAATTAGATTTTTTTTTTTGAATTGACAGGAAAATTGGAAAATTAAGCATTTTCTCCAAACTTTGGTTAAAATTGCAATAAAATCAGAAAAATATTGAAAGTCAACGCACTTTAACGTGAGGCGAATGCTATAGTCCCTGTTGAGGCAGGGACTAATAAGGGGTCATTATGTTTGAAATTTGCATCATTTTCACGAAAATCTGTGGATCTAATGACACATAAAAATGAAGTTTTTTACATTCACTACATTGAAATGACCATTTGAATTATTTGTTGAGACATTTCGCATTTAGGTTAGATTCTACAACAAATGGAACATTAGAACAATTTACTATATTAAATAGATTGTACATTTTTAGAACTGAAAAGAGAAAGCATCTATTCATTGGTTGATGAAACACAATTCCCAGGATCGAATCTACAAAATACACTCTAGATGTAATCACAAGGCCTCCTGATTTTGTTGTTTCATAAATATATATTTAGAACCTGAATTCAATACACTTCAAAAACATTTTGTTTGAAACTTCTAGGAATGCGGAGGCCCCCTTTGTGATTTTGAAATGAGAGGGGGGCCATGATTTATCTTGGTCGTTGATTTGAGAAGGTGGTTAAGGCTTGGTTTTCACCACGACTTACCACCACCATTGTGCGGTAAAGTGCCCCAAAAGGAGATGTTAAAGGTAACTTGATGATTGGTTAATTAATGGAATTTATTCTCAAGAAAAGTTGAGTAAATTATGTTGGGTTTATCAACCCTCCAAATAATGCATAACATAGCCCAATAGGCTCGCTAAGGAGGACTATATTAAGATTCTTATTGAGGGAATGTTTCAAAATGTTAAAGCTCAAGTAGGTTCCATACTTAAAAATTCAAATTGGAATTTTGGTTAAGGTTAGAAATCTAATTTAAGGCCATGTCGCCCCCTATAGAAGCCTCCTCCTTATCTATATATAGAGCTCAGATCTCTCCAAGAAGAGCATCAAATTATTTCACGCATATTTATCTATTTCCTGATCTTCTGAGGCCTTGCATAGTCACACAAATTTCAAGTATTACGCCAATTTTTCTGAGATGTTTTGGGCTAGAATTCTATGATTTTCATTAGTGTTTATTTGCTGGTCAAAGGAGCTTGTTTTGTGGATTTTTGCAAAATTCTTTAGGCCTATTCTATGGCTTGTTGCAGACTTATCTGAGGCTTGTTCAAGGACTATTCTTGGGGCTTTTGTGGCTAGGGAAAAACTGAGGCTCATCAACCCTATTGAAGAAGGTTCCTTGGGCTCATACCTTCTTTCTTGAGGCTCATTTTAGATGGTTTGACACTAGTTTAAAGGCTACTACTGAGCTCTGTTTCAAACCTATTTTAGGGCCTATTTTGGGACACTTTTAGGGAAGAAATATGAGGCACATTGTGATAGAACTTCACTCTATCTTTAGCCATCTTCCAAGTCAATTAAGATGTGTTGAAGACATTTAGCCTCTTTCTCCTAAAGGATTCTCATGAAATAGTTTGGGCCCCCGTGTAGATCCTTCCTCACTAGTTACAAGATTCTATTATGAGGTAAATTTTGGGCTAATCCAGGAGTAATTTTATGGTCTATTTTCTAAGGCTATCCGTATGTTTACTTGCATTATTTTGTGCTAAGACTTGTACACTCATGTAGCTCTCCTATAAGGCTCATTCAAGACATTGTTCCAAGCCTCTTTTGAGATAATTTAGCTCTACTAAAGATACCTAAAATTGATTGTCCTAAATCCCAGTTGGAGGTGACTTTTGTTCTGATTCTAAGGCCATCTTTGCAACTAATTCAAAGCATTCTGGCTAATTCAAACATGTTCAAAAGACTTGTCTCAACCCTCCTACTATGGTAGATTTGAATGAAATTGAAGTACAAATTTTTAAGGAGGTCCTATTAAGGCACTAAGTCAAGGAATCTTAAGGGTTGGTTGGTGTAACAATAAGGCAGAAATTTGTCCCTGTTAGGGCCAAATTTGGGAATTATTTTTGTGGCACCTTAAAGGCAAGATTAAGGGTATGTTTAAGGAGCAATATCTCTTATTTGATTGAAACTTGTCTAATTCATCTCAGAAAAGTGAAATCTAAAGTAGAGGTGAAGTTTGTTTTAGATCTGTTGAACAAATATTGAAGGCACCAATGATATCAAGATTCACAATCAAATGTATTACTTGTCATTTTGTTACATTGTACTATGTTATGTATTGAAACATATACTTTACAAAGGCCTATATAAGGATTATTGAGTTATAGGAAAGGAAATTTTTAAGTTCGAAGGTTTGCTAAAGTTTTGGATACCATTTCATTCTGGAGCATACATTAGCAGAAAGGGTTTAATTGAATATCATTTTAAACGAGTCATTGTCCATGGTATGGGAGCCCACATTCTTCTATGTTTTATTTTCAGGTTGGTTGGGTGATGCAAGGAGGAGAGTGAAGTCTCCCTTAGGTTGGAGCCTGAAAATACTTTAGGGTGGTAGGGTGGTGTTAGGGAAAGTTGGAGCTCGCAGGGTGTTGGAGCTAATAAAACCAGGACGTTGGAGTGTCTTTCTAGTTGAAGTTGGTAAAACCAGGGTGTTGGAGCATCCTTTCAAGAGTTAGAGCTTCCTAATAAATAGAATGCTTTTGTAGAGTACTAGGAAGTTGGAGCTGATAAATATTGTACTCCTAAATTATATTAGAAAAACATTTGGTGGTATTTCTCCTAAAAGGGTTTCCACCTAAAATTTCTTGCGTATTTTTCTTATGATGTGATGTTCGTATATGTTTTGATTTGATGTTAATAACATTTCTTGCTCTGAAAATTTAAGAATTAACTAATTGAATTGAAATATTGATTCAAACCCTCTCAATATTTTGAAAAAAAGCTCTGATTTTTGATATCCTCTGCATTATAATGTTTGGCTCCTCTAAAGGCAAACTCCAATTTCCATCATTTACTAGGCTTGCAATGTGAGGCCCTTCATGAATGATAATAAAGGCACCACCATAATTATCGTAAGCACTAAACACCCCATTTTGAAGAATTCAACATATTTTCTATAACAATAATCATAGCAATATTTATTCCTTCTGCATAAACTGGGGATTGAAGTACTTAAAACAACAACAATTCAAATTAGAAGTTATTATGAGACTACATGAAATTTAAGACTATTATTTTTTTTGTACAGGTTCCACCCTAGCTTTCCATAGGATTTCAACATCACTACACTAATGGTGAGTATCTTTTGTGTCTAATTAAATATAGAGAATTAGGGTTTGAATTTATAATAGAATCTTAGTTTGCAAGGATTCGAAGTGACACATTGAAATGTATTCTAGGGATTGAAGGATCCATAAGTCGATTTTTCAATTAGCAGGGCCAAGGATATTTCCCCATATATTACAATTTCCATCTATCTGCGTGGCTGTCGAGTGGAGGGTGCTGGTAGTGACATCCAACTAGAGAGCGCGATGGACGTCTGTCATCCTCTACTCTAAGCACAGGTGCATATTACATTCCCAACCAATGCATGTCATTTTCCCATACCACGTCTCAGTAGGCTAGCTTTTCCCAGTAGCGTCTCCATGCAGGCTTGACCCTCATTATGCACAACGATGACATCTGTTGGAAAAAAGAGATCTGCATGTTTTTGGCCACGCTCCACTTCACCCTCTGCCGGCTGCCTTTCTATTTGAAGCTATCATTCCAACACTTCACAAGAGGATAGCTTCTTCTACGAACCTTTTTCCTCTTCCCTGCGTACTCCTTACGCAGTGAAGTGCTATTTACTCCCGGTATCTGGAAGGATACTTCTTCCCTATTTTGTCTTACTTTTCTTTGGACCATTTGCTGGCATTCCTGGGTTTTTGGTGGCGATCTCCTTTTCATCGTGGTAATTTTCTTCATTTACTGTTAGCACACTGCCCTCGCCATGCCTGAGTCTCCAGGTTAGTTTTCTATATTACTTCTTATCATGTTTTTTCCATAAAGATTTTTTTCTAAAAAATAACCTCAACACTTATAAATTGGATAAATTCTGATTTGGATACCAGTATTGAAGTTGAAATTCTAGTTTCTGTTTATAAAAAAAAAGAGGCAGTTTTTGTTTAGAAGTTACGTATTTCATTCTCTGGTATACTATTTGAATTCACATGTCTGGAAAATCAAAATCAAACTGGTCATGGGTAATAGTTTTCAAGTTTCAAAATTATTGTGTCATTACCAAGCCATGCTCAGATATTCGATTTAAGTTAGGACCTTGGTGGTGTGTCTGCGAAGTTTTTTGTTGTTGCATAGTATGTCCTGAAGAATCATCGTGAATATTCTCCTATTCTTGTGAGACTTGAGAGCTCTATCTCTGGACTGGCCCTTTTGAACAACCCAGATAGGAAAGATCTATGGATTTTAGCTGATTTTTTAGGCTCTCTGTTGTTACCATTCTGGTCACTCTAGTTTTTATGGGCCGGATCTTTCTCCGGGAAGCCGGATTTTTGTTTGGGGTACAAGCTTTTAGTCTCAATCTCTTTCCAGGATGATCTTGGGTAGAGCCTTTTAGATCCATATTTTATGAATGTCAGGGTTATTTAATCCTGCATAGGACGAAATAAGTAATCCTGAAATAAAGGGAGCCATCGTTTTTCAAAAATCCTTCTATCCTGTCATATCCCAGCTCATGTTATTGTCATCCTTTTTTAAAAATCGGAGGACAACTCTCCTTCTAATTGATACTTACCCTTTTGGAAAAAGTGCCATTTGTTCCCGACGCTTCCTCTCGTCAGTCCATTTGTCAGATGAGTCTCACTTTTGTCCCATTTGAACCTTCTTCGCCAGGTATTTTATTCAGAGATCATCTGTCCTCTCAGTTTGCAGTGTCCGACATATGTCCTTTCTGGATTTTCTAGTACTCCTGAGGTAAGAAATAGGTGGACTATTTATGAATGGACTTCTTGTCCGACTCATCTGCCATGGAGGCCATGGTCCACGTGGCCATTCAGGCGGAATCCCTCCATGACAACGCCAAGCTGTCGAATGAATGGCAATCCACTCTGGATGACATGCTTATCCATCCAGCAGACCCACAAGATGTCATGGATGGAACTGATAGGGTAAAGTCAAGGCCTTTCTGAGGAAGCAGAAAATCCGAGGCCGATTTAAAAGGGAAGGCATATGACGAATCTATGAGCTATTCACAAAAATCTTTGAAGCCTGTAAAAACTGTTCCCCCACCCAGGGATATTAAAATTGAAAGTGTTCAACTGGCAGACCACGTAGAAAGCCTCCAGGATAATGCTCTGGTTAGCCAGTGGCACTTCCCAGAGATGGAGGACTCCAAGATGAGAATTTGGCTCGAGATACAATGGAAACCTCTGATAGGCTATGTTCCTATTGTGGCCAGATTATTGAAGGAATGGTATTGCTTCCATTTCCTAAGTTCTAGTGACAGGGAAACCATCCACAATTAGCAATGGGTTTATGGAAGAAGTTTTCTGGCGTTGCACAGATGGTATATGGGTTATAACCCTTTAAGGAATACCCCCACCAACAACTTGATCTGGATCAAGTTACCCGGGTTGCCCCTGGAGTTATGGTCAAAGGAATCCTTAGCAGAGATAGGAAATGCCATAGGAAGATGTGTTTATGTCAATGCGAGATGCCTGGGAGAGAAAGATATTGATATATACTAGAGGAAGTTAAAAATCAGTCAGAGGTTGGATTTTTGGGGAATACCCTTTAGATGCTCAGCTTGCCACCGAACTGGACATCTAATCAAGGATTGCGCATGGCATCCTGTCCCAAGAAGCTGAAAGCATCATGGCATCCCCCATTTCGCGGAAAAATTCTATAGGACAAAATCCCCTTTCCCAGGAACATAGAAGTTAACTACCTCAAAGAGCATGTCTCCTTCAGAGCTTGATGACCAGCAAGGGGCTAATCTTGAAGTCCATCAGCATACCCCTCCGTCTATCAAAATTCCAAACCCATTGGATGTTATCTCTCCTTCAATGCCTCCTCTGGAGACAGCCTCTGACCATGAAGTCCCTCTTCCTCCCCCAGCCCATCAGCCCCTTAAAAACATCAACAGGGAGGTCCACATCATCCCATCCTCATCTTCGTCCCCATTGAAGAAAAAGTATCCATCCAGAAAAGGAAAAGAGCTCATGATTATGGCCACCCCTATAAATTCCCCTATATCCTCGCCTTAAAACTTGATTGGCAGCGACTTGGACTACCTTTTAACCAAGAAAGCGCTGGAACTCAGGCCTCTCACCATTCATAAACTAGGGATTCAATGTTCTCCTCAAACAAGCCCAAATTCTACTAATAACATTACGGTGAGAAGAAAAAACAACAGGGGCAATAGACATTTTAGGGGAAGGGGTGACGGAGGAGTCAAAGGAGTTCGTAATCTATCTCTTATTGATGTCCCTATCACTGATATGACTGAAGAAAGGCCTCTTAGAGCAAGCATGGCCGAAAATATTCCTCAATGAATTTTATCATTTCCATGAATATAAGAGGTTTGGGGGCAAACCAAATTTTTTTGGCTTTAAAGAATCTTTTCCATCCTGCAAGCCCCAAAATCATATTAATTCAAGAGACCATGCATGCCTCTTCTGTAGCAATTTCCCATTTCAGGAAGATGTTCCCTGCCTGGCACGTAACTGCTTTGGAAGCTAATGGCCTTTCTGAGGGCTTAGCGGTTTTATGGGATCCTTATTGGATCAAAGTGAAGGCATATAGTTGTCTGGCGGGCATCCTCATCTCGGTGAAAATTAGAGGGCACAAATGTCCAATCAACATTCTGAATATATATGTGCCCTACAAAAACAGATTGTCATTCTGGGAGAAACTTTTCGCTTCAGAAATTTT
Source organism: Pinus tabuliformis (assembly GCA_031772625.1). Classification (NCBI taxonomy): domain Eukaryota; kingdom Viridiplantae; phylum Streptophyta; class Pinopsida; order Pinales; family Pinaceae; genus Pinus; species Pinus tabuliformis. The sequence goes on along the minus strand of CM062804.1, from coordinate 764,482,433 downwards.
TGACATTGAATTTTTGCTGATTGCAGGAGACCTTAATGTCACGTTAAATTTGAATGAAATTTGGGGCATTAGCAAGAAAAAGGATCCCCTTGCTGACAGAATAAAAAATGAGCATCTAAGTAGGAATCTGGATGATATTCTCCCTCCCAAAATGCATCCTACATGGGAAATGGAAGAGTCGAGAAAGCTTATATAGCCAAGAGACTCAACAGATTTATTCTACATTCCAGTCTAATTGAAAATATGGGCATGCCTTTCTCAACAATTGAGAATGCATTCATATCAGATCATAGACCGATTCTATTAGGCTGGAGAGAAAAGGGTTTTAGAAAAGGCTACTCATTCAAATTCAACAGATCATGTTTGGAAGATCTAGAGTTTAATGATATTATAACAAAATCCTAGAATGCAATGTCGTCACCTGAAACTTTTCCTCCTTTAATGACCTTCAGGGAAAAAATGGAATCCATTCGAATGCTGGTTAAGGATTGTCAATACAAGAAAAGGCAAATGAACGGAAATTCTCTCCGGGAAATTCAAAGGGAATTAGACAGCTCATCAGAATCTATGGATACTCATCTTCTATCCTTCAAAATGAGATGCAGGATAAATGAGCTCCAAAAGAAAAAATACAAAATCTTAGAACAGGAGGAAACTTTTTGGAGATTGAAGAGCAGGGCGATTTGGCTCAAGGAAGGGGACAATAATACAAAGTTTTTTCATAAATACGTGAGCTCCAGATTTGAAAAAAAATCTATTTGGAAAATAAGTGATGGAAAAGGAGGTTTCCTATACTCGCAAAAGGACATTTCAAGCGAGGCCGTGAGATACTTTGAAAATCAGTGCAAAATATCTGAAGGTTGCAGGTTTCAGGATATTTTATGGGGCATAGATCTATTCCCACAGATGTTTGATGAGGAATTAAATGATCAAACTTTTCAGCCAGTAACAGAGGGGGAACTATTAGGAACAATGAAATCTTTTAAAAGGGATAAGTGCCCAGGTCCAGACGGCTGGACGATAGATTTATTCATTCACTTTTTTGATCTTATCAAATTTGATCTATTAAGGATGGTGGAAGGATCTCGGATGTTAGGCTGTATCATTCAGAAAACTTCCTCCACCCATATTGCACTCATTCCAATGAAGGGAGAAGCAGAATCCTCCTAGGACTTTAGACTGATATCACTTTGTAACATCTCATTCAAAATTATCTCTAAAATTATTGCAGAGAGAATCAAAGAAACTCTTTCAAGATTCTTAACAAAGGATCAACATGCTTTCTTAAAGGGAAGAAACATACTGGACGCGGTTGCAAACACACAAGAAGGTCTGTTTGCCATACATTCTAAAAAACGTGATGCTGTCATTTTCAAGATCGATCTCAGCAAGGCATATGATTGCCTTGACTGGGTTTTCATCAGGTGCTTACTTGCAAAGATTGGATTAAGAGCCAACATGATTAACTGGATAATGGATTGTGTTGAGAAGGTGAACTATGCGATCATTATTAACGGGATTCCATATTCTTATTTCCTTGCAGCCAAAGGGCTTCGACAAGGCTATCCCCTATTGCCTCTTTTATTAATCTTAGCTATGAATTCGCTCAGCCTCCATATCAACAACGCTGTCAAGGAAAACAGATGTTGTCCACTGAAAATCTGCAAGAATAATTCAATCTCACATAATTTATTCGTGGATGATATTATATTGTTCGGAATGTTGTGCAGACTCACCTGGCTATGTTATTATGAAATCCTTAAAAATTTTCAAAAGGCTACAGGAATGCAAATAAACAGTTCGAAGTCAATAATTTACCACAATGATATCAATCAGGAACTAGTTGACTAGTTATCCGCTCTTTTTGGAATTGAGGCGCATTCCATTAGACATGGAATTAAATATTTTGGATTCCAGATAAAAGAAAATGGATATTCAAAGATGGATTGGTAATGGATTCTAGATAGATACTACAAGAAGATCTCAGTATGGGAATACAGATGCCTCTCTCTGGCGGGAAGAGTGACCTTGGCACAAGCAGTGTTAAATCAAATTGCAGTATATTGGGCTCATTTATATTTTCTTCCTGCAAGAATTATTCAAAAAATGAATAAGCTTACTGCGAATTTTATATGGGGTGGCCAATCGGGAAAAAGGAAATATCATCTCTCTAAATTATCTGATATCTCTTTGCCGAAGAGCATGGGAGGATGGGGTCTGCTGGATTTACGGACTTTTAGAAAGGCACTTTTATGCAAGTCTTTGTGGAGAGGGATTTATGGAGAGGGACCATGGAGTATCACAATACAGAAGAAATACCTAGGCAGGAAGGATTTATCACTCTGGTACAGGGAGGGAAGGATCGACTCCTCTTATGGGTCTTCAATATGGTTAAGCCTTCATAAGGTAGAAAATTATTTTTTTTGGAATTTAATTTGGCGTTTCCAAAACAACAATAAAATCCTTATTGGAAAAGACCAGTTCCTGAGTGGTGCCGAGGAGATCAATGTGCCTAGAACATTATTAAACTTCTTTCATAGAAAAGGAATTTTCTATTGGGACAGTCTAATTTCTGGTTGGCGGGGAGCAATCCCACTTTGGAAAGAAGCAGAAAATTTGGAGATGCGGCTGCTATCGCTCATCAATGGGAACACATCAGGACGAGCCTCAAGAACTGCGGTATATTCCGCTTAGCGGATTCTGACTGTCTCATCTGGAAAAATTCAAAAGTGATGAATCTAGTTCGTGTAAAAGATGTTTATCATAATTTAATTGGTCAAATGGAGGCCCCCCACTATACTATTTTCCCTTGTATATTTTGGAAATCTACATGCCCTTCCAAAATGATTTACTTCTCATGGTTAACTTTCCATAACAAAAATCTATCTTGGGAAAACTTGAAAAAGCGGGGATGGCAAGGTCCGGGTTTATGTCCAATATGCAGGTCAGCTGAGGAAAACAACTGTCACTTATTTTTAAATTGCCAAAGATCTCAGCAATTATGGCAATCTGTGGAGATGTGTTATGGAATCTAGCATATTTCTCACGCTTCAACTATTGAAGCGTTTCTCTGGTGGAGTGAGCAACAGGTTTCATGGAGGCCATTAATCATTATCACTCTTTGGTGCATTTGGAAGTGGCGAAACAATTCTATTTTCAATGACAGAAAAACTCCTTTTTTGGAAATCTTTTCCAATATTGTTTCCCTCTATGATGCTCTTCCGAAAAAGTCTCTCATGAAAAAAAAGGAGGACTGTAAAGGCCATTCACAGGTGCACACTTTTTCTCCAAGGGCGTATTTTGATGGAGCTAAACAGAAAGGTATCTATGGCTGTGGGGTTCACATTATAGTAAATGAAAATAATCAATATTTCATCCATTGGAATGGGGGGATGGGCTCCAACAGCAAAGCTGAGGTGATGGCTCTTGCCGGACTGCTATATTTTTGTTTCTTTCTAAACATTCAGGCAGTCTCAATTTTTGGAGAGTCAAAAGTAATGGTGGATTATGTCTCAAGGAAAAATAATATTTTCATGCCTCATCTCGTAGGATGGATGGATAGGATCAGGTTTTTCTGGCGTAGAATGGAAGGAAGTTCAATTCAGCATATCAACAGGGCTCAAAACCAGCAGGCAGACTTGTTGTCAAAGGAGGGTCTTCAATCGGCTCCAGGTTTTTGGTTTATGCAGGTATCTTCTGAAGGGAAAAGTTTCTCTATACAGGAATTTTCTCTCCTTGATTTCTAATTTTAGTAAAGCAGTCCCTCAGGTACGCACTAGTTTATTCCTCTTCTGCTTTACATTCCCAATGATTTTTTTTTAAACGATGATGCATCATGTGAATTTTCTATGTATCGTTTCCTTGCTCCGCATCTGCCTCTCCTATGTCTATTCTATGAACAATGTAATCTTGAAGCTGGTTGACAGTCTATGATCTGTCGTTTTTCTGGGCAAATGTCTTGCCTTTTTTTTTGGATTATGCTCCATGCTTTTTAGCTCGTCAAATGATCTAGACCTATATGGGTCATATTCAGAATTACAAGCAAATGTACTAATCTGCCTCTTTATATATCTTATATAAAATGATCAAACTTTTTTCGTTCTGAAAAAAAAAAAAAAAAAAAAGAGATAAAAAACCTTGGCGTTGATGAAACTACTTGCCAATCTGATCAACAAGCATAGGGGTGGTCTCATCAAGTAATAAATCCAATAGATAGAAACATTCCCATAAAAATGTAGTCAATTATTAAAATAAAGATAAAATTTTCTAAAACCCTTGAAAACTCTGAATAGACTCCATTTTTTTACAATTTAAATGGATTTCAAAAGCTCCATTAAAGGCTCCTCCAAATCTTGTTATACTTTGTAAAATACAATCGTAAGCTTTTAACGCAATACAAAATTTAACCATTTCAATTAAATAAAAATATCACAATTAAAACAATAAAATAATATTCAATTTTTTGAATTAATAATTACTTAATTAATATCAAAATGTCATAATTCTTATTTTCTCAATTTATTATTTTAAATTTTTAAAAAATAATTTACTTAATAATATTTTAAAATATTTATAAAATATTTTAATAAAACATAATCGAAGATTTATCAAGAAAATAGTAAATTATGCCGTGTGTGTATGTCACTCCTTCATCTATATATCACATACTAAGTTAAAAATATTAAATAAAACCTTGGTCCATGAATTCCTTGTCATTAATTTCAATGGTGACATGTAATATGAAGATTTAGCCCCTTTTTTCTTAATATGAAGATCTAGCTTATTTTGATAAAAAAAAATTGGATTAATCACATCTTAACTTAATTGAATGGTAAAGAGGGAATGCTGAGTAAAATGGTAAGGATGGAGTACTGGTTATCAAATGCATGGTTATCAGATACATAGTTGAATGGTAGAGAAGGTAATTAGTAAAATAGTAATAATTATGTGTTTTCACTTTTCAAGGTGAGGTTTATATTAATGATAGGAAGGATGCACTATATGGAAAATAAAAATAATGGAATTGTAAACGATAATTTTGTGTTATTTATCGATATATTTTAGAAAATAGAATTTCAAAGAATCAATTTATTAAGTGGAAATCATTATAATTTTATGTAATTTTTTCAATTTCTTTAATATTATGAAAAATTAAAAAGTAAATTAGTAACTTTTTTAAGTTTTAAATTTACAATAACATATTATATAAAGTTTTAGTGGACAGCTCAACTGATGATCGAAGTAATATAAAACTTGTGAAAACTAAGAGATCCAAGGTTCAAAACCCAAACTAATTCAAAGCATTCTGGCTAATTCAAACATGTTCAAAAGACTTGTCTCAACCCTCCTTCTATGGTAGATTTGAATGAAATTGAAGTACAAATTTTTAAGGAGGTCATATTAAGGCACTAAGTCAAGGAATCTTAAGGGTTGGTTGGTGTAACAATAAGGCAGAAATTTGTCCCTGTTAGGGCCAAATTTGGGAATTATTTTTGTGGCACCTTAAAGGCAAGATTAAGGGTATGTTTAAGGAGCAATATCTCTTATTTGATTGAAACTTGTCTAATTCATCTCAGAAAAGTGAAATCTAAAGTAGAGGTGAAGTTTGTTTTAGATCTGTTGAACAAATATTGAAGGCACCAATGATATCAAGATTCACAATCAAATGTATTACTTGTCATTTTGTTACATTGTACTATGTTATGTATTGAAACATATACTTTACAAAGGCCTATATAAGGATTATTGAGTTATAGGAAAGGCAATTTTTAAGTTCGAAGGTTTGCTAAAGTTTGGGATACCATTTCATTCTAGAGCATACATTAGCAGAAAGGGTTTAATTGAATATCATTTTAAACGAGTCATTGTCCATGGTATGGGAGCCCACATTCTTCTATGTTTTATTTTCAGGGTGGTTGGGCGATGCAAGGAGGAGAGTGAAGTCTCCCTTAGGTTGGAGCCTGAAAATACTTTAGGGTGGTAGGGTGGTGTTAGGGAAAGTTGGAGCTCGCAGGGTGTTGGAGCTAATAAAACCAGGACGTTGGAGTGTCTTTCTAGTTGAAGTTGGTAAAACCAGGGTGTTGGAGCATCCTTTCAAGAGTTAGAGCTTCCTAATAAATAGAATGCTTTTGTAGAGTACTAGGAAGTTGGAGCTGATAAATCTTGTACTCCTAAATTATATTAGAAAAACATTTGGTGGTATTTCTCCTAAAAGCGTTTCCACCTAAAATTTCTTGCGTATTTTTCTTATGATGTGATGTTCGTATATGTTTTGATTTGATGTTAATAACATTTCTTTCTCTGAAAATTTAAGAATTAACTAATTGAATTGAAATATTGATTCAACCCCTCTCAATATTTTGAAAAAAAGCTCTGATTTTTGGTATCCTCTGCATTATAATGTTTGGCTCCTCTAAAGACAAACTCCAATTTCCATCATTTACTAGGCTTGCAATGTGAGGCCCTTCATGAATGATAATAAAGGCACCACCATAATTATCGTAAGCACTAAACACCCCATTTTGAAGAATTCAACATATTTTCTATAACAATAATCATAGAAATATTTATTCCTTCTGCATAAACTGGGGATTGAAGTACTTAGAACAACAACAATTCAAATTAAAAGTTATTATGAGACTACATGAAATTTAAGACTATTATTTTTTTTGTACAGGTTCCACCCTAGCTTTCCATAGGATTTCAACATCACTACACTAATGGTGAGTATCTTTTGTGTCTAATTAAATATAGAGAATTAGGGTTTGAATTTATAAGAGAATCTTAGTTTGCAAGGATTCAAAGTGACACATTGAAATGTATTCTAGGGATTGAAGGATCCATAAGTCGATTTTTCAATTAGCAGGGCCAAGGATATTTCCCCATATATTACAATTTCCATCTATCGGCGTGGCTGTCGAGTGGAGGGTGCTGGTAGTGACATCCAACTAGAGAGCGCGATGAGCGTCTGTCATCCTCTACTCTAAGCACAGGTGCATATTACATTCCCAACCAATGCATGTCGTTTTCCCATACCACGTCTCAGTAGGCTAGCTTTTCCCAGTAGCGTCTCCATGCAGGCTTGACCCTCATTATGCACAACGATGACATCTGTTGGAAAAAAGAGCTCTGCATGTCTTTGGCCACGCTCCACTTCACCCTTTGTCGGCTGCCTTTCTATCTGAAGCTATCATTCCAACACTGCACAAGAGGATAGCTTCTTCTACGAACCTTTTTCCTCTTCCCTGCGTACTCCTTACGCAGTGAAGTGCTATTTACTCCCGGTATCTGGAAGGATACTTCTTCCCTGTTTTGTCTTCCTTTTCTTTGGACCATTTGCTGGCATTCCTGGGTTTCTGGTGGCGGTCTCCTTTTCATCGTGGTAATTTTCTTCATTTACTGTTAGCACCCTGCCCTCGGCATGCCTGAGTCTCCAGGTTAGTTTTCTATATTACTTGTTATCATGTTTTTTCCATAAAGAATTTTTTCTAAAAAAGAACCTCAACACTTATAAATTGGATAAATTCTGATTTGGATACCAGTTTTGAAGTTAAAATTCTAGTTTCTGTTTATAAAAAAAAGAGGCCGTTTTTGTTTAGAAGTTACGTATTTCGTTCTCTGGTATACTATTTGAATTCACATGTTTGGAAAATCAAAATCAAACTGGTCATGGGTAACAGTTTTCAAGTTTCAAAATTATTGTGTCATTACCAAGCCATGCTCAGATATTCGATTTAAGTTAGGACCTTGGTGGTGTGTCTGCGAGGTTTTTTGTTGTTGCATAGTATGTCCTGAAGAATCATCGTGAATATTCTCCTATTCTGGTGAGGCTTGAGAGCTCTATCTCTGGACTGGCCTTTTGAACAACCAAGATAGGAAAGTTCTATGGATTTTAGCTGATTTTTTAGGCTCTCTGTTGTTACCATTCTGGTCACTCTAGTTTTTATGGGCCGGATCTTTCTCCGGGAAGCCGGATTTTTGTTTGGGGTACAAGCTTTTAGTCTCAATCTCTTTCCAGGATGATCTAGGGTAGAGCCTTTTAGATCCATATTTTATGAATGTCAGCGTTATTTAATCCTGCATAGGACGAAATAAGTAATCCTGAAATAAAGGGAGCCATCGTTTTTCAAAAATCCTTCTATCCTGTCATATCCCAGCTCATGATATCGTCATCCTTTTTTAAAAATCGGAGGACAACTGTCCTTCTAATTGATACTTACCCTTTTGGAAAAAGTGCCATTTGTTCCCGAGGCTTCCTCTTGTCAGTCCATTTGTCAGACGAGTCTCACTTTTGTCCCATTTGAACCTTCTTCGCCAAGTATTTTATTCAAAGATCGTCTGTCCTCTCAGTTTGCAGTGTCCGACATATATCCTTTCTGGATTTTCTAGTACTCCTGAGGTAAGAAGTAGGTGGACTATTTATGAATGGACTTCTCGTCCGACTCATCTGCCATGGAGGCCATGGTCCACGTGGCCATTCAGGCGGAATCCCTCCATGACAACGCCAAGCTGTCGAATGAATGACAATCCACTCTGGATGACATGCTTATCCGTCCAGCAGAGCCACAAGATGTCATGGATGGAACCGATAGGGTAAAGTCAAGGCCTTTCTGAGGAAGCAGAAAATCCAAGGCCGATTTAAAAGGGAAGGCATATGACGAATCTATGAGCTATTCACAAAAATCTTTGAAGCCTGTAAAAACTGTTCCCCCACCTAGGGCTATTAAAATTGAAAGTGTTCACCTGGCAGACCGCGTAGAAAGCCTCCAGGATAATGCTCTGGTTAGCCAGTGGCACTTCCCGGAGATGGAGGACTCAAGATGAGAAGCTGGCTCGAGATAAAATGGAAACCTCTGATAGGCTATGTTCCTATTGTGGCCAGATTATTGAAGGAATGGTATTGCTTCCATTTCCTAAGTTCTAGTGACAGGGAAACCATCCACAATCAGCAATGGGTTTATGGAAGAAGTTTTCTGGCGTTGCACAGATGGTATATGGGTTATAACCCGTTAAGGAATACCCCCACCAACAACTTGATTTGGGTCAAGTTACCCGGGTTGCCCCTGGAGTTATGGTCAAAGGAATCCTTAGCAGAGATAGGAAATGCCATAGGAAGATGTGTTTATGTTGATCTGAGATGCCTGGGAGAGAAAGATAAAAGAGTGGCTTGGATTCTTATAGATAAAGCTTACAGAGGAGGATTCCTAGACCATATTGATATATACTAGAGGGAGTTAAAAATCAATCAGAGGTTGGATTTTTGGGGAATACCCTTTAGATGCTCAGCTTGCCACCGAACTGGACATCTAATCAAGGATTGCGCATGGGATCCTGTCCTAAGAAGCTGAAAGCATCATGGCATCCCCCATTTCGCGGAAAAATTCTATAGGACAAAATCCCCTTTCCCAGGAACATAGAAGTTAACTACCTCAAAGAGCATGTCTCCTTCAGAGCTTGATGACCAGCAAAGGGCTAATCTTGAAGTCCATCAGCATACTCCTCCTTCTATCAAAATTCCAAACCCATTGGATGTTATCTCTCCTTCAATGCCTCCTCTGGAGCCAGCCTCTGACCATGAAGTCCCTCTTCCTCCCCCAGCCCATCAGCCCCTTAAAAACATCAACAGGGAGGTCCACATCATCCCATCCTCATCTTCGTCCCCATTGAAGAAAAAGTCTCCATCCAGAAAAGGAAAAGAGCTCATGATTATGGCCACCCCTATAAATTCCCCTATATCCTCGCCTTAAAACTTGATTGGCAGCGACTTGGACTACCTTTAAACCAAGAAAGCGCTGGAACTCAGGCCTCTCACCATTCATAAACTAGGGATTCAATGTTCTCCTCAAACAAGCCCAAATTCTACTAATAACATTACGGTGAGAAGAAAAAACAACAGGGGCAATAGACATTTTAGGGGAAGGGGTGATGGAGCAGTCAAAGGAGTTCGTAATTTATCTCTTATTGATTTCCCTATCACTGATATGACTGAAGAAAGGCTTCTTAGAGCAAGCATGGCCGAAAAGATTCCTTAATGAATTTTATCATTTCCATGAATATAAGAGGTTTGGGGGCAAACCAATTTTTTTTGGCTTTAAAGAATCTTTTCCATCCTGCAAGCCCCAAAATCATATTAATTCAAGAGACCATGCATGCCTCTTCTGTAGCAATTTCCCATTTCAGGAAGATGTTCCCTGCCTGGCACATAACCGCTTTGGAAGCTAATGGCCTTTCTGGGGGCTTAGTGGTTTTAAGGGATCCTTATTGGATCAAAGTGAAGGCATATAGTTGTCTGGCGGGCATCCTCATCTCGGTGAAAATTAGAGGGCACAAATGTCCAATCAACATTCTGAATATATATGTGCCCTACAAAAACAGATTGTCATTCTGGGAGAAACTTTTCACTTCAGAAATTTTTGACATTGGATTTTTGCTGATTGCAGGAGACCTTAATGTAACGTTAAATTTGAATGAAGTTTGGGGCATTAGCAAGAAAAAGGATCCCCTTGCTGACAGAATAAAAAATGAGCATCTAAGTAGGAATCTGGATGATATTCTCCCTCCCAAAATGCATCCTACATGGGAAATGGAAGAGTCGAGAAAGCTTATATAGCCAAGAGACTCAACAGATTTATTCTACATGCTAGTCTAATTGAAAATATGGGCATGCCTTTCTCAACAATTGAGAATGCATTCATATCAGATCATAGACCGATTCTATTAGGCTGGAGAGAAAAGGGTTTTAGAAAAGGCTGCTCATTCAAATTCAACAAATCATGTTTGGAAGATCTAGAGTTTAATGATATTATAACAAAATCCTGGAATGCAATGTCGTCACCTGAAACTTTTCCTCCTTTAATGATCTTCAGGGACAAAATGGAATCCATTCGAATGCTGGTTAAGGATTGTCAATACAAGAAAAGGCAAATGAACGGAAATTCTCTCTGGGAAATTCAAAGGGAATTAGACAGCTCATCAGAATCTATGGATACTCATCTTCTATCCTTCAAAATGAGATGCAGGATAAAGGAGCTCCAAAAGAAAAAATATAAAATCTTAGAACAGGAGGAAACTTTTTGGAGATTGAAGAGCAGGGTGATTTGGCTCAGGGAAGGGGACAAGAATACAAAGTTTTTTCATAAATACGTGAGCTCCAGATTTGAAAAAAATTCTATTTGGAAAATAAGTGATGGAAAAGGAGGTTTCCTATACTCGCAAAAGGACATTCAAGCGAGGCGGTGAGATACTTTGAAAATCAGTGCAAAATATCTTAAGGTTGCAGGTTTCAGGATATTTTATGGGGCATAGATCTATTCCCACAGATGTTTGATGAGGAATTAAATGATCAAACTTTCCAACCAGTAACAGAGGGGGAACTATTAGGAACAATGAAATCTTTTAAAAGGGATAAGTGCCCAGGTCCAGACGGCTGGACGATAGATTTCTTCATTCACTTTTTTGATCTTATCAAATTTGATCTATTAAGGATGGTGGAAGGATCTCGGATGTTAGGCTGTATCAATCAGAAAACTTCCTCCACCCATATTGCACTCATTCCAAAGAAGGGAGAAGCAGAATCCTTCCAGGACTTTAGACCGATATCACTTTGTAACATCTCATTCAAAATTATCTCGAAAATTATTGCAGAGAGAATCAAAGAAACTCTTTCAAGATTCTTAACAAAGGAGCAACATGCTTTTTTAAAGGGAAGAAACATACTGGACGCAGTTGCAAACACACAAGAAGGTCTGTTTGCCATACATTCTAAAAAAAGTGATGCTGTCATTTTCAAGATCGATCTCAGCAAGGCATATGATTGCCTTGACTGGGGTTTCATCAGGTGCTTACTTGCAAAGATTGGATTAAGAGCCAACATGATTAACTGGATAATGGATTGTGTTGAGAAGGTGAACTATGCGATCATTATTAACGGGATTCCATCTTCTTATTTCCTTGCGGCCAAAGGGCTTCGACAAGGCTATCCCTTATTGCCTCTTTTATTAATCTTAGCTATGAGTTCGCTCAGCCTCCATATCAACAACGCTGTCAAGGAAAACAGATGCTGTCCACTGAAAATCTGCAAGAATAATTCAATCTCACATAATTTATTCGTGGATGATATTATATTGTTCGGAATGTTGTGCAGACTCACCTGGCTATCTTATTATGAAATCCTTAAAAATTTTCAAAAGGCTACAGGAATGCAAATAAACAGTTCGAAGTCAATAATTTACCACAATGATATCAATCAGGAACTAGTTGACTGGTTATCCGCTCTTTTTGGAATTGAGGCGCATTCCATTAGACATGGAATTAAATATTTGGGATTCCAGATAAAACCAAATGGATATTCAAAGATGGATTGGTAATGGATTCTAGATAGATACTACAAGAAGATCTCAGTATGGGAATACAGATGCCTCTCTCTAGCGGGAAGAGTGACCTTGGCACAAGCAGTGTTAAATCAAATTGCAGTATATTGGGCTCATTTATATTTTCTTCCTGCAAGAATTATTCAAAAAATGAATAAGATTACTGCGAATTTGATATGGGGTGGCCAATCGGGAAAAAGGAAATATCATCTCTCTAAATTATCTGATATCTCTTTGTCGAAGAGCATGGGAGGATGGGGTCTGTTGGATTTATGGACTTTTAGAAAGGCACTTTTATGCAAGTCTTTGTGGAGAGGGATTTATGGAGAGGGACCATGGAGTATCACAATACAGAAGAAATACCTAGGCAGGAAGGATTTATCACTCTGGTACAGGGAGGGAAGGATCGACTCCTCTTATGGGTCTTCAATATGGTTAAGCCTTCATAAGGTAGAAAAATATTTTTTTGGAATTTAATTTGGCGTTTCCAAAACAACAATAAAATCCTTATTGGAAAAGACCAGTTCCTGAGTGGTGCCGAGGAGATCAATGTGCCTAGAAAATTATTAAACTTCTTTCATAGAAAAGGAATTTTCTATTGGGACAGTCTAATTTCTGGTTGGCAGGGAGCGATCCCACTTTGGAAAGAAGCAGAAAATTTGGAGATGCAGCTGCTATCGCTCATCAATGGGAACACATTAGGACGAGCCTCAAGAACTGCGGTATATTCCACTTAGCGGATTCTGACTGTCTCATCTGGAAAAATTCAAAAGTGATGAATCTAGTTCGTGTAAAAGATGTTTATCAGAATTTAATTGGTCAAAAGGAGGCCCCCCACTATACTATTTTCCCTCGTATATTTTGGAAATCTGCATGCCCTTCCAAAATGATTTACTTCTCATGGTTAACTTTCCATAACAAAAATCTATCTTGGGAAAACTTGAAAAAGCGGGGATGGTAAGGTCCGGGTTTTTGTCCACTATGCAGGTTAGCTGAGGAAAACAACTGTCACTTATTTTTAAATTGCCAAAGATCTCAGCAATTATGGCAATCTGTGGAGATGTGTTATGGAATCCAGCATATTTCTCACGCTTCAATTATTGAAGCGTTTCTCTGGTGGAGTGAGCAACAGGTTTCATGGAGGCCATTAATCATTATCACTCTTTGGTGCATTTGGAAGTGGCGAAACAATTCTATTTTCAATGACAGAAAAACTCCTTTTTTGGAAATCTTTTCCAATATTGTTTCCCTCTATGATGCTCTTCCGCAAAAGTCTCTCATGAAAAAAAAGGAGGACTGTAAAGGCCATTCACAGGTGCACACTTTTTCTCCAAGGGCGTATTTTGATGGAGCTAAACAGAAAGGTATCTATGGTTGTGGGGTTCACATTATAGTAAATGAAAATAATCAATATTTCATCCATTGGAATGGGGGGATGGGCTCCAACAGCAAAGCTGAGGCGATGGCTCTTGCCGGACTGCTATATTTTTGTTTCTTTCTAAACATTCAGGCAGTCTCAATTTTTGGAGAGTCAAAAGTAATGGTGGATTATGTCTCAAGGAAAAATAATATTTTCATGCCTCATCTCGTAGGATGGATGGATAGGATTAGGTTTTTCTGGCGTAGAATGGAAGGAAGTTCAATTCAGCATATCAACAGGGCTCAAAACCAGCAGGCAGACTTGTTGTCAAAGGAGGGTCTTCAATCGGCTCCAGGTTTTTGGTTTATGCAGGTATCTTCTGAAGGGAAAAGTTTCTCTATCCAGGAATTTTCTCTTCCTGATTTCTAATTTTAGTAAAGCAGTCCCTCAGGTATGCACTAGTTTATTCCTCTTCTGCTTAACATTCCCAATGATTTTTGTTTAAACGATGATGCATCATGTGAATTTTCTATGTATCATTTCCTTGCTCCGCATCTGCCTCTCCTATGTCTATTCTATGAACAATGTAATCTTGAAGCTGGTTGACAGTCTATGATCTGTCGTTTTTCTGGGCAAATGTCTTGCCTTTTTTTTGGATTATGCTCCATGCTTTTTAGCTCGTCAAATGATCTAGACCTATATGGGTCATATTCAGAATTACAAGCAAATGTACTAATCTGCCTCTTTATATATCTTATATAAAATGATCAAGCTTTTTTCGTTCTGAAAAAAAAAAAAAAAGAGATAAAAAACCTTTGCGTTGATGAAACTACTTGCCAATCTGATCAACAAGCATAGGGGTTGTCTCATCAAGTAATAAATCCAATAGATAGAAACATTCCCATAAAAATGTAGTCAATTATTAAAATAAAGATAAAATTTTCTAAAACCCTTGAAAACTCTGAATAGACTCCATTTTTTTTACAGTTTAAATGGATTTCAAAAACTCCATTAAAGGCTCCTCCAAATCTCGTTATACTTTGTAAAATACAATCGTAAGCTTTTAACGCAATACAAAATTTAACCATTTCAATTAAATAAAGATATCACAATTAAAACAATAAAATAATATCAATTTTTTGAATTAATAATTACTTAATTAATATCAAAATGTCATAATTCTTATTTTCTCAATTTATTATTTTAAATTTTTAAAAAATAATTTACTTAATAATATTTTAAAATATTTATAAAATATTTTAATAAAACATAATCGAAGATTTACCAAGAAAATAGTAAATTATGCCGTGTGTGTATGTCACTCCTTCATCTATATATCACATCTTAACTTAATTGAATGGTAAAGAGGGAATGCCGAGTAAAATGGTAAGGATGGAGTACTGGTGATCAAATGCATGGTTATCAGATACATAGTTGAATGGTAGAGAAGGTAATTAGTAAAATAGTAATAATTATGTGTTTTCACTTTTCAAGGTGAGGTTTATATTAATGATAGGAAGGATGCATTATATGGCAAATAAAAATAATGGAATTGTAAACGATAATTTTGTGTTATTTATCGATATATTTTAGAAAATAGAATTCCAAAGAATCAATTTATTAAGTGGAAATCATTATAATTTTATGTAATTTTTTCAATTTCTTTAATATTATGAAAAATTAAAAAGTAAATTAGTAACTTTTTTAAGTTTTAAATTTACAATAACATATTATATAAAGTTTTAGTGGACAGCTCAACTGATGATCGAAGTAATGTAAAATTTGTGAAAACTAAGAGATCCAAGGTTCAAAAGAGAGGAGGACAAGTCTCCCACCCCTAAAGGTTTACTAGTAGTTTATGTGCGATGTTGAGTTCTTGTCGAATACTTAAAAAAACAACAACATATTATATAAAATTTGTATATAAAAATTATATATTATATAAAATAATTATCACTTCATTTCAATATTTACCTATTTTCAATTTCTCAAAAGTGTTGTTTATAAATTATGTTTTTATTTTTTATTTCTAAATTGAGGATTTTTGAATGAGAATAATAACCGTTATTTTCTTATAAATGGTTATTATCATTATAGTTATTATCATTATAACAATTTTTTAAAATAAATGGTTATCATCATTGTAACAACTTTTTTAAATAATAATATTTTAATTCACTATAATATTATTGATGTATTTTTTTATGTTTAATCAGTTTATTGTGTTCAGAGGTGCTTGTGTTCAGAGGTGCTCTCAAATTCAGTATGGAAGAAATGTTGTAATGTCCTGTCCTATTATGTTAGTCATCTTAATATTTTGACTTACTCAAATTACAATGATTTTTTATTTACTGTGTTTCTTTTGTCTTTTGTACACATGAAGTTTAACAATTTTGTATGTCTTCCATATTCCCTACTTAATTTAGATTAATATTTTTTTTTTCATTGAAAACTTTGTCTACCAAGTCATTTCCATTGATTGAGATGCATAATAATATTTTCATTTTTTTTATTTGAGTAACATTGTGTCATTAAGACATTGACAAATTTTAGAAAATGTAGGCCATGCATGACATTTGTTTAAAAAGATATATATGAAAATGGTTGTTAAGTCTAATATAACCCAAACTTAGTTATCACATAGGGAAAGTGAAACCAAACAATTTGATAATTGTTGTGATTAATTTCCTAATCATCTTATGTTTTTGAATAACAACAACATGATAAAATGAGTGAGTGTGCAAAAGCAAGTGGTTACAAGGAAATCGTTTAATGAACCTTTCATATTTTTGTGAGTTATATTACCATGTGGACTTTCGCTTGGGAAGTGAAATCACATGATTGCATTCTTGTTATGAAGAGAAATATTAAGCTTAAAGCATGGATTGTTTCAAAATAGAAATGATTTCTTTTCATCAATGATTAATTAATTAATTGGTGATTGTGTGCTAAATAATTACATTTAAAAGTAATTACGTGGATTTTGAAATAAATGTTTATGGAGAAGTTTTAAGATGTGATATGCCTTTTTCTTCCCAACCTTGGTATTTCAAATCATTTGTATGAAATAATTTCCTTTTCTTTTTGGCTTTCTCCTATGGGGACTTTGGATATATTAACACTCGTTCATATAGAGGGATAAAAATAGCAAAAGTGAAAAGCAATGTATTTAGGGGTAGAAAGATTTTTTTTTATTATACATAGAAATATAATATATGTATGTATTTTTGGGAGGGGAACTAATTTTTGGGGAAAAAGGAGCTTCACTAGTAAAATTCTCGTCAGTTGCTTCAAAAAAACTAATTCCATCATTGAATATAAATTAACTTACCCCAATAATATTGACCTACAAATATACAATTGGAAATATTATAACATTATGATGCCACACACAATCTTGTTTCATGGATGCCAATTTTATGTATAGGGATTAATTAGTCATTAGATTAATAAATAGAATTTTGTATATAAACATATTAGAGGATGTGTTAATGAGAAGGCTTGATTCTGGTTTTCCGTAAAATTTTAATGTCATCACTGTCATATATTCCAACCAACTAACTTGCACGAAAATTAAAAAATAAAACTTCACGGGAGAAAAGGTGATATCACTCCATGTGCACGGGTCAATCAATGTGATTTTGCCCCATTTGAAAGGTGTTCAAATCTTTAAAAAAATTAATGGGGCCCAAAAGGTAAAACCATATTTTATGTATGGGCCAATCAAATTCATTTTGCAATTTGAAAGAGAAGTCAAACTACTTTAAATGTAGGATGAAACCACCCTAGTTTTGTCTATGGTTTGCACTTATTTTTTTTAGGGTATGTCATGCACGATCTTGAATTAATGTGTTTAGTTAATTTATCTTGTTTAAGGTTATAAATCATGTTTAATGTGTTTTTAATCAAGTTTGAAATAATTAATTTGTTAAAATATGTATAAAGTAACAAATGATTATATTTTGTAATTAAAGATTTGTTTAATTATTCATTTAAAATGTAATTGTAAATTTAATTATGAGTTTATTGTTTTTTACAACTTTTATAGATTACCTTATATTTATAATCAAATATCACATAACCTCTTTAAAATGAATCCTGGATTTTAATTTTAATTTTTTAATATCATTAATATATAAGTTTGTCAAACTATAAGCACATGATTAAAGATATTGGTTATAATTAAATGTAATTTTATAAAATATATTAGTGTTTGATTTATATTATAAGCCAATGTGGGGTATAAGATATATTAATAACATACCCTGTTTAATTTATAGTTTATAATGACAAAGGACATTTACATTCTTTGAAATATCTTTAAGGATGACATCATCCTTTTAAATCCTATTGGTAAAGTCAAGTGTGATGGTATAATTTTTTTTAGGCTCATTTTTTGCCTCAAAAATCCCCCTATGCCTATTCTCTTTCTCCAAATCTATGTACATTTAGATTTGAGTAAAGTTTCTTAATATAATTTTCTTAGAATGGGAAAGCTTATAATAAAACAAAGAACTACATTATGAAAGCACTGCTTTTTGATGTTGGTTATACAATGGCAATGTCATTTAATGGCTTCCAATCCAAACTTCACTTCTAACATAAGAAATATCTCAGTAACAAGAAAAACATCTCTACCTTGAGTGGAGCCTTGGACTACCCAGACCATTTTATAGTTTGTTAAAACAAATACTAGAACAAGACAACTACTGAGGGAAACAAAAGAGCACCCTCACTATGACTCCAATCTTGCATCACATTGCTAAGGAAGCAATATTTGGAGTTCCTTCAAAATATTTTCCTTTTAAAATATTTGAAGCAATTGTGAAGA
This sequence comes from Pinus tabuliformis, assembly GCA_031772625.1. NCBI lineage: Eukaryota > Viridiplantae > Streptophyta > Pinopsida > Pinales > Pinaceae > Pinus > Pinus tabuliformis. The sequence continues at coordinate 764,463,874 of CM062804.1, read as the reverse complement.
ATGTTGGGAATTGTCCACCGACATCCAAAAGAATGGTATCTTAGTCCTCTAAGGAGGATCAAAAAGTAGTATTGCTATATTTTCCCCTTAGGGCTGATCTCCACGAATGTAGATATGAAGAAGTGATAGGCCCAAAAAAAACGTGTAGAATCTAAGGCCACCCCTAGCAAAGATGAATTGGAACTAAGAAAGTCCTAAAGGGTTAGCCATGAAAATAATTTATTCTAGCAACAAGAGGAACTAGTAAGAACAAGAGCATTTTAAAGAGGAACGAGTAAGAACAAGAACATTTTAATGAAGCCAAAAGTAAACATATATTATTTTTGTGTTTTTTTTGTATAGAGGGTAGTGCTTAGTAAAATGGTAATAATTCTATGTGTTTTAACCCTTTCAAGGTGAGGTTTATATTAATGATAGGAAGGATGCACTATATGGAAAATAAAAATTATAAAATGTAGTTGTAAATGATAATTTTTTTGTTATTGTCAGTAAGTAGAATTCTAAGGATTTAGTTTATCAAGTGGAAATTCTTGTATTTTTATGTAATTTTTTCCAACTATTTTAAGATTATGAGAAAGTAAATAAGTGATTCTTTTATGTTTTAATTTACATGATATATTATGTTAAGCTCACACTAAATTAATAGGAAGAATTTAGGACTTATGTGATTGTTGGAATTCTCATCAACTCTTTTATGGATTAGGTGTCCAACATTCCTCCCCTTAATCCAAAGTGGTGTATATGAGTCCAAGAAGAGAGATAAAACACAAAAATACAAAAAAAATGCATGGTAGCCAATGAATAGATGTGGTCCAATGATTTGATGCACTCTTTGAAATGGTGTTTTTGTAAGGAAACCACAAACCAAATGAGATGGGAGAAATCGAGGTCTCAACTAGTGTTGGTTTAAAGCCGGCTACCAACTCTAGAACTAAAGCTTCATGCAATTCCTGGAAGAATTCAAAATTTGGCTAAAAGATGAAGCTTTCTACCAGTGAAAGTGCTCCCTGATGTTAGTTTGAAGATGAATGCAAACTGGTGTAGTAGAAACTGAAGTCTTCTTCCTGTGGTGGCTTAAGTTAGGGTACCAACCAAAAGCATGCTCATGGAACATGACTTTGTCTCTGGCTACAACTCCGAATCTAGCTATAGTTGACTCTAGCTCTAAGCTATAATACTTAGCTCTAGTTCAGGTTGTGGCTCAGGCTCGCTTGATTTGGCTTTGAATTTAGTAACTCACCATCAATTCCCCCTTATTAGATACAAGATGAGAAAGTGAAGTGAGCGAGGGGGATCTAGAAAAGCATAAAATTCAAAATTCCTATAATTCTATGTAAATAATGTCATGACAAAGAGATTGGAGAGACGATTCCAACACAACTTGAATCACGTAAAATAGAGTTCGTATGAGAAAGTTATGAAGTTCCAAAGTTTTGTGACAACAGACAAAAATGGACAAGCAAAGTTACCCACTGAATGAGAACTCTACCGAGTTCTCACTTTATTAGAGGTTGCAAAAAATCACCTGATTTTAAAAAGTGTTGATGCAACATCGACCGTTTTTTCTAGAGCTTATTTTTGACACTTTCAATTTTCTCATGTATTGTGTATACATAATTTTTTTTAATATTGGTGATTTTCACGCAAATTTTGAAAATTGTTGATGGGTCATCATCTTTTTTTTTTTTTTTTTCCTGGGGCCTATTTTTGACACTTCAAATTTTCTTATGTCCTAAGTATGCACAATGTTTTTAAAATGTTGGTTATTTAACCATTTTTCAAATTGTCATATTCCTCTTCTTGTTTTTCATCCAAAGATGTATGTTTTTTAAGGGTTTTCTAGACTTGACTTTTTTTTTTCTTAAATGAAGTTTTCAATTTTTTTGTAAAGTTAAAAAAAAAATAATAAATTAATATTTTGAAGTTAGAGTATTTTATATATATTGATATATTGTTAGCCAATACTTTAATACACATAAAATAATTGTCAGTAAAATAAATTAAACATTTGACAAAAGTACACATTTTGCATATAGAAATAATTAAAAAATTACGTATTTGAGGACCTTTTCCCTAAAAATAACATGTTACACAAAGGATTTTTATGAAAAAAAATCGAATAAAACAGTTGAAAAAAATAGAAAATTTCATGAAATTTATGTCCAAAGATAATGATATTTGAATTTTTTTTTTCCAAAAATAATCATTCACATGAGATTTTAAGTAAAAAAAATATTGGAAAACAAACAAAAACTAATTAAAAAGAAATAAAAATAAATAAACATTTAAAACAAAAATTGAGAAAAAAATATAGCAATAAAGAGGAGAAAATAAATGAAAATAAATACTATAAGCATGTTATAATAAATGTTTATTTAAAAAAATAGAAAACAAAATTTAAAAATAAAAATAAAAAAATTATAAGAAAATAACAAAAATAAAATAGAATTAAGCAAACAGTTTTAAAAATTAAAACATACAATAAATTTAAAAACAAAACTATAATTAAAAAATAAAAAATAAAAAAGAAATACCATTTAATCCACATATCTATATATATATATAAACATTCAAAATAAAAATAAAACAATAAAATACCAAAAGAATTAAAAACAACATTTAAAATTATTTTATAGATAATAAAAATATATTGAAAAAGCACATTAATTTCTTTTTAAAGATATAATAAAAATAACAATAAGCCTGCCCTCGCCTAGGTAGGGGGAGATAGTGAATTCTCATAATCAACTATTCATTGTGCTCACAATAGACAATCGATTCCAAGAATCAACTGTCTGCCCCCGCCCACGACCCTTGCCTCCTGGCGAGGGGCCATTGTGGGCATTTCAAGCCCAATGTAAATCAAATTAAAGAAAAAAATTAATATTTAATATTTGGTTTTTTAAAATATATTTTTAATGTTTAAATTTTGTTTTTTTATTTAATTTTAATAATATTTTTACATATTATATGTTTATGTTTTTATTTTATATATATATATATTAGTTTTAATTTTTGTTTTTAGTGTGTAAATAAGAATTTTATATTAGTTGCACGAGTAAATATTTACAAGGCCACTACTTAAAAGTCAGTTGGTCTCACCCCGACTGGGTTTCTTGACCATTGTCATCAGTCCAAAATAAACATTCCAAAAAAGACAAAGGCTAGCTGACAACAATCGTAAAGGTAAGATATGCTAAAATACCTATAAAATGAGCAAAACATCAAAAACACATACTCAATCATCAGAGTTGATAGAAGTTGGGTTGTTTGGACCCATCCCAAGTGGAGGAAGAGCGTGAAACGAGCAACTGACATGTTGCTCCAAGTGAGTCAACTAGGTCATCAACTACTCTAGCCTATCCAGAAAGCACATATGCTTGCACCAGACCACTACCACTCATTCCCATAGTTGATTTTTTATTATTTTTTTAAATTACGTATATTTTTGGATTTTTTTTTTTTTTTTTATAGTCCTTGTTTATGCCTCATTTTTTTTTCTTTTCTGTATCAACTATTTTTTTGAATATTTTATGCTTTATATTTTTGTTTTTTAGCTATTTTTTATGTTTTTTGTTATTATTGTTTTTTTTAGTTTTTAAAATTTTAACTCCTTTTTTATGTTTTGATTTTTTGTATTTTAATTTTAATTTTTCATTTTGTTTTTTCATTTTTAGTTATTTTCTACTTTTTGAAAAAAAAATAAAAATTGTTACATTTTGTTTTCTCATTTTTCGTTATTTAGTTAATTTTTCATGTTTTACCTTTTTTTGTTACACTAATAAACCAACCATACTATGTGTTAATTTTTTAATTTGATTTTTAAGTTTTTGTTACAATGGATCGATTTTATCCCTACTATGTGTCAATTCATGGTTGATTTTTAAATTTTCATTGCAATGGATCAAGTCCACCTCCACTGCGTGTAAATTTGATAGTTGACTTTTAATTTTTTCTTACAATGTGTCATGTTGTCTTAGGTTAAGATTTTTAAAGAGCTATACTTTTGGCATTTAAAAGAAAAATAGTCTTGGTATAATGAGTCTTTGATTTATGTATTCTTTTTTTAGGATTTTTTTAATCATGATATTTGGTTTTAATTCAATGGCTAAATTTTTCAAAATTTTAAGGTTTTTTGGAATCATGATATTTTACCTGTAACACCATGGTCGAAATATGTCATAATTTTAAGATTTTTCAGATTCATGATATTTATCTTCAACAACATTGTTGAAAAATGGAATTTTAAGGCTTTTCAGAGACGTGATGTTTTATCTTTAATGTCATGCTTGAAAATTGTTGGAATTTTAAGGTTTTTAGAGTCATGATATTTATATTTAATGTCATTACTAAAAAATGTTGAAAATCTACAAAAACAAAAACGTTGTTCCAACATTAACACTTTTCATTTTTGGGGTGTTGTTTCATATTTTTATGCAAAACTTTCCTCCATTTTAAAAAATGTTGAAAATTTACCCCCCTATACAACAAAATTTTCACATTATTTTGGGGTTTTTTGGCTAGAGTTCTCATTTTTAGCTTATAGTTCTCATTAAGTTAGTAACTTTGTTAGAATAGAGTGTAGCCCAATCAGAAGGTGCCACATGGAACCCATGAATGCCAAAATTTGGGTTCATTCAATAGACCGACATCGACAAGATTTGAACCTGTAACCACCAACACACTAGCCAAGTGCTCCCACAATAGGCTACAAGCATTCATTGAAAGGATAAGTGATGTATTTTATATATAAAAATTGTTATAACCAGATACGGAAAAAAAGGGGCGAAGGCCACGGGCTCGAGCCCACAACCTCCCCATGACCAAAACCTCCATAAACAAGCATCATATGTGGCCAAATAATTGATGGTTGTGTTATAGACATTTTTGTGCCTTACAGCTATAAGCATGAAATGTCCATAATCTAAGGGATCCAAAGTCCCTAAACATGTTGTTCCTACCCCTAGAGGAACAAGGCTAACAAACCACAGCAATTCACAGAAGTTCTCCACCAGAAACTGCCCAAAAACAAGTCAATTCAGGATCAATTCAGTGGCTCCACTAGCTGTTTGCGCTGAATGTCAAAGTCAACACTGGCTACCTGCACTGCAACGTAGGTAGAAGCACTACCAGGGTGCGCTGAGCGAGAGTTGACAAATGGCAAGTTCATTCCAAGAGGTGTCAAGACCCAGGAAGCTTCCAGAATCTTCCTCAATGACACTTGCCTCAGTGAATTCGACTGGTGATGAGTAAGAGGTTCCCAATCTCCAAGTGGAAGAAAGAACCTCTAAGTGGAATCAAGAACTAACAGAGGGAGAGGACACTAGTCAGATCTCAAGCTGACTCATCCTTTCTCTAAACATCTATATATGGATCTCTCCTCCATGAGATCTAGAGGCTGGAATTTTGTTATTACAGAGAATTGCTGTTGGTTTGAGATTGGAATCATTGGGTGCTTAATGCTTTGAAGGGGGTGAAGATAGGAATTCCATTTGCTGGGAAGGAGATGCTGGATTGGAGCCCTCTGGGTTGTATCTCTTCTTGAACCTTGTTATTCATCAATAAAGCTATCTTGGTTTCTCCTATATACTGATGTATCTTGGATGTATGATTGCATTAGTATGTTTAGTTTATTTCTAATCCTGAACTAGTTATGAATATGAATCCATGTCTTGTGTAGTGTTCTCTTCTTGTGATCTTGCAGAAACCTCTTGAAGCTGGGCGAGCGAGAAGGCAAGTAGCTGGGAACTCTCAAAGAGAAGGGAAACTGGATCGAGGGACAAACGGAAGACACCGGTTAGTCCATCCATCTCTCTTCATTCGTGATTCATAAAGGAAGAATACTAGAATAGCTGTCTCTGTTTGTTGCTAAGGCACTGTCACACCTTAGGTGGATAAGATCGTCCTGCATAGGCATTTTTCCCCACAACAAATTGGCGACTCCGCTGGGGAGATCTGTTTAGTCATTTTATTTGTGTTTTCATCATTGTTTGTTTCATAGACTCAATAGCAACAATCGAACTGCATCTGCTATTCTCAGATGCAAAGTAGACAGCTGCTGCTTTGATCCAATCACTGGATTTGTCTATGATCTGAACAATGGACTCACAAATGATTTGATGATCCTTTGTGATAGATCTTAGTACCCCCTCAAAGCATCCCTTTGATTGTACCTTGCTTGTTGCTTTTATTTGGCCTAAAACAGTAGATTAATCAGCAATCTGTGACCCAGAACCCAGTGAGAAACTCTCGTTTCTCCTTCAGCGCAGACCATGTGAAGAGGTTCTGCATTTCAACGCAGGTCCCGTGAAGGCTACCTGCGCTAAATGTCAAAACCCCTGTGTTGAGGTTGCGCTGATCCAGTTAGGTCTTGTCCAGCTGGGGTTCTCTGCTCTGTTTTGCCTTGTTTTGATCTCTGATTTTTGCAGCCTGTAACCAACATAGGTACCAGTCTGATAACTCCTTTTCTCTGCTTAAATTCCACCTCCTTTTGTACAAAAAGACTGTGAGTGTTTTTATGTGTTTGTGGCGTCATTTGCAGTTTTCCTTTGCAAGAGTGAAATAGTCATCCTGTAGCCCTTGATTCAGATCTATTGATTGTGATCTTAGAAGAGAGTTCATTGGTTGTTTGCAGTTGATTATACATTTACTTTTGGTTTTGGTTTGAGTTTGTCTCTTTTAAGTGTCGAAACAAGTATTCATTTCGGAAATCGTTAAGTGTTGTAATCTCTTCTACCCTCTCTGATTTTGAAAAAGTAAACTTGTTTGTATTTGTCATTTAAAAGCAAATTCAAAGTTGTACAAAAAGCTTTCTTTATAGGCATCAATACTAAGAAAGCGGAAAACAAACACCTGCATTGTGCATTTGCATCTCGATAGTTTGCATGTTTGATTTAGGAAAGTGCATTAGAGTGTGCTGATTGCTCTTTGAGAAAAGATGGTGTCTTTCTTTTCCCTTTGTAGCTAGGATTTTCATAAGTTGAAAAGATATAAAGCTTGCTTATCATCTTTAGACTGCATTTAGGAATTTTATCATACATCTCGTGGTGAACCTCAAAAGGCAAACTTCTAAAAAAGATCAACCTAAAATAAATTGAATGAACTTAACAACGCTTTGCAACATAACGCACAACATAGAGGTCTAGGCTAGAGATGTGTTCTGGCGCCGTAAAGCCTGGTGACTGTCGATCTCGTTGATGGTGGGTGATGCCTCCTGAGGGACGATAGCGCCAGTACGGATTGTGCTCCCACGTACCGTCGCGTATATATTGGGAGACCCCTATAGGCATAAAACCTTTATCCTTAGGAAGCCGTGTCGGCTGCCTTACTGATCGCAATGCACTGAACACAGCATTCAGGAAGATCGACCGCCCGTACCCTAAAAAGTATTCTGCGGTTTTGCGAAAAGTTTGGCACACCCTCTACCTAGAACTCCAGAGCAGTTCCTTTTGGCCTTTTTCAGACTCTATAACGGAAAAAGTCCATCCGAGCATTTGTCACTTCAGGCTCGTTAAAACATCGAAGGAGACTAGAGTCATCTTTAGCTTTTTATAGACTCTTTAAAAGTGAAAAAGCAAGTTGTGTCTAAAGCGTCGTTAAAAATTTATTTTAAACGGAACAATCACCCCTATTCCTGCGTTGATCTTTAGGTTGAAAAAATGGAGCACACCAACCAAGGAATTCCCCTTGGTGGAAATCCTAGTCCCTTCTCCTCTTGGGGAGATGTTGGTGCGCCCCATATGGCCACATTGTCGCTTCCAGGACTGACAATTGGCTTGCCGGTCTGGCTCTTCGCAACCAATGTCGTTAAGAACACCACTATTCCTGAACAGTCGAATCAACAGTTAGACCAGACCAGAGTTACCCACCAACCTTCTACTTCATCTCATTCTTCCTCTCCTCCTTCCTCTTTGCTTGACGGAACTGGTAAAAAAAAAACCAAGTTCCCAAGGAGAAGAAGGAAAAGAAGAAGAAAGAGAAGAAGAAGAAGGAGCCAAAAGCGACTGGGGGCAAACAAGTGGCGTCTGACAAAAATCCACACACAGCACTGACTGGGCCTAAATCGCCATGTGTCATATGCAAGGGAGACCACTTCCACAGAGATTGTCCCTGCACCCCTCGGATACTGAGGGACTGGTCTCCCCGTTTGCACAATTCGGTAGCGTCAACCTCTGATAGCCATGTTGACAGCTCACCGTCAACTAGTGAAAGTGAAGTCCCAGGACAGAGAGGGAAAGCTAGATTTCCCTGCAAACTGTGTGAAGGCGACCATGCCATCCACCGTTGTCCCTTCTTAGACGAGGCTAAAAGAGTTTTGGAAGATCGCCCGATTTTACGAGCGCAACTTCCTCCTGGATATCAAAAACTCCTGCCAAGTCCTTCACTAGTTGAGAACCCGGCTGGCCCGCCTAGGTGGTCAGCCGAAGCACCTATCATTGAAGATGAACCGTCTGAATCCATACCTGACGAAAGTCAAAAGGTTGAGGCGGCAGTTGACCCGGTTTTGCCTTCAGAGGCTCTATCTTCGAATGATACCATCACAGAGGAGAATAAAGACGACACCGTCCAAATTCTCTTCATTAACACAGACTCCGACGAACAAGGGGGAAATTTGCCCATTCCTTTGTCGCAGGAAGGAACTTCGTCAGAGTCATACCCGGCCGTCTATTCGGTCCCACCACCAAGCAACCTAGTTGTCTCGTTCGACTGGAACCAACTAGGCAGACCCCGTTTGCCAGCAAGCATACCATTCAGAATTATCGTTCAAATATACAGAATGGTAATGGCTGGTACCATCATTGATGAGGGGGCATCTGTGAGTATCCTTTCCTCTATTGCTTGGAAAGCGCTTGGTTCGCCAGCGCTTTTGCCTAAAATGAGAAATCTATCAGGCTTTGATAAAGGAACCAGTTGACCTTTAGGGATCCTCCCCAATGTGCCCATAACATTGAAAGGGAAGACCGTTCAAATGAACGTGATGGTCGTTCAAGGACCCTTGGATTATAGCCTACTCCTTGGACGAGACTATATATATTGCATGGGAGCCATCGTCTCCTCACTCTTTAGAGTAATGTGTTTTCCGCACGAAGGAAGAGTGGTCAAGCTCGTGGACCAGCTTTCATTTCCCGGATCACGCATTGCAAATAGTCATATACCATCCCTAAATGGTCTCTTCACGCAAGAAATGTCTCAACCCACGGTCCGTCCTCCTGATGAGCGCGAGTAATCTGGGAGGATATGACTGGAACCCAGGGGGCATGCGTCCTGGTCTGCTTCGGCAAGAAAACTTTGGGTATAGGGTAGATTTCTGCGGGAGAATATGACTAGTCCGTACCCCGTCCGTGAGTGGAAGAGGGGTTGTTCTAGAATAAGATTCTTTTGTCAAAGTTATGTGTTTGACAGAACAGAGTCACTCACCTTTGTTCATCTCGGTGGACATCGCCGAAGAAGTGTTTTCTTTGGGTAACCTGAAAGAGGTAGGCCTCTCTCGGTAAAACAAATGTTTTGGCGGAAGTGAAGTAGAGGTAACCTTGAAATCATACTTTATGCCTGGGGGCATGCAAACCTTTTGGAATGCAAGCAAGGGGCGGCTATTTATTTTTAAAATTTTTAGGACCTCTAACCCTTTAAACCCATAGGATTAGTCGTTTCCGAACTTGCGTAAAGAAAGGATGTGGGGCAAAATCTAAATGTTGCCGTTTTACATGAGACATTCTTATCATATGACTGGATAATCGAGCAGTTTTAGCACACAGTTCATGCTCGTTAAGAAATAAACGCAAGATCCGATCAGTTTTATTGTATAGTTCATGCTCATTAAAAAATAAACATAAAATCGAGAAAGTGTTTCAATCCGCGTTTAAGCTCGTTAAAAAATGAACTACCTGGTAATTAACCACAGTGAATGTAATATCATCAGCCATTAAAGCCTTGGTCGTGTTTGCACCGTCACCTCCACTTTTCCATTGGCCGATCATTCACCTCCATTTGATTGTTTACCCATTTTGAGGAACAGCTGCGAAGAGTGATTTCACTTAGCCATCCTTGTGACACTGCCGTGATTGGAAAATTCCAAGCCTTACCTGGAATCAGCTGCTAACCTATTTCATCACTCGTTCCTCAAAAGACAAGTCTTCTTTAAGCTCTTTTCATCTGACTCGTAAAATATGAAAAGATTGCCGAGTCCTTGGCCTTCCAGCTCGTTAAAGGGACAAGAAGTGTTATCCCTCCTCTAGATTTTAATCTTTTTGGACCTGAGGGATTATTGCACAAAAAGATCGAGCGCTTGTTTTATTCGGCTCGTTAAAACTATCGAAAACTCATCCCTTCTGTATTGTTTTATACTTTTTCAGACTTAAGGGATTAGATGACGAAAAAGGACTTTTGGAGTTAACTTTATGTACCTTTTCAGACTTTCTAAAAATGAAAAGGACCGAGTTATCTTTGTCGTTAGACTCGTTAAAATCATTAAATAGCGACAAACTTGTCTTTAGACGAGAACGAGTTTCACTATCGCTAGGCTCGTTAAAACATAGCGATGGGCTTGCCCGAAGGGCAGGTTATAGAACAAGCATATGTTATTCTCCTCAAGCTTGACAAAAATAAAGAGGTACTGGTCAGCAATGACTGGGGAAAAATTGGGAGAAACTCAAGAAAACTTTGATGGTAGCAAGTCGCTCTTGAACATGACACTTTTCCTCCGTACCACAATCGGGTTGGGTTGTTTCATTCACCGGTCACATCGACATGGTCTCGCCATACCATCCATATTTGGGGTAATGCTACCGATCCATCGTATCAGTGTCGCCATATGTTCAAGAGAAGTCGTTCAGAAAAGTCAACCGTGTCCCATCCACTGTCGTACATTATCCTTCATCCTTTCATGACCGCCACCCTGAATCATATGTCACATATCGTTTTCACCTCCATCAAAATCATTAGCTCCGTTCCGTGTCATTGATGTGGGATTCATTAAGGCCCTCCTTTGACGGATCGCTTCTTGTCGACATCAGCTCATTATCCAAGAAGTTGATCTAGGAACAACCCCTTCAGTACTTTGAAGCTTGCATGCCTCAATGGCAAGTTTCTCACTTCCGGTGACAGGTATACATCAATGACCTTCGACCGAAAGATTTTGCGTGGTGTTCGACACCAAGTCCTTTATTCACACCACGTGAATTGTACTGCAGTACCTTGAGGGTCATTATCATTATCGGTGATTCCTCTCGCGCTTGTTAACGGTTTACCTCATTGACCGGTAATCAAGCGATGTCTTTCCATGTTCGACTTCAGAACATTTCTCACATGGATCGACTTGTACTTAGAGTGAAGATCAAACGAGTTTGAAGACCCCGGATCTAGTTTCATCCATCTGGGCTGCGATATATATTCAGAAAAGATAAAGACATTGACATGTACATTATTGCAGCAGATAATCATCCTACCCCAAAGGATGATAATTTCATCAAAATTATCAGTCTACCATTAGACGATTGTCTGTTCTATGTACAGAAAAATGAATTTATAAAGCTGAGCATGGGAATGCCTGCCTCAGCTAGATCATGAAAGCAGTATGAAAAATAATGTATTGTATTGTATCTTATTACAGGTCTCCTCCCAGCATTGGATGAACTTCGGATCCTCCTGATAAAGCATTTCACCCGATAAACGGCCTCATACTTTAGGGGGCAACTGTTATAGACATTTTTGTGCCTTACAGCTATAAGCATGAAATGTCCATAATATAAGGGATCCAAAGTCCCTAAACATGTTGTTCCTACCCCTAGAGGAACAAGGCTAACAAACCACGGCAATTCACAGAAGTTCTCCACCAGAAACTGCTCAAAAACAAGTCAATTGAGGATCAATTCAGTGGCTCCACTAGCTGTCTGCGCTGAATGTCAAATTCAACACTGGCTACCTGCACTGCAACGTAGGTAGAAGCACTACCGGGGTGCGCTGAGCGAGAGTTGACAAATGGCAAGTTCATTCCAAGAGGTGTCAAGACCCAGGAAGCTTCCAGAATCTTCCTCAATGACACTTGCCTCAGTGAATTCGACTGGTGATGAGTAAGAGGTTCCCAATCTCCAAGTGGAAGCAAGAACCTCCAAGTGGAATCAAGAACTGACAGAGGGAGAGGACACTAGTCAGATCTCAAGCTGACTCATCCTCTCTCCAAACATCTATATATGGATCTCTCCTCCATGAGATCTAGAGGCTGGAATTTTGTTATTGCAAAGAATTGTTGTTGGTTTGAGATTGGAATCATTGGGTGCTTAATGCTTTGAAGGGGGTGAAGATAGGAATTCCATTTGCTGGGAAGGAGATGCTGGATTGGAGCCCTCTGGGTTGTATCTCTTCCTGAACCTTGTTATTCATCAATAAAGCTATCTTGGTTTCTCCTATATACTGATGTATCTTGGATGTATGATTGCATTAGTATGTTTAGTTTATTTCTAATCCTGAACTAGTTATGAATATGAATCCATGTCTTGTGTAGTGTTCTCTTCTTGTGATCTTGCAGAAACCTCTTGAAGCTGGGCGAGCGAGAAGGCAAGTAGCTGGGAACTCTCAAAGAGAAGGGAAACTGGATCGAGGGACAAACGAAAGACACCGGTTAGTCCATCCATCTCTCTTCATTCGTGATTCATAAAGGAAGAATACTAGAATAGCTGTCTCTGTTTGTTGCTAAGGCACTGTCACACCTTAGGTGGATAGGATCGTCCTGCATAGGCATTTTTCCCCACAACAGGTTGGTGGTCATGTTTAATGCACCCAAGTTTAAATATATTATATGTTTAATGCATTGGTTGTAAAGAAAGCCTCCCTTTGACTATAACAAGTCAAGCACGTGGGGTGAGGTATTGTAGCACACATGATTATGGATCAATAAACAGTTGACCATTTTATATATCTATATATATATATATATATATATATATATCATATGGTGTAACTAAAACTTTTATAACACTATTTTTATATTATGCCAATGAACAAGGGCCACAACCTCCGCGGGTTCAACCTCGGGGCTACAGACCCTCGAGCCTATATATACAAAGTGCTATTGCCATTTGACCACAAGTATGGGTTTGTATAACAGGGCCAAACTCTTGCTATTTGGAGGCCTGAAATGTATTGTGTATTACATAGTAGTTAGCCCTTTTGAAGTGTAGAAAAGGGAGAGATAAGTTTGAAATTCTTTTGGTGTTAAGAAAAGGTCGAGTTCCTTTTATTTTGTAGCATGATTATCATTGATTTTGTGATAAATCATAGATTTTTTTTCCCTTTTGGAGAATTTTGAAAGGAGAGTTTTTGAAAGGGGTTCTTAGAGTTTTTTTGTAAAGATGTAGAGTAGACATCCAGCTTTAGAGATTGGCACATTGATGTAATTTGAGTTATTTGCATCATATAAATTGAAGAGGCCACTCCATTGGAAATGGACCTAGAGATGTAGCCCACACTAGGTGAACTTTGTTATCAATCTTGTCTTGTGTTATTTTATTTTATCTGTAGTAATTTTTATTTATATCATAGTATTTTTAATATATTTTGTCTAGCTTGCTATTTCACATTTTGTTTTAACCCCGATAAATCATAGGCTTGCAATAAAATATCCTAATTAAGTTTGGTATCAGAGCATGTTGAGCTAGTTTGATTTGGTTTTTGAGTGTGAATGATTACTAGGTCTAAGAATAAGAAGGGAGAAGGTGAAGTTGAATATTATAATGCTAAAGTTAGTTCAAGAAGCTTCACTCAAAGAGGAGAGATGGCTTCACCAAGAAGAGAGAATCCTTTTAACTCCAAGTAATATTTTCTTGAGGCATTCGCTACATTACAGTTAAAGGTGGAAGAGCTCTATAGAGAAAAAAGAATTCAGAAAGGAGAGGGCATCAATCAAGTAAATAATTAGTGTGATCAACCCCCTCTTCCTCCATTTTCTCCTCCTCCTTCGAGCCCTCCCTCTCCTTCTCATTCTTCGCCTCCTTCTTTGTATAATTTTTCATTGTCATCTCCTCAAAAGAAGATTGCTTCAAAGAAGCCATTGTTGAAGTTGGATGTTAAGTTCGAATTACCACTATATAATGGAAATATTAATGTAATTTTTTGGATAATTGGATTCAACATATAGAAGTTTATTTTCATATTTAGTATATTGATAAAGAAGAGGTAAATATACAGTTGGCCTCTCTTCATCTTGAAGGAAGAACACTGGTTTAGTGGGAAAGTAAACTTCAAGAAGGCAACAAAAAGAATGGTAAGATCCTTTCTTCATGTTCAGAATTCACTAATGCATTAAAGAACTAGTTTTATCTGTTAGCTTATACTCAGAAAGAAATTATGGAATGGAAAAAATTGAGACAAGGGGAAAAGTGTGAAAAGTTTTACTAAATAATTTAGGAAGAAAGAATTAGCTTATAATATTCCATTAGATTATCCATAGGAACTTTTAGAAGGTGTTGGTGCATTTCATAGTTATCTCTACCATACTCTACTTCTATTTAATCCTAGTAAGGATGTAGTATGTGTCCAAGCTACTCATCTTGAGTCCAGGGAAAAAAGTGTGTAGAATGATTTCATGAAAAATAAACCATCCAAGTTCTCTAAAGGTAAATTTAAAGGAAAGAGGAAAAGCAAGAATGCAGTGAAAATCAAGAAAGAAGAGGAAAATCCAACATGCTCTCATTGTAAGAAGGAAGGGCATGTTGTTTCTCACTATTGGAACAATAACCTATTAGGTTTGCGGGAAAAGGAGAGAAAAGGACTGTTGTAGTAATGCAACAAGATTTGGGATCCGATTCAGGATATGAAACTTAGGTCACAACTATTGGAGTGCAAGTTAAAGCATCTTCTCATGCTAGTTCTAGTTCTCTTATTCTGTCTCCTAGTGTTGAAAGTAGTAGAAGTGATATTTTTCATGTAAGGGTGGTTATTAAACATACAAAACTAGATACTCTTTTTTATACAAGTTCCCAAGTGAATTTAATTTCTGAAGCAATTGTCAAGAACATGGGATTAGATACAACACCTCACAAGAAGTCTTATCATCATGGTTGGGTTTGTGCTAATACAAAGTTACAAGTAACAAAGTAGTATAAACTTAGGTTTGCTATCACCTCAAAATTCGTTGACAAGGTTGAATTAGATGTGGTTCCTCTTGATATTTGTGGATTTGTTTTGGGAACTCCTTATTTTTATGATAGGAAGGCCATCCTCTTTAGAAAGGAGAATAAATATCACCTCACCAAATATGGGCTTGAGTATATTGTAAGAGTGCATAGCATGAAGAATGATTTATCACTTGTTAGTGCAGTGAAAATGAAGAGGCTCATTAATGCTAAAAAGAATTTTGTAATTCTTATTATGAAAGAAAAGGATATTGAACAAATATTATGCTTTTAAGGGTCATGATCTATCTCATAAGAATGATTTAGTTAAACTCATTTCTTACTATGATGATATTTTTCAAGAACCTGATGGATTTCCTCCTAAGAGGGAGATACAACATGAAATTTAACTTCAAAAAGATTCCCCTCTTCTTAATATTGGAATGTATAGGATGTATATGATTGAAAATGTTGAGATTAAGAAGCAAGTTCACGAGTTTCTTGAGAAGGGAGTCATTAGGCCTAGTTCCTCTCGATGTGGATCTCCTACTGTGATGGTACCAAATAAGGATGGTACGTGGAGAATGTGCATTCACTTTCATGTGTTAAATAAGATCATGGTAAATAATTGATACCCTCTTCCTCATATTGATTATTGGTTAGATTAGTTAAAATATGGTATTTACTTTACTACGATAGACTTGTGAAGTGGTTATCATCAGATTTGGATTGCAGAAGGTGATGTTTGGAAAATCACTTTAAAAAATAAGCAGGGTTTGTTTGAATTGTTAGTGATGCCTTTTGGGATTTGCAACGCCCTAGCAAATTTTATGCATGTAATGAACGGCATTTTTCATCCATTCATTGATGGCTTTGCGATTGTATATCAATATGATATTATGTTATTTGTCAGAAATTAGGATGAGCATGTCAAGCATGTCAGACAAGTATTCAATACTTTGAGAAAGGAGAAGTTGTATGTGAAATTTTTGAAGTGTGAATTTGGAAAGACATAATTAGTATACTTTGGTTACATTGTAAGGGGTGGTGAATTGAAAATGAATCCCTCTAAGGCTAAAGCGATTGTGAAATGGCCCAAGCATACATCAACAACAAAAGTTAGAAGCTTTTTAGGAGCAGTCCAATATTGGTGGAAATGTTTTTCTAAATTTTCATCTATTGCATCTCCTTTACATGCCTTGAATAGCATGAAATGACTCTTTCAGTGGGGAGGAAAGTAATAGAAATCCTTTAGTATATTGAAAGAAAAGCTTAGTACAACACATGTGTTCGCATTTCCAGATTTGTGGTAATGATTTGAGATAGAGACCAATGCAAGTGGATATGCCATGGGAAAAGTTTTGATGCAACAACGTAAGCCAATATGTTATCCATTTTTTTTTGCTAATGCAAGAGCCAGACCTTCCAATTCATTAATCAAAAAATAAAGTACATAGAATACATCAAAACTCTCAAGGTCGGTGATTGGGGAGAAACCCCATCAAAATTGTTCCCTGCACCCTATCTCCAAACTTTACATTTCTCAAAATAAAAATACACAAGGACTCGGACCCGAAAAGAACATATGGTTGTTTGCCTATAAAGGCAATAATTCTGCCCCATTTCTTAAACTTTGGTACGGTTGACCGCACGGTAAGCCTTTTTTCCCTCGGGAAACTCTTTTCCCACCAAACCTAGCCTTCCTCTTTAATCTTTACCGTTGAACATTTCCGATTGATCTAACGGCTGTAGACCAAATCGTCGTGACAAGCTGCTCACCATTTACCGCTAGGATCCGCCAACCTGCACAAGCGATCTGATCTGTTGAATTTCTTTGTGAGATTTGACGATGGAGATAAATATCACAACCACCAACCTTCATGGAAGTTAGTGTGCGATAAGGGTGGTTTTCCTCCCGACCCCACTGCCACGTGGAGCTCACCGAGTGGGATCGCTCCCGAAAGGGAGAAAACCGCTTCCCACTTGTATTGACCCCGATCACCTGAAAACCGCTCAGGTCACGGTGAGAAGGGAAAAAATGGAAATCTCTGGTATTGCAGTCTTCAGGTATCATCTTCTTCCGGTTGTGCGCATTGTCAACCTTCCTTGACCCGATGCATGAAGCATACAGTGCTTGCCTTCCTGCAACCCCTGAAGCCATTTCGTTCTCATTAGTACAACTGGATTCTTTATTGAACCAATTAATCTGAGAATCGTTGGTTAACCTCTCTAGACTGCTTTCAAAAGACTCCATTATGCGCATGCCTCTATACAAACACCTGTCGGTTAACTATACCTGCCTCCATGGCTCTCTTAAGGAACACTGTATAGTCTTCATTTGCTTGGATTTGACACTCCATATTTAGTCTGTTTGTAGGGAACTCTCGCCAATTCCTCACTACCCTATTATCTGTGCAGATCACTCCTTGATTGGCTAGCAAATATGCTAGTTTATTGGCCTTTCTTCGCACATGTGCAAAACTGACTGTTCTCAGTCTCTGAAGATGACTTTGAATCCGTTGGAAGACTTGAATTATCCTCCAGTTTGTAGATGCTTTTTCTGGTTTTGTTCCCCAGCTTATTCTTTTGACTGAGTTAATGACCAGCTCGGAGTCAGCTTCAATGATCATATTTTGGC
Source organism: Pinus tabuliformis (assembly GCA_031772625.1). NCBI lineage: Eukaryota > Viridiplantae > Streptophyta > Pinopsida > Pinales > Pinaceae > Pinus > Pinus tabuliformis. The sequence goes on along the minus strand of CM062804.1, from coordinate 764,446,129 downwards.
GATTTTCCTAAACCAGGAACTCAAGACAGTATTCCATGGCCATTAACTCCGCCATATTGTTGGTAGCCTTTCCTAGGTGGCCATGGAAGATAAACATAATATCTCCCCTATCATCCCTTAACACCCCTCCATGGCCTGCCTTGCCCAGATTACCTTTGGAAGCCCCATCAATGTTGAATTTTAGAAAGCCCTTAGGAGGAGGATGCAAGAAGTCTAGTTCAGGATCTAGAATAGAAACTTTCCTGGCTAAGCCCTGAGGAACAAGACTCTGCAAGTATATTCTACAGAGAATCCTCTAGTCTGCAGCAGAAGGGGGATTTGAGGGAATATTTCCAATGGTAGTGCTAACCATTTCTTAATTTGTTTTAGGATCAGATCGTAAATATACTGGAAGTTTTCTTAACATTCTTGAAGATTCTATTGTTCTTTTATTTCCAAACATTCCAAAGAATGAAGCTTGGTGTAAGAGCCCATCCTGAACCAAGAACTTCATTATCTGAAAATTTCTTTCTCCATTTGGTGATAGTATTGAAAGGACTTCCAATATCTCTGTCAGATTGTTGGAAGATAGCTACAAAAGAATCCCATAATCTGGAAGTGAAAATGCAATTGTTGAGAAGGTGTTCCATGGTCTCCTCTTGAGCCTCACAAAGTTGGCATCTAGAAGGCCCTAGGAAACCCCTTTTCCTGATATTATCCCAGGTTAGGATTTTCCTATGCAGAACCAGCCACAGAAAAAGTTTGATTTTCATCCAACCCTGATACTTCCAAAGGTTTTTCCAAATCCTGTCAGGAGCATGGGAATCAAGTTCAAGGAGTATGAGTTTAGCTTCTTTGAGATTAAAGTTCCCCTCATTGTTGTTGCCCCATATCAGCTGGTCATGCCCCCTAGAAACTAGAATTTTCCTTTGCTCTAACATTTTCATTAGTCTTTCCGCCATAGTTTGTAGAGGACTATCATTTCGGAGATCAAGTTTCCTCCATTTTCTCTATTTCCTTGAACTATGAGTTTGATCCCAAAAATCCTTTACCTGGGTGAGCTCCTTGGTGTCTGTCTCTGCTTTGAGGTTCTCAAAGTCCTCCTGTAACAAAATAGGTTCTTGTTGCCATCTGTCCTCCCAGAATAAGGCTAAGTCTCCCTCTCTAATTTCCCAGAAGCTATGGTCTTGAATTAAGCTTCTGTTATCCTAGGCTTTGTTCCAAATATGTGAACCTCTTATATTCCCATCCATCCTTATGTGGTCATTCTCTAGCCAAGAACTTGCATATTTTTCTTTCTAAGAGATGGCCCATTGTGCTTTTGGTTCCTTTATCCATCGCCACCAAAGTTTTGCCCCTAGAACCTTACAAATAATCTCAGGATCATCCAATCCAAGACCCCCATGGTTCTTGGGTTTGCACATTTTATCCCATGCAACTAAGGCCCATTTTTCCTTTTCTCCCCCCTTGCCCGAAAGAAAGTATCTTTGAATGTTTTTCATTTGATGCAGGATTCCTTTAGGGGCAGGGATAGCTGAAAGCATAAAGATTGGGATTGATTGAAGCATAGCCTTTGTGAGTACTAGCCTGCCAGCCAAGTTTAATGATCTGATTGTCCATTTCCTAGTTTTGTCTTGCAGCTTCCTAATCATCGGCTCCCAAATACTCTTGTGTAATAGTTTTGCAGTTAATGGAACCCCTAGGTATTTCGAGGGAAGAGAGTCTCTTTGGAAGCCAAGAATTCTAGATATGTTCCTTTGAATAACAATGTTAGTATTAAAGAAAAAAATCTTAGATTTGGAAAGATTGACTTCCAAACCAAAGGCCATGGCAAAGTCATTGAGGATTTGTTTGTAAGCAAGAGCTTCTTTGACTCTGGGTATTCCCTGCAACATGGTGTCATCCACAAATTGTTGATGAGTTAAGGCTTGTCCATTGTCGGAGAGTTGTATTCCCCTGACATTACCAACTACTTTTGCATGCTTGATAGCCCTACCCAGTCCTTCCATCATGAGGACGAAGAGAAAGGGAGATAGAGCGTCACCCTACCTAAGGCCCCTGGAAGGGGTAAAATTTTCTGAAGGAGAACCATTGACTAGAATTGAAAAACTAGAAGAAGTAATCAAAGCCAGGATCCATCTTACCCAATTGTGATCAAACCCGAAAGGAATAAGAACTCTCCTGATATAGTTCCAATTTAGTTTATCATAAGCTTTGGCTATGTCCAGTTGCATGATCATTCTAGCTTTTCTCTTACTAGTAAGTGAGCGCACCACTTCATGAGCTTGGATGATGTTATTAAGAATTTTCCTTCCTTCCACATATCCAAATTGTTCCCTTGAAACTAGTGAAGGCAAGAGGGGTTTGAGTCTATTTGCAACCACCTTTGATATTATCTTATAAATCACATTGCATAAAGCTATAGGTCGGAATCTATCAGGGGTTTGAGCTAGCTCCTGTTTAGGGATCAGGGCTATAAAAGAGGAGTTCAGAGCTTTCAAAATGGTTTTGTGCCTCCTAGAATCTTCCACAACCTGCAGAATGTCCTGTTTGACAATATTCCAGCAAGCTTTGAAGAAATCAACATTGAACCCATCCGGGCCTGGCGCCTTACCATTCTGCATTTCTTTGAGAACCCCACTTACCTCCTCTTTAGTCACAGGCCTGTAAAGGTTAACATTATCTTCTCTGGAAACTAACCTGGGTATGTGCTTAGTGAAGTCCCGGATGTAGTGATCTCTTTCATAACAGGTTTCCTCTGCTATGTTTCTAAAGTATTGGACTAGAACTGCTTCTATTTCTTCATGGGATTTGAGATTATTTCCTCTTTTATCCTTAATCAAAGAAATTTTATCATGTGCTCTGTTTGCCATGGTGGATTTGTGAAAAAATCTAGTATTCCTCTCACCTTCTTTTAGCCATTGGACTCTAGATTTTTGTCTCCAAAATACTTCCTCTTGTTTGCATATATTCTCCCATTGTTTCTAATATTTGGTGGCTTGATCACTTCGGAATTTTTCATGGCCCTCTTTGATAAGGGTTTGGTTAAGTTCCTACAGTCTTCCTTCAATCATTTTTTTTCTCTTCAAAGATATTACCAAATTCATTCTTGTTCCAATCTTTAAATGAGAGCTTGATGTGTTTTAATCTTTTTTGTATGAGGAACATTCTGGTTCCTTGAATGTTTGAATCCTCTGCCCACCATTTGGTTACGTTGCTGATGAAATCTGGGTGGGAAAGCCAGATATTCTCAAATCTAAAAGGTCTATTCCTGGGGTTGCCAATGCCCTGAACCTCTAGTTGAACCGGCCAGTGATCTGAACCTCCAAAGGGTAGCACTCTTGCTACCATTTCCTTGTCATTGAGCATAAGATCCTCTGAGATTATGAATCTGTCTAATTTGGAAGCTACTTGAGACTCTCCTCCTCTTTTATTGTTCCAGGTGAAGATTCCGTTATTCATTTCAATATCCACCAGCTTCATCTTATCAGTAAATGTTTGAAAAGCCAAAGAGTCTTTTCCAAGAACTCTGGTTCCCCCTTTTTTTTCCGTGAGTGATTTAATCATGTTGAAATCACCCCCTAAGATCCAAGGTATTCCTTCATGTCTATTTTTGAGAGTCTCCAGAGAGTCTAGAAGCCTAAGTTTTTCATCCATTCTTTGTGGGCCATAGATATTTGTGACCAAGTAGGTTTCCTTTTCTCCTACTGGTTGAATTACTACATATAAGTAATCCCTAGATGCCTCCCCATCTATTGAGTCGATTTTTTGTGGATTCCAAAGAGTGAGAATACCTCTTGCTGTATTCTCTGCTTTGATTTCCAGAAACTCAAATCTATTGAGCCATTTACTGTGTATATCTCTTATCTTCTGAATGGAACACTTAGTTTCCTGAATGAAAATCACATCTAGAGAGGCTTGTTTCATTCTATTACTCAGTAAGCTTTGTTTCCTTTTACTACCTAGACCCCTGATATTCCAAGAAGTGAACTTCATAATTAAAGATTAGTAAGGAGTAACTAGATAGGTCTTTCATCTTACCTGAATCTATCATTAGCTTCCCGCATTCCATCAATAGCTCGTTCTGCTTTTTTCTCCCCTCTTCTTTCCTGGGATTCTGGGTGCTAGTCCTGCTGTATTTTTCATCGTTTTCACTCCTTTGTTGCCTTGTCTATCTTTGTGTTTTAGTCTATCCAACCCTGCAGTTTGGGTCTTCCATAAAAATAGCTACTGAACCCTATTGAACTTCTCTGTAGGCAACGAGTCTAACCCTTCTTTGGTTCCTTGATTCAAGAAGCCTTCTAAATCTAGGTTCTCTTTCTCAAGAATTTCCTGGAGTTCATGGTCCTCCATATCCATCTCACTTTGGGTCATTTCAAGATCCATCGCTTGTTCTGCAGTACTTAGCATCAATTCTTTTTGTTTGTCGTTTTCTTGTATTTGTTCACTTTCTTCTTCTTTCTCCTCCTCCACTGGGCTTCCTTCCTTTGCTTTAGCAGTATCTATTGGACCTTCGTCTACTTCGAGGACTTGGAACATGTTTTGGTTAACTTGCTACCCTGCAGCTTTGCGTGTTCTTAGTCCTCTTTTGACCCCTTTTCCTTTATGTTCCACCTTGAAGAAGCTTTCTGGATCCTTCATTATATCAGCTTTATTTTTGTTCTCTATCTTACTGAGAGGGAAGTCTCTGAACAAATGTCCATGCTCGTGACATTTGCGACATCTGAAAGGAATATGTTCATAATCTACCATTTGTATCCATTCCTCATCAAAAAATTCTAGAATAACCTCATCTGGTAAAGCTCTAGAGAGATCCATCTCCACACATATTCTGGCAAAGGAAGTATACTTTCCCCTTCTAGTAGCCTCAGAAACTTTGACAAAATGCCCTAACTTATTTCTTATGGCTGATAGAGATTCCATTTGCCAGTAATCAAGAGGTAAAAAATAGAGCCTTACCCAGACTAGTATTGAAGTAAAAATTTCGCGTTCTAGAACAAAGTTCATAATCCAAGGTCGCATATAGAGGCCTGCTGCAGCATAAAAGTATGGCCCTCCTTCAAATACTCTGTCCTTATCTTCAATATTTGCAAATACTACAGTGAAAAATCCCTTAGACCCGAAATGTAGGTCAATGTTGCCTTTTGGTTTCCAGTGGTATTTAATCCACGTTTGTAATTCTTTTTCAGTGGGCCACAATCCCATGAATTTACAAATGATTGCATATGTTTGCATATGATCCCTGTGCGCCTGCAGTGTTGGATCATTTAAAATGACTCTTGGAGTTACCGCCACCTTGGGTTTGCATGGTCCCATGTGTTCTTTGTCTTTAGTGCTTTGTTCCTTTATTTCTTCCTCATTTTCCTATGCAACATTGTGCTCCCTTGACTTAGTTCCCTCCTGCTCTTCTTCATTGCTTCTGTCCTTTCCTTCTGAAGGCTCTTTGTCATTTTCCATTGGTTTTTTTCCCCTGCTAGCCACAACCTGCTTGTAGGAGGGAGTGGAGCTCCCTCCTGTGCGTCCTTTCATGGAGGACTGCCTCTGTGACAGTTCGAAACCCTGGTTTTTTTCCTACTTCGTTCCCTCGTCCCGTGAAAATCTTCCCTCTCCCTTGTACAAAATTTTCATTTTGCAGAGCTTAAAACAAAAAAATTCATTAAAAAACTATAAACGTAATAATCATAAGCCAATATGTTATAATTATCCTACATATGGTAAAGAGTTGTATGCTTTATTTCAAAGCGTTAAGAAATGGAAGCATTGATTAATGGGAAAGGAAATGATAATACAGATAGATCATCAACCATTACAGTATTTTTAGTTACATATGAAACTACAACAATCAAGAAATTTCAGGTGGATGGGACTTCTATAGCATTTTCATTTTTTCATCAAGTACAAAAAGGGTATAAGAAACAAGGTGGTTGAGATGTTATTTAGACCTTTGATTAATTCATCCATTGTCCTATATAATGATTCTTCAGCTCTTGGTAGTTATGTTGAGCAATATACTAGGGATGCAAACTTCAAAGATATGTTCAAGAGGTCAACTCATGGTTCACAAGTGGAGGATTAGAATTTGCAAGGTAAGTTACTCTATCATGTTAATAAACTATGTATTCTAGAAGATGAAAGAATGTGTGTGATTAGAGAAGCCCATAGTTCTCATATTTCAGGGCATTTTAGTGTAGGAAATACTACAACACATTTGCAGATATTTTTTTATTAGCGTCAAATGAGAGAAATAGTACCTAAATATGTAAAAGGGTTTGTATTGTGTGCCACTAGTACAACCACTTATAGAAAATTGGGTTTGTATACGCCACTTCCAATTCCTTTTCCTCAGTGGGAAAGAATCTCTATGGATTTCATAGGAGGTTTTCCTATGTCCAAGAGAGGTTATGATTACTTATATGTAGTTGCATATAGATTCAGTAAGTTGTGTATTTTTATGTCTTGCAAGAAGAAAGCGACACCTAAACAAGCAACATAACTATTCTTTCAACATGTTTGGGTTCACTTTCGATTGCCCACTTCTATTATATCAAGTCGAGATCCCTACTTTCTAGGAGAATACTTGTCAATTTTGTGGAGAATGATGGAAACCAAGTCAAAGAGAAGCAATGTTTTTCATCCATAAACTGACAAACAGACAGAGGTGGTCAACAGGATTGTGGTGCATTTTCTCTAAAGATATTGCAAAATGCATCCTAAGCTTTGGGATGAGCAACTACATTATGTACAACATGTCTATAATCAGGCATTGCATTCGTGTACACAGAGTTCTAAATTTGAAATTTTTTGTGGGTTCTTGAAAAATAATCCATTGGATTTGGCTTTTGGGAAACATGTTGATTCTAATGAGAAGAGAGATGAAGATAAGGCCCAAAATTCTTAAAAATGATTCAAATGGTGCATCAAGTAGTGCAAAAACAATTGGAGAAGAGTCAAGCCTAGTACAAGGAGTGGCATGATAAGCATAGGATGGATCATCATTTCCAAGTAAGTGATCAAGTATTTCTTCATATCAGCAAAGATAGATTAATAGGGGAAGGCAAGAAGCTCAAGCTAATCTAGTATGGCCAATTTACTATTTTGAAGAAGATTGTAACTAATGTTTTCTGGTTATATCTACCACCATATATGTAGATTTATATTGTTGTAAGTGTGGAAAATTTGAAACTTTATGAGTTTTCAATGATCATAGATCAGGATGACAGAATTCAAGTTCCTTGCATTGATGATTTTTCTTTCCAGTTATGTCTACCACCATATATGTAGATTAATTTAGTTGTAAATGTGGAGAATTCGAAACTATATGAGTTTTCGATGATCATAGATTATAATGAGAGTATTCAAGTTCCTTCCATTTATGATTTTACTCCTGAGTATCTAGATAAATTATAGAAAGATGGATTTCTAGGTAGGAAGATATAAACTATAGAAAGATGTCATTCTAGGTAGGAAGACGAGAACTTCACATCGAGGAGATGTGGAATATATTTGAGTGGCTCTTAGGGGAATGAATCCGATCAAGACATGGTGGATTGAGATGGGGAAAGTGAGGGAGCTATACACTCACCTATTTGCTAAGTAATTTACCTTCTAGTGGTCCACAAGATTCTCAATGGGAAGGATTGATCCAGGAGGATCTAGAAAGGACTAAAATTTAAAATCCCGAACATTCTATGGAAATAATGAAATGTCAAATATCTCAATGAGACGAATCCAACACAACTTGTATCATGTCGAAAAAAGTCTGTATGACAAATTTATCACATTCCAAAATTTTGGGACAATAGTGAAAAATGGATATAGTTACACATGGCATCCCCTCAGAGTGCCACATGGCAGGATGTATGAATCACACTTGGTAGATGTAGGATGTTGTGGAATTAATTGAAGTGTAACACGTGGCATGATGTGGTAGCACTTGGTCTCAACATGTTGTAGGTGCAGGGTGACTTGGTGGCTAGGTAGACCAATCTGGTGGTGACATGTGGCCCAATCAGAGGAAGCCACATAGCACCCATAAACACTAAAAATTGGGTTGGTTCAATGGATTGGAACTGGCGGGATTCAAACTCATAACCACTGGAACACAAGGATAAACTACACATTATATATATAAACATTGTTATAACCATATGCAGAAAATGGGGGGAAGGCCACAGGATCGACCATAAAACCTCCCTGTGATTAGAACCTCCATCAATAAGCATAATATGTGGCCACATATTTGATGGTTGGTGGTTATGTCTAATTTTCCCAAGTTTAAATATATTATATGTTTAATTTGTTGGTTATAGTGACAACCTCTCTTTGATTATAATATGTCAAGCACGTGGGTCAAGGTATTGGAGTGCACATAGGTTATGGATTAATATATGGTATATTCTATGGTTATTCCATAACGGTTTACCATATATATCATATGGTTGTAACTAAAACTTTTATAACACTATTCTTATATTATGCCAAGGAATGAGGGTCACAACCTTCACGAGTTTGATCTTGGGGCTATAAACCCTCAAGACTATATATACAAAATGTTATTACCATTTTACCATAAGTATGGCTTTTATAGTAGGGTCAAACTCTTTCTATTTGGAGGCTTGGAATGTACTCTGTATTTCATATTAGTTATCATTTTTGAAGTGTAGAAAAAGGAGAGATAGGTTTGTAAGCATTATGGTGTTAAGAAAAGGTCAAGATCCTTTTAATTTGTAACATGATTATCACTAATTTTGTGATAAATTGTAGAGTTTTTTTCCCTTTTGGAGAATTTTGAAAGGATAGTTTTTGCGAGGGGTTTTTAGAGCCGTTTGTTAAAGCTGCAAAATAGAAAGTCAACTTTAGAGATTGGGGAACTAATGCAATTTGAGTTATTTTCATCATAATTGAAGGGACGACTCCATTGGAAGTGGACCTAGAGATATAAACTACATTAGGTGAACTCCATTATATATCTCGTTGTGATATTTTATTTTATCTATAGTCATTTCATTTCTATCATAGTATTTTTAATAGATTTTGTCTAGCTTTGTATTTTGCATTATGTATTAAACCTAATAAATCCTAGGCTTGTAATAAAAGATCTTGATCATGAAGAAATATCAACTACAAGACATGTCACTACTCGAGAATGAAATCTGAAGTATGACCAAAATATATTCTCGGTTGTTTATGCCCATTGCGAAGAAGTGATCCATCTAAGGTGAATCTTTGTTCTTGCAGGAGACCTGTTTTTGGAACATTTGTTTGAATGATGAGTGTGCTTAACACAATGCTCACATGGGTGAAGATCAAAACACTGAGCTTTCACATGGCCAACTCGATTACAATGTTGACATTTACAAATTTATGGTTATGGAAGTGGAGTAGGTGAAATTGAGTTGCCTTGAAGAAACCCAACACATTCAAATTGAATGGGCTTGGAATAGTCTAGAATATGAAAGTACACATCCCTATCATATCTAAGGTCAGTTATGTTCCTATTATTGAAAACTTCTTCCCAAAGTCTGATGATTGGCTTGGGAAGTGCAGCCTAAACTTCTGCATCTTTCTACAAAATTTCTCTTGGAATGGGCACCTGATGTGAATCAACCTCGAAGTCACTAATTTGATCAATCTGTAACTATTCATGGGAGTCAATTTTAGACTTAAAAAGGGAGCTTTTCTAAAAAAAACTAGTTTAGAATGATAACTCTTTTGTTGTAGCTCATTGAGATTCAAGCTACAAAAACTGGATCTTGTCTTCTGAATCTTATATACAGATATTAATATCAGCAAGAGAGAATTTTTTTATTTTCACTGTGTCATAAACAATAGAAAGCATCATATTTTTTAGGAACTGTAATACTTCACCAATTCAAGGAATTTTTCAAACAATTCAAGCTAAAAATAAAATTGTTTCCATTTCTACTAAAATTGCACTAATAATCAAATAATCAATAAAGATTGAATGAGTAACAAAGTCAAAGAGAAATTACTATGTAATAGTTGTAGAATGAATTTTGGGTGATTCTCTTATCTCATTCTCCTCAACAGACCCATTGAGCTAAGCTTCAATCTTTTTCGCAATTTTATTGCTATTCAACAAAATAAATGATTGGAAAAGTAAAGGGTGTCTTATGTAGGTTCTTAATAATCTCTGTGAAAGCAACACTTCCATCTTACACATGCAAAAATGTGTGCATTCAGTTGCAAACTCAAATCAACCTCAACTCTTGACTGGGTTTGCTACATGCATTCAAAATTTTCTTCCACAAGGATGATACCATGTTAAACATATGCATGAATTGATAGGTAGAGAATTCATCTCGAATTTAGCTTAGAAGATATTTAGAAGTATAGGTATAATAGAAGAACTAACATACAGAGAAAGGAGACAAAACTAGTGGTTCAAATTATTAAAAAGGGTAGGTATACGCATGCTCAAATACCATATTAGACTCACATTAAACTGATAGGAAGAATTTATGACAACTTCTGAGATACTTTATTATTCATAAGAATGTACATATAAATATAATTTCCTAACCCTTAGTTTCATATTCCAAGAGGTCTCTTGGACTTCTATGATTGTTGGAATTCTTACACGCCAACCCTTATATATTAGGTGTGCAACATATTATATATAAAATTTGTATATAAAAATTATATATTATATAAGATAAGTATCAATTCATTTCAAAGTTTACCATACTTGTTCTCAATTTCTAAGTTTATGGTTTATAGTATATTTTCATTTTTTATTTCTAAATTGTAATAAAATAGAGGCATTTTTTGTCTTGATAAAGGATTTTTGAATGAGAATAGTAACTATGTTTTATTATAAATGGTTACCATCATTAATCTAGATTTATGAAGGAATGAAATGAAATATAGATTCAAACCAAAACACGGAGATATAGAAAAACAAAACTTCAATTAATGAATAGCAACTACTGAAAACTATTTACATACATAAGACAAATAAACTATGTTTGGTGATGGTAGCTTATCTTTGAGAATAGATGTGACAACTACATGTCTTCTAAATTGTGTTACAATGAGGCTTGGAGGCCTTTTTATTACTGAGAAACAATAGGAAACCATAAACATCCAAAAAACTAACCCTAGGATATGAAGCACAAAACATTTGTGGGCCCCGTTGGGATTAGTTGGAACGCCAACTTCCCAGGGTCATCATTTGGGCATATGATCTCTTTTTTGTGTGCACACTACCACACTAGAAATATTTATCTGAGGAAAAACAAATTCCTAGAAAGCCCCTACCCTATGGAATTTGGGCTTTGTGTGTTTTCCAAAAAAACATCGTTTAGGGCCTGAAATAAGTTCAGGACCTGAAAAACTACCAAAATATAAAATTGTGCTAGAATTAAGGAAACTGGAAGGAAACAATGTTGTGGGTCCAAGTGGAATAGGCGGGTGTACTCCAATATCCATCTGGATCAATCCTTCCCCCTTAGGAAGAAATCATCCCCATTGTGACGAGTGCCTCCATGAGATGGGGAAACTTCTGTTGAACTTGGTCCCTAGTGAGTCACTTGCCTCGATGCAGAAGCTAGCCAAATTTGACATATTAATACTATTGGATCCTCTATTGGAAAGTGTTATTGATATATGTTTCCATGATTATATCAGTTTTGGCATGTTTCATTCAGTCTATGTTGAGTTATGTTGGTGTCAACAGTTCAACAATGTCTGATGTTTCTAGCAATGGTGAAAGTATGGACGAAGGGAGTCCACATTGAATATTGGGTGCAAGCAAAGGAACGGGGGTATACATAGCTTGAAAGTAATGTCTCACATAGCCTTTGTGATGGTGTAAGGCCCATATCAGACTGGTAGAATCTTTTGATGGGCTCCAGCAAAGCGTTCTTCCTGCAAAATGCAATGAAAATTTCTCACACACCTGAAACTTATGTGGCACCTGATGTTGATCATGTCATTATTTGTACTTGGTATTGGCTTTATCCAAGATGTCATGAACCTACTAGTAGATGTGGTGAATGTGTTTAGTCAACCTGGTGGCTTTATCAGCTTCAGATTGACCATGTTCATATTATTCTTGTGTAATTGCAAGAGGCAATGCAACATCAAAGGGATATAATGGTTGAAATCCTAGGTCGAATTGAAAGGGGTTGTGGCCAGTCCAGATATGGAGAGCTCCGTTATGACTGTTTTTCACATAGGAAAGACAATCATCTCATGTTCATAGATTCTTATAGTTTTACATGTGTAGTGTGTGCACTATCATCTTATTGATGACCTCTGAATGGCCATCAGTATGGCGGTGGAATGCAGTTGACTTGGTGATCTTGGTGTCCAACAATGACCAAAAGCTCAATCAAAATTCTCTTTGGAAGATACTATCTCGATATTATATAATGGTTTGTAGGATCCCAAAATGTACCGACACTCATTCAAATAAGAGTTTAGTAGTGTATCTTGCTATGATACTCTTCTTGCAGGCAGCCAATATGGTCATCTTAGAAAATCTGTCGACAACCACAAATACACATTCATTACCATGCTTGGTATAAGGAAGGCTAGAAATATAGTTCATGGGGATGGAATCATTCCCAATGTCAGATAGGAGTAGGCATATGAGTATATATACCTTTCTTCTTAATGGTTGGCTTGGAGATGGCATAAGAAGTGTAGGATCTGATATATTTTACAACATCCTATCAGATATTTGGCCAATAAAAGTACCTCTGCATTACCGCCACTATCTTCTCTATGATGAAATGTCTTATGACCTAACTTTAGTGCACCTCTCAAATCATATTGCCTCACTCTCTTAAAGGAACACGAATGTGTCCCATGTGGCATAACAGTGCATCCTAGAGGTGGAAGTTTGGAACTTGCTTGCCATCCATCAACATTTGGTATGTGGTGGCGCATTTTGGATCATTTTTGTAAATTTATGGCCATATAGAAGTCTTGTGCCCACAAGAGTTGAGAATAATGGTCAACGCCACAACCTATGGCCAAATGTGGAAATCTGCAACATCATTGGTGCTGCCCTTTTTGTACTTCATGCTCAGATGAGATTGTTGTAGGTATGTGGACCATTTCTGATGGAGGTCGTTTTGCAACTTCCCTTATGTCTATATAAACTGAATAGGTTCGTGTGTTGGAAAAAATACTTGGGGGGTGTGAATCAGTATTTACATATCAATAACTTTTTCATTTCCATAATCAGACTTATATACGTTACTTCAGTGAAGGGAACTCCTATGTGCAGGCAACTATTCTTAAGGAAACTAGCGTATATCTAGTGAAATTATGATTCAGTTAATTCATCATATCTTGATCTTTAATCAGTGCATCAGTACTTTATTAAACATTAAACAGTAACCATGTGCAGTAATAATAGAATAAACCATCACACATAAGAAACACACATCAACACCAAGATTTAAGGTGGAAACCCAATGTGGGTGAAAACCACCTACTGCTGTCGTCTATGTCATCTTTTAATAATAAGAAAATCTATTTACAATCTTGTATTGGTGCAGACTCATACCAGTACACAGGCACCCACCTGCAGAAGGCTAGAGCCTTCTCTCATTTTCCAACTTCTACTGGAAAAGGAGCTGCAACCCCCTAGCTCTTGTACAAACCAATTTGTTTACTAGTATGTAGGCGCCGACCTACAGAAGGCTATGACCTTCTTTCTTCCTCTAGGGACCATGTTTCATGAATTTTTAGACTAGATACTCCTGGATCACAACACCACAATCTCAAGGCCACGTTTCATCCAATTTTCATATTGGACCCTGTTGTGCCCTACAACAACCCCCCATTTCATATCATCTGTATTTCTTTACAATCAACATATGAAATGGGTCCCTTTTAAAAAAATTAATTGGCATTAATGAATTTGTTCGAAAAAGGTATGATAATCAAATGTGTTTGTGAATTGAAGCCTTTTTCGAATAACAATGTTCCCAAAATAAAACAATCTTTTGTTATTGCGATAAAGCGATCGCAAGATCGCATATCGCAATAACAAGAGAGACGCATTTAAATGGCACTTTGGTCTTTGCCGATGCGATATCGCTATCGGCGATCGGCGGTATTCAATGCATACACAAAAAGAGCACATATCTTACACCCCGATGCGACGCTATATCGGCTATCGGCTATCGGCACTGCCTCTTGTGGGAAAACACTTTAAGTTATAAACCCCGACCCGATGCGATATCGCTATCGGCCGTCAGCGGAATCCCATGCACTCTCATAAGGCGCTCAGGTTTTTCCCTGATGCGATGCGATATCGCTATCGAAGGTCAGCAAATCACTTAATATGCATCTGGTAATGTGTTCACGCGCTAGTCCGATGCGATGTCGCAATCGGCATTCGCCAGGACTTCTTTCAAACGATAGTGTAACTCTTTCCCCCGATGCGATGCGATATTGTTCATCGGTAATCGGCATTCTCAAAAAGTGATTGCTTTGAGCCTTAAAATTATATTTAAATCCGGTTGATAAAGCGCAGATTTCAAAATGCCGTTAAATGCAGGGATAAGGTAATGCATGCGTATTTAATAACTTTGCCCCTTCGATTAACGAATACTTGCGTCTAAAACATTATCATATCTGTTGCACGCGTTAGGGGGTCATTCAGCTGAATAACAGTGTAAAGGTCATTTAATGGGTAGCAGGCCTTAAAAACACCATTAATGCATATGCGATCTCTTACCAGTGATTGGATCCGCAGCCACTTTTTGAAAATTAATATCGCCATGCTTCAAGTGATATATATCTTTCCCATTATGCTTTGTCTTCATTATTTCTCGTGTTACGATTTCTCTTGCATTTGTGTAGAGTTCGTTTGTTGAGAAAAGCCTGAACATGATGGGGAAGAAACACAAGAGGACTGCTGGTTCCACTGCAACACCTGTTGCAGGTCAAGCTGCTACAATTTCGAAGAAAGGCCTAATCTCGGACACTACGTGCATTGGTCTTGCTAGGACCACATGGCAGGGCACATATAATCTGTTAGAGGCCGAGCAACCACAAAAGGCAGTGACAAAGGCTAGTGTGGATGTACTAAGGAAGTCTGATGCAACTCTCAAAGACTTGGCCGACTCCTTTTTACACAGAATAGCGGCCAGAGAGCAGGTCCTCCCTTACACAGATGTGGTGCGCTGGGAAATTGAAGAAATCCCCATCACTGATAGAACTTTTCATACAAGGGATGGAAGGATTTTCGGGTCGTTCAAGCCTGATGACCTGAGGCGAATGTATCATTTGCCTGAACCGGAGCTAGTCTATAACAGAGCCTTCGTGGAGAAATTTGCAAAAGAAAATGAATCACCACCCGAACCCCTCCGAGATTGGAGGCAGAACCCAGCCAAACACAAGCATGAAAGTTCGGGTAAGTACTCCAACGTTTCTTTGGCTTCTCCCTATTGCTATGCGGGGATTATGATGTGTAGATTGTGGGGATTACATGACTCCGTTAATATCAATATTGACATGGTTCCCCTAATGGAAGCGGCTGTCAATAGTATAATTATGGATTGGGCCACTATTCTTTCTGATAAGTTGGTCGTAGCTATTCGTGAATTTAGAGCCAAAACTATAGTCACCGAAAGGAAAATCCCGCCATTTTATTATACTGCTTACATTATGGATACCCTGTGTTTTAATTCTGAGTTTCCTGTCCTCGGTTGGAGATGGACCACCCAAGATCCAACACCCATTCATTTATACCATCAGAAATTGTGGAAGTCCTCTTACAAGGACCATTTGTACCAAGTTTGTAATGGTTTCATGGTGCCCATTTACTATTCTATTTATGACAAACCCATTCCCAGAATTTCCTATGAAGCTTCTTTTGACTTACCAGCCGTAGAAAGTTGGTTCGGGGAAGAGCATTTCACCTATATCAGAGTTTTTTGGGAGTAAGGCTAGGCTGCATGTCCTCCCTTTATATATCCCAGACAAACTGTTAGCCCGGGAAATCTGCTACCAGATTATGGCCGAGAGTGTCACACAAACTCTCAAAGAGGAGAAGAAGAGAGGTTGGCCCTCTTTTCCTTTAAGAATTGGGGTTTTTACTCTGCTTAATTACAAGCATGCAGAAAAAGAAGCGACAAAACTCCAAACTTTATCCCTGGCCACTATCCCAAACAGACTCTATGATCCAAAGCAAACTTCCTACACTGCCCTAGAACAAGCAAAATTAACAAAAGTTGATCATCAAGAGGATATGTTTGATGACCTGTTCGCAGGTGCCGATACAATAAGTCAAACCAAACAGCTTGCCAGAATGAAATACAACGATGAGGCGTTGACTGAGTTTAATAAACTTAGGGAGCAGAGGTTGCAAACTCTGCCTCTATATTTATTATCCACAACCCCAGCGTCTTCCTCAAGCGAGCCTGATCGGCAACAGATACATCCACCTCCTGTTACAACTAAAGAACAGGATAAACAACAGGAGGAAAGGCAGAAGAAGCTGCAGGCTAAGAAGCAAAGAAAAGAGCAAGCAGAGAGGCAGAAAAAGGAGCAGATAGAAAGGCAGCAAAAGGCACAGAAGGATCAAGAGCAGAGGAAGAAGAAGGAAGAAGAGAAACTAAAGAAAGAACTGACAGATAGGCAGAAAAAGGAATTAGAGGAGCAGCAGCGGAAAGCGCAAGAGGAGCAGCAGCGGAAAGCGCAAGAGGAGCAGCAACGGAAATCACTTGAAGAACAGCAGAAGTTAGAACAAGAAAAAGAACGGAGCAAAGCCCCTACAGAGCAACATAAGCAAACCTCCACCGATCCTGAATTGATTAAAAAATGGAACCAATTCGATTCCATTATCAGTGGTAAGGAAGGCTCCAAAGACACAGACACCTCTAAAACAATCGATGCGCCCGATACCACTTCTTCTCAGGTTCTAGGAGGAACCAGCGACCCACCCATTTCACAGGATGTCGAGGTAATCAATAAGGACCCTTCCGATCAAATTGTTATCCAGGTGGAAGAAATTCCTCCCCTGGATATTTTCTACAGCCCAAAGCATAGAGCTGTTATTAAGCGCTCTAAGAAAAGACGAAGGCTTGATCAACCTTCTATCTTTCCTGAGCAAACAGTCACGGGAAATATGGTCTGGAAGGAGGATTTGGATCCCTCCGATGATCTAACAAAGCTGTCTCAATTCGCGGGAGCTTATTCTGCAGCAACTATCGACAAAGCATCGGAGGTAAGTCTTCTGTTGAAGACTAAGGACCATGAAATATATGCATTACAGGCAGAGGTAATTGAAGCGAAAAACAAAGCAGCACAGGTGGAAGAGCAGTTGCTGGCTCAACAGTAGGAAAACAATTTGTTAACCCAGCAACTGCAAATTGAAAGACAAAGGATAGACCAAAGTGAAACTCAGAAGGCAAAAGAATTGTCGGAGGCATTATCACAGTTGAAAGCATCAAATGAGCTGATGATGAAATCGAAAGATGAGCGAATAGCTCAACTATCAGCACAGCTCGAAGGTATCAAGAGCACACAGAATGTGAAAGTTTTCAGAGCAGAGGCAACTCAAATAAATAGCGCATTACTGTCTCAGATCAGACTTCTATGTCAACAACTTGCTAAGGCTGAGCCATTATGCGAAATATCTACAACAGTGTGTGAGCAAATAGAGAAGGCCAGAAATGAGCTAGATCAGGCCGAAGAAGCCATATCCGATTATCTTGAGTGGCAAGACACTGAAGAAGGGAAAGCGGCGAATTTGTCCCGAATCCATGAAGCGTACAAGGACATACTCTTCACGGAATGGAACACTCAGGTAATGAAAGCAGAAAGAGCGACTTCCAGGTGTAAAATAATTGCCAGCAATATGATCGACCTAGTCAATGATACACTTTATTTGGCAAACATGATCTCCAAGTGCACACCTGGAAGCATAACAACAGCAGATATGCTTGAACAAACAAGTTATCATGGCTTGGAGGAACAGAGGAAGTTAATTACCGGAGTAAATACTTTAACCTCTGTTGCATATTGGCTCTTTCTAGTCAAGCCACATACTCAAAGGTCTGCTCTCAAGTGTTTAACAGATGCCCTCGGATGCCTGATCCCCGACATTCAGGATGCTACATATGATGCCCAGCTAACTTCGCGTCTCAACACTCCACCGGAAGTAGAGCCAATGCTGGCGATATGTCAGCTAAGGAGTAAAGGCAAAGAACCCACCGAATGAAGCATTGCCGCCAACTGCCAGATCGCCAAGAAAGATGGAAAAAACATTTATTGATGCCAATTTAATAGCTTTTCAGTTGTTTAGATATTTAGATTAGTATAGTATTTATAGACCCTTTCATTGTTTTGGAAAAGGTCGTAAAATTTTGTAATAGACTTAAAGGCTGAAGTTTGCACTATTGTGCTTCAGTCTATATTCTTTTGTGAAACTCGACCAACGGTTCTAAATTTTGATTAGAAGGCTGTTTTACACAATTGCGCACGACTGTCTGTTGTTTGGAATGCTTTCTGATTTGAAGGAAGGACTGCGACATAGTGATTAATATACTGGATTGATCGAGCAGCTTACATGGTACTATTATCTGTATCTGTGTTCTTTCTTATTATATGAATTGCTGTGTTATTATCTTTGCTATTGTTGAATGCATGTATGCGATATAACAGTGAATCTTAATTTCGTTTCACTATTGAATGTTTTGGTGATTTGTTATCTCTTTCACCCATGCATGTATCAATGATATAAATGATTAAGTGTAGTAATGCGCTATAATCGCTCTGCATAACTAATTATGCAGAGCAATTTTAAATGGTTTAAACATCTATGCTTAAGTGTTAGAGTCATCTATATGCCTGCCTTAAAGCACAGATCATCAAACGCTACGCTTTACCAAGTGATAAGTCCCGGGATTAGATTATAGTTATTACATTTCGCTTATAGTTTAGCTGTTCGCTTATTACCATCCTATGTCATAAGTCACTCATCCATCTCGTTTACTTATAATTCTTGGGAAACAGGTCCCATTATCCCCAGTCGGAACCACTATTCCAAACGGAAAAGGAGCTGCACTAAGGTCCGGACCGGGTGGTTTCCCCAATGTTGTTGCAACGATTTTCGGGGCATCAACATTTTTGGCGCTAGAAGGAGGGCTTTGACTGTGAATGGCAAGCAGACCCAAATCGGCAAGTCATTCTAAGAGTAATTCTCCCTCCAAATCTCCTCGTTCTTCTCAATTACATGCTGGTTCGCCAGCCCATAACCAAGAAGAAGAGGAATCTACCACCACTGCTCAATCCCATCATATCCCAGAACAGCTAAGTCTTGAATCTCCTGAAGTCCAGTCTCTAATCCATAAACTTCAGAGCTTCTCGATCTCACCACAGAAATCTGAGATATCAGAAAGCAGTGCGACTTCGCAGTTCAACCTCACTCATCCTCTTACCAGACTTCAGAGCGAAAAACTTGGTATTGATCCCACTGAGTTTCCTTTACCCAAAAGGAAAAAGCCAAAGAAAAATACTGAAGGATCTGATAGTGGGGATTTTTCTTCCACATCCTCCATTTCATCTCCTCATCTGCAAAGTCAACCACCCACTCCTCCATTACATATTGTTGTTCATCAGGGAACAGGAGCCTCAATATCCCAACCTAGTCACTCTTCATCTTTGATACCTCCCCAAATATCTGGAATTCCAACAGTAGGGTCAACCACTGTCGCTAGCATAATGGCAGATCCATGGACTAGGCCGGGTGCAGTCAACATGCCTGGACCATTGCATGATCTACCAGATGCTCCCGAAAAATGGCTGCCTAAATTTAATCCAGATAACGGAACCCAAGCTGAAGAACATATTAACAATTTTATGTTAGCAGTTAACTTAAAAGGAGTGACAGAGCAAGATGTTGTTGTAAGACTTTTCCCCTACACTTTACAAGGATCAGCAGGATCCTGGTATTTTTCCTTACCTTCTGGTTCAATTACCAGTTGGAACACATGCCAAGAGCAGTTTCTTACCAAGTATGGAGATGATAGGTCCTTAGCTACTTTAATAAATGATCTCTCCAATTTGAGGATAGAGCATAGGGAACCAATAAAGGAGTTTAATTCCAGATTTAATAAACTCCTGAATAAAATCCCTACCGATTCTAAACCAAGTGAACAAATCCGAAGCGAATGGTATATTACCGCCTTACCGGCCTACATAGCTATTTTTGTAGACAGGGCTGGGAAACCTACCTTAGCTGAAAACATGAAAGAAGCACTTGCTGTTGAAAAGCGCATTAATGCTCTTGAGAAGAAAGCTGCTCTAGAAGATCGAAAAGCCAAAAAAGTCTCGTTTAAAGAAGATTCCAAGAAGAAAACCCCAAAGGACCCCTATGACATGGAAGGTTTACAAAAGGTCCTTAAAACATTGTCTAACGAAATGGTTGATATCAAGAAGCAGGTGGCCGAAACCTCAAATAAAAGACCATTTAGAACTTACAAGAAAACTGAATCAAAGCCACCCAACGTCATATCTAACGCAGATTCAGACCAAGAAGAAGAGGAAGAGGAAACGACTTCACAAACCGATGATGAAGAAGATGTAGCTGAATGCCATGGAATGTGGGATTTTATACTCCCAAACTCTGATACTGAGAATGAAGAAGAAGCCTTTCCGGTTACTACAAGAAGTAAAAGTACTTCTGAACTTCCCCAGGCAACCTCGAGGAAGAGGAGCGCAGGTGCTGCTACAGCAAAGGAAAAAATTCCCCCTAAGAAGTCGCCTGTAGTAGCCCCCCAAAACCAGCCTTCAACTTCTAATACTCCTTCAACATCCAAGACATTAGTGATATCTGACTCAATGGAGTATAATATTGTTGATGATATGAAGAAAACTAAGGCAAATATAACTATGTTTGAGCTTAGTAAATTAAAACATCAACAAAAATTACTTCTCAAAGAATTAAATGTTGTTCCCTCTACTCCCCTTCCCAGTACAAGAGCTGCCAACGATCAAGGCCAGCCTCCTGCAGGTATGGTTGAAGCTACCGATTCAGTTCTAATTGGAGATAAATCAAATTCTCACACTCCACCCTTCCTGCTGACGTATGAGATTTATAATAGAAACCTACACAACTATTTAATTGATTCAGGGGCTTCATCTAATATAATGCCAGCTTCAGTTTGTTCTAAGCTGAACATTGAGCCACAGAAGTCAGCCATTCATATTGTGCAGTTGGATAGGACTAAAGTGCAGGTAGTGGGTGAAATCAATTCTGTAACCATCAGGTTGTCTGCCGACCCCAGGGTTGTCCAGAGAATTGATATTTTAATTGCCGACATACCTGAATTTTATGGTTTAATATTGAGCAGAGATTGGTCCGAAAAATTGCACGGGTATATTTCTACAGATTGGTCACATATGTGGCTTCCCTACAAGGGAAAGCCAAATCAAATAAGGATCAATCGTGAGAAGCATATGACCCACACAGTTACTGAATTCGAGCAAGAAAACCAACCTGTGGCATTCAACAACAACATTTTGGGGAACTATTCGGCAGAATCATTCTTTGGCAACTTTGTTGCCCAACCATCTCCTTTTTCAGTCAATCATTTTACATCTCAAATAGAAAATTTTTCACAAACTGATAGGTCCAGATGTTTTAATGATGCTGAGAAAAATGTAGATACTTTTGTTAATATTCCTTTATTTTGGTCTCTGTATTTTGATGGCTCTAAGTCCACTCAAGGTTCAGGAGCTGGATGTATATTGGTTAGTCCGCAAGGAGAAAAGACAATGTTGTCTTGTAGGTTAGAGTTTGAGTGCACTAATAATACAGCCGAATATGAAGCTTTAATCCAAGGATTATACAAAGCAATCGGCCTGGAGGTGCGATATCTAAAGGTATTCGGCGATTCGGAAATCATTGTCAAACAGGTTAGAAATGCAATTCATTGCCTTTCGACTCACCTTAAACATTACCAATCGCTCGTTCAAGAGCTTACCTCACACTTTTTGGCATTCAACATTTCTTCTATACCTCGATCTCAAAATTCAGCCGCAGATTTACTAGCCAATGTAGCTTCAAAGCTTCTACCTTCTGAAGACTACAGCCTTGATAGATTTTCTGTAGAATTACTTTTCAGACCTTCAATTCCTGACAATGTCACTAATTGGAGAGTATTTAATCATGATGATGATATTTTGCAATTTTTAACTTCTGAGAATTCTTATGATAAGCAAGTTATTGAGGAAGATGATCATGATTCCCAGATGAAAGAAGTGCCCAAAGAAAATTCGATCCCTAAACCAGTGGTAAAATTAGAAGATCTTTATGATATCAAAGACAGGTTTAAACCTATAATTAATACAAAGCTTCAGAGTTCTACCCTTAGGTTTGAATTGATAAATCTAGGAACCAACGAGTCTCCTCAAAACATCAATTTAGGAACAGGACTATCTCAGAAAGAAAAGGAAGCATTTATTAAATTGTTAAGAAAAAACAAACAGGTTTTTGCTTGGAAATATGATGACTTAAAGACATATGATACATCTATTATCCAGCATACCATTCCTATGCTTCCTGATCAAAAACCAATTCAGCAAAAACTAAGAAAAATACACCCAAGTTTGGAGAGCCAGATTAAGTCGGAGCTTAATAAGCTCTTGAAAGCCAAAATTATTTTTCCGGTCCGACATTCAAACTGGGTCTCTAATATGGTGCCAGTCAGAAAGAAAAATGGCGACATTCGAATCTGTATTGATTTCAGGAATTTGAACAAAGCGAGCTTAAAAGACAACTTCCCATTGCCTACTATGGAGCAAATTCTCCAATCAGTGGCAGGTTCTGAATTTATGTCTTTTTTAGACGGTTTTTCAGGGTACAATCAAGTTCTGGTACATCCTGATAACCAGCTTAAAACTACATTCAGAACAAAATGAGGAACCTATGCATATCAGAAAATGCCTTTTGGTCTTATAAATGCCGGAGCGACATTTCAGAGAGCTATGGACATGGCCTTCAGAGGGTTAATTAATCGATCAGTAGTCGTCTATCTAGACGATATTACTGTGTATTCTAAGAAGAGAGATAATCATTTGCACGACTTAAATCAGATCTTTCAGTGATGCAAAAGATATGGTATTTCTCTAAACCCAAAGAAGTCCTTCTTTGCTCTTGACCAAGGAAAACTCTTAGGCTTTATAGTATCCAAAGATGGTATTTATATTGATCCTGATCGGATTAATGAAATTTCTGAAATCCCTTTCCCACATAACAAAAAATCAATGCAGTCATTTTTGGGTCAGATTAATTTTGTCAAACGATTTGTTCCAGATTTTTCGCAGATTGTATTACCACTTCAGACAATGATCAAGAAGAATTCAGTCTTCAAATGGGGATCAGAAGAAAAGCAAGCTTTTGATGTTATCAAACAATCAATAATCAATGCCCCAGCCTTGAATACTCCAAATTTTTCTAATCATTTTACACTATATGCTATTGCATCCAACACTTCATATGCCGCAGTACTCACACAACTGAATGATAACAACTTAGAAGCACCCATATCATTTTTCAGTTCAAATCTTCAAGGTGCTGAATTGAATTATTCTGATGTGGAGAAACAAGCCTTTGCTGTGTTCAAAGCAGTCAAACATTATAGACCCTTCCTTTTGAAAACCCACACAAAAGTTATAGTTCCTTTCCCAGCGGTAAGACAACTATTAATTCAGAAAGAATTGGGTGAAAAAAGAGCCAATTGGGTTACAGCGCTTCAAGAGTATGACTTAGAAATAAAGCCAGCAAAGATTGTTAGGGGCCAAGGTTTTTGCAGGATATTGGCAGGAGCATCAAACATTCACGAATCAAACGATGAGGATCAGATTGAATCCATCAATCAGATAAGTGTCACTGATTCTGAATCTCAATATGCTGATTTGATATTTTATTTGAAGAACGGTTATGCTCCTCCAAATTTATCTTACAAAAATAAAAGGGCCATTAGGTTAAAAGCTAAGAATTTCACTCTCATTAATGATGTGTTGTTTAAACAAAATTATGATTCTATCCTGTTAAGATGTCTTGAGAAACCTGAAGCTCAAAAGGTTTTGCAGGAGCTACATGATGGACCAGCTGGGGGACATTTTGGAGCTGACACAATAGCTCACAAGATTATTCATGCTGGATATTACTGGCCTACTCTATTTAGAGATTGCCATGAGTACGTAAGAAAATGCCTTAATTGCCAAACATCTGGTGGAAGACAACGAAAATCAGCTTTCCCTCTGCAACCTGTCAACATTGAACAGCCATTCGAACAATGGGGATTAGATATCATCGGGGAAATTACTCCACCATCTTCCAAACAACATAGGTATATCCTTACTGCTACTGATTATTTTACTAAATGGGTAGAGGCTATTCCTTTGAAGGAGGCAAATGCAGAGGCAATTATTGAGTTCATTGACCAATTCATCATTACCAGGTTTGGTGTTCCAAACGCTCTTGTTTTTGATAATGCTTCCTATTTCTCAGGAAACGCTATGTATGATTTTGCTATTAAAAGGGGGTTTAAACTGAAATATTCTTCCAATTATTATCCCCAGGGAAACGGTTTAGCCGAATCTACTAATAAGAATCTCATCAAAATCATTAAGCGAACTGTTGAACAGAATCATAGAAACTGGCATAAATCTTTGGTCTTTGCATTATGGGCTGATAGAATAACACAAAAGGCTTCTATAGGGACCTCTCCTTTCAATCTGGTATATGGAAAAGAAGCCGTGTTGCCTACAAATCTTGTTCTTCCATCTTTAGCCCTAGTACAGTACATTGAAGAGACTCCTTCTTCTTCTATCCAACTTAGACATGACCAAATTCTCAAATTAGAAGAAGAGAGGGAAAAAGCCAGAATCACTCATGCCAAACATCAACAAATCATTAAAGCATCTTTTGACTCAGCATCATCCGATTCCAAACAACTTCAAGTTGGTGACTTAGTTCTCAAATGGGACAAGGCCCATGAGGATAAAGGTAAGCATACCAAATTTCAGAAAATGTGGCTTGGACCATTTCAGATCTGTGAAAAGATAGGCTATTCAACTTTTATATTGCAAGACTTATCAGGGTTGAGAGATTCTCTCCCCGTCAATGGCCTGATCCTGAAGAAATTCTTTAATTGAGAAGGTAACCCCTTCTCCTTTTGTAGATTTGCGTAGTTTGTAGGATTGGTAGGAAATAAAACTGTAGAGTATCTCCATTGACCTTTTGTTGTGTTTGAGGAAGCTGTCTCACAAAAATAATATAAATATTTGTTTTTAGATAATAGAACCCTCAATCAAAAGAAATAGTTTCTAGGAAACTAGATATCCTTGTGTTCTGAAACTATAATCTAAATTTTGAAGACTCCTCTCAAGAGGTAAAAGTTCTTAATCATTTTCTGTTTTCAAAACTAGTCTCCAAAGGTTATCTGTTAAAAGATAGAAGCTAACCCATTTTCAGTATCTTCAACTCTTCACCTGTCATCCATTTGCTCTTAAGGAGAAAATTGTTCACCCCATTCACTAAAGGTTATGATTACTCAGAGTGTAATTCTAAAATATAAAAGATTAAAGATAAGAGGTCTTATCATAAGCCTGCTTACCATGTTCATAGGGAAATAGGTTAACTGACATTACCAATACTGCCTACCAAAACAGGGTAATGGCTTGAAATTTCAAGACAAGGGGTCTCATCACGAGCCAGCTTGATCAGTTAAATTATTACCAGTGAATGGCATTGTCATAAGCTGGCCACCAAACCAGGACAGTGGCTTTTTTATCTTATTAATTACAAAGAAAAACAGATGAAAAATAAAATATGAAAACATTTTATGGATTCATTCTGTTAATCACACTCTTATGTGAATGGAAAAGTAGACAATACTATGGTTAAAAGGTATCCCTGTCGAGACTATAAATGTTTGCTGGCAACAGAGGCTCTACCTATGACAAAGGAGTTAATTATAAAAGCTGATTTGGGAAAGTTTTCTATTTTATCACTATGAACCAATAAAGACTTATTTTAGAAACTTATTTTGTATTTAGTTTCTTGAAACTAAATGGGACGAAGTTAACAAAATGGAGTTCACTTTAGTCAGAACACATGAATATCTAGTTATATTAGAAGTTTCTCCTTCTGATTGAGTTTCTATTTTTGAAAAGCTTGAGTGTTTGTATTAATTTCAGAGATAACTGGTTCTACCAACGAATCGCCAATTGTTGTGCCCTACAACAACCCCCCATTTCATATCATCTGTATTTCTTTACAATCAACATATGAAATGGGTCCCTTTTAAAAAAATTAATTGGCATTAATGAATTTGTTCGAAAAAGGTATGATAATCAAATGTGTTTGTGAATTGAAGCCTTTTTCGAATAACAATGTTCCCAAAATAAAACAATCTTTTGTTATTGCGATAAAGCGATCGCAAGATCGCATATCGCAATAACAAGAGAGATGCATTTAAATGGCACTTTGGTCTTTGCCGATGCGATATCGCTATCGGCGATCGGCGGTATTCAATGCATACACAAAAAGAGCACATATCTTACACCCCGATGCGACGCTATATCGACGATCGGCTATCGGCATTGCCTCTTGTGGGAAAACACTTTAAGTTATAAACCCCGACCCGATGCGATATCGCTATCGGCCGTCGGCGGAATCCCATGCACTCTCATAAGGCGCTCAGGTTTTTCCCCGATGCGATGCGATATCACTATCGGAGGTCAGCAAATCACTTAATATGCATCTGGTAATGTGTTCACGCGCTAGTCCGATGCGATGTCGCAATCGGCATTCGCCAAGACTTCTTTCAAACGATAGTGTAACTCTTTCCCCCGATGCGATGCGATATTGTTCATCGGTAATCGGCATTCTCAAAAAGTGATTGCTTTGAGCCTTAAAATTATATTTAAATCCGGTTGATAAAGCGCAGATTTCAAAATGCCGTTAAATGCAGGGATAAGGTAATGCATGCATATTTAATAACTTTGCCCCTTCGATTAACGAATACTTGCGTCTAAAACATTATCATATCTGTTGCACGCGTTAGGGGGTCATTCAGCTGAATAACAGTGTAAAGGTCATTTAATGGGTAGCAGGCCTTAAAAACACCATTAATGCATATGCGATCTCTTACCAGTGATTGGATCCGCAGCCACTTTTTGAAAATTAATATCGCCACGCTTCAAGTGATATATATCTTTCCCATTATGCTTTGTCTTCATTATTTCTCGTGTTACGATTTCTCTTGCATTTGTGTAGAGTTCGTTTGTTGAGAAAAGCCTGAACATGATGGGGAAGAAACACAAGAGGACTGCTGGTTCCACTGCAACACCTGTTGCAGGTCAAGCTGCTACAATTTCGAAGAAAGGCCTAATCTCGGACACTACGTGCACTGGTCTTGCTAGGACCACATGGCAGGGCACATATAATCTGTTAGAGGCCGAGCAACCACAAAAGGCAGTGACAAAGGCTAGTGTGGATGTACTAAGGAAGTCTGATGCAACTCTCAAAGACTTGGCCGACTCCTTTTTACACAGAATAGCGGCCAGAGAGCAGGTCCTCCCTTACACAGATGTGGTGCGCTGGGCAATTGAAGAAATCCCCATCACTGATAGAACTTTTCATACAAGGGATGGAAGGATTTTCGGGTCGTTCAAGCCTGATGACCTGAGGCGAATGTATCATTTGCCTGAACTGGAGCTAGTCTATAACAGAGCCTTCGTGGAGAAATTTGCAAAAGAAAATGAATCACCATCCGAACCCCTCCGAGATTGGAGGCAGAACCCAGCCAAACACAAGCATGAAAGTTCAGGTAAGTACTTCAACGTTTCTTTGGCTTCTCCCTATTGCTATGCGGGGATTATGATGTGTAGATTGTGGGGATTACATGACTCCGTTAATATCAATATTGACATGGTTCCCCTAATGGAAGCGGTTGTCAATAGTATAATTATGGATTGGGCCACTATTCTTTCTGATAAGTTGGTCGTAGCTATTCGTGAATTTAGAGCCAAAACTATAGTCACCGAAAGGAAAATCCCGCCATTTTATTATACTGCTTACATTATGGATACCCTGTGTTTTAATTCTGAGTTTCCTGTCCTCGGTTGGAGATGGACCACCCAAGATCCAACACCCATTCATTTATACCATCAGAAATTGTGGAAGTCCTCTTACAAGGACCATTTGTACCAAGTTTGTAATGGTTTCATGGTGCCCATTTACTATTCTATTTATGACAAACCCATTCCCAGAATTTCCTATGAAGCTTCTTTTGACTTACCAGCCGTAGCAAGTTGGTTCGGGGAAGAGCATTTCACCTATATTAGAGTTTTTGGGAGTAAGGCTAGGCCGCATGTCCTCCCTTTATATATCCCAGACAAACTGTTAGCCCGGGAAATCTGCTACCAGATTATGGCCGAGAGTGTCACACAAACTCTCAAAGAGGAGAAGAAGAGAGGTTGGCCCTCTTTTCCTTTAAGAATTGGGGTTTTTACTCTGCTTAATTACAAGCATGCAGAAAAAGAAGCGACAAAACTCCAAACTTTATCCCTGGCCACTATCCCAAACAGACTCTATGATCTAAAGCAAACTGCCTACACTGCCCTAGAACAAGCAAAGTTAACAAAAGTTGATCATCAAGAGGATATGTTTGATGACCTGTTCGCAGGTGCCGATACAATAAGTCAAACCAAACAGCTTGCCAGAATGAAATACAACGATGAGGCGTTGACTGAGTTTAATAAACTTAGGGAGCAGAGGTTGCAAACTCTGCCTCTAGATTTATTATCCACAACCCCAGCGTCTTCCTCAAGCGAGCCTGATCGGCAACAGATACATCCACCTCCTGTTACAACTAAAGAATAGGATAAACAACAGGAGGAAAGGCAGAAGAAGCTGCAGGCTGAGAAGCAAAGAAAAGAGCAAGCAGAGAGGCAGAAAAAGGAGCAGATAGAAAGGCAGCAAAAGGCACAAAAGGATCAAGAGCAGAGGAAGAAGAAGGAAGAAGAGAAACTAAAGAAAGAACTGACAGATAGGCAGAAAAAGGAATGAGGAGCAACAGCGGAAAGCGCAAGAGGAGCAGCAGCGGAAAGCGCAAGAGGAGCAGCAACGGAAAGTGCAAGAGGAGCAGCAGCAGAAAGCACTTGAAGAACAACAGAAGTTAGAACAAGAAAAAGAACGGAGCAAAGCCCCTACAGAGCAACATAAGCAAACCTCCACCGATCCTGAATTGATTAAACAATGGAACCAATTCGATTCCATTATCAGTGGTAAGGAAGGCTCCAAAGACACAGACACCTCTAAAACAAGCGATGCGCCCGATACCACTTCTTCTCAGGTTCTAGGAGGAACCAGCGGCCCACCCATTTCACAGGATGTCGAGGTAATCAATAAGGACCCTTCCGATCAAATTGTTCTCCAGGTGGAAGAAATTCCTCCCCTGGATATTTTCTACAGCCCAAAGCATAGAGCTGTTATTAAGCGCTCTAAGAAAAGACGAAGACTTGATCAACCTTCTATCTTTCTTGAGCAAACAGTCACGGGCAATATGGTCTGGAAGGAGGATTTGGATCCCTCCGATGATCTAACAAAGCTGTCTCAATTTGCGGGAGCTTATTCTGCAGCAACTATCGACAAAGCATCGGAGGTAAGTCTTCTGTTGAAGACTAAGGACCATGAAATATATGCATTACAGGCAGAGGTAATTGAAGCGAAAAACAAAGCAGCACAGGTGGAAGAGCAGTTGCTGGCTCAACAGCAGGAAAACAATTTGTTAACCCAGCAACTGCAAATTGAAAGACAAAGGATAGACCAAAGTGAAACTCATAAGGCAAAAGAATTGTCGGAGGCATTGTCACAGTTGAAAGCATCAAATGAGCTGATGATGAAATCGAAAGATGAGCGAATAGCTCAACTATCAGCACAGCTCGAAGGTATCAAGAGCACACAGAATGTGAAAGTTTTCAGAGCAGAGGCAACTCAAATAAATAGCGCATTACTGTCTCAGATCAGACTTCTATGTCAACAACTTGCTAAGGCTGAGCCATTATGCGAAATATCTACAACAGTGTGTGAGCAAATAGAGAAGGCCAGAAATGAGCTAGATCAGGCCGAAGAAGCCATATCTGATTATCTTGAGTGGCAAGACACTGAAGAAGGGAAAGCGGCGAATTTGTCCCAAATCCATGAAGCGTACAAGGACATACTCTTCATGGAATGGAACACTCTGGTAATGAAAGCAGAAAGAGCGGCTTCCAGGTGTAAAATAATTGCCAGCAATATGATCGACCTAGTCAATGATACACTTTATTTGGCAAACATGATCTCCAAGTGCACACCTGGAAGCATAACAACAACAGATATGCTTGAACAAACAAGTTATCATGGCTTGGAGGAACAGAGGAAGTTAATTACCGGAGTAAATACTTTAACCTCTGATGCATATTGGCTCTTTCTAGTCAAGCCACATACTCAAAGGTCTGCTCTCAAGTGTTTAACAGATGCCCTCGGATGCCTGATCCCCGACATTCAGGATGCTACATATGATGCCCAGCTAACTTCGCGTCTCAACACTCCACCGGAAGTAGAGCCAATGCTGGCGATATGTCAGCTAAGGAGTAAAGGCAAAGAACCCACCGAATGAAGCATTGCCGCCAACTGCCAGATCGCCAAGAAAGATGGAAAAAACATTTATTGATGCCAATTTAATAGCTTTTCAGTTGTTTAGATATTTAGATTAGTATAGTATTTATAGACCCTTTCATTGTTTTGGAAAAGGTCGTAAAATTTTGTAATAGACTTAAAGGCTGAAGTTTGCACTATTGTGCTTCAGTCTATATTCTTTTGTGAAACTCGACCAACGGTTCTAAATTTTGATTAGAAGGCTGTTTTACACAATTGCGCACGACTGTCTATTGTTTGGAATGCTTTCTGATTTGAAGGAAGGACTGCGACATAGTGATTAATATACTGGATTGATCGAGCAGCTTACATGGTACTATTATCTGTATCTGTGTTCTTTCTTATTATATGAATTGCTGTGTTATTATCTTTGCTATTGTTGAATGCATGTATGTGATATAACAACGAATCTTCATTTCGTTTCACTATTGAATGTTTTGGTGATTTGTTATCTCTTTCACCCATGCATGTATCAATGATATAAACGATTAAGTGTAGTAATGCGCTATAATCGCTCTGCATAACTAATTATGCAGAGCAATTTTAAATGGTTTAAACATCTATGCTTAAGTGTTAGAGTCATCTATATGCCTGCCTTAAAGCATAAATCATCAAACGCTACGCTTTACCAAGTGATAAGTCCCGGGATTAGATTATAGTTATTACATTTCGCTTATAGTTTAGATGTTCGCTTATTACCATCCTATGTCATAAGTCACTCATCCATCCCGTTTACTTATAATTCTTGGGAAACTGGTCCCATTATCCCCAGTCGGAACCACTATTCCAAACGGAAAAGGAGCTGCACTAAGGTCCGGACCGGGTGGTTTCCCCAATGTTGTTGCAACGATTTTCGGGGCATCAACAGACCCATAAAAAATTTTAAACCTAAACTGCATCAACCAACATTATTTATTCCTCCAAGCACCACGTTTCATGAATTTTCAGACTAGATACTCCTGGATCACAACACCACAATCTCAAGGCCACGTTTCATCCAATTTTCATATTGGACCCATAAAAAACTTTTAAACTTAAACTGCATCAACCAACATTCATTTAATCGGAACAATCAGATTACTGACACCAGAACACTATGTTGAACCCAGAAACCTGCATCATCATTCAGAACCAGTTGTAACCTCAAAAACCATGCATTAGAGTGTATATGCTACTTGGCTGAACCCAAACTGCGTGTATACACTACTTCCGTTAATCAAACCTACGTATACCTTCAAAACTACTGCAAACATTAACTTTTGAATCAAGTCTGTACCAACCAACAATATACTAAATATCTACTATCAACTTACAGAGCTTTACATGGGCAGTGACAAAGATCACTTCTTCTCACTTATATAATCAATCAATCAAATACCAGTGTCCCTATGCATTCAATTTTACATTTAGATCTAAGAAGACTACATTGACAGACAACAGTAAAACAATAGAATTTGATTAGATAGGTCAGTCAGATCTGAAAAAGAAGCTTTTCTTTTGTACACGCTATTTTGAAGAGTTTAACCTGCATGTACACGCACCTTTGAAGAGACAAGCCAGTATACATATCTGCAAAGATTAGCTCATAACTTTGTTGCACTTCTAAACTTTAGAGAAACCCAGATCACGACATTTAAAGAATAAAACAGGTGTACACAGTCAAATCTATCCCTATCAGATCATCCAATAATAAGTCACTTCAGGTCTCATGATCCTGATCCAACATTGAATTCAAGGTGCACAAAGTATTTTAGATCAAATCACAAACATAGCCCCTGCAACATAAAATATACTTCAGATAGGAGTATTCCTTAGAAACCGATACACTTGCACACTTGGCCTTATGATCTTCTCCTCCTTATATAGCTTTAGGCCCTTTGTCAATACCTTGGACCAAATACCTAGGGTCAATACCACCGACCAAATACCTCAGACCAAATACCTAGGGTCAATACCACGGACCAAATACCTCGAACCAAAACTTAGGTTTTCCAATCATGTACACGCTTTTCTTTCTGTGGGAGTGCATGTATACGTATACGCTCTTTTTGTTACGTGGAACAACGTGTATACACTATTTTGACTAAGTGGACCAACGTGTATCAGCTTTTTCCTTTACCTTCTTTATTCTGATTAGTAGACCTTGGTTCCATCTTCCTGTCCTTATGTACCATTGCCCTGTAACCTCTAAATATACCTGTTGTACTGTGAGTTACCTTTTACCAAAACCAAATTGACCTGTGAGTGAGTTTCCATCAAGGACAACACTTGTATCATAATGCCAACAATCTCCCCCTTTGGACTTGATCGCAACCATGATGGTGTTGATTTCTGCAAGCTATAGAAACTATTAGAGATAACAGGAAAGACCAAAATTCTCTTCCCCTTTGACATCAAGGGCAAAGGGAAAACCAGGATACTCTTCATATCTGAATAGCTGAATATGATCATGCTCCCCCTAGGCACATGCTGATTCTCTGATTAAACTCCCTCTTTATACATGCTGAGATGCATTATACCGTCCATGCTCCCCCTGAGCACATGCAGAGTCTGCAAAAATATTTTCCAAAATAATAGCATGACTTTATAACTCAACTATGTGAGTATGAAATTCCTATCACCAATGACTCATACATACATCAATCTCCAAACCAAGTGGGGATATACCAAAATTTGACTCATTTACCCAACCAAGTGGGGATATACCAATTGTTTATACATGACTAAAATATAGTAATTATTACATCATCCTTCCCATGCATAGTGGGGGTACAAATTACATCATATGACTAAGAGGAACTCATTAAAAGACTACGACAGATAGAGAAAATTACATCATGGGTGTTTATATAACCTTTACATCGAATGATATTTATAATAGAGACCAAAAATCTAAACAAGACCATGATAGTCATCGTCAACTATCATACACCATTTATGATCTGCACCACAAGCATCTGTCAGCAACATCTAGACCAGCAACCTGTATATGTCCATCATTAGTTCCCAAGATATGACCATGTAATTATCATCAACCAGTGACAAAGTATGCTGCATATAGATATCAACTCATCCTCTTGATCTCATCAAGATCAACTTGCTCTGTTTCCTTAGTAGAAAGAGCCTTATCATAACCTTATATGTCATATCTCCAAGCAGTAACACAAAATCATTCACATCATATCATATGTATGTGAAAACACCATATTCATCATCTATGATCATAGCATCATCATCAAGAACTGCATGATCTTTCCACAAGAACCCTCAATATATCAACCATGTAACATCACTTGGAAACATCCCACATATGATAAGCATCAACCACGATAATCAACATATGTGAGTATCAAGCCTATCATCATAAAGTAAGAAGTCATCATCATTATGTGACTAAGTAAGCCATGTCTCCAAATGGATATGGAACCTGTAACAACACCATTCTCTTGGCTAACCAACAATATCTATCAATATGCAACTTAAGTAATCATCCATGTATCCAATCATAATGTGTATCCAGCAATATGTATCTAGAAAACCATGAGCTCATAGTCATTTGTCAATATTTCTTGATATCATCAACAACAACAATCCTCAACCATGTGAGAGCCAAGAACTATAGGAATCTTGCATCATAACTGCACCATATGGACTTTATGCATCTTTGAAGGCATGATGACAACAACATAAAAGAAATGAGTGGCTCATCATCAAATAATGAAGTTGTTTACTCAAGCTTTGTACTTTTCCTTGTCCTTATGAAGATCACCATGTAAGCAACATATATGTACTGTATGCATTATCAAAACGTCATCCACAATCATCCATAAATCTGATTTGAATAACAACTATGTAACCCCAAGCAATATAAGTATCATCTGAGACTTCATCGTAGGAAACTCATAACCACAACATAGCATGATGTATCTTTTAAAAAATTTAGCCACATAAGCATCATCACCATTGATAAGAATCATTAGGTACCAAAGACTTCTAAACATAATGCCAACAATGCATTATTAAAAGCATAGCATATTCTCCCCCTGAACCTGTGCCACCTGTTTATTGTCAGATCTGATCATTGCATATATCAGTAAGAAATATCAAGGCATCATCATAAATCAGATATACATCAAGTCATCAACAAAATATGAGGATCAAAATCACTTCTAAGTAACATCCACAGACTATAGTCATCAATCATCAAGACATAAAAGATAATTGATAATTGTTTGAACCATATCAGATCATTTTTCTGAGTCTATCCCACTACTTCTTCATCAAACCAACATATACGTGACTGTGCATCTTCTAACTCATGTATATACGTGACTTGTCTTCATGATAACTATGTATGAGAATTAGAACACTGAAATTTCATAGTTCCTCCTGAGTTTGTTCTATCTGGATACTGAGCTATGCCACATATTTCTAGCTGTACTTCCTTCTTCTTCCATACCTTGGAGTGTGATGATGTTTGTTTCTTTTGGTATGTTGGCCGAAATTTGCTCCTGCATTCTTTTGTTATATGTCCAAACTTGTTACAAGAATAACATCTTATATGTTTCATATTCCTTCTATAGCAATCAATGGCTTTGTGACCAAACATATTGCAAGAAAAACAATATCCCTTAAAGTACCTGGAAGCTGATGATCTTTCTGTGTGACTATTATTAGCTTGAACCATTCTACTTCTGCATCTGGCTGCAACATGTCCAAAATTATGACATATAAAACATTCAACATTATTCATCAGAGGAAAGAATCGATTAACACTTCCATAGTTAGGAGTAAATGATTTTCTTTGAAGACTTTCTTTCCTTGGTTGTTGATGGGGTTGACCTCTTATCTCCTTGTTGAGAATTTCAGATTTTGCACTAGAGTTCCTTGCTTTAGTTTGTGAGCTAGATTCACCTTTAATGGCTTCATGAAAATCAAGACCAGATTTGATGGCAAGAGACCTTTGACTACGAAGAATATCATCCAAAATCTTAGTACTATCTTGAAATCGTAAAAGTTTATCCTTCTCTTCTAATTTACCTTTTAGGATATTTACCTCAGCCTAATATTGTTCTTCCTTTTCAAGATACTGCTTCTTCATGATTTCTTCAGCTTTTTTCCTTCTTCCACTTGTTGCCTTAATTCGAGAACTTCATTTTCTTGTTCTTCAAATGCTTGTAGTAGTTCTTCATTCTGCTGATTTGAATTTTTGAGATCTTCTTTTAGAGAAACGACCATAGCTTCAAGACCTTCATAGTAGCTAGTTATTTCTATAATTTCCTTGGTTGTTGTGTCTTTTTCATTCACTTCATTTCTCAATGATGTCACTTCATCCTGCAGCCTTTGACTTTGATCTTCCTTTTCTTTGTACTTCTTTATTTTGTTTCCTTCCTCCAACTGGGCTTTTAACCTAGTAACTTCTTCTTTGTAGGCACATTCCTTTTTATCAATTCAATCCTTTTGATCTCTAATTGTGTCTATGAGCTTTTTAAATTCTGCCTCTATTTGATTTCTTTCTCTTTCACCCATAAGAGAAAATTCAATTGTTTCGCTGTCACATTCATTATCTTCAAATGAACAGAGAAATGTATCACCAGAGGACAATAAATTCATACCTGATAATTCTTTTGCTTGTTCATCTTCATTCTAAGGTGATTATGAATCTAAAGAGTTGCTTCCACATAGTGGCCAATCATCTCTCCCATTGTCACAGTTCCTTTGAGATGTCTTCTTCTTTTGAGGTGCTTTCTTCTTTTGCTTCTTTCCCATTGTTACTACGGATCTCCTTCAAGCGATCAAGCTTCTGCCAAAGGACCAGCTCCGATACCAATTGTTGGAAATAATACTGAGGGGACGGTGAATTAGTGTTTACAAATAAATAAATTTTTCATTTCCATAATCAAATTTATATACACTACTTCAGTGAAGGGAACTCGTGTGTGCACGCAATTGTTCTTAAGGCAACCAACGTATATCAAGTGAACTTATGATTCAGTTAATTCATCATATGTTGATCTTTAATCAGTGCATTAGTACTTTATTAAACATTAAATGATAACCATGTGCAGTAATAATAGAATAAACCATCACACATAAGCAACACACATCAACACCAAGATTTAAGGTGGAAACCCAATGTGGGTGAGAACCACCTACTACTGTCATCTCTGTCTTCTTTTAATAATAAGAAAATCTGTTTACAATCTTGTACTGGTGCAGACTCATACCAGTACAAAGGCACCCACCTGCAGAAGTGTTACATAGTAATTTGTCACTACCTTCACTCCAGTCCTTCTACTGTGTCATGTGTCCAAGTCAAACATGCTTATATTGAAAAAAAATTCCCTTGTGCTGCCAAATGACCCACTTTTCCTAAGTTATCTGCCTCATCACGACTGCAGACTTAATACATGCATTGAACGATGCTCATAAATAGTCCAACCACACTTTCACCGTGGAAGTACATCTGATTCCCACGATGGTCTAATTTCATGTTCCATTGTGAGGTTACTTATTATCTTTAGTGATGATCTGACTAGATACATTGCTTGCTAGCGATGTCAGCATGAAAGCTCAGTTATACACTCGCGATGACCCAGATTGGGTGAATTTGTTCCAACAGTCGGCCTTCTGGATGACTCCAGACCTGGTTGTTGGCATAGTTTGTGTCGCCCTTCCTTCTCTGTCATGACAGTTCTGTCATTTTTGCTACCTTCCTTGGGGATAAGCTCACTCTTCCACCTTTCATGGACACTCCTTATCCTATTTAAACTCTCACCATTGCTATGCTCTGCTAGTTTTTTATGGTTGGCTAGTTGGTAAATTCTTGGATTGAGCAGTGCTGTTAGTGTTTGTGAGTTTGCTAGATAGCTGGTGTGAGTGTGACAAGTGTGGGATTTTTTATGGCTTGTGGAAGGTTGTGAAGTGCCCTTAACTTTGTGTAAAACTTATGAGTGAGAGAGAGTTATATGTTGGGAGATCCATCTTTAAAGAGCGAATGCTTGAGGAACATGCTGGATGGATCCCTCTAAGAAGGCTTGCGACGTCAAGACTTTGGTTGTAAGCTTCCTCTTATTTCATTATTAATACAATCAATGATGTTTTCCTATGTCTTGTATGTAATTTACTTGATAACTCATGACTTCTTGACTTTGTGAGTAAATAGATCATTGTTGTTTTTCGGTTACGTGCTTTGTTGTATTTCCTCTGCATTGTTTCAGGTTGATCACTCATTAGGAGAAGGAAGTGGAAGCTAGAGCAGCGCAACGGAACTCCATTGACCACCGGTTGAGGTAGGCCTCCAACTATGACTGTTTAAGGAAATTTATTGTTGATCTGTCATTGTTTGTGACTAGACCCACTCTAGGGCTAGAGGGGTTGCCTCTGTCCGCAGAGGGATCACTTTCTTGCATCACAAATTGGCGACTCCACTGGCGAGTTTGGCCTATGTTCTTCTCTTGTTTGCTCTTGTTTTGATTTTGATTTGGTCTCTTCTGAAGTTTGGGGATTGATTATCAGTATTTTGAGTTTCCTAGGTTGATTTGAGAAATACCTCTATTTGATTGAAGGGTTGACTAGTTTTGGTTTGGGAGTTTTTGTTCACCTGTTGTTGTTTTGAACATCATCACGGAAAATAGCTTAACATCCGCAACATCATCGCCATTTTATAACTTTGTACCCGCGATGATCTCGGGTTACTATTTTAATTCTCGTAACTACTCTTGAAATCACACCATCATGGAAAATAGGTGTACTTTAGCGACCATCTCTAGTTGTCAGTGTAACACTTGCGATGACATCTCTAGTTGTCTGTGCATCACTAGCGATGGTCTCTATTTAGCGACGACATCTCTAGTTGTCAGTGTAACACTTGCGATGATTCCTGTAAAGTTGTTTTTACAACTTTATCTCTTGAATTCATCAATCTTGTTTATCCCCTGTTGTTTCTTGTCTCTCATTGGCTTGTTTTAATTGCTTTTGGTTAGGGTATTGTCTCTTCGATTTCATTGAGTGAGTCTTGTGTTTTTTGAGCATGTGACCTAGCCCTTTAGAAGTTTTGCCGAGAAACTGTTTTCTTGGGTTACTTGTCTGTTCAAGGTTCATCCACAACCGTCTTGTGATTTGCTTGAGGCTCTTTCACCGCTTGTTTTCTTGCTGGTTGATTTTTAGTGTCGATTATTGAACCAATTTTTTATGTTGATTTGATTTCTTCATTACCAAGCATAGATCACAATTGTTTGGATCGATCAGTTCACACTTTCTTTTTTGTCTATTGAAATTTAAAACAAAAGAAGACAATCAAAAGTTTGCATTCATTTAGCATACGAAAGTGAAAGTACATGTGCATTACGAATTTTCATGTTTGAGAAATTGGAAAGAAAATTTTAAATCTTTGATTAGTAGTATCAATGCATCGTGAGATTAGTGTATTGATGCATTGTGTTTCTTAGTGTTTTCATTCGCTTGTCTTAGTTTGGGAATGAACTCTCTACCTTTCTGTAAATAGGTGTCATCGAAATGAAAGATGCTTTACTCATTCTAGCTGCATCCTAGGTTTTTGATATACATACGGTAGGGCCTAGAAATTGAAACATAATTCAAGATCAACTTTAAAATGAATTGGATGAACTTAACAACACATTGGAACATAACACACACTATTTAGAGGTCTAGGCTAGAGACGTGCTCCGACGTCGTTAAACCTAGTTACTATTTTTTTCGCTCAAGGTTGGGTGATTCCTCCTTCTATGACTCAATAGCGGTCTAGTATGGAATTGTGCTCCCATGTACCATCGATTATATGTTGGGAGACCCCACTAGGTTATCATCCTATATCCTTAGGAATCCGTGTCTTTCGCCTTGCAAACCGTAACGCACCGAACACAGGATTCAGGAAGATTGACTGTCGTACGGAAAGTCCTTGGTTTTCATATGATTGCCAAGGTGTATATGCAGTTTTACGGGTTGTTTGGTAAACCTTTTGCCTAGTTCTCCAAAGTAGTCACTTTCATTCCTTTTTGAACTCCTTAAAAGAAAAGGTCCATCTAAGCAATTTTCCTTTCAGGCTCATTAAACCTCGAAAGAGATAGAGTCACCTTTTCGTCCTTTTCTCGACTCTTGAAACATGAAAAGGTCAAGTTTTGTTCTTGTGTCATAAAAATTTACTACCTACGAAATATTCATAGTAAAAGTTCAAGTTCTTAGTTGTGATACGTGTGTTTTCAGGCTCGTCCCTGATGGCAACATTCCCCAAGTCTACCGGCCAAGGTCTTTCCCCAGATGGGAATCCTAGTCCATTTCCACCTTTTGGAAATGCTGGTGCTCCATATATGCCAACACTGTCCTTGCCTGGGTTAACCATCAGCTTACCTGTTTGGTTGTGTTCAACCTTGGTGGTCCCGAGTGTCATGACTCCTGTTCCACCGTCTCCTTCATCCGAACCACGACATGTTGATTCCAAGGTTGAGCCTACGCCTTCCTCCCTTGTTTCTTCCTCCTCCTCTCCTCCTTCACCTAGTGAAAGTTTCACATCTAGTAACTAGGAGACTAAGAAGAAGAAGAAGAAGATGATGAAGAAGAAGAAGTTTGATAAATGTGAGGCCACCTGTGCAGCTATTGCTCCGAGTACATCTTAGGTCAGACCACCTTCTACTTCTCCGTAGAAGGTTAAGTTTCCCTATAAATTGTGCAAGGGTGACCATCTTCTTCGTGATTGTCCTGGCATCCCTAGGATCTTAGAAGCATGGTCTCACGATCCAGCTCATCCCTCATCATCCTCTTAAGCTCATGGCAATGCTACCCTATCAACTGGCAACGGTAAGAAGAAAGGGAAGATTCAATTCCCCAATAGGCTATGTGAAGGCAATCATCCCCTTCACCTTTTTCCACTCATGGATAAATCTTCATCCATTTTGGAAAGTATTACAGCTTCTTCACCCCAATTTCCCATTGGTTATCAGAGGCTCTCTTCAGACCCTCCCCCCGTCGACAAAGAGATTGACTTAGATTCTTCTCTTGTTTCTCCTCCTCCTTCCGAGCCTAGCTGTGCTAAGCCTGTTCCAGACCAACAATTGGTCGGAGAGAGTGTCGACTTGGGTTCACCAGCTGTTGATTACTCTGTTTCGGAAGAGCATCATGCTCATGTTCTTCTCGTCTCATCAGATTCTCCAAAGTCCGAAAATGACCCTCCTATCCCCGTTGATCAAGAGAGTCCTTCTTCGGTTCCTGTAGAGTAGGGCGGCAATCATATGATTCCCCCACCAAGTAGTTCAGTCATTTCCTTTGACTGGAGTCATTTGACTGCTTTCTACCTTCCATCCTACGTGCCTTTCTAGATTACAGCACATGCCTATGATAAGGCAGTACCTGGCACTATCTTAGATGAGGGTGCGTCTGTCAGTCTTGTGCCTTCCACTACTTGGCAAGCTTTGGGCTCCCCATAGCTTGTTCCAATCACATAGAATCTGTTGGCATTTGATGGAGGAACCAGTCAACCTTTCGGGATCCTCCTAAAGCTTCCTATTACTTTGAGGGGCAAAACTGTCTATATAGACGTCATGGTTGTCCAAGGTGCTTTAGATTTTAGTCTTCTCCTTGGCCATGACTATGTTTATGCCATGGGGGCCCTCGTCTCTTCACTTTTCCATGTGGTTTGTTTTCCACACGATGGAAGAATGGTGACCATAGATCAATTATCGTTCTTTAGTCCCCTGGTGCCTCTTGTGCAGCCGTCGTCCCCTATTAGTTCTTGCTCACAAGCAGTAACTTCCTTGTCACAGGTCAATTATGTGGCTACCTATTCCATCTCTGCCTCTGTTGATGATCATGCAGATGGTCTTGTACATCAAGTACTTGGGGCATTGGAACCCGATCTGTCATTGGTGCCTCATGACATGTATTCCTCCCGAAGTGCGTTTCTTCCATCCCGTGAAGACCTCTTGGGAGCCATGTTCTCATATGGCCCATGAGCAGGTGTCACAAGGATAGTTTGTTCCTATGTCAACCTCATTAAAAAATGAAACAAGGATCCTGAAGCACAGTTCCTTGTCTTGTGTCAAGATCATTAAAAAATGAAACAAGGAGTCGTGAGGAAAGTTCTTGATCTTATGTCAACCTCGTTAAAAAATGAAACAAGGAGTCGTGAGGAAAGTTCTTGATCTTATGTCAACCTCGTTAAAAAATGAAACAAGGGTTATGAGGATAGTTATTTTTCACTGTGTCAACCTCATTAAAAAATGAAACAACTTCCCTTTCCAAATTGAGTCTTTGATTAAGAACTCATAAAATCCAAGTCGAGTCTTTCCAAGATCTCGAATGTGAACCTTCATTCCATCCACCTCGTTGCATGCAATGAAGCTTGGGGGGCATGTACCTCGATTTGCGTCATTATGCTGGGGGTATGCGAACTTATAACAAGCATGGTTTTTTGTTTCAAGCTTGTGTAAACATGAAACCGAATCCAAGCAGAGTTCTCCATGGTTCAAGCTTGTGTAAAAATGAACCCATCCCTTATTTACACCTCGTGATTGTCATTTCTATCCGCTAAATTCTGCTAGATGAGCCTTGGTTGTTTCATTCCATTGCCACCATCTCTTTGGCCGATCATATGCTTTCACTTGGTTGTTTTTTCCTTCCTGAGGAACCGCAATGATGAGTGGTTTTATTAGCCAGCCTCTTGACCATTACATGTTTTGAGCAGTTCCACCATTGCCAAAACCAGATTCTACCCTTTATACCACTCGTTCCTCTAGGACGAGTCACCTTTAAGCCCTTTTCTGACTCGTAAAAGATGAAAAGATTGCCAAGTATTTTTTCCCTTTTTGACTCGTTAAAGAGAATAAAAATGGAGGTCTACTTTAAGCTCTTTTCCGACCGTTTAAAGACGAAAATATTGTTGAGTTTTCCCTTTTAACTCGTTAAACGAAATAAGAGGCAGTCTGCTTTAAGCTCTTTTCTGACCGTATAAATGAAAAAATATTGTCAGGCTTTTGTCGTTTCAGGTTTGTTGTTGGTTACGAAACAATGTGGTTTCGATCGCTTTTCTACTTTTTCGGGTCGAGGTCACTAATCACGAAAGGTACTCCCTGATCGTAATGGTCAAGCGGTTCTTTAGAATATCGTTTTATACTTTTTCGGGATCAAGAGACAAAAATCTATGAAAAAGGACCCCCTTGGAGTTTTCTTTTCCATGTCTTTTTCAAACTCTCTAAACATGAAAAATACTCTAAGTTTTACCTATGTCGGACTCATTAAAACCTGACGACATTGGACTCGTCACCATGACGAGACTTGAGCTTCTCATCCCTAGGGCTCGTTAAACTATTACTAGGCTGGATTAGACCGAAGGCCGAACTTATATTACAAGCAGATGCTATCCCCTTCAAGCTTGTTTTCAAAAATAATTGGGGTACTCGCCAACAATGGTGGGGGAAAATTTGGAAATCATCATTGGCAGCTAGTCACTCTTGAACATCGACACTTTTGCTTCTTGTCGGGTTGGGATATCCATACATCATCATTTGGACTTCTGCGGGTTTGGATTGCCATTTAGCCTCATTCCATCCGATTCACGCTGTCTCCATCGTACCTCTGATCCCTTGGTACCTGAATGCTACCACCCTCCGAAGTTGTGTCACCGACATGTTCAAGAGTATAATCCTTCTGTAGTTTACATTGCTTGCCTTCTCCTCTGATACTCTGTTTCACCATCTACCGCTTGTTCCTTATCTCGTGTCGTTGATGGGAGAAACATTATGGCCCTCCTGCGATGAATCATCTCCTATCGACATCAGCTCATTATCCAGGAGATTGATCTAGACATCCCCTTTGGTACCTTAGAGCTTGCAAGCCTCAATGGAAAGTTCTTCGCACCTGACGATTGGCTTTCATCATTGGTCATCGATTGGGTCATTCCACGAGTGTTTGAATTCAGCTCCTTCTTCACACCTCGTGGATTGTGCTAGATAGTACCTTGAGAACCATTGGCATTATTGGTGGTCTCTCTTGCACTTGTTAACGATTTTCATCGTTGACCGGTAATCAAGCGAT
Organism: Pinus tabuliformis; assembly: GCA_031772625.1. Classification (NCBI taxonomy): domain Eukaryota; kingdom Viridiplantae; phylum Streptophyta; class Pinopsida; order Pinales; family Pinaceae; genus Pinus; species Pinus tabuliformis. The sequence continues at coordinate 764,402,403 of CM062804.1, read as the reverse complement.
GTTCTATCATGCTCAACCTCAACACATCTATTTGCATGTTAGAATTTGTACTATGATCGGTTGGGTTCAAGACCCCGAACTCAGATTACACATGTTCGGGCTGCATGGATTGGTTCGTGATTACGTGACTCATTATGGATGGCTGTGACCATACCTGAGTCTTCATGGATGGTTGCGACCATACCTTTGTTATTATTATGGTCTTATTAGCTGGATGGTTGCGTCCATACCACAGACTGAGTTAGTATGTCTTTTGGATGGTTGTTCCCATGCCTAGACTACATGTATTTCACTATCAGAGATATCAATCATACTTGCGTGTACGTTCTTCCAGATGCTGTTCTAGCTTAGTCAGTTTCATAAAGCATTTCACCCCTCCCACTCTCTCAGGCTTCATACTTTAGGGGGCATCTAGTACACAGTAATTTGTCACTGCCTTCACTCCAGTCCTTCTACTGTGTCATGTGTCCAAGTCAAACATGCTTATATTGAACAAATGCTCTCTTGTGCTACCAAATGACCCACTTTTCCTAAGTTATCTGCCTCATCGTGAGTATGGATTGAATACACGCGCTGAATGGTGCTCATAAACAGTCTAGCCGCACTTTCAACGCGAAAGTACATCTGATTCCCGCGATGGTCCGATTTCATGCTCCAGTGTGAGGTTACTTATTATATTTAGTGATGATCTGACTAGCTACATTGCTCACTAGCGATGTCAGTGCTAAAGCTCAGTTATACACTCGTGATGACCCAGATTGGGCGAATTTGTTCCAACAGTCGGCCTTCTGGATGACTCCAAACCTAGTTGTTGGCATAGTTTGTGTCACCCTTCCTTCTCTGGCATGCTAGTTCCATCATTTGTGCTACCTTCCCTGGGGATAAGCTCACTCTTCCACCTTTCATGGAGACTCCTTCTCCTATTTAAACTCTCACCATTGATATGCTCTGCTAGTTTTTGATGGTTGGCTAGTTGGTAAATTCTTGGATTGAGCAGTGCTATTAGTGTTTGTGAGTTTTCTAGATAGTTGGTGTGAGTGTGACAAGTGTGGGATTGTTGATAGCTTGTGGAAGGTTGTGAAGTGCCCTTAACTTTGTGTAAAACTTATGAGTGAGAGAGACTTATATGTTGGGAGATCCATCTTTAAAGAGTGAATGCTTGAGGAACATGCTGGTTGGATCCCTCTGAGAAGGCTTGCGACGTCAAGACTTTGGTTGTAAGCTTGCTCTTACTTCATTATTAATACAATAAATGATGTTTTCCTATGTCTTGTATGTAATTTACTTGATAGCTCATGACTTCTTGACTTTGTGAGTAAACAGATCATTGTTGTTTTTTGGTTACGTGCTTTGTTGTATTTCCTTTGCATTGTTTCAGGTTGATTACTCATTAGGAGAAGGAAGCGGAAGCTGGAGCAGCGCAACAGAACTCCAACAACCACCAGTTGAGGTAGGCCTCCAACTATGACTGTTTAAGGAAAGCTATTGTTGATCTATCTTTGTTTGTGACTAGATCCACTCTAGGGCTAGGGGGGTTGCCTCTGTCCATAGAGGGAACACTTTCCTGCATCACAAGAAGGCTACAACCTTCTCTCATTTTCCAACTTCTACTGGAAAGGGAGCTGCAACCCCCTAGCTCTTGTACAAGCCAATTTTGTTTACTAGTATGTAGGCACCGACGTACAAAAGGCTACGACCTTCTTTCTTCCTCCAGGGACCATGTTTCATGAATTTTCAGACTAGATACTCCTGGATCACAACACCACAATCTAAAGGCCACGTTTCATCCAATTTTCATATTGGACCCATAAAAAACTTTTAAACTTAAACTGCATCAACCAACATTCAATTAATCTGAACAATCAGATCACTGACACTAGAAAACTGTGCTAAAACTAGAAACCCGCATCATCATTCAGAACCAGCTGTAACCACAAAAACCATGCATCAGAGTGTATACGCTACTTGACTCAACCCAAACTGCGTGTATACACTACTTCTATTAATCAAACCTGCGTATACCTTCAAAACTACTACAAACATAAACTTTTGAATCAAGTCTATACCGACTAGCAATATACTGAATATCTAATGTCAACTTACATATATTTACACAGACAGTGACAGAGATCACTTCTTCTCACTTATACAATCAATCAATCAAATACCAGCCTCCTTATGCATTCAGTTTTACATTCATATCTAAGAAGACTTCATTGACAGACAATAGTAAAACAACAGAATTTGATCAGATAGATCACTCAGATCTGAAAAAGAAGTTTTTCTTTTGTACACACTATTTTGAAGAGTTTAACTTGTGTGTAGACGTGCCTTTGAAGCGATGAACCAGTGTACATATATGAAAATATCAGCTCATAACTTTGCTACACTTCTGAACTTTAGACAAACCCAGATGATGACATTTAAAGAATAAAACAGGTGTACACAATTAGATCTAGCCCAATCAGATCATTCAATAAGAAGTCACTTCAGGTCTCATGATCCTGATCCAACATTGAATTCAAGGTGCACAAATTATTTTAGATCAAATCACAAACATAGCCCCTACAACATAAAATATACTTCAGATAGAAGTATTCCTTAGAAACCCATACACTTGCACACTTGGCCTTATGATCTTCTCCTCCTTATATAGCTTTAAGCCCTTTGTCAATACCTTGCACCAAAACCACTTAGGACCAATAGCTTGGACCAAAGACCTAGGGTCAATACCACCGACCAAATACCTCGGACCAAATACCTATGGTCAATACCACGGACCAAAACTTAGGTTTTCCAATCATGTACGTGCTTTTCTTTCTGTGGGAGTGTGTGTATACGTATACGCTCTTTTTGTTATGTGGAACAATGTGTATACACTGTTTTGACTAAGTGGACCAGCGTGTATCAGCGTTTTCCTTTACCTTCTTTATTTCGATTACTAGACCTTAGTTCCATCTTCCTGTTCTTCTATACCATTCCCCTGTAACCTCTGAATATAACTGTTGTATTGTGAGTTTCCTTTTACCAAAACTAAATTGACCTATGAGTGAGTTACCATCAAGGAAAACACTTGTATCATAAGGAAACAGAGCAAGTTGATCTTGTTGAGATCAAGAGGATGAGTTGATATCTATATGCAGCATACTTTGTCACTGGTTGATGATAATTACATGGTCATATCTTGGGAACTAATGATGGATATATACAGGTTCCTGGTCTGGATATTGCTGACAGATGCTTATGGTGCAGATCATACATGGTGTATGATAATTGATGATGACTATCATGGTCTTGTTTAGATCTTTGGTCTCTGTTATAAATATCATTCGATGTAAAGGTTATATAAACACCCATGATGTAATATGTCTCTGTCTGTCGTAGTCTTTTAATGAGTCCCTCTTGGTCATATGATGTAATTTGTACCCCCACTATGCATGGGAAGGATGATGTAATAATTACTATATTTTAGTCATGTATAAACAATTGGTATATCCCCACTTGGTTGGGTAGATGAGTCAAATTTTGGTATATCCCCACTTGGTTGGGAGCTTGATGTATGTATGAGTCGTTGGTGATAGGAAGTTCATACTCACATAGTTGAGTTATAGAGTCATGCTATTTTTTTGGAAAATATTTTTGCAGACTCTGCATGTCCTCAGGGGGAGCATGGACGGTATAGTGCATCTCAGCATGTATAAAGAGGGAGTTTAATCAGAGAATTCATCATGTGCCTAGGGGGAGAATAATCATATCTAGTTGTTCAGATATGAAGAGTATCTTGGTTTTCCCATTTCCCTTGATGTCAACACCATCATGGTTGCCATCAAGTACAACACATGCATCATCCAATCACTGAAACCCAATCAATCTCTGATATAACTGAAACAATCAATCACTGAACCTCTGACACAACTAAATCAACCATTCATTCAAAGTTAATCAAATTCAACCAATCAACTGGAATAGACAGATCACTGTAACCAGTACACAGATCTTCTCTACGTTGACATGTCCTACAACCTAACTCTCAAATCATATTGCCTCACTCTCTTGAAGGAAAACAAAGGTGTCCCAGGTGGCATAACAGTGTGTCCTAGAGGTGGAAGTTTTGAACTTTCTTGCCATCCATCAATATCTGGTATGCGGTGGTGAATTTTGCATCATTTTTGTAAAGTTATTGCCATATAGAAGCCTTGTTCCCACAAGAGTTGAGAATAATGGTCAGCGCCACAACCTATGGCCAAATGCAGAAATATGCAACACTATTGGTGCTGCCCTTTTTTTACTTCATGTTCAGATGAAATTGTTGTAAGTATGTGGACCATTTTTGATGGAGGTCATTCTGCAACTTCCCTTATGTCTATATAAACTGAATAGGTTGGTGATATTATTGGATGATCATCTCCTTCCCTAGAATGTAATGTTTCTACTGTCGGAAAGTGTGCACGATTAAATACATCTCTTTATCGTAGTTGGGGTATTTCTGAATTTTGTAAGAAAGTGTCTAACTATGATAGGCCACTGGATGTCCTTGGTGGGTGAGAACTACACCAATGGTATAGTCAGAGGCATTTGTCTCAATTTCAAATGGTCATTGTAGGTATGGTAATGTGTGTATCGATGCAAAGAAAAGGTGGTGCTTCATCTCAATAAATGCCTTTTGTTGGGACTTGAACTAGAATTTTTTTTCTTTCGCTCCTCCCTTAGTAACTTAACTCAAAGGCCAAGTGATATGAGAGAATCCCAACATGAGCCTCTGATAGAAATTAGAAAGGCCAAAAAAATTGAGAAACTTTGTTAGAGAGCTTGAGGTTGGGCAATCCAGAATGACTTGGATCTTAGCTCGATCCCCATGCACCTTTTTCTCATCAATGATGTAAACTAGATATTAGACCTAGTTCATGCCAAAGGTGCATTTCTCCAAGTTGGCACATAATTTGTGTTGCCATAAGCTTTGAAGTACCTGCTCAATTTGTTGCAAATGCTCTTCCCAACTCTTGTTGAATATGAGGACGTCATCCATATATACAACCACGAGCAACATGGTGAAGGGACACAAGATGTCAACCATCAACCTCATAAAAATTGTGGGGGAATTTGTTAACCTAAAGGGCATGACAAATCATTAAAAAAGGACCTCCTTGGATTTGAAGCTATTCTTCCATACAAATGTGGGTTCTATTGGAATCTGGTGATAGCCAGACTTCAAATCAATCTTTCTAAAGTACTTGGCCCCCTTGATTTGGTTGAGAAGATCATCAATCCATGGGATTGAATACGTGTTCCTGATAATGATTTTATTCAGTCCCTGATAATCAATGAAAAGTATTCATGTCTTATCCTTCTTCTTTATGGGTACAATTGAGCTCCCACGAGGTGAGGAACTTGGTCAGACGTGTGATTTTTGTAGAAAATACTAGATCTATTTCTTCATTTATTCATTTTCTCGAAGATAGAGGAGGTATATTGACCCATTAGGTAGAGGTACTATGGGAGTTAGACTGATCGAATTCTTGACCTGACAATGCAAATGTACCCCTATGGGTGAGGAGAAGTTGTCCCTGTATTCCTCCATGACCTTATCCACCTACTTCTGCTATGTGGAGGAACCCTTCCTAGCGGACATGGATGTGTCCACAATATTCCCCTTACTTTGAGAGTGAATCAGAAAGAAAACAAATTTCCCTGTCTAGGATATGATTGTACTACATTACTTAGCACAGATAAAAGAAATAGAAGTAGGCATGAATACCTTTGGTATCTCGTATAACTTACTATCGAAATTAATAATGAAAGTGCAAGGCCTAGTCTCATACATAGCATGATGCTTCCACAAGTATGGTTGGCCTAATAATACATCACAAAATTCAAGGGGAGCAACATCACACAATGCCTCACTCTTGAAGGGCTTGATGTTGTAGGATTGGTGGCACTATTGGCTAACGAAAAGATCTTGCCTTTCGTGGAGTCATTCAATGGTGTACACTTGTAGGTGTGATGTTTTTGCTAGGCCCAACCACTTTACAACCTCAGCTAAGATGCGGTTCTTTTGACTTCTGTCATCGATAATGAATTGTAGTGGCGAACCCTTCATCCACATTTGTGAGTGGAAATGACGCTCACCCTCATTTAGATCTTTGAGCTCAATCTTCTTGACCTTGATATTGGAAACAGTGGCACTAGGTTTTGCATCAAAAATTTTCTTCCCCTTGTCGTTCCCTTTGTTAGTTTCTGGCTAAAAGTCGGAACATGCATCTAACTTTGAAGTTTTTAGCTCAGCCATGAGTGACTTCTTAGCACGACACTCATTTGTGTTGTGGGTGGGGCTCTTATGGAACTCATGCCACTTTCCATTGTCCTTCTTAGCCTTTGTGGTGCTATTATTTACTTGTGTATTCCATGGGTTGTCCTAGGTCACTCCACCTTGGCTTTGTCCTTTGCTTTTTGGTTTGGAGGTGACGTTTCCCTGCTTCATATTCATAGGTCCAAAGTCTTGCTTCTTTTGTGTAAAATTTCGCTCGATCCTCATAGCATATCGATACGCTACGCCATGCAAGGAGATATCCAGGAACTCCATTTATTCTTGGATGTATTTGTGAAGACAACCATGGTACTTGAGTATCAGAAGTTTCTCAAAATCCTTGATACCTAACTTCGTGCATAAGGAATGGAAAATGTTTATGAAATCTGGCACATCTTGGTCCCTTCCCTGCCATAGTGAGGTCCACTTTATGTACTTATCATCATACCTTCATATAGGGTAATATTATTCCTTGACAACATCTCAAGAATAATTCCAAGAGGGTGTGACTGACAATCGTGAGGCTTTCTCCTTGTCCCTATGCTCATAGAAAGTTTCTCACTAGTCCTTGACATGGGGGGAAGATTTGAGGAGTGAAAAAGCAATATTTTCCATATTGGAAAAATTATGGATCGAAAAATATCCTTTCAACATATTTAACCATCTATCCAAGGCATCTGTGTCTATTTTGCCTTCAAATATAGGAATGTCAAAATTAACTTGTACCTTAAAGGGGCTAATGCCTCTGAAGTGGTTGTTGAATGAAGATTCTTCAACCGTTGATACTCGCCAAAGGCTCTAGGAAAAATTATCCATCATCTCATTCCTTTGTCACTCGATGGCTTCTTTGAGCAACATTTTAAAGGAATCTCCTACTCCCTCATCCTTTTTTTCTTCCACCGTGGGAGGTCGTCGAGGTCGGTGAGGCAGGTCTTGTAAGGGTTGAACCAATTCAGGTTCCAAATCCTTATACCCTGACCTTGTTGGGGACATGCATAGAAAAATAGAGAAAGAGAATACCACTCTGATACCACTAATACATATTTATGAAGGAACAAAATGAAATACAAATTCAAACCCAAACATAGGGATACAACAAAACAAAACTTCAATTAATAAATAACAACTACTGAAAATTGTTTACATACATAAGAGAAACAAACTAGCTTAGGTGATGGTAGCTTATCTCTGAGAAGAAATGTGACAACTACATGACTTCTGAATTATGTTACAATGAGGCTCAGAGGCCTTTTTATTATTGAGAAACAATGGAAAACCATAAACATCAAAAACCCTAACCCTATGCGATGAAGCACCAAAAGTTTATGGGCCCTATTAGGATTAGTTGGAACACCAACTTCTTGGGGTCATCATTTGGGAATATGATCTTTGTTTGGCGTGCAAGGTACATTGTTAGAAACATCTGTCTGAGGACAACAAATTTTCCCGGTAAGCCCTTGCCCAACAGGCTATGGGTTTGTCGTGTTTTCCAAAAAAACATCAATTAGGGCCTTAAAATAGCTCTGGAAGTTGAAGACCCAAAAAACTACCAAAAATAAAAAATGTGGTAGAATTAAGGAAACTGAAAGGAAACAGTGTTGGGGGTCCAAGTGGAATAGGTAGATGGCCACCAATATCCACCTGGATCAATCATTGTAATAATTTTTTTAATTAATAATATTTGAATTCACCACAACATTATTGGTGTTTCTTTATGATTAATCATTTAATGTTATTTACTTTGTTTCTTTTGCCTTGTACACATGAAGTTTGGTAAATTTGTGTGTATCCCATGTTCCTTACATAATTTGGATTAATAATTTCTTTATTTTTCCATTGAAGTATTTTCATACCTCTTTATTTCCATTGATTGAGTTGCATAATAGTATCATTTTCCTCATTTGATTGACATTGTGCCATTAACACACTGGAAACTTTTAAAGAATGTGTGTCATTTATTTCAAAAGACATATATGAGAATTTTTGTTAAGTCTAATATAAGCAAGGATTAGTTGGCATATAGGGAAAGTGTAACTAAACAATTTGAGAATCAATTTTATCATTGTGATTAATTTTCTAATCATGTTAAGTTTTTGAATAACAACATGATGAAATGAGTGAGTGGGAAAAAGAGAATGGTTACAAGGAAATCATTTAATAAAACATTTCATATTTTTTTGAGTTATCTTAAAATGTGGATTTTCACATTGTAAGTGAAAACACGCGATTCTATTATTTCTATGAAGAGAAAGATTATTTCTATGAAGAGAAAGATTGAGCTAAAAGCATGGATTACCTCAAAATAGCAATGACTTCTCTTCATTAGTAAGTAATTAATTGGTGATTGTGTGCTAAACAACTACAACATTAAAAGTAGTTAGATTGTGCACTTGGAAATGAATGTTTATGGAGAAATTTTAATATTTGACATGCCATCTTATTCATGGCCTTTGTGTTTCAAATAATTTTTCGAAAATAATTTATCTTTCCCTTTGGCTTCTTTTCATCGGGACTTCACTAGATGTAAAATATATTAACACATCCATTCATATAAGGGTTTAGAAAGGGGAAAAAGAAAAATAATAATATATTACATAGTATTTAGTGGTAGAAAGGTTTGTTTTAATTATTATACATAGAAATATATGTATTTTGGGGGAAGGGGGGACATTTTTTGGGGTGCAGGGGGCTTCACTAGGGTAAATTTTGATTAGTTGCTACCAAATTAGTTAATTCCATCATCAAGTAAAAGTTATCTTACACCAATAATATTAACCTACAAATATGTAAATATACAGTTGGAAATATTATAAAATTGTAATGTTGCAAACAATCCCTAATATATTGTTTCATGATGCCAATTTTTCGTCTGGGGATTAATTCGTACTTAGACAACTAAATAGATTATATTGTATATAAACATATTAAAGAATATATTAATGAAAAACCTTTATTCCTAGTTTAATGTTAAATTCTAATGTCATTAGTGATCAATCATAATGGGGAGGGATGTGAGAATTATAAACATGCAAGAGCTTTGATTGGTTGGTGCAAAGTCCCTTAAGATAAGGACTATCATATATTTCACTGGGTTAACTTACACACACTTTAACACAAATTTCACGAGAAAAAAGGTGATACCACTCTCCATGTGATCCCCATGTGAACGAGTCAATCAATGTGATTTCACCCCATTTGAAAGGAGTTTAAACCTTCTTTAGGTGTGGGGTGAAACTATTGGAATTTATTGTTGTTTTCCATAAATTACTTTACACACGGATACAATGAGGGTATATAATGGAGCATCATATTCATGACGTGAACAAAAGAATATATGTAATATTTTGCATTAAAATAATATCCCTACCACAACTTTAACTCCTCACTATGATTTATGGCTATAAGCTATTTAGGTATGGTAACTTTCTCTAACACAACGAATGGCGGTGAAGAGTTAAAACCATATTTTATGTGAATGGGCCAGTGATTCATTTTTCCCACTTTGGAAGGGAGGTCATACAACTTTAAATGTAGGGAAAAACCACCCTAGTATTTCCCATGGTTTGTACTTATTTATTGTTTTAGTTTCCACCGTGCACTATCTTGAATTGATGTTGTTTGGTTAATCTAGCTTGTTTAATACTTTAAATCATGTTTTATATATTTTTAATCTAGTTTGAAATAATTTATTTGTTAAAATAGGTATAAAGTAACAAATTATTGATTATATATTGTAATTAAGATTTGTTTAAAATGTAATTGCAAGTTTAGTTGTGAGTTTATAGTTTTTTTTAATTTTTATGAACTACCTTATGTTTATAGTAAAAGATCTTATAGCTTCTTTAAACAAAATCTTAGTTTTTTTTTTTTAATATCATTAATATATATGAATTTCAAACTATAAGCACATGATTAATGATATTAGTTATAATTAAATGTAATTTAATAAAATATATTTGTGTTTGACTTGTATTGTAAGGTAAGGCGGGGTATAAGATATATTGATAACATATGCCATTTAAATAATAGTTTATGATGATAGAGGACATTTACACCGTTAATATACAAATGAACAATATCTTTGTTTGCAATATGGCGGTCATGAGGTTGAAGGGTCTTTTTTTCATTTATGGTATGGATGCATATAATATGCAAGGAGCAAAGATGCGATCGAAGCATAACATACAATGGAGGCAACGCTGAACTCAATTGTGTGTGAGGTGGTCATGGTTTTGAGTCTCACAAAATTCATTGGTTTCATGGTTTGACATTACACCACTTTCCAAAAGTATTGTAATGACATTATATGGTAAGAAACAATGCATAATGGAGGTGGTGGTGGACTCTTATTGCATGACAAAGGTTGAGGTCCAAATTTTGTTGGTCATGAATTTTTTCTTTTTATTTTTCCCTACAAAGAAAATTTTGTGGAATATTTAGGAAAATCATAGATGAGAATGTAGTAGAACAACTGCTTCAAAAGGGTCATTTTGTATAGCATTCCCTAAAAGGGCCCTTTTGTCAAATACTTAATGTTTATAATATATTTTTGGGTCTTTTGAGCTCCAAATTTAATTTTCGAAAAGGTGAAATGGCCATGATATTTTTGTGATCTTTCAGGTGGATATATATAGTCATGAAGACATATTTTGGGATATCAAAAGCAATATTATATCTTGATTTTATGCATCAGGGTTTATAAGCAAGTTTCAGGGTTTATGAGAAGGTTTTGTATAAATGATCAAAATGAGATCCAGGAAAGATGTTATAATTGCGGGTTGATGAAAAAGTTGTGACAACATTAGTATGGTCAATTTGTGGAGACATATATTTGTTTTAGTGCTTATAGATCTAGTCTAAAAATTGTGAAACATGGTACATTGCTTTGTGAAGGAGGTGGGAGCCTCTATCAAAAGTTGGCGCCTCATTTAGGTTTTTGCCTACATTATTTAGAGGTTGCTTCCTCAATAAGGTTGTTGCATATAAAAAGTTCATGCTTACACATTTTCGAGGTTGGTGCCTCAATTACGATGTATCCTATTGCAAGTCGATGCTTGCACATTTTGGGGGTTGGTGCCTCTAGCAGGCTGTCACCTACATTATTTTTTTGGTGGGTGCATTCCTCCACCAAGTTGATGCCTGAAAATCTATGTAATAAAAATTGAAGATGGTAAAAATAATTTTTGGTTTTCTCTTGTAAGGATTTCTATGTGAAAGATGATGTTCTCATGTTTTGATGTGATTAATGTTACTCGATGCACTATTGTTTTCACTATTATGATGCATGGTACTTACTAATGCACTTCCATATATCCAATTATTGATGAAATGGTTTTGAAATGTTAAATTGGTCATTACAATGATTTAACCCCCCTTTCTTAGTGTAATCTTCAATCTAACAGTTGGTAACAGAGAAGGTTCCTTTAGGAACAGTGAATTGTTGGAAGGTAGATCCAATGAATTCCAATAAAGGGAAGAGTAATAACAACTTGTCTCAGAAAAGGAATGGTTTGGATTATCTGAGAAATACATCAAATCCCAAAGAAGATATTTTGTTCATGGTCATGAATATTAAAAACAGTGAGAAAGAGGAATTAGGTATTGCATATTGTTTCAATTGTGGAAATGAAGGTCACTATACTTTTATGTGGCATGTCTAGTTAGAGATAATGAAGGTGATGTTCCTCAATTAATCGAGGTTAAAAACTTAGAGGCAGTAGAAGAATAAATTGAAGAAAAAGTAGATTATGAAGGAGAACCCATGGGTTCCTTAGAGGAATTAAAAACTTCAAGAAGAAGGGTTAGTCAATTGGAAGAGAAGCTCCAAAATTATAAATGTAAAAAACTCATAAAGAAGAGTTCAGAAGAAGACAAAAAATAGAAGGAGCTTTTGAAGAAATATAAAAATCAGGACCATAATGTTGCTACTTTGAAGGCCCAACTAGAAGAAGCAAGAATGTTTGAAGAATTGAGGTAGAGCCACCTAAAAGAAATAAAATGTAATATACCTATCAAAACACACCTATTTTTTTAAAACTAGATTTAGGTACATTATTCATATAATATTCTCTTCATCTATACTTTAATAATTTGCCACTCATTTTCTTTTCATTTTCCACTATTCTTTTATAGTACATAGTTGCAATCGAGCCTCAACTTTTCTGTTTCACTTACATTTTCCATTTACTCTTATCTCTTTCCATTATTCTCTTTAATCAACATGGATATTGATGACACACTAAGCTTACCTTTAATTTTAGGCTCATTACACAATGTTGTAATCCACCTTAATCTATGTCTTTCCTATGAATGCCTATTTATTTAATTAGATTTAAATTCTTCTTAATTCCGTTAATTGAATTATTATAAAAACCAATTATCAAATTCTTCTTAATTCCCACATTGGTTTATTAAGCAACATATTTTTATTCTAACAGTTATGATCATTACATGATGCTATTTGTTTTACCCCTATATCCTTTACATTTTATACTAATATTTAGATTTAAACGTTGTTGCCATTATCTTCGTAAACTTGTGGGTCTTTTGCATAATAAATGTATTCCTACACTTCATCTATATATATTTTCAAATGTTTAATTCAAGCCCAAATGCCTGAAGGAATTTACTTATGCTTTACTAGCAACATATAATTTCATATGTACCACAACTTGTATATATTTCTTTACATATTGTATTCTAAACTATTGGTTTAATGTTTATAGCCACATAATTATATAGCCTAAATATGAATTTGACTTGGAAATATAGGGAAATTTTTATGTGGTCCCCTTTGTATTGGTGGCATGATTTCATTAAGTCCTGAGAGTAGTTCCACCTGCCTTCATGTGGTATAACATGGAAATGTGTGTGAACCCTAGAATCGACGATTGCGATGAGATATTAATAGATCAATGGTTGTCGTAGTTAGGGTTCCATTTTGTTTCTAATGACTTTGTTTCTGACAGTTCATTTGGCAATGTGTTTCACTTGGGTTTGTATACAGAGCGCTGATTTTCTTCGCTACCAATCTTGAATCTACCATTCATTACAAACACAAAATAATTGAAACCTTGCTCTCTCTTGAGACCTTATATAGTCTCTTTGAGTGAAAACGTATTGTGGTTTCAATGGTCGGGTAAACATGTCGCAGGTCAGAGTTTGTTTTTTAGTTTTACAATTATTTTTCTTTGTGGTTCTAATGATTTTATATTTATTAGATTTAACTAGTCTTTCTCTTGTTCTTGTAGGTTCATAAGGAGTATCTTCCCTATTTTTTTTAGACTTCTCCGTGGTTTTATTACTTACCAATGTAAATATATGTTATTTAGCTCTAATGCTCAATAAATCCAGTCACAAGGATTATTTCACCTCATCTTTTCTCTTCAGGTGAATTGTTGTATATGTATACATATAATTTTATTATTTCTTTGCACAAGTTTCTTTATACTAAGTTTTATGCGGTTGTTTAAATAAGAGTTTTTAAAACTAACCCTTTTGTTTGTTTTACAACTTAACTTGTGAAGTCATACTATAACTTCTGGCTTTTCCTTTGATGAGATGGCTCTCAGTGGTGGTCCACTTTTAAGAAAGGCTCACCCTTTGACTGGTAAGTAAATATATAAGAAATACAATTTCTTTGTCAATTATCTATCTATCTATCTATCTATATATATATATATATATATATATATATATATATATATATAGTTAAAACCCTAAATAAAACATTTTGGTTATGTGTAATGCGAAATGGAGTTTCAACTTTAATATTTGATCATGGCGCGTATGGATAGACCAAACCATAGATGCCTATGATTATATAGGGCTTATTAACCTACAAGATAATAACCCTACTTTAATGTGTTCTTTTTGCTTTTAGGCCTCTTTGTCATGTGTTTTTTATTGAGTTTTTTAGTGTTATTTTTAGAGAACACATTTAGGGTTTTTGGTTGAAGTTTTCCTCTCATGTATAAAATGATTCTCCCAAGGTTTTTTATTCTCTCCTTTAGAATTATTTTTCTTCAATAGCTCCATATTATATTTTATTTCTATTAGAATTTCTAGTTATGATAAATCACAATGTTTATCTCTCGAATGCTTCTTCTATAAGCGTAGACATGGAATTAGAACCTCTCAATTTCTTAATGGCTTCGGCCCCCTTCCTTCACAGGTCAGAAGAATCACACCCTTGGTCATTTCTTCTATACGAATCGGTTCTCTCATTCACGTTCTAAGACATGGAAGTTGATCTGGACTATTTTCCCTAAGGGGAAATGTATCATTATAACAATTTTTTCCCCTGTTGATTTTGTTAATAAACTAAGGCCAAAACCTTTTATTCTAAATATTGTTCTGTTGTAATAAAGTATGGATATTTTCAATCTTATAAGTCAACATCTTATTTTCATATAAACTATGTTACATACTTGAAATTTACCATGCATTTGTTTCAAAGGAATTTAATACTTGAACTACAACTTTATTGATATTTTTTCTCTCAAAATGCTCCATGTATGCAATTGTTATCTATTCATAATTTAATTCTTAGTTTAAAACACCTTGGATAAGTAATCTATCATATTGCTAATATCTTTTAAGGTTTACATATGGCCTATGGCCATATCATTGTTCCATTGATTTCTAATTCATTTAGCCATCTTATTCCTAACATTCATATTCGCTTTTCCTATATTTGTGTTCTTGGCTAATTTGAACTAGTTACCAATGAAAGAAAAGGAATACTAACAATATTCCTTTTATAGGCTATTGCAATTATTTTCAACACAATTCAATTTCTATCTAAAACACATATTTACATATGCACTGAACCTGTAAACTATTTTTATTTTCTTTTTCTGTAATTACTAGATAAAAGTTTAACACATATCTAACACACTATTGAAAAATGCAGCAAGAAATTCTCAATTTGATTTTGCCTTGATTAACTTGAGGAAATCCGAATTTCCACATCAGCAAACAACTTGGATGATATTAACTTCTATGACATGGTTCGTTTCACCCAGTTTACTCAGTAAATTCAAGTTGGAGGAGTTAGAGTTCAGTTTTGCATGTGTAATTGCTAATTTGTAGCAATCAAGGTCAATTATCTAAGGTTGTTTTCAGTTAAACTAGTTCCAACTTTTGGAGGAACTAGTGGAAGGTCAATTAAGTAGTGGGACTTCAGTGAAACTCAATGATCATCTAGTTAACTGATCAATCAACCCAAAATAACTAGTGCATGTAGATAATTCGAGTTACCCAGTTGAGGTGGAGATTCCAAGGCAGTGTAACATCATTTGTAGACTATTCTTGAGTGTACAAGTGTTGCATGCAGTCAGATGATCAACCTAAAGGAATTGCACAATTCAATTCAACGAAATTCCTAAATAAATGGGGATAATTACTCAAGGAACAACAAAAGGAAATAGGAGCTCAAGCCGAGGCAAAATTTTACTAATTCTAGGTCAGAGCCCTTCAGTGAGCAGAGAGATAGTTATGCACTTGTAGGGTGAGCTCAATTGAGAAAAGAAATTCTAATACATCTCTGTTTCATTTGATTAATGTAAGAGGCCTTGGGAATTTTAGCATATTACTTTGCCCAGATAAAAATACTTGTTGCATGTGTGTTATTCCTTCTTGCATGTCTGAGGATTTTGTTCTAAATTGTGAATTAATGTCCGTAGAGCAGTAGTGTAGATCCGTGTCCTGTGATTTTGATTAAAACTTCATGATAAGTTGCAAATATAAATCATAATTTATACATGGTATCATTAATGGATTCACATTATAGTAGGAAATTAAAAGTTGTTTCTCACAGGTTCGAATTTGAAGATTAGTGTAGAAGGATTTTTTTAGAGTTGAGAAGATGGCCTTCAATGGACTAAGGTTAGAGTATGCATTGGAAGGAACCTCTAGTTGCTTTGCATGGAAGGACCACATGGATAAACTACTAGGTGAAAATGGATTTCTATAATAGGTCAAGACAAATGTTGCAAAACCTTAAGCATCTGATGCCCAGAACCTTTCTCAATGGAAGAAAGATGTAGCCTAGGTGAGGAGAATCATCTTGGAGGGAGTACGGGATCACATTGTCTCCAATATCCTCAGAAAAGAAACTTCATTCATGATGTGGAAATCACTCCCATAATTTTTCGAGAATAGTAGTGACCAGAGGAAGTTGGCGCTAAAGGATAAACTTCGAAGTATCAAGATGTAGAATAAAGGTGGAAATTCCTCATTATTTGAACAAGTTTACACAGCGTCATGATGAACTTGGCGGGGTAGGTGTTAATGTCCCTGAAGAAGACTTAGTAACCTTATCCCTTCTGGGCCTTCCCAAGATCTAGCATAGCTATTAACATTTGTTGAATGGGATGGGGAAACTACCGATTTGGGAGCACTTATGGTATGATTTGGTGCAAGAGGAAATAAGGCCAAATACTAGAGATGGGAATTCATCCAAGGGTGAGGATGAAGAAAAATTTGCATTGGCTGGAAAGGAAAAGAAGGGAAAAGGGAAGAAATACCAATCCAAACCATAACCAGTCAAGGAGGCAAGAAGAAATACTTGTAAAAAATTAAATGCTTCCATTGTCATGAATTTGAGCACTATGCCACGAAGTGCCCTCACAAGAAGGAAAGTAAGAATACCTCAAGAGGAGCAACAGGTGAAGCTTTGGCTTCATAGTTTGAGATTTAATTTAACCTCATTGCATGCATGACCAAAACAATGATGGGGAGCTTGTGGTACTTGGACTCAGGCGCATTGTTCCACATGATGGGCAATAGATATTGTTCCAGCGACCTGTAGGAGAAATATTTGCGGATGCACATTGAGATGGGGGATGGCAGAAGTTATAGTGCGAATGTTATTGGTACAATCACCTTTTAGAGGGATTCAATCTCCCCCTTCAGACTCAAGGATGTCATGTTCGTTCAAGGTTGAAAGAAAAATATTGTCTTTGTTGCAATCTTGGAATATTGTGGTTATGATGTGATCTTTAGGAAAGGAAAGGAATTCTTAAGACACATAGCCACGGGACAAGTGAAACATATCACAGTTCATGTGATGAACCTGTAAAAGCTAGATGTGGAGGATTGTGCTACATTAAGCAAAAAGGTGAAGAAGGTACGAAGTCGCGATGTTGGAGAACTTGGGCATAGAAGACTTGGCCATTTGCATCATGGAACTTTGAAGATCATGCAACAGATAAGCAGAGGTCTCCCCAAAGGAGCACTTGAGAAGAAGGATGTACGCCAAGGTTGTACCTTGAGGAAGTACAAAAAATACACATTTCATGGTCAGGACTGCAAAGCACATATAGTCCTTTAAACGATCCACTCTGATTTCTATGGAACTTTATTGACAACCTCCACTGCTAGACACAAATATTTTGTCATTTTTTTATGAATTCTCATGGAAGTGTTGGATATTCTTCATGCATAAGAAGGATGAGACATTCTCCAAGTTCGTATAATTTAAGGCACTGGTTGAGAAATAAACATGCAAGAAGGTGAAGGCTCTCAGGAGTGATAATGGAGTTGATTACATGTCAAATGAATTTAAAAATTTATGTGCAAAAGAAGGCATTCGAAAAGAGTTGATAGCACCCCACAACCCATAGCATAATGGGGTGGCTGAGAGGAAGAATCGTAGCACTGTGCGAGAAGTGAAGGAGATGTTGCATGATTAAGGCCTACCTCTGAACTTGTGGGTTGAGGCATGAAACACAACAATATATTTGTAGAACTGGAATCATCATCATATTTTGGGCATGATTACACTAGAGGTGGATTTCTCGGGGAGAAACATGGACGTGTCTCAATTCAGGATTTTTGGAGCCTTTGTTTACTCCCATGTCTCCAAAGAATCAAGAAAGAAGCTAGAGCTGAGAGAATAATTGGGGGTATTTGTGGGTTACACAGAAACTCCCCACAACTACTGTGTGTACTTTCCATCCCTTAGATTTATAGTTGTGTGAAGGGATGTAAATTTTGATGAAGATAAAGTCATGTGATGCTCTCTTGAGAGAGAGCTTCAGATCCCACTAGAAGAGGAGATTTTAGCTCCAAAGGAGGAACCTCAAGAAGTTGTGGAGAAACCAAAAATTGAGGAGGCGAGAGTGGAAACAACTACTCAAGAAGAACCATCCAAAGAAGGCTGGAAAAGGACCAGGGAAGCTGAGAGACTTGTGCAGGATGCGAGGGAGAATGTGGGTGCTCCTTCAAATCAACGCAGATAGACAAGGTCACTAGATAGGTACACTAGCTACTTGGCTCTAATGATTTATTTTGTATAGAATGAGCCATCCTCTTTCGAGGAATAAGTAGATCAACTTGTGTGGGTTGATGCAATGGGGGAGGAATATGAATCCATTGTAAATAGTAGTGTTTGGGAACTGGTCCTGTCTAGTCAAATTAACGTCTTAAATTGCTCTACATAAATTATCAATCCGGGTATCGTAAACTAATGAAGTGTGGTGCACCATATGTGCTTAGTTAACCTTTTTATTACTTCGTTGTTTTATAGATTTTATTTTGTTTTGGGGTTTTGTTCTTGTTGATCTCCTAAAGTATCTAATGCAAATGGAAATCCTATTCTAAGGTCTTAAGAATACTTTTAAAGGTCAAGTATGGATGTAGATTTCAAGACAAGGTCTATGTCTCTAATGGTAACTTCCGAAACTTAGCACTTCAAAAGATCTTAAAACATGTTATTGATGGAATTAGTACTTAAACAAAAGTGTAAGTATGCAGCTACTTCAATCAAGAAAAAGATGAAATATTGATCATGAAATCATTGTCTCTGCTACTTGTCTAAATACTGAAATAAAAGTTAAGTTGTTGCACTCAAACAAATCAAAAACTGCAAACCAATAAAAAGTAAAATCAAATCACATCATTCATAGTCTAATTCCTCACCAGGTAGTCTAAGCTACGGCTTTCAGAGATAATCATCAATAACATGAGCAATCTGATATCTAATTGCAAAAAAGTAAAACTAAAATCAAATCACATCAATTCATAGTCTGATCCCTCTCCAGGTAGTTTAAGCTATGGCTTTCGGAGGTAATCATAAATAACTTGAGAAATCTGATATCTAATTGCATAAAAGTAAAACTAAAATCAAATCACATCGATTCATAGTCTGATCCCTCGCCAGGTAGTCTAAGCTATGGCTTTCGAAGGTAATCATCAATAACTTGAGCAATCTGATATCTAATTGTAAAAAAGTAAAACTGAGGTAATCAACAATAACTTGAGCAATCTGATATCTAATTGCATAAAAGTAAAACTAAAATCAAATCACATCAATTCGTAGTCTGATCCCTCACCAAGTAGTCTAAGCTATGGCTTTCAAAGGTAATCATCAATAACTTGAGCAATCTGATATCTAAACTAACTAACAAAGCAAATGAATAAGACTAAAATCAAAGCATAACTGAAATTAAAAAGCTAAAAAAAAAGCTTGCAGAGAGGTAAATCTCATGTCACTATTTGATTCAAAAACATGTAAAGAAAAACTAATCTACAATCAACCGGTTGAACACACTTACATGAATTAAAATTGCATGAATGGAAAATCTAAACTATCAAACTTGAAAGCAATCAAATGACATAATGAAATCAAAGCAAAATTACAGAATGAAATCTACTCTATCTTACATTCTAATATGCTCCACACTACAACAAAACCAACGATTTGCGCCAGATTTAGCGCCAGATTTTAGTGCATTTTTTTTGTAATTGTGATGAGCATCCTGGCGCTAAATCTGGCTCTATTGTACAATTTTTAAAGCGTCCTTTTTTGCACCTGATTTTGCATCCTTTTTCACGCTAGATTTTGCATCATTTTTTACACCAAACTATGCATCTTTTTTTGCGTCAAATTTTGAACCAAGATTTGCATCTTATTTTATGACAGGTTTTGCTTCTAGTTTTGTGTCATTTTTTGCATCTATTTTTCATTCTCTTTTGCTTCCTATTTTGTGTCATTCTTTGCTTCCATTTTTGCACCATCATTTGCATCAAGTTTACACTGTATTTTGAATCCAATTTAACGTCTTTTTATGCATCCATTTTGTGTTAGTTTTTGCATCTAGTCTTACGCCAGGTTTTGTATCTAGTCTTACACTAGTTTTTGCTTCTATTTTTGCACCAGCTTTGGTGCCTATCTTTGCACCATGTGTTGAATTTGATTTAGCACCAAATTTTGCATCCATTTTTGTGCCCATTTTTGCATCTTTTTTTGGACCATTTTTTACATCCACATTTACGTTTGATTTGTCTCCATTTTTCCCATCTCATTTTGCACCATATTTTGCGTCATTTGTTTCATCCAATTTTGCATCATTTTTAACACCATCTCTTGCATCTAATGTTACATCATTTTGAGCATCCAAATTTGCATTTATATTTGCATCTTATGTTGAGTCATGTGTTGTGTCCACCTTTGCATCTTATTTTGTGTCTAATGGTACATTCAAGTTAGAGCCATTTTTTACGTCTACTTTGTATTTGTTTTTGCACCAAGTTTTGCATCCAATTTTAAGCTATTTTATGCCCCTTTTTGCACCATTTTTTTGTGTCTACTTGTGTCCAATGTTGCACCATTATTTACACCGACTTTTTCATCCAATTTTGCATTTTTTTGATGTCTAGTTTTACATCGTTTTCACCATCCAAATTTGCATCTTTTTTTGCCTCATTTTGTGTCCACATTTGCATATAATTTTGTGTCTGAGTTCGAGCCTAAATTTGCATGTGATTAGGAATCATTTTTTACATCCAATATGGCATCCTTGGTTTCACCTTTTTTCAGCCCCATTTTGCATCTTGTTTTATGTCTTTTCTTACATTTTTTTTTTTCCTTTTTTGCACCCAAGTTTGCATCCCAAATTTACACCATTATTTGCATCATCATTTGGCATATTAATTTGTAACGTTTTTTGCTTCTTTTTAACGCTCAACTTTGCATCTTATTTTACATCTAGTTGTTGTCTTTTTTTGCATCTAATTTTGTGCCCATTTATGTGTCCTTGTTTTTGCCCAATTTGATATCCTTTTGTATGCCATGTTTTGTTCCCTTCTTTGTGTCAACTATTGCACAATTTTTCACTTCTAATTTAAAACACTTTGTATGTCAATTGTTTGCATTTTGTATTAATTCCTAGTTTAACATCCAATTTTACTTTCAATTTTGCATCCATGGTTACATCCGCATTTGACTTCTTATATAGAGTATATTTTTCTTTACATATATGACCCCCTTTATAGATTCATAGTGAAATATATGATAGTTTCTAAATATCATTAAAGCAGATATCACAATTCAAAATCATTTGTAAAGAAATTTAAGAAAAATTGACAACATCCATCCAAAAAAATAACAATGTGTCATTAACAATTTTCAAAACATTAAAATAGCAACATAATACTAATAAAATCAGTGTTATTTTTAATCAAAACAAGTAAAATTCAAATATGATTAACAAATCAAAATATTTCATGAATATCGTTATTCTACGATAAATTAACAACATACATAAATCAAACTCATCGTATGATTACAAAATCAAAATGTCTCATTGATATAGGGTAAATTCACAACACCCATCTAAACATAACAATGTCATTCTACACAATAATTTCTTCATAAAAAACAATGCATGTGCATGCCTAGCTACCACCACCAAGATCATCCTCATGATCATCTTGACCATCGTCATTGCTCTGATCCACATCATCACCAACACCGCAACTATCATCATCATCTCCTCCTTCACCACCATCATCCTCATCCTCATCCTCATCATCTCTTGATATATGTTGAACATAATTTGGATCATCGTCTTGGCAATCATTACCTATAGCATTCTGACAAAAAAAATCAATATTACATGTTAGTATTAATTACATAACACAACGCATGTTTTTGTTATACAATGTTAACCATAAAATGAGGTAAGATATACTAGCATTTGCACCAGATGTTGCAAAGGAAACGTCGTAAGGCATAAATTGAAAAATACAAATACAACAAAAGAATACTTTGATAAAGAATAAAAATATATTGAATGCTCAAATCAATGCCCCATTAACTGGAAGCATTTAGTAGACATATCTATCAACATTAGGATTATACACAATGATCAAGAAATTTTCCATATACAAACAACAACTTCCACAACAACCTTTTGTCACATCCACATTTTAAGAAATGCCTTGGAACGTGATCGGAATCTTCCATATTGCCTTTTTCATTATGCAGATAAATCTTCCATATTGCTATTTTCATCATGAATACTGTTAGTTCATTGTTGTAAAGTGTTAGTGTGTTAAATTCAATACTATAAGTTCGACAAGTGAAAAACATTCCTCAATTAGCACAATATACATTTTTCTCTCACCATGTATTTTTCAGTCAAAGAGCACAAGTAACATATTAACATGTATTTTCCCTTCATTATTTTCATCATAGAGCCAAGAAATCTACGCCTTATCTATAAAGTAACAAAAACATTTTGAAATAAGTTTAATATTTCAAGCCAGTGTCTAACCTATAAAGTAACAAAAACTTTTTGAAATAAATTTAATATTTTAAGCAATTGACTAACCTACTTTAATAATTGAAAAATTCTCAAAGATGAATTATACTCCATAATAAGAGAGCCAACATTGGAGCCCATACTTTCACTAAAACCAAAAGAAACACAACCACTTGTTAAGAAGAAATTCAAGTAATAATAATAAAACAAAATAATAAACATTAAAGTATAAAATGGTATTTCCAACACACAAGTATAAATATACATGCTCTATGTCCATTGTTAGATTAAATGGGTGTGGAGAAAATTAGTAGAGAACCCAAAATTGTATTCTAATTAGGATGGGTGGAGAAATGCTTTAAATGCGGGTTGTTGTCATTCTAATGAAACCCTTTGCAAAGGGGATGTTAAGATTCTGAGAGAAAAGCTAGGCTTGGTAGAGAACACCTTCCTTGTTAAACATTCCCTACTGTAACCAAAAGGAAAGGGCAAGAGAAACAATAATTAGGTTTTTGTTCACAAGTTGTACAAAATATATAGGTGCTATTGATGTTTGAGTGAATAATGGGAGAGATTATTTATGAAATTGTGATAAGGCGCACCTAGTTTTGTCAGAAAGAGGCATATTAATGACAAGTACATCACATTTAGGTAGCATTTCGGCAAGATTTGTCTCCAATGTTGCTCCAGTTTCCTTTTTCCAATTCGGGTCCAATAGAAAGACGGTCGTGGTAAAGAAGCTTACAATTGAAGGGCTTTACAAAGGAACGCAATTCAATTCAACATCATGTAATGTTTATTATTATTAGATTGAAATTTTGAAACAAACAGCATGCATGCGTAAGAATTATGGAGCACTGATTTTTGAAAAGAAGTTTGCAACATCATGAAGTAGTACTAGATCCTAAGAATGAATACCTTCAAACGCTTAAGTAGTTCTTTGCCAATACACCCTGCACCAATAGAACCAATAGTTTTCCCTTCTAGATCATATGACCTGTAAGAAATTGCTGCCACTTTCCAATCACCCTCAACAATTTGCTTATATCCAGGCACAAAGTTTCGCATCAATATGAGAATGCGCATTAGCTCATCTTCTGCCACGGACACCACATTACTTTCGCTGATCTTCAACCAATGATGATACAAACAAATCAATGGAATTAAAAAATATATCCAATATAAATAAAATGCGTTTTTTTTTAAAGTAACTCCTAAAGTGAGAAAAATAAAGTTAAAAAATATAACAATGACAATTGTGTAGTTAAAGTGTAACCAAAACAAAAATATATATACAACAATAGAATAAATAAAATGCGTTGTTTTAAAAGTAACTCCTAAAGTGAGAAAAAATAAGTTAAAAAAATATAACAATGACAATTGTGTAGTTTAAGTGTAACCAAAACAAATATATATATATATATCTATATATATATATATATATATATATATATTATATATATATATATATTATATATATATATATATATATATAATATATATATATATATATTTAGAATAAACCTATCAAGTGTGGATCAAGCAGTTTGTGTCGGATTTAGCCATAAAATGTCATTTTCAAATTTAACAATAGAATAAACCTATCTAGTGTGGATCAAGTAGTTTGTGTTGGATTTAACTCATGAAATGTCATGTTCAAATTTAATGGAGAGGGGTCGATTTAATGGAGAGGGATTGAGAGTGGGAGCCACTGGTGAAGGGTAAAAAATTATTCCGTAAGGCACTTAGAGACAGAGCCTTGCACAAACCTATTGAAAACATCCTACAATTAGACAAATCATTCTTCCATCAACCATTGGAGCTGATCTCAACCTAAACGTAGGTCACCACGGTTAAAGAGAGGACATCATAACGAAACAATGAATTAAACATGGAACCGTCATTTCTAAAGGAAACAATGGTACCTAAAGCTGTTCGAAACGTTCGAAGGAAGGAGCAAAATGTCATTTATAAGAAAATAGTAAACTTCGTCCACAACAATGCTACTTAGGGTGGAAATTGTTGGGAAAACCACCACAAGAAAGGAACAAAAAATGGGAAGGCTAGAAATGCAATTATCTTTGCCCTTGAAATGTCTGCTAAAAGGAGAGGAGAGTTCGAAGGAAATTAAAGAACTCAAAAGGCAGTCCTTGGAGTCATCATTGCCCGATTTGAGAGAGCTTCCATTTTTTGAAAGAGTTGTTTTACTTGCACCTCCCCTCTCCATTTTGTTAAAGAGTTGTTTCACTTGTTATGCTAGAGTTGTTCGGTTGTTATGGAGGAAAGGCATTCAACAATTTTCAGATTTGAACCTCTTTAGCATTATAGTGTTCCACTCCTGATTCAAGCTCCTGAAACTCTCTGTTTTATTTACAGGAAAATAAAGAGAGTGTTAGTCTATCTGTGTTTCTCGAGATATAATGCCCCATATCCAAAATACGAAAGCTACAGGAGAACAATTATTACACAGTACAATCTCACCATTACAAAGGAGTCGATAAAAGACCAAATGCATTAAAGCTTTCCAAGAAATTGCAAAAACATACAATAACACAAGTGAAGATCAAGGTAAATCTGCAGTACATGTTGGATTGGGGATAAAGCCAATATCATAGCATGAGATTGACAATTAAATGAGTTGTAAATAATAATGGAATGATATGGAATTGAATAGCCTACAGGCTGAATATAAACAAGAGAGTTATTATTTCATTGTTATTAATTTATTATAAAATCACATTTTTTAAAACAATAACTATTTTTATTTCAATACCAACCATTAACTAATTTCTAAGAATAATTCTAATTATTGTTGTCCACTTCATCTTCTTTCCATTTCTGTACCATGAGGGAAAAACCCAATACCATTCCTATATCTTAAAATTAACATTAAATATGTCAAAATAGCTCAAGCATATTTTTGCAAGCATATTTTGGAAAACAATCATTACAGACGGATTAAACAAAGAAGAGCGCTTTGAGATCTTCCGCAAATCTTTCAGGAATGTAATAAGAGCAAAATAAAACCCATGGGTAAGTACAACCAAAAGGATAATGAATCAATCTAGTCACAGTAAATATCAATATGATAATCCAGGTAAGATGTATTGTCACTTTTCCTGATTTCAGCCCTCTTGGCACCGGTAGGTTACCTATATCCTTGGGAGAGAGATAAGGTGGTTCCTGTAGAAAGGAGACAACAGACAACAAAATATTCAATTTAATCAATTGGATTATGGTTCGAGCCCCATTTGAGAGTAGTGGGGCTTGGCAATAAGAGATCCAATGATATCTAACCAAGCCAGGGAAGCCAAACTGTTGTTGAAATATTTGTCCGACAAAGTGGCCTGGTGGAAAGATGGACTTCGCCATAACTATTTCAAACAAAGTCGGTGATAAAAGGATCCCCTGTCTCACCATTCTGCGAGTCCTTGGCCCGTTTCCTTTGGAAACACCTATCATGTATCCCACGCAATGGCAAGTGCATTAAGCTTGGGAAGACAGTATGGACCATCCACCTATTTCTCAAGATGTGTCTCTCTAAGACGTGAAACTCTGGATGCTGGATCAAGGTATAACAACCCTTTTCCTTGATGGCACCTTTAAAAGAAACCTGGAATGGCAGGGGCAGGGAGCCTTCATTGACTTCAGATGAAATCAAGAGAGTCGATATTACGGCAGGTTGGTATTTTCGTGAACAAACAAGTGAAGGCTCAAGCCCTCTTCAAAGGCCTCCAGCTTCCTGAAGCTCAAGGGGCCTGCTAGGAAACAGTGGTGGGTGATTCAATGATTATTCTAAGAGCTACTGTGCACATCTCTTCCAAACAGTGATACACAGCGCATTGGCACAAAAGAATTATTAAAAAATGCGGAGCTTCAGCCTTCAACAAGATCAAATTCCTTCATGTCTCAAGGCATCAAAACGATCAAATTTCTTGAATCTTCACGTCTCAAGGCATCAAAACGGGAAAAAAAAACCATCAAACTATCTAATGGTAGCATAAATGTAGGGATACAACAGAGTGTCTGCACTAAAAGTCTGGAGAGAGGGATGGGATGATGTCAATGGTGGTGGGAACCAGGCTATTGGATCACTGTTGGAATTGCCAAAAGCTTAAGAAAGGATCTAGTTGTGTGATCCTACGGGAGGTATAGGAATGATGATGCTTGGCTCTCCTATCATCTAATGTCCAAGCAAGGAAACTCTTGAAAATATTATCTTTGCTCTGCTGAATGTAGGGCTAGTCTAATAGGTGGAAGGTGGCTAATGTGTAAAGATGGCTATTGTCCTTGGGCTACCTTAGTTGTTCGTGTTTAGTGATCTGTGGTATTATGACTCCTCAATTCACTATTAAACCATGAGAACCATGCCTAGGCAGACTAGTGTGACATTGTGGATGAGAACCAAAACTAGACTCCTATAACCTCATTTTTCATCCTTTAAATTGCAGAATTAACTGACTGTTCTAGTAATCGTTCTTGAGCACCTGAAGATGTGCACCCTAAATAATAAGAATAATACCCTGTAACATATGAATAGTCCATCCTGTGCATGTAGGATATGCACATGAGGTCCAATAAAATCACTAACCAGAATACCAGGTGTTATTAAAGCCTCTACATGTTGAAATATATGAATGTTACAGTGTGCAGGAGTATGATTCAATTCCATATGAAAATACAAAACATCTGATAGGATTTCCTTATACCTCATAGGCAAACAACCATTGTCCCTTCTATAGATGAGCAGAATAAGTGCTTGGTTCTCTACACTAAATAAAGACAAAGTATAGTACTTATTGCTGACAAAATAGGATTTAAATCGCGGTTCAATTGCTTGACATTCAGCTGGTCACAGAATTGTAGAGTGCATAATCATAAGTGATGTTGCGAGCCTCATTTCTCAAAGTCTAAGGGTCTTGCGAGCCATAATCACAGCCATGTATGGCATATCTTGTGATTATGGCATTTTATGAGGTCAATTCTTATGAAGACATTTTAGTTTATAATAAATTTTGAACCTCAACAGAGTTTTGGCAAGACCTGGCTGAGCTAGGACATCAACAACACAGCTGATATGAATGACATAATCTAGCCTCAAGAGGGAGCCTCTTTTGTTTCATCACTCTAACAATCTATGAAGTGGTGGAAAGCATAACAACTTCCCCTTGAATATGACACCTAATCTGAGTACAAATCCTAAATGATGCAGCCCTTGGTGCATGTCTCTCAAAGTATCGATATTTCAAATGTTGAAAGCTCTTGTGCCCATTTGATATGCATTCGATTGCAGTTCCCCTGAAGAAAGAATCTTATAAAGGTGAGGCCATGGCCAATATGTTAGCCATATCCATTGGAGTTGCCATTGCTTGACAACTTTAGTGTGATCAGTCCCACCATGATTCACATGGGCTTCTACTCAACACTAGATGTTGCTATTGTAAGAGTCTTCAAGCTCGTTGAACCCATAGTATTGATAAGTGTATTCTTTGGGTCTCTGGTTTTCAAATTCTGCCTATGTTTTCCTCTCAGTATCATTATTTCAAATGCTGAAAGCTCTAATTCCCAATGCTGTGTATTTGATTGTGGTTTCCCTGAAGAAAGAAGCTTATAAAGGTGAGCCCGAGGCCAATATGTTGGCCATATCCATTGGAGTTACTATTTCAGCTTATGGGGAGGCCAAGATGAATGCATGGGAGGTGATTCTCCAGTTAAGTGCAGTTGCATGTGAGACTACCCAATTGGTTCTCATACAAATTCCACGAACATCAAAAGGGATTAAGTTGAATCCCATCACATCTTTGTTTCTCCTTGTTGCCTTGTTTTTCTCAGCACCCCCTGGGTCTTAGTAGAATACCCATTTCTGATAATCAGGGTCTCTTCCTTTGATTTGGATTACATGACATTTCTGCTTGTGCCTTGGCTCTTAATCTTGCAGTGTTTCTTCTGATAGGAAAGACTTCAGCCTTGACTATGAATGTTGCTGGTCTTGTCAAGGACTGGCTGCTCATAACATAATCTTTGTCTGTAATAAATGAAAAGGTTACAGTCATAAACTTGAGTGGGTGTGGACTGGCTTTTCTGGCTGTCTGTTACTATAATCATTTGAAACTTCAAGCTCTCAAGTCCAATGACAACCAACCAAAGTACCTCAGCAGTGCAGCTGATGCCAATGATGAAGGAGAAGGTTTGATAATGACGAGTGGGAGATTCTCAATCAGAGATTCAAAACCAGTAGAGAAAAATCAAACTCAAGCTTCAGGATTAGGTATTTGGATCATTAATATTGTCTTGTGCTAGAGATTACTGTTCTTGGATTGGCTCCTCTATGCCCAGATCTATTTACAGGGAACAGGCCAGTCATTCACAGTGAAGAAGATAATGAAAAGATTAGTGTATAATGATGGACAGGATGGTGCCATGGTGCCAACCTAAATCTCAAGTAAGGAGACATCTGTTCATCAATTTGTCAAGAAGCATGGCCTACAATTCAATTTCTCTAAGCCTATCACTTCTTCCACCTGTCAAATAAATTGTTTCCTGTTTGTTTAGTTGACTATGGTTCTAATAAATATACTATTGTTTGATGTAAAAAGACAAAACAAAACAAAAAATATGGAAAGTTGTGACCCCATTTTCTAACTACAAATTGAAATCGGATTACCATAGTTACCACCTCTGCTTATTGGAATCAAAAAGGGGGTGGGTTATGCACAATCCTCCGTATCATTTGCTATTACCAGAGATAATTAAAGCCACTCTAAACTCAAGTCTTAACTATGCTGATAGGGTGTTTGGGGAGGGGGATCCCTTACCAACCCACTATAATCTGCACAAAAGCATCCTAAGAACATATGCAAAATCAACCCTTCAATGAAATGATCCAAGAATATAGGTACTCAAACATTGATTTTATCAAAGAAAAATACAAGACAGAAAGAAAAGATCATAACAAGGATTAGAAGAGTCTAAGAACAGTTCTCACTGTCTACAGAGCCAAGACGATTGCAGAAGAGTTCTTCCTTCAGTTCCCCATCTGAGAAATCAATTGCATGCCAGACCCAAGTTTTATCACTACCTGCGTGCTCCTGAAGTGACATTGGGGAATGAACTGCAAGGCAAAAAGTTGAAATATTTCCAGAAAGTTGAAATATGGCAAATTTTTCCAATCAAGAACTCTAAATAATTTCATTAGGACAAGGCGTAGAGGATTCATGACGGCGACAAGAAAATAATGGCGCTTTGCAATTTTAGCACTCTCTTGCAGAAAAATACCTTTTCTGAAATCGTTTTGACCATGAAGAAACACAGATGAACTGTTGGAAGTCGTGCAGAGAGAGATCTGGTGGCTCGTGGATCGATTCTGGGGCAATGTTTATGCGATTGCAAACCATGATTGTTCATATGCGAGCTACTGAGCTCGTTGAGAGGGATACGCGCAATGGCGCCAAACTACCAAGAGGATTTGAATTTAAAGGCGGGATAGAATATCTACCGTCCGATCATGTCATCGACGACCATATATTTGTGTTTCAGTAAAACGGATTTTCAAAGAATTTGAAATATTATACATTTTATAGAATTTGAAATATTATACATTCTATTATTTAAGCTGAATAATAGTTTTACTTTGGAAAAATAATTGGGCACATCAAATAAAATATTGATGCGACGGACATAGAACTCCGAAACAATAATGCACCCTTCTCTTACTCCAAAACAATAATGCACCCTTCTCTAGCTGATGTGTCAATGCTTTCTTTGAAGTGGAACTTAAAGAATTAAGTAATTATTCATTATTAAATTGGGATTTTATATAAATTAATTGATTATTTATTAATGTTAATTTCATTTTATAATTTTATAGTAATTTTTAATAGATTTTTGTTAAAGATAGTTATTTGAGCTATTATTGTATCAAGATTTTTGTTGTGTCTTTTATTATTATATTTTAATCCACTTTAAACATGCTCAAAATATGTTTTCATCTTCATTTGTGGAGATTATCTACTTGCATATTCAAAAAGTTTTGATGTAGTTTTTGCCTTGAAAAATGATTATTGTGATTGTAATGGTGAGAAATTATTCTATAAACAGTGTTAAGTTTTATTTAGAATAAATGAGAAATTCTTTTTGAATATATAAGACCAATCTTTGAGAGAATAGATATATATTCCCTAATTATCACATAAACAAGGGGTTAATCTTGCATTTAGTGCTTTATCTCTGTAGAGTTTCGCTAAACAAAGGGAATACCTCCTCATGCGTTACTTCGATTGTCCCTCCCTCTTACAGGATTGCAAAGCATTAAGAATTGAATCTTCTTTATTTTAAAGATGTAGTCTTGTCGAATATACCAAAAACATAGTAGGATTCTTTCATTATTGACAAAATCAAGCACATGTGCAAGGGAAGTATTCATCTATGGATGGTTAACAAGTTCATTAATAACTACAAGCAAACACTTCAAACTATGTATTTAATGATCTCTAGTCATCATCTAAAGAGTTCAAGAATCAAATCAATTCCAACCTAAGTTCTAAGTATATGGTAAACCTCTACTCTAGAGGTTCTATTATTGTAAAATTTCACAACTATGGAAGTTGTGGCAAGGTCTCAAAGGAGGGACTTTCTTTTTGGGCAAAACTAACCTTTTTTCAAAAGATAGTTTCTATAATTGAATCCATCTTCAATATCCATTTCTTCAACCCCACTCTGCCAGATTTGAATATTGAATCCCCCCTACTTATTTTGGGATGAGATGATCTTTCAAAAGCCAACATAAATATATTGGGGACTTACAACAATATACAAACTAAGCAAGGAAGGGTATACACACATGTGTTAGAATTTGAATTGAAGTTGACTTGAGCAAAGGTATAACAATGCATATTTAATTAAATATTGGTGATTTTAACAACCACGTCCATTAGATTAAAATAATGATACTTTATGTGTATCTATATGCAAAGACAAAATACTTGAAAGGCACCTTCCAACAACAAAGGTCATTATAAGAAAAATGGAAAAATAACAAGTTGATGGGTGGTATGATTGAATGAAGAATCAAAGGGCAAGAAAGAAGAGACATCCAAGTTTAGTCCTAATAAAAGATTTTATGGCCCCTTCCAAGGAGTGTGTTATTAAGAGGGACACAAACATGATCATGGAGTCTGTGCTAAAGTCTTATGGGAGAAATAGGAAGCATGTGAATGAGATATTATGGATTTCAAAAGAGAAATCATGTTATTCAATCCAATAGAAGCAAGGGGATTGGTGCTACTTGAGACTCCATAAGCTCTAAATCAATTGGTGAAAGAAAGAAGTCTAAAAGATAAATGCAAAGAAAGGAATATCCATCTATGTACAAATCTACAATAAATAAATTCAAAATTATATAGTGTTTCCATATAGACAATGTTAGGTCCCTATAACACTAGTGATTCCGCCATTACTAGTGTCATTGTGGCCCTTACTGTTATTGTTGTGCCCTTATTGTCCCCATATTGTTATTATTGTGCCCCATAGAAGCCCACTATTGTTATTTTTGTGCCCTTATATTATTATTGTTATGTTGACTTTGATTATATTGTGACCCCTTAGACTCCTATATATAGAAATGAGGCTTTGTCATTTGTATCATCCAATAATTGTTCTTTTGTGTAATGTAAAGGAGGTTGCCCCCTCGAAGAGGTTGATTTCTAAGTTGTTGATCTATCTTTTCTATCTTTTTGTGAGTTGGTTTCATAACAGACAACCTAGGTTCGAACCCTAAAAAGTGTAGGGTCTTTGTGAGTGTTTGTGAGGGAATGTGTTTGACATCACATAATTGGATTCCCTTCATCATCAAAGAGACATGTGTCCCAAAAGTCAATTTGGTTTAAGTGGATGTTAATATGATACATTGTATATTTTCTGAGGGTAGTAGCACAATTGGAAAAAAGCATGTTGGCAAGCCCTTGTGTATCCAAGTGATCGAAAGTTCAATCCCCCAGACATATCTCACCAATTGAACTAAAAAAAATATGATACATTGTATATTGCAAAGCCATTAAGTTAAGTAATGACCTTGGCTAACCCAAATATTTAATTAGAATTTAAGCTCAAACACAACATTAGAAATGAAACCTTCACTCTAGATCTAAGGATATAGGGGTCAACATTGGATATTGGATACAAGACAAGGTGATCAAATGTATCTCTTGGACTAGCATTTTTTACAAAGGAATACAAATTTTAATGCTTATATTAACATGTATGTATAATATAATAATGAAATAGTCACTCTTTAGTTCATGTTGGAGTGGAAGGAAATCTCGAGGGATGTGTCACTATAGTCATAAAAATTGCATTTATTGTGGCACATGGAGAACTTATTAATTGGGTGTAGCTTTAAAAATGGATAGGAGTGTTATCCTCCCCACCTAACTGCAATTGCTACAAATGACATATTTAGTGATTAATGAGTATATTGTTGTAATAATTTTGAACCCTGTGTTAAGAAATCCCTATGCAATCCAATTTAACTTAGGTACCATCCTCAAAATGAGGAGAAGTCATTTGTGGGTTTCCTTAGAATGTGTATTTCAAGGAAGAATGTGTACTTTGTCGATATGTTGAAAGGTTTTACGGTCTTTGTGTTTTAGTGTACCATGTCATGTTTGGCATTGAGCGTTGGGTGTGTTGGAAGCCAACTCTTGGTAAACTCAAATACACTTGTCCTAAGGAGGGAGTTGGGGTTTTAAGGTTCTCTGGTTGTAAAAGCTTTCAAAGTCAATGTTTTTCATCCTCTTTTGCATATTGCAGCCTCAAGGCCATTCGATGAGTTGGTGGTCATGCTTAAGGTTTTCATCCTATTCTTGCATTGTGCTTAAGGTTGATTGGTACCTTGTTCCATGAATTATGATCAACTTTGGGTCCTCTTTCAGTAGACACCTCCTAGCCACAGTATTAAAGGCAACATATTGGTTTCCTTTACTAATTTTAGCTTGTAATAAATTTAGATGTAATGGTTGTCACACGCGTTCATATACAACTACCTCATAACAAAGCTAACACAAGCACTTCTACCCATGCCTACATCACATCACAGAGGAGGAATCAATCAATATTATTCAATATCCCTCATTCGAGTATCCCTCCTTTGAGGATTCAATCCAACATTTATGGAGATTAGGTCATCCATTTACAATAACTAGCTTTGCCATATAGCATGTTCATATTCCTATTGTCATGGCCGAAAGTACCACCGACATATATCTTATGCAATACGAATAAATAATTAGAACGCGTCAATGGATGCAATTCATCCTATAATGCATAATGCATATATTAGATAACCCGAACCATAGGCTCTACCGTTTCAAAACAAAATCATTTATCATACATAATCAATAATCCGTCTGCCACAGTTGCATGACACGTTAACATGTGTATCTTAGGGATTATGCACAATTAATCAGAAGCGCAGCATTGGATGCATAGCACAAATAACTTGTACCATAGTTTATATAGTCGAGCCTTAACCACAGTTAACAAATTTGCATAGCGGCTCAAGCACGACTATTCACTATCTTAACAAAAGACAGGTTAACACCAATTCTACATAAGATCCACATACTGTGACTGTAATTAGAATTTCATTTATGTGCATCCATAAAATCATCTCATTAACGCCACATGCAGTGCATTTAAAACTCAAGCAAATTCTCTCATATGCTAAGGAATTTATAACATAGAGGGTAAGAAACCAACATACAGAACAATCCACGCAAGTGAGTCAAACTAGATCAAAAGAGAGAACGACACTTGGAAAACATAGCACCGCTACCCAACCTAGAAATGACTCTTCAGTTCACCACCGAGTCGAGGTTCTTGCCATGGATCAACTGCCTCCAATTGATCTATGCAATGGGTATTTAATACCTTCTTTCATGATATGGTTTCCATTAGCGGTGTCTCGCTTTTATGGATCTTTTTATCCATTTGCGTAGGCTTATCTCATAAAAGCTCACCTTTCTCTCCCATGAGGATTTTCCTCATAGAAGATTGCCTTTCTCTCCCACACAACTTTTATGTTTTTCTCAATGGATATTTATCTCCAATCCATCCAACTTATCTAGAATTAAATCGAGAAGCTTTACCATGAAAGAATTATCCTTTCCCATTCACCAATGTGATTTGGCAAGAATCTCATCTCTTGGTGTCTCGCTTTTCCAAGTGATTAATTTATTAATAATGTATTTACTTTTTATATTACACATCATACCTAGCTTTTCTCAGCTTAGGTTTGCAAAGTTTGACACACAAGGGAGGGGTGTTACATTTTGGATCCCTCTCTTTCCTTAAGATCCCTCCAACTGCAGCTAGAGTTCTTAGATGACTGTAAGGAGGAAGCCCTTATTGGAAAGGGACAGACAGTTTGAAGGTGTCTATCTTGTTGGTAATTCCTATATCGAAAAGTTGTATTTTCATAGTCCAGGGGTTGGGAATACACAATTCCCATCCACTTGAGCTCAATTTTATCTCGCAAAACTTCATTGGGATCTACCTAAACACATATGCAAACATAGGTGAAAATGCCTTTCAAAAGTCTTTCCCTGTCTACTTTGACGAATCTTCCAATAAAATTGCCCACTTTTCTAAGAGATCTAGATGGGTAAAGTAAATGGGAAAACTAGGAATCTTACCCATACTAGAGTAGTCATCGGCAACATAGTGAGAGGATTGAAGTTGGGAAACCATGGCTTCACTAGAAGACCAACTCATCCCCAAACCATGGACCTTGGTCAAAGATTTTTTTCTTATCCTCAAGACATTTGAAGATCACCACAAAAAAACATGGGTCTACATCCACCCAAACCGGCGTTCATCCAATCCTATCATAATCGAACAGAAAAATGCTACTTTTTCAATAGAAAATGGGGAATAAAAGTATCACCCAAGGATAATGACCATCGCATCAAGCGCTCAATCATAAGGGAGGAGCAATAATTTGACAATCACACGTCCTTGATTTCTGTTGATTTAACTCTGAACACTCACGTAATATTCTCTTGCTTGGCGAATTAAACACCATTGCATGGAATGGACGAGGATTGATCCGAACCCTGGATGAAGCCCACTTCATTCTCATCTAAACACAAAACTATATATACGTCAAAGCTATTACAATAGATTCTGACTGTCAACACCTCGAGGTTCTGTTTATATGTGGCTACCTTTTATGGTTACTATTGAATGTGTGATTGGCAATAGTAATGGCAACTTAGGGCTGCCAAATTTCCTTCGATTCCCTCACTACATCCTAACACAAATAGTTGTTCAATGCCTTGGTTGTCTTTCAAAACTGGTAGGCAGCGTCTTCTTTGATATTTCTCGATGGTTTTAATTCCACTACAATCACAACTTTCATTTACATAAACTTCGTGTTTTCGCACGAGCGACGATTGTTCCAAGGTGAAATGTCACTTGGATGGTTTCAATGTTGTTGACCCATCATAACTAACTAACGAATATGCCCATTACAATTTTATACCACCCCATTATCAATATCAATTATGCATGGGAACCAATTAAAGCAACTTTTCACATTAATTTTATATGAGCATGAGAACATGTGTTAACAAGCAGCCCATAAAGCCTCATTTTGAATGCCATAGTCACTTAGAAGGAATTCCTCTTGTAGTAGCACCCTCCCTACTAAACTTTGCTAGTGCTAACATTAGAACCACCATTACAACAAGATATCTTTCTAGTGTTGACAACACCATTATAGTAAGATACCTCAAGAGAGACAGAAAATTTAAAAAGTATGATAGTAATACGTATCCAGAAGATGGTATTGAAACTAGTAATTGTTCACGAATCCATAAGATTGTAAGGTCATTCTCATTATCATAATCATTGTCATCATCATCACCATCATCCTTGTCATTGTTATTGCCATCATTACATTATCATCATAATCACCATTCATGCCATCATCATCATCATTATGGACATTGTTTGCAATTGTTCATAATTGTAGATGTTGTAAGAAATATCATCAACCCAAAAAATGTGATCAGTGCTAGAAAAGGGTTGTTTAGGACACATTGATATACGTAAGAGAAATAACAACTCTATTTTTGACAGATGATCGATGATGATCATCATCACCACCATTATCATCGTCATTGTCATTTTTATCATCCCCATCATCATCATTAATGTAATTTCTATCGACATTGTTGTAATCATGCATCATCATCATTCATGCCATTATTGTTTTTGATGATGACCTAGATGAAAATGATGATCATGACACCAAAGATAATGCTTATGATTATGACAATGACAACATCTAAAATGGGAAGATTCGCCAACGTCATTAGCATTGTCATCATCATAATCATTGCCATCATCATCATTGTCATTGTAACCACTATCGTCTTTATCATCATAATCACAATTCATGTCATCGCCATCATCTTCATTTTCATCATTGTCAATATTATTGACATTGTCATCAATTGTTCATAATTGTCAATGCCATAAGGAATATCATCAATGCAGAAAATATGATGAGTGTTGGAAAAGGGATGCAAAAGCGAACATAGAAATGGGGGCAACAATAGAAGTAAAATTGGATGAAAAGTGGATACAACATAAGTAGATGCACAACAACATGAAAAACCTGACACAAAAGTGGATGGAAAAGTAGATGCAGTTGTCAATGCAATCTTGGATGCAAACATGAAGGAAAAAGTGGAAGCAAACATGGGTCCAATGGTAGGTGTAAAACTTGGCACAAATTGTGGTGAAACAAATGTGGATGCAACAACGGAAACAAAAGTATATGCAAAAATGGATGAAACAAAAGTGGATGCAATAGGGGATGCAAACGTGGAAGCAAATGTGGTTGCAATGGTAGGCACAAGATATGGTGCAACAAAAGTGGATGTAACAATAGACAAAAACTATGCAAAATAAGATGCAAAAATGGATGTAAAAGTGGAAGCAAACATTGATGCAACAGGCAAAACAAAATTGGATGCAAAAAATGGATATAATGTAAGTGGATGCAAAACGAGATGCAAAACCCAATGCATAAACCTGACATAAAAGTGGATGCAAAAATAGATGCAATATTTGATGCAAAAGAGGATGTGAACATGGATGCAAAATTGGAAGCAAACGTGGATACAACAGTGAGTGCAAAACATGGTGCAAATTGTGGCATAACAAAAGTGGATGTAATGATAGATGCAAAAAAAGAATCAAAGTATGATGCAAATGAAGATGTTAAAAGGGATGCAAAAAGTGAAATTTAAAATGGGTGCAACAGTGGATGCAAAATTGTGTGCAAAAGTGGATGCAATAGAAATCGATGCAAAAGTAGATGCAAAATGAGACACAAAACCCGATGCAAATCCCGGTCCAAAATTGGATACAAAAAGGGATGCAAAAATAGATGTAGTAGTTGATGAAAACCTAGACGCAAATGAGGATGCAAACGTGGATGCAAAATTATAATCAAAAGTGGGTGCAAAAGGAGGTGCCAAACTAGGCGCTAATTGTGGCACAAAAATATTAGATGCAATAGTGGGTACAATAATAGATGCAAAAGAGGATGTAAATATGGATGCCAAACAAGAGGGCAAAGTGGATGCAACAAAAGTAGATGCAAAATTTTATGCAAAACTAGACACAAAACACGATGTAAAACTTGGCGCAAAAGGGATGCACAAATGGATGAAAAAATGGATGCAAAAAAATGATTTAAAAAAGGATGCAAAAAAGGATGCGAAAGTCGATGCAAAAGTTGATGCAAGTGTAGGTGCAAAAAGTGGATGCAAATGAGGATGCAAAACTATGTCAAACAAAATTAGGTGCCAAACTTGATGCAAAACCTGGAACAAAACCTGGTGTAAAGGATGACACAAAACTTGGCATAAAATTTGGTGCAAAACGTGGTGCAAAACCTATTGCAATACCTGGTGCTAAACTTGGTGTAAGATTTGGTGCAAAACTTGATGCAAATTTTGTGTCAAGTTTTGCACCATATTTGATAAATGGATGCAAATAGCACCAAAAATGGGCTCTAGATGCACAAAAAGAAGTAAAAAGGGACGCTAATCGCTGGTTTTGTTGTAGTGCCATGACATCTACTTCACATCTCCTTCCATGTTGAGAACATCAAAGCTTTATTCAAATTCTTCAAAATTACAAAGTACAACAAAGCTCTCCAAAGCTTTCCAAAGCCATCTCACAAGCTAACAAGCTTAAGAACTAACAAGATAAGACTTAAGAACTAACAAATGAAGCAAAGAGATATCCTATTTATACAAAAATATGAGAAGCCATCTCATTAATGAGAGTCCATAAATCTCTCCCTCTACCTCTAGAGTCCTAATCAAAATAGGAACTGATAAGACACATGTCTTCTTAGAGTTACAATATAATTAGGAGATGTGACACATATCCTCATGATCCCATAATTCTTTCCACTCAAATTCGAATTTGGCCTTAGAGTGCCACATAAGGGTCTTCTAGAAGCCTCCTTTCAACCTACACATGTAAATAGTCTCAACCCATTTGTTAGGTATAAGCATATGCACATTATTTTCTAATTTTTAACCACAAATTCACTTAAAAAGGCTAAGAATTAATAAAGTTTGGAAAAACATAAATGTGGCCCAATGATAATGAAAGTGGGATGAATGTAGTGACATAGTAGTGAAATGGAGGTGATATAATGGACATAATAGTGAAAGTGTAATGGAAACGAATGACATTTTCAAGACCCAGCAGGTCCCAAGACTAACAGATAAATCAGTTGTGGGTTTGAGATGGATATTCAAGGTAAATCATGCATCGGATCACAATCGCTGTTTCTTTATAACTGTGATTCATACTTGTTGTATCGAAGCTCAGATTACTATTCCTTTCAATATTAGAGTGTCGTGTGTAATATTTGATCTGGTTTGCTGTACATTTACATTTGATTTAAGTTGTTGTTCTATATTTCATTTCCATTAGTTTGTTGTCCTATTTCCGTTTGCTGTTCAAATCATCTCTAAAGTAAAGATTGTTACTCAATTCCTGTAGGATATAATTATTGCTTCATTCATTTCTGTAGGTTAAGGTTTTGTTGTTCAATCATGTTAATAAGATTAGTCACTGTTCCATTTCCTGTCATTTGAATTATCATTTCTTTGGTGTGCCGAACGATCTGAGACTATAGTGAACATTGACATATGTTTTCCAGTTCCCAGATTGATGATCTTTTCCTTGATTGCTTTTTAATTACATCAGTTTACAAAGGGAAGAGTTACCATTACTATACCCTTGACTGATAAATTGTTGTAGCTTTCTGAATGCATGATTTGAGTTTTAAGTTTCTTTTTGTAAGTAGATTTTATTCCAAGCATCCGTTTACTCTTGTATTTAAAGCACTATACTACTAGCATTACTCTGACAAATGACCGCCTCAAACTAAGTACACTCTTTGAGATAACAAATCATTCCTGGATTGATAATTAATGTAGGGTAAATAGAGGTGAAAAAGACCCTTTTTACTGCTCGACATTTTGGCGCCGTTGTCGAGGAAGAGTGTAGCCATTTGTTTCTTTTTCAGAGTAGTGTAAGTACCTGCTAGGAGAGAATTGGGTTTTAAAAATGAAAGGTAAGAACCTGTGTACGGAGCATGTAATTGTAGAAATTTTGAATAATTTAACACATATTCAACAGAGATTATCCTGATCATGTACTATTGCGGAATAAATACACAATACATAAGCTCCTCTACGTTGATCATCAATATAGCAGCATCAATAACAATAAAACATCAAGAGCATTCACACATTAGCACAGTATGTAACCCGGGGAAAGCATCTCGCTAAAAACCCCACACTATCTGTATATTAATGATTGAGAACATGTAACATTACAAAGTACACTGCTTATCACAAGCAATCCAGTACCAGCTCCACCTGTTACACACAATACAGCTCAAATCTGATCTCCAAATCTATTCCACTGCTTGCCTGCCTCCACTGCTCGATACCTGCTCAAGAATTGATGAGAATGGTTTACCAAAGTCGTATTTCACCTGCAAAGAATCACTCACACTGTGTTGGACGTGAGAACAGGCTACAATTCTTGGTATTGGCCAATTCATTGGCATACTCAATCCCTCTGATTGTGCAAATCATCATGCACAGCTATAGTCACAACTGATAGCAATCTGATCCTCTAACACCTGTCCCTGCTAAACTGAACATGCACTGACATGCAACTGAGTTAACTGATGTATTCTATAGTTGAATTATGAGTTAATAACTTGTGAATTAATTAATAACTAATTCACCCAACTCATCTCTAGTCTATTTGCCAGTTAGACTAAATACAACCAGTTTAACAAAGCTAAACTGAACACAACTCCATCAACTGCACCTCCAATCCACTAAATTCAACTCACTTGAGTTCTAACTGAAGTCCAGCATGCAAATATTAGTCATCCCATAGGTAATCACGTATTTCCTTCTGGGATCTGCATGTACCACATCCGTAGCTCATCCTGAAGTGCTCCAAGAGAATAAGATCAAGTTTATAGTCCAAATATTATTATGAGACAATAATATTTGACTTTTCTATTTTTGACAGCCAGTCTAAAAATAGACTTTGATCACTCGTACTGTGATCACCCACACTATGGTCACCCACACTGTGGTCACCCACACTGTGATCACTCATACAGTGATCACCCATACTGTGATCATCCTTGTTGGGATCAAAAATAGAACTTGCACCATAATTTGCCTACGGGCCCACTTAGTGAAGGCGACTCTTTTCACTAAGCTCCATCATCCTGTTGCAATCTCAACACTCCCTCTTGACAAGATATGGATTATCAGCAGCCCCTATCCTACCTCAGTGGTACTCGAATTTTCTCCTGGTGAGAGCCTTCGTCAGAATATCAGCATCCTGATCCTCCGTTGGAATGTATGAAAGCAACATGATCCTCCGCTGCACACAATCTCTGATATGATGATACCTAATGTCAATATGCTTAGATCTATCATGAAATATAGGATTAGCCGAGAGTTTAATGTAACTCTGGTTATCACAGTAAATCATAGTAGGATCCAAATGAGAACCAAACAAACCAACCAGGATCTTCCTCATCCATATAGCCTCGCATGCAGCCAAACTTGCTGCCATATACTCGGCCTCCGCTGAACTGAGTTCCACGGATCTCTTCTTCCTGCTGTACCAAGAAACTGCTGTCGATCCAATACTGAAGACCCCTCCTGATGTGCTCAATCTGTCCGTTGGGCTCCCTGCCCAATCTGCATCCGTGAAGCCACATAGCTTCACCTCATCCTCCTGTCTATACCACAAACCATATCCTGATGTGCCTCTCAAGTAGTGCAATACATGCTTGCCCGCCTTCCAGAAGAGCTTGGTAGGATTAACCATAGCTTGTGAAAGCTGGTTAACTGCATAGCATATACCGGGTCGTGTATTGACCAAATACATCAGCGACCCCACCAACTGTCGATAAACAGTGAAATCCACTTCTTCTCCCGAAGTGGCATCCTCCTTCCTCCAACCTCCAGGAAGAGGAGTATCAACAGGTTTGCAGCCATGCATGTTGAACTTCTCCAGTATCTCCCGAGCATACTTTCCCTGAGAAACAAATAGTCCACCACTGCGCTGCCATATTTCCAATCCTAGGAAATAGTGAAGGAGGCCCAAGTCCTTCATCTCAAACTCTGTAGCAAGATCCTTCTTGCATGACAGTATCAACAGCTCATCACCCGTTAGAATCAAATCATCAACATACAGTACAATGATAAGCAACTTACCCTCCACCACAATCTGGTATAGGTTAGGATCCGCCTCGCTCTTGGAGAATCCAAGTCCTGTGAAATAGCTGTCTATCCGTGTGTACCAAGCACGTGATGCTTGCTTCAACCCATACAACGCTCTCTTGAGCCTGCACACATGTGACTCGCTGCTGAAGACCTCAAAGCCTTCGGGCTGCTCAATGTACACCTCCTCCTCAATGACTCCATTAACGAACGCAGTCTTCACATCCATCT
Organism: Pinus tabuliformis; assembly: GCA_031772625.1. Classification (NCBI taxonomy): domain Eukaryota; kingdom Viridiplantae; phylum Streptophyta; class Pinopsida; order Pinales; family Pinaceae; genus Pinus; species Pinus tabuliformis. The sequence continues at coordinate 764,359,459 of CM062804.1, read as the reverse complement.
GATGAATGTGCCATCCCATCTGCACTGAGAGAGCAAGAATCGTCCGTATGGAAGAATACCTTGCGACAGGTGCAAAGGTCTCCTCATAATCGATCCCCTCTATCTGTGAAAAGCCTCGGGCAAAAAATCTTGCCTTGTACTTCTCCACACTTCCGTTAGCTGCCTGCTTAACTTTGTAGATCCATCTCGAACCCACCACTGATTTCCCTTCCAGTCTAGGAACAATCTCCCATGCACTATTTCTGACAATAGAATCATACTCTTCCACCATGGCGTCTACCCATGCAGAATCCTCCACATCTTCCTCGAAAGAGGATGGCTCAGTCACAACACACTTGCTCATAAGAGCCATGTATCCAGTGTACCGATCAGGTGACTGTCTCTGCCTGTGTTGGGTTGTAGGTGGTCCTACAACTTTCTCTGCATCTTGAGCCAGTCGCTCAGCTTCTGTCAAGCGCTTTCGCCCTCTGATGGTTGGTGTTGCATGAGTGGTCTCTTCCACTCCATGAACCTCGTCTTGTGGCTGATCCACGTCCTGAAGCTCATCCTTAGGAACTAATAGCTCCTCATCTGCATGCAAGTGTAGCTCCCTCTCAAGCGAACACTTCATGGCTTTCTCCTCCTGAAATTTTATATCTCGTCGCACAACAGTTTTACCACTGTCTAGAAAATACACAGGATAGTTGTGGGGCGTATCAGTGTACCCCACAAATATCCCAACCTCTACGGTTGGCTCCAACTTCTTCCTGGCATCCTTCGTCACATGCATGTAAACGTTAGCACCAAAAATCCTCAAATGAGAAAGATCAGGCTGCTTACCAGAATAAGTCTCCTCGGGTGTACTCATGCCAAGTATCCTATGAGGACAATGGTTCTGCACATAAACTATTGTATTGCATGCTTCTGCCCATAAGTGAAGGGCTAGGCCCTGATCATGCACATTGCTGGTGCAACACCCACAATCGTTCTGTTCTTCCGCTCAGCTACCCCGTTCTGCTATGGGTTATGGGGAGCTATGATCTCTCTACGAATCCCTTCTGCCTTGCATAAATCCTTGAACTCGTCCGAGATGTATTCACCACCATTATCGCTCCTAAGAGCCTTCACCTTCTTCCCCGACTCCTTCTCGACCAGTGCTTTGAATTCACAGAAATTTGAATATGTCTCGCTCTTCTTCTGCATGAAGAAGATCCAGCACTTACGAGAGAAATCATCAACAAAAATCACATAATACCTGTGTTTTGCTGTCGAAGCAACTGAGAAAGGTCCACACACGTATGTGTGAATTCTCTCAAGGATCGTCATGGCGCAACTATCCTTCTCGTGAAAGGTGACTTTCACAAACTTCCCCAAAGTACACCCCTTGCACTGATCTGACTGCGCAAGTGTACCTTTAGGAAGCCCTGTAGTGATCTGCTGCAGTATCTTCAAGGCTCCATGGTGAAGGTGACCCAATCTCCTGTGCCACAACTTACCATCATCCCGGCTCACCAATCCTTCTGCCTTGCCCGCCATTGCTGCGCATCCATCTACATGCAACTGATAAAGGTTCCTCACTCGAACCCCTATCTTCCGGGTCTCACCAGTTGTCTTGCTGCGTAGGAAAGCCTTTCCCTCGCTGAAAACAACATCATACCCCTTGTCTTCTAACATCGCCACTGAGATGAGATTCTTCTTCAATCCTGGAACATGCATGACTTCCTTCAATACGAAGGGTTTACTAGACTCCCTCTCAAAGGAATGGTACCGATACCAGTCGCACTATATCTACCATCATCGCCCATCTCGATGTGCACTCCAAGATCTTTGTCCTCCAGATCAAAGAACAAATCTCTATCTCCCATCATGTGAAAAGACACACCACTGTCCAAGAACCACACCGATCCCATCACACTTGAAACCAAGCATGCGATCAATGAAAAATCAAGCTCAAACTGTGAGGCTAGAGCCTCTCCTGCTGAAGATCCAACAACCTGCTTGTTCTTCTTCTTTTGCGGACAATTAGTGGCATAATGTCTGTGCTGGTGACAGTGAAAACACTTCACCTTGGACATATCCTGCTTCTTGCCTTTCACACCGGAATGAGAAGCTTTCTTGTTCTTCCCCTTCTTTGCTTTGGCAGCCAAAGCACAATTCTCTTCATCATATACCTTTGATGAAGATCCATTCTCACCTTTATTGTTTCTGAGTTTATCCTTGAGCGCCAAGTCGCTCTTGCTTTGGAATAACATTTGCAATCCGTTGAAAGACATTTCAACAACACTGCTGCAAATTCGAATTTCCACCAGCTCCAACTCAACTGCCTCGGATCTAAGATTCGTGAGAACACAATATTTCTCATACATAGATTGACTGTATGGGCATTTACCAGATATCTCACCTTCCAAAGGAAGGATGAATCCAGAGGCTACCTGGCCCGATTACAAACTCTGCCTGAAGAAATGGAATGTAAACACTTCCTGAATAGTAGATCTGATGATCAACAGCTCCGATACCATGTAGAAACTTTTCTACAATTATCTAGCTAGCTCCGATACCATGTAGAAATTTTGAATAATTTAACACATATTCAATAGAGATTATCCTGATCATGTACTATTGTGGAATACATACACAATACATAAGCTCCTCTACGTTGATCATCAATATAGCAGCATCAATAACAATAAAACATCAAGAGCATTCACACATTAACACAGTATGTAACCCGGGGAAAGCATCTCGCTAAAAACCCCACACTATCTGTATATTAATGATTGAGAACATGTAACATTACAAAGTACAATGCTTATCACAAGCAATCCAGTACCCTCTCCACCTGTTACACACAATACAACTCAGATTTGATCTCCAAATCTATTCCACTACTTGCCTGCCTCCACTGCTCGATACCTGCTCAAGAATTGATGAGAATGGTTTACCAAAGTCGTATTTCACCTGCAAAGAATCACTCACACTGTGTTGGACGTGAGCACAGGCTACAATTCTTGGTATTGGCCAATTCATTGGCATACTCAATCCCTCTAATTGTGCAAATCATCATGCACAGCTATAGTCACAACTGGTAGCAATCTGATCCTCTAACACCTGTCCCTGCTGAACTGAACATGCACTGACATGCAACTGAGTTAACTGATGTATTCTATAGTTGCATTATGAGTTAATAACTTGTGAATTAATTAATAACTAATTCACCCAACTCATCTCTAGTCTATTTTCCAGTTAGACTAAATACAACCAGTTTAACAAAGCTAAACTGAACACAACTCCATCAACTGCACCTCCAGTCCACTAAACTCAACTCACTTGAGTTCTAACTGAAGTCCAGCATGCAAATATTAGTCATCCCATAGGTAACCACGTATTTCCTTCTGGGATATGCATGTACCACATCCGTAGCTCATCCTGAAGTGCTCCAAGAGAATAAGATCAAGTTTATAGTCCAAATATTATTATGAGACAATAATATTTGACTTTTCTATTTTTGACAGCCAGTCTAAAAATAGACTTTGATCACTCATACTGTGATCACCCACATTGTGGTCACCCACACTGTGGTCACCCAAACTGTGATCACTCATACTGTGATCACCCATACTGTGATCATCCCTGCTGGGATCAAAAATAGAACTTGTGCCATAATTTGCCTGCGGGCCCACTTAGTGAAGGCGACTCTTTTCACTAAGCTCCATCATCTTGTTGCAATCTCAATAGTAATAGCCCTGCTCCCTTGCCCGCTTTCCTGCAGATTTGTTGTTGTTTTTGGGTAGAAATCAACATTTGATTTGTGTGCATGACTAAGCAGAAAAAGTCTGAAAAGAATCCTAAACCACTACCCAAGTTTGATAAAGCTAAGGGGCCAGTGACCCTTGGCCGATCGACCTTTATAGACGAAATCCTTAAGAAAGCAGAATCTCAACCTTCAGTAGGACCTAGAAAATTTGCTTCTAGACAACCTACTAGTTCCCTTCAGGCCACAGGATCATCATCTGTAGCCTTTGTTGTGGTGAATAGTCAAATCGACGAGCAAGATTTTCAAGAAATGAGAATTCTAGCCCAAAATCATTGCAAGAAGGGAACCTTAGCAACCTCTGTGAAGGAAGAGGAGAAACAGGGAAACTGAAGAACCAAGATCTCCTCTTGGAATAATTCAGCCATTAAGTAGCCCAGATAAGGGAAGTGCTGCAAAAATCATTCATAACGAAGTTGAAGAACCTCAAGAATCAAAATCCCCCCAGACATTAGGAACTCTCATCATCCCAGATAAAGGAAGTGTTGTTAAGGCCATTCCTGTTAAAGCCATCCCCCCTCCATCTAGCCAACCTAGGAATACCCTCCTAGAAATTCCAGAAGGTTATTGGCACATATTTGACCAAATGGCCCAGAACTAGCCAAACACCCAAACCTCCACACTGCAATATCCCATTGTGGATACTGCAGCTAATGCACCTATGAAAGCAATTCCTCTCCAGCATATCCCTACATTTCATGGCCTAACATCGGAAGACCCAGATGCATTTTTGTTTGAATTTGATGTGCTGTGTAGAGGATATGACTATACCACTGATCCCCAGAAACTGAAACTATTTCCCTCTACATTAAAAGGAGCTGCTTTACGATGGTTTATGGGGTTGGGTGGAGGTGTTATAAATAACTGGGAATAGATGAAAGATGCTTTCCTGAAGAAATATCAAGATTATTGTAGATCTAGAGAGTTAAAAGATGAAATATTTCAGATGGTAGCTAGACCTAATGAAACACTAGAAGAATATGTTGAACGTTTTTAGTATAATCTTCAAAGATCTCCTTATGCATCATTACCCTTGCCTGATAATGTATTAAAAACAACATTAATTAAAGGTATGAAGGAACAATGGATTGAAACATTGAATATTATGGGAAAAGGAGACATTTATCAAGAAAGTTTTCCTAACATCATTGATTTATGTATCAGGAGCTCACGAGGAAGCACAAGGCTAAAACCAGCAGAACATGACAGGTTTACAAGGGACAACAAGATCTCTGGAGAAGGAGTAACTCGCGCGGAAATTGGAAATTTATTAGAAAATTTCAAAACTGACATATTGGGGACTCTGACAACGCAACTTGATATTATGCAAGCCAAGCAGAAACAAGCAGACGTAGAACAAAATCTGGCAATCTTCTGTCCCAGATGTAGAAAGAAACACAGCCACAAAGAGTGCCCATTAGATGCAGTTCAAGTTTGTGCCATTTGTACAAAAGACCACTCTATAGAGAGTTGTCCCTCACTTCCTAGTTTGAAAGCAGTATACAAGGAAGTGGAAGAAGAGCCAGAACTGGTGTACCTACTTAATCAGCGTCGTCAATGGCAGCCGCGACAATCAAGTATGTTCCCCGATCCAGCTTCTTCTTTTCAGCCTCCATAATATCATGCTCAACAATATAATACAATGTGGCAAAATCAACCTCCCTTCTCAAATTGGTCACAACAACCATTTCCTTCATCATCACCATGGCCGAATCAAGCAAGTCAATCTAATTGGCCAAATTTTCCCTATGCCCCACCATATTGGCAAAACAATGTATATCTAGCACAATGGTCCCCTCCTACTTCACAGAGTCAAGCCTGGCAGACAAACTGGAAAAGACCGATGAATCAGCCAGTAGGAACCATTTCGCTCCCTCAACCTACACTACCAGCATTGCAACAAAACCCCCAGTCTAACTTAAGACCGCAACTCCTAGCCCAACCCAACCCTAATCCAAATAATAGACCGGTTCAATCTATTCAAATAATTGAAACACTAGAGATAGAAACCAATCTAAGGGAGTGTAATGACCTTCAATTAAGATCTGGGCGCATTATAGAGACAAAGGGAGATAAAAATGTTCAAGTTGAAAATCAGTTACCTATAGAACAACCATTACAAGATGTGGCTACAAAACAGACTCATGACCAAGCAACCACATCTTCTCCCCCATTCCCAGAACGATTAATTATACCTTGACCTATACAACATCCTGATTTTGACATTCTGGGAGAACTTAAAAACCTGTACATAAAAATCCCACTCCTCCAAGCCATCCAAGACATCCCAATATATGCAAAGACCATCAAAGAGCTATGTATAAAAAAACCAAGGAGGAGAATAACAAATAACCCAACAGTCCAAGTAGTTGGCACCTTATCTGACCTATTATCAGGAAAAGAAACACCCGTCAAATATGAAGACCCAGGAAATCCAATAGTAATAGTACAAATCAATGGAAAAACCTTTTCAAATGCCTTAGTTGATTTAGGGGCTGCAATTAATATCCTAACAACCACCACTTGTCAAAAACTGGGCATTACATCAGTAGAACCAACTTCCACTTTATTAGAACTGGCTGACCAATCCATGGTTAGGCCAGAAGGCACACTACATGATGTCATGGTATCCGTTGATTCCTGGGAATATCCTATCGACTTTCTGATAATAAACCCCAAAAATTGACTTGATGGACACCCATTAATTTTAGGTAGACCTTGGCTTGCAACCGCGGATGCTTACATTGGCTACCGACAAGGCAGTATGACCATAACTAGAGGGGCTAATATCAAGAATCTAGCCTTATATCCTCTAGCCCAGCCAAGTGTCACAATAATAAAAGCTAACAAACATCTTGTATCATACCTTACCGAAAACATTAGATCCCCATTAACTATAGAAGATTCCCTCGATTTCAAAGATCAAACAGAGGATGATGTCATTAACAACTTTATTAACCAAGCTGAATCTAGATCCCACATACAATGTCACATGATAGAGGCAGCATTTGATAATGAATTGGAAGAAGATCCTCTCAAAGACACTCATGACCAAACAATACCTACTACCTCTGTTTCAAATAGCAAAACTGTAGAGATTGAGCCAGGAAAAACTTTAAACATTAATAGTAACCTGACCCCTGAACAAGAAGAGAAACTGATCCAACTACTGAGGAAATATAAGGAAGCATTTGCATGGGATTACCCTGACATGAAGGGAATCGATCCCTAGTTATGTACACACCACATTTATACAAAAAAGGATGCAAGACATGTTCGTCAACCCCAAAGAAGACTGAACCCTCATCTAAAAGACATTTTGAAAGCCGAACTACAAAAACTTTTAGATGTAAACTTTATTTATCCTATTTCCAATAGAAAATGGGTCTCTCCACTTGTAGTGGTGCCAAAGAAGAATGGGAAGTGGAGGATTTGTGTAGATTACAGAGAACTAAATAAAGCAACACAGAAAGACCACTTTCCCCTTCCATTCATTGACCAGGTATTAGATACATTAGCATGAAAGAAATTCTTTTCTTTCTTGGATTGCTTTAGTGGATACAATTAGATTCAGATTGCCCCTAAAGACCAAGACAAAACTACTTTTACCTGTCCTTGGGGAATGTTTTCCTACAGAGTTTTACCTTTTGGCCTATGCAATTCCCCTGCCACATTTCAAAGGGCTATCCTTAGCGTCTTTTCAGATTTAATAAATGAGGGGCTCAAGGTATACATGGATGATTTCACACCATACAGAGATGATTTTGACCCAACACTAGACACATTGGAAAAGGTGCTGCAACGATGTATCGCTACCAGGCTTTGCCTAAGCCATGAAAAATGCTATATGATGATGACTGAAGGTCTCATCCTAGGTCATTATATCTCAACAGCTGGAATACAGGTAGATCCGGCCAAAATTCAAATAATTTTGTTAATACCTACTCCTACCACTCAGATAGAGGTACGTAGTTTTCTTGGATTTTCTGGTTATTATAGAAGATTTATAGAACATTTTTCTCACATTGCTGCACCTCTATATGCACTAACAGGGAATGTTGACTTTGTTTGGACAAATAAATGTGATCGTGCTTTTGAGGATCTAAAAAAGCTTGTGTCAACAACCCCAGTACTCAGAGGTCCAGATTGGGACCTGCCATTTTAAATTTCATCAGATGCTTCAGACACAGCAATTGGAGCAGTCCTTGGGCGGGAAGAAGATAAAAAACCATATGCAATCTATTATATTAGCAAGAATTTATATCCTGCTGAATCGAACTATACTGTTACTAAAAGGAATTTTTAGCTGTAATACATGCTATACATAGATTTAGGCATTATATCACTGGATATCTTGTTGTTTTATATACAGATCACTCTGCCATAAAGTATTTAGCAAATAAACCAATCACGAATGATAGAGTAACAAGATGGCTGATTTTATTACAGGAATTCGACATCACCATAAAAGACCAACCTGGAAAAGAGAATCCTGTAGCTAACTTTCTTTCACGAATGCCACAGCTAGTGGACACGGTAGCAGTCAAAGATCAATTTCCAGATGAACATTTGTTCGTTGTCACTGTTAAAATACCCTGGTATGTTGATGTTGCGAATTATTTAGTAGTAGGCAAATTACCAAAACATCTGACCCCCAATGAATGAAAGCAGATTATCCAGTGTAGTACTTGATTTTCTTGGATTAGGGGATACTTATTTCATACAGGGGCAGATATGCACATCAGGAGATGCATCCATGAAGATGAAATTTTTGACATTTTGAAAGCCTGTCGTGATGGACCGTGTGGTGGAAATTTCGTAGATCGATGAACTGGTCACAAAGTCTTGAAAATAGGATATTATTGGCCCACAATCTTCAAAGATGCAAAGAAATTTGTTCAAGCTTGTGACAGTTGTCAAAGAGTAGGATGCCCTGGATAGTCTGATGAAATCCCCTTGAACCCACAGTTAGTCATTGAACCATTCAAATGATGGGCACTCGATTTTGTTTGTCCGATCAATCCATCATCAAACCAGAAAACATATATTTTGGTAGCAACAAAATATGTCACCAAATGGGTTGAAGCAGAGGCATTGCTGAGAGCTACAAATGATTCCATCATACAGTTCCTGTTCCACATATTTGTGTGATATGGTTTCCCAAGAGATATAATTATGGATGGAGGGCCATAGTTTGCTGGTAATAAAATGACTGCAACACTGAAAAATTACCATATTCAACACAAAATTACCTCTCCTTACCACCCACAGGCAAATGGCCAAGTAGAGAGCACGAATAAAATAATAGAAGAAATACTGGCAAAAACCATTGCATCACACAGATGCGATTGAGCTACAAGATTGCTAGAAGCCTTGTGGGCATACAAAACAACATGGAGAAGTACTATCGGTTATTCACCATATCAACTAGTCTTTGGAAAGGAACCCATCTTTCCAATAGAATTCAAAATACAGACATTGCAAACAGCACAAGAAGTCAGTCTAGATTTAAATGAGGCCTAGATTAATAGATTACAGCAGATCAACGAGCTAGATGAAATCAGGCTCTCTACTCTTCAACATACCGCATTAATCCAGCAACAACGAGCCAAATGACACGATTCCCTCATTAAAAAGAAAGTCTTCTGTGAAGAATATTGGGCGCTCCTATACGATTCCAGGTTTCAGGATTTTCCGAGGAAACTTCAGACTCGCTGGTTGGGACCATAAAAAATCCAGAAGGTACATGATAATGGCACCATTACTCTAACCACCATTGATGGACCGGGACATACCTTTAAGGCAAATGACCACTGAGTTCGATTATACCGCAAACCACTTACTCGGGAATCCTTCTACCAGTAACTCCGCGAAGTTTCTGACATGTAGATTCTGGTTGATGAAGAGAAATCTTCCTCACCTTTGGTTCATTAAGTGATTTGATTGCTCTTACATTATATACATAATTCTTTTGTTTTGTTCGTATAAATTACTTTCTGTACATATTTCTGCATTTCTGCAACTTTTGCATTTTGTTGTTCCTTTTGGGAAGGAACAACATTTTCACCACTTTGCTGTTCCTTTTTGAAGGAACAACACTTCTGCACTTTGTTGTTCCTTTCAGAAGGAACAACATTTTCACCATTCTGTTGTTCCTTTTTCAAGGAACAACACTTCTGCATTTTGTTGTTCCTTTCCGAAGGAACAACAGTTCCACCATTTTGTTGTTCCTTTTCAAAGGAACAACACTTTTGCATTCTGTTGTTCCTTTCCGAAGGAACAACATTTCCGTCATTTTGTTGTTCCTTTCCGAAGGAACAACACTTTTACATTTTGTTGTTCCTTTCCAAAGGAACAACACTTTCATGTTTTGTTGTTCCTTTCCGAAGGAACAACACTTCTGCATTTTTGCTATTCCTTTCCGAAGGAACAACACTTTCATTTTCTGTTATTCCTTTCCAAAGGAACAGCACCTGCATTTTCTGTTGTTCCTTTCTGAAGGAACAACACTTTCATTTTCTATCATTCCTTTCCGAAGGAACAACACTTGCATTTTCTGTTGTTCCTTTCCGAAGGAAAAACACCTTCATTTATCTACTGTTCCTTTCCGAAGGTACAACATTTTCACATTTTTTTTCTTGCGCTTATTTTCTTTGTTGTTCCAATTAAGGGACAATTGCTGTTCCTCTCAATGCACAGCAGTTTCGAGTATATTTTTCCTTTTGCTTGCGATTTTGTGCACAATACCTATTTTATATTTTTAGAGTACATTTTCTTCTTTGTGTGTTTTACCATTTAGATCATTTTTGAAGCACAACTATACATCTATGCAATGAATACAAAAACTAGAGGATACTGAAATCAGCAAATTACATAAAAAAATCATTATCTTTAGAAGAAAGTGCTTTGAATTGATGAGAGAAAAAAGGAAAGGACACAACTATTGATCACCTTGTTGTCATTATTCTACTAATATCGATATGATTGATTATTTTTATCATGATGGTTCTTTCTAAATCCCCATAATTCTCTTTGATCATTATTATTGAATAAGAATAAGGGCATATTGTTTTTCTATTGAGATGTTAAGACTTCTTCCACCATCCCTACTCTTAAGGAGTGTTTAACCACCCTCTGTAAATAAATAGGAAAAGTGCCATATAAAAGGAAAAAAGAAGAAAAAGAAAAATGTTTATATGATTGCTAACATGATTTGTCAAATGAAGGAAATGGGGTCTCATCAAGAGCCAGCCTACCATGATCATAAGGAAGAAAATGAAGTGGCATTCCCACTATGGCCACCACACTAGGGATATGATCCAAGAGGCACATCAGAAAAAATAAAGAGTCCTTAGAATAGGAGGTCTCATCACGAGCCGGCCTGCCCACCTTTCACTCCTTCCTAGTGAATGGCATTATGATTCATCTGGTTACCAAGCCAGCATAATGGCCTCCATTCTGACATTGCACAGCACTTTCCTAGGCATACATAAAGGATCATGGTTCCAAGGGTGAAATAAACAACTCTGTAAAGGTTATGGACACATGTGGGCAACAGAGCTCTATTGATGGTATTGAAGTCATATTTCTTATACACCAATAGCAATTATAAAACCCTTCTTCTTATATCTTTATAAATCGTTCAAATGAAATTATGTATATAACCCTTCCGAGCCTTTGAAACATGAAAATCAATTACAATCAATTATGACGAAAAAAGTTGATAATGATTGCATCAGACCTTTTGTGCACGTCAGCTTTCCTATCCTCCAATTCTAACATCATATCACGACATTTCCTTATTTATTAAGCGATTCTATTCTACGCTTTGATTTCAATAATCTGCTTGTCGCTATAAACATGGCATTTCTGCATATGCTATTCCTTAATGACTCTGTACTATGGCAGTTCAACACGCTGCTTCTTCATTTGACGACCGAGGTTGGCCTATCACATTTCAGGGGGGGCGAAGGTGACTAGGTGATCCCCATAACTTGCTGGCATATGTGTCAGCTTATCATTCGGAGAATTAATGACTTGGGAATAGCAAAGCTTAACAGTATTTTGTTTCCTAATATGCATGGCTTGTTGTTCCGAAGCTATTTTCGTGTTTTTCTCTGCAAAAATTAGTAGTAAATTCGAAATTAGAACAGCTTGTTGTTTCGTCATCTTCTTTATGTTTGCTAACAGTGAGCTAAAAATTTTGAACAGCCTGCTGTTCCATTGCCATCTCTGTGTTCTTTTTTTACAGTGTGCCAAGCATGGGAGGAAGATCAATTTGCAGTGAGCCACAGGTATTGATGGTCTCCGATGCTGCACGAGAGATCCTAACAAGGGCAGGATGGCTAGTTTATCTTAACCGCATACAACAATCCAACGAGACGGTGGCAATTGAGTTTTTACAAAACCTGCATGAACATTATTCCATGGTGAGAGGGAGACAAATAGTAGTCACTGACGACATAATTGCAGAAGTTTCAGGACTGCCAGCCATGGGATCTGTGTGGACTCTGAAAAAGGTGAGATTGTGGGACGCCATGAAAATCTTCCAGGATGAAGGGTAGAACCTGAATGTAAAAGGAAAAGGAGTTTTACCGGCAACCTTGGGAGAGCCGTGGGCAGAATTGGCAAAAGTTATCTAGAGCTACATTACTTGTGATGACAGGAAGGACGTGGTAAGACCACGACATCTTAAACTTTTAGCTGTGTTAAAACAAAAGTGCACTGTGAATTTTCCTGTGTTTTTAAATTCTTTATTGCATGATGTCGGCCAAAGCATGAAGAAATCTCGCCACTTAGAGTCGGTAGTAAGTCACCATGGCTTAATACGACTGATAGTCAGCCACAACCTTGCCCAACAACAGAGCAGTTGGGAAGAATTGACTTTCGCAATAGACGGAGGACTGACCTTGACAGCCCCAAAATGGAAACATGATACCGGTGCATCAAGCAGACCTCTGAAATGAAGGAAATCTGTTAGACTGGCAAGAATCAGGGGAATGTTGAGGGATCACCAGGAAGATAGTGGTCAACCTGTAGAAATACATGATTCTGGAGATGAAGAACCCCCACAATTGGAAGGTGGGGAGAACGAAAAAGAATTGGAGGAGAATGACCAGGAACCAGAAGAAGAGATTGAACAATCTGGTTAGGAGGAAGAGGAAGCAGAGCAACATAGTGGAAGTCCACTGCAAAACCTGCTGCAAGAAGATGAGTTGGCGCAAATTCTAGCCAATATGGGCGAATATGCCCAAGCTCATAGCCCACTTAACCCCCACATCAAAGAAAGATCATAGGAGCACTCTGTTCATGACAAAAGTGCATCTGAAGAACTGTGTGATGAAGATAAAGGAGAAGAGGATCACTCTACTCATGATGAGAGTGTATCCAGGAAAGAAAATGATGCAGGAGAAGAGGAACAATCTGTTCCTAGTCAGAATACAACGGAAGAATTTCATGATGAGGAGGAGGTAGAGGAAGAAGCTGCTCAGGTAATAGCAGAGCAAGCTAGGGTTTCTACCCCTGAACAATTAGATCAGCATAGCACTGAAGAAGCGCCCCGAGGAGGAAATAAGGAAATTGGCCAAGATGAAACCACAACACTTAAGGTACAAAGTCTAGGCCCAAGTAAACAAATAGTTGTTCCTTCCAGGAAAACAGAAGAAATTAGAAGATTGCGAAAGGAACAACAGAGATTGCTTAGTGTGATTTAGCAACTTCAGCAGCAGATAAGGGTTTTGAAAATGGGGAAGAAGACAAAAGGGAACTCTGCAGTAAAGCATATAACCGCTTGGAAAAAACCCCTTAAGAAAAAGATTAAGAAGACTCAAGTCCAGCCTGCCATTCAAAATTGAAAGGAACAACATCCGGATGTTGCCCATGTCGAAGTATAAACAAATAACATATCGCCTAAGACAGAGGCACAGTCCTCTAAGGAAATTCGAACCATAAATACGAGATGATGTAATAAGAAGATTCAAGTAAATCTCCCACTTACAACTATGATGTGGGATAGTGACCCAAGGATAGTAACTCTGCGAAATGATTTTGTGCAATCCCAGCAAGTAGTAGAGAAACTTACAGAACATACTGTCTCTTGAGAGAAGTATGAGAAATTACAACAACAATTGAGGGACGTTAACTTATCTGAAAGTCAGGCCTTCGAAGGGTGGTGAAAGGAATAATAAAGAGTCAAAAAGGTAACTTATAGACTATATATAGTCATCAAACAAATGGATACCCTATGCTCTTTGTATACTGACGTTCTAGCGTGTAGAGCACCTACTAGGAACTATGCTTTGTTTTTAATGGAAAGATATTTACAATTGAAAATTAAAGCTATCAAAGTAGGAGTCCCTATAGAAATAAACACTATTGATGACTTCATAAACTGTTGTAAGCACTATGGGGAGAAAGTTCAGTGACTGTTATGTGAATTCTATTTGCACAATCTTGTATTAGACGGAGAAACAGATTAGAACCCTAGCCCTTTTGTGGGAGATGTCCAACTGCAGGCATTCATTTCTTTTGGTGTTAATCAAATAAAGTGGCTTCAAGCCTATAACGTCTTTCAAAGACAGGAAAATGGATTAGACTTATGGGTGAGAGGAGAACCTAGAGACCCATGGCAATTATGGAATAAACATAGGAGCCTAATGAGAACTCAGGGAGTGATCGAAGCATTGGGACCTATCCACACAACAGTCGTACGGCAAGGGATAGAATATTTCTTTACCATCAAAGACCTTGCCATAGCAGCAACCAAGTTTCGATACCAGACTTCTAATCTGAACATCCAAAACCAAGAACCATTCAATTATGAGAACTTTAAGCTAGTTGCTGACCGCCTGAGTCTCTATGGTGACCTCGTTTTGAGAGAAGGACCATCTTGGTTAGGTTGTAGATTCAGAAGTCCAATTATTTGGCACCCTGCACTAGGATATCAAGCCTTATATGAAATGCCTGAAGGACAGACAGGACATTTCTTTGAATTCCTAGCTAGTAATCATGGTTGTAGACCACCTCATGAGATCCCTTCTCCAGCCTATTCCCTCACTGCCTTTCATGTCAATTACAATGTTTTCATGAGGGCATGAAAAAGGGTAAGCAGGGGGGTGTGTTGAGCACTAGAGAAGGTATGTAATTACCACTCATTTTGTCATCTTTTCCTTAAATTCATAACTTCTTTACATTATGAAATAAGTATATGGTGAAATATTATGATAGAATCTAGAAGATTTGTATGCAACATGAAATAACTAATAATTACCCTTTTCCTATGCAGAAAAAGGAGAAAACGAAAGATTTCCATCCCAAAGGAAAAGACAAGACAAAGTTAATAATTGTCCCTTTGACAGGGAACCGCATTCAAACGAGGCAATCCAAATTGGAGCGTATCAGCTAGGAAAAGGAAAAGGAGATACCAAATCGGCACAAGAGGACAAGAGGATAACTGAGAGCTAACAGTTTGGCGAATCCCTCAGGATCCTTTGATCCTGAGGGATCGCTACCTTAATGATTTTCTGTATCGTTGATATCTCCGCTCGGCTGCTATAAGAAGGGGGCAGCATTGCTAGCATGGGAGAGGACGGACTATTGTTGTTTTATGAAATTCACTGTTGTAATTGGAACTTTGATCATCGACTCTCTCTAAGAGTGATTACTGTAACTCTGTTTTGATGCATAATATATAAACTTTGGTTGCTGTTCCATCTTTGATTCTGGAGTAATCTTAAGCAGTGTGTCCCTGGAGGCTAAGGGCCCGGCCCTGGTGGATCACTTGCTCCTGTACCATTATTTCTGATTCGTGTGTGGTTTGATTTCTTCTATTCGCTCTGTTCAGTAATATGATGTTCCTTACTATTTTACATATCAGTTCTGTTATATTTCGTTTATACTTGACTAAGTAATGTTATTCTCTGCAACAGGAATGTTATGCTATTCATTCTAACTTTATATCGCATCGCTGTTCCTTTAACAATTGATATAACATTGTTGTTCCTTATAGATTGCCATTGCTGTTTGATTACAGAGTAATAGTGTTGTATATTCATAAATCAGTATTACTGTATTTATCTATGGTTTACTCTTAAACGTGATTGTTATTCATTTTGGATTGTTGTTCCATCATGATCACAATTGCTGTTTCTTTATAACTGTGATTCATACTTGTTGTATCGAAGCTCAAATTATTGTTCCTTTCAATATTAGAGTGCCGTGTGTAATATTTGATCTGGTTTGTTGTACATTTACATTTGATTTAAGTTGTTGTTCTATATTTCATTTCCGTTAGTTTGTTGTCCTATTTCCATTTGCTGTTCAAATCATCTCTAAAGTAAAGATTGTTACTCAATTCTTGTAGGATATAATTATTGCTTCATTCATTTCTGTAGGTTAAGGTTTTGCTGTTCAATCCTGTTAATAATATTAGTCGTTGTTCCATTTCCTGTCATTTGAATTATCATTTCTTTGGTGTGTAGAACGATCTGAGACTGTAGTGAACATTGACATATGTTGTCCAGTTCCCAGATTGATGATCTTTTCCTTGATTTATTTTTAATTGCATCAATTTACAGAGGGAAGAGTTACCATTACTGTACCCTTGACTGATAAATTGTTGTAGCTTTCTGAATGCATGATTTGAGTTTTAAGTTTCTTTTTGTAAGTAGATTTTATTCCAAGCATCTGTTTACTCTTGTATTTAAAGCACTATACTACTAGCATTACTCTGACAAATGACAGCCTCAAACTAAGTACACTCTTTGAGATAAAAAATAGTTCTTGGATTGATAATTAATGTAGGGTAAATAGAGGTGAAAAAGATCCTTTTTACTACTCGACAGTTCTCAGCCCATTCTAGCTAGTTTTTATACTTCTCTATATTTGGTTTGGTTGTGTGAAAATAGGTAGTGGATTTGTTTTCCACTCTTAATTTAGAAATGACCCCCAATGGATCATATGACCAGGTGAAACTAAGGTTGAACTGCATTTCTTTTAGTATCTTATCTGCTTCTTCCCATGCTTCACTTTTGTTGCAAATGAAAGGCCCTATCTGTGTTTTAATTTTGAATTGGGACTTCTTCTTGGCAGCAACAAAGTGGATCTCATCCATATTAATCATCTACCTTATGTACTCTAGAGAAAAAATCCTCATTGGGAGGAATTTAGGCATCTTGTAAGGGGAAATCTCACACCCAAATATTCTCAATTATGTATAATTATGATAGAGGTAAAAATCCCCTATTTGAACTTGGTCTGAAAGTTGTAACACCTTTCTAATTCCCTCACTGATTCTTGGTTTTGTTCTGCCACCTAAGAGATTGATTGATGGATGTACAAACATCTCTATGAACTATTTGTATGTGTATTCTTTTTTTTCCTTCATCACCAGAGTAGTCCAAAAGATGACTGACTGTTGGTTCCCTTTTGCATCCAGTTTTAGTAAAGAAAGCTTGACGTTGTCTCCCTAAAAATATAATAACATATATAGTAACACAAAAGCATACTTGAACACCTTCTCAGTCTAGAATTTGATAAACTGCTCATGAATTGAATTTGCAAGAAATTGGCTAAAGTTAAACATGATGGAGAGCTTAGAATCAACAGAGAAAATGGACGAAAATCCTATGATGGCCTCATCTACCCACTAATTTGAGTAGTAGCCAAGGAGGTAAGAGATGATTGTGATAATTTGCTTGGATCTCTTAGGGAGCATATAGGAGCAATAGGGAGGATTTTTCTTTAGCAATGGGGCATCTTCTATCAAGAAAAGTTCAAGGGTTTTCTCCCTCTTGGAAAAATCCAATTTCTGGTAATTCAACAAGTGCTTCATAGGAAAAGGGGGTGGCATTCTCTACTGTAGGGGCCTGCATCATTTGGTCTATGGCTTGAGGAGTGAGTAAAAAAAAGTTCTCTAGTGGGGGAAATGATGGCTCTTTGGCTTGGCAAACAACATGCATGACACTTCCTAACAAATTTAGGGGTGTTGTGGGTACGAGGAAAAATATAGTGGGGTAAATTGGATTCCCACAGCTGAATGTCATTGGATTTGTCTATGTATTTGTCCTCGAGCCAACAACACATCTAAAACAGGTCAAATTCACAGAGAGTTTCATGCATTTTATGGTCTTTGTCAGATAAAGGGATGTGGTGAAAATCAATGGGAGGATAGATCAGAGGATTGACAGGTTCTTTTGGGCCCTTGTCCTTTGGAGGCATCTTCGGATAAGGCTAAGGACAATAGTGAAAAATGGATTATAGGCTTCAATACACAGAGAGGAATTAGGATTTCAGGACAAGAATAGAGGTAATAGGCTGAAAACGAGTGAGAGGACAGTGTCGTTGGTGAGTGAAAATGTCGAAGTTTGGTCCAACAAACTTGTAACAGAGAAATAACAGTGGCAGTGTATGAATTTAGTAACCGGTTAATGAGTGAAACGGAGAATTATATAACGGTCTGGTTTTTTCGTTGAGGGTGGTGCGGGTCCGTTGGATTAATGACTAAACCGTTTATTTATTTAACGGTTTAGTTTTGAAGGGAGCGGATGTGGATGGTGTAATTAACAGGAAAATGATGTGGCAGAAGGTGAGTGGCAGGAGTGCAATGGGTAGAAGAGTGGTATCGAGAGTTAGAGAAACTGCTTTTCGGAGGGGGGGGAGTGGTTAACGATTTCACTTGAGGGGGGTCCGAAATGCTGTCGTGTTGACACGTAGGGGCAGGCATGGTTTTGAATATAGCCCATTTTGAACACCGCCCTCCCCCCCCCCCCCCCCCCCCACCTTATGGTAAAGTTCATATGGTGAGGGGGGCCCAAAACGCTGTGTGGGTTGTCGGATCTTGGGAGGTGGACATAGATGAGGTGAGAGGTGGCAGAGAGTTAACATGAGGTGAAGGGTTGCTTGGTGGGGCCAACGGGAATTAATTTACTACATAGTGGGGAATATTTTCAATGTATGGGGGGTAATAAAACTTAGGAGTAGGTCGGGGGATGAGAATATGAGCGGAGGGGTGACTTTGGGGTATCAAAACATAGGAATAGGGGATTAATACACCAAAATTGATTGATATATTAATTGTTAGAGTAAAAATTTCACTCCTTTGCCTTTTTCTTCTGCACATGAAAATAATACTTGACATTTGAGTTTAGAGTAGAATCTTCATGTTTCTCTTTTAACCACCATAGTGCTTCTACCTACCCTTTATTATTTCAATTCTTTTCCTAAGCTAACATATTCTCTTCTTGCTTTGCACGATGCACTTAAGCTAGCATACCCAAATAATTTTCTTTTATGTACGTCTACCTTATCCTATCACTTATTTTGTCATTGACTCAGATTAAACTATTGAGTCAATTTTATTTCTACCTAGCTATTGATTTACCAAGTTTAAACTATTTGGTAAACCTTCATTTACTAATCTATTTAACAGAAATTTAAATGAGTTCAGTCATGATTAAACTGTATGACCTGAACAAAATTTCAATCATTGTGGCATTCAAGAACAATTTGCACACAACCCTTATTTGAAAATGTAATAAAAGATCTAACTTATCAGTAGTGGCACTTGGAATTGCAACACTTTCAGTCTTATTGTCTATTTTTTCTTTTGTGGGGTTCATATTTTTTTTTCTTTTTTATTTATTTTTCTAACATACTCTCTTTTCATTTTACTTTTTATTTTTCTGGAAATCTTTTGAATATTGAAATTTATAAACAATAGGAAATCACAAATAAAGAATACTCAATCACCTTGAGATCCTATTGTCCTTGTTGGCATTATGATATAGGTGTTGTCATTGATGGTAACTCACTCAAATGAAAGTTCATAGTGCAGCAGGTCAACAACAAAGGATTACAGATCAGACTCCAAAGAATGAAGAAAGAAAGGTATACACAGGTTCACTTTGTCGAAGACACATATACACGTGGTTTAATAGAACCAAAGTAGCATATAACGTATACACACACTTTCACAGGAGGAAAAGCACGTACATGTTGGAAAACCAAGTTTTTGGTCCAAGGTATTTGATCCAAGGTATTTTGGTCCAAGGTAATTGGTCTGAGGCATTTCGTCCAAGGTATTGAGAAAGGCCTAAGAGTATATAAGGAGGAGAAGATCATTAGGCCAAGTAGTGCAAGCAATGCGATTCTAAGGAATACTTCTATTTGAAGTATATATTATGTTGCAGGGTTATGTCTAGGACTGGATCTGAAATTTTTCATGTGCACCTTGAGTTCAACATTTGATCAGGAATCATGAGACTTGAAATGAATTATTCTTGAATGATTTGATATTGGTAGAGACTAGATCGGATGTTTTGCACCTGTTCTACTTGTTACCTATCATGATTTGGGTTCGTCTGAAGTCTGAAATTGTAGCAAAGTTCTGAGTCAAAATTGCAGATGTGTATGTACATGTAGGTTCGTCTTGGCCAAAGCGCATGTACACACAGGTTCGACTCTTTCAAGTAGTGTATACAAAAGGATAAAACTTCTGTTCAGATTTGACTAATCTATCTGATCAAATTCTGTTGTTTTACTATTGTCTATCAATGAAGTCCTCTTAGATATGAACGTAGAACTATTGTACAAGGAGATTGAGTTTGATTGATCGATTGATTGAGAAGGAAGGGCGATCCTTGCTGCTATCTGTTTTGAAGTCTGTAATATTATAGTAGATCTTTAGAATGTCACTGATTGGTACAGTCTGTGGTTCAAAAGTTTATGATACAGTATCTTTAGAGATATACGTAGGTTGAATTAAAGGAAGTAGTGTATACACGCAGGTTGGGTTCAACCAAGTAGCGTATACACTCTAATGCATGATTTTTGAGGTTACAACTAGTTCTAGATGATGATGTAGGGTTTTGGGTGTAGCATTGTGTTCTAGTGTTAATGATCTGATTGTTCAGATTAACTGAATATGGATTGATGCAGTTTAAGTTTAAAAGACTTTGATGGGTCCAGAGTGAAAATTTGATGAAATGTGGCATTCATCTTGTGGTGTTGTGATCTAGGAGTATCCAGTTTGAAAATTCATGAAATGTGGTCCCTGGTGGAAGAGTGGAGTTTTCTGTAGACTAGCACCTACATACTAGTAAACATATTGGCACCTTCAGAAGAAGCTTGATCACTTGAAGGGAGATCCATCAACATGAATAATCAAGAAAGCATGGGATCCATCAGACTGCCAATCTTCGATGGGAGAAACTTTGTTTAATGGAAAATAAGAACCATAGCCTATCTACAATCGCTTAGAATGGATGTCTGGGAAATTGTGGAAGGAGGATATACATTTCCAACAACAATTCCTACAGATACGGCAGGTAAAAAGCAATATGAAACCAATGCCAAAGTTGTCAATACTTTATTGGGAAGTCTGTCACAATAAGAATTTGTCAAAGTCATGCAGCTCAAATTAGACAAAGAAATATGAGACAAAATCGTTCTGAGCTATGAAGGAGACTCTAAGGTAAAACGTGCTAAGCTTCAAACTCTTAGAATTCAGTATGAAACTCTTAAGATGCATAATGATGAAAACATAGCTAGTTATTTCCTACGTATAGATGAGGTTGTCAATTGTATGAAGAATCTGGGTGAAGAAATTAAGGAAGTTACCTTAGTTGAGAAACTTTTGAGATCCTTGTCTACTAAATTTGAATCCAAAGTGTCTGCCATAGAAGAAAAATAGGATCTATAGAATATCACTATGATGCAGCGTCACGGAATCTTAACTGCCTTTGAGATGAGAAAAGGAGGACCATCAGATATGAGAAAAGCCGCATTCAAAGCTTCAGCAAAAGGAAAGGAAGAACACAATGAATTAGG
This sequence comes from Pinus tabuliformis, assembly GCA_031772625.1. Classification (NCBI taxonomy): domain Eukaryota; kingdom Viridiplantae; phylum Streptophyta; class Pinopsida; order Pinales; family Pinaceae; genus Pinus; species Pinus tabuliformis. Next base: position 764,337,843 of record CM062804.1, on the reverse strand, counting down.
ACATATTTCAGAAGAAGAAGATGAGGTAAACTTTGTCAAAAAGCTTCAACAAGGTTCTGGAAGGTTTGGAGGTAAGTTACCTTTCAAATGCTTTTCTTGTGGCAGAGTCGGTCATTATGCTGCCAGATGTCCTCATAAATATAAATTTGAAGAAGGAAAGAAATATGCAAAAGGGAATAGAAAACAAGTTGTGAATAAAAGGAGTTACTATACTCATGAAGATAGTGATGGTTTATCTAATAGTGATGAAGATGAAACTGGACAAGATTACAGACTTCTCATGGCTTATGATGATGATAATTTCTGGGATGCTTTAGAAGAGGAAGACCTTCATGAAGAAATATCTAAACTCAAAATTTGTTTAGAAGAAAAGATATGATTATAGATACCTTAACATACCAACTTGCTGAAAAATAAAAACACAATGAAAAACTAGAATGTGAAATTGTGGGTCTAAGAAAGGATCTTGAGAAAATGAAATCTCTAAATCTTAGATTTGCTAAAGGATCAGAAAATTTAAATGAAATTATCAAATTTCAGTGTTCTCCTCTGATAAAGACAGGTCTTGGATATATTGAAGAAGCATCTTAATCACAGAAGGCATCAACCTCCACCAAAAGCTATCTTGATGCAGCAAAGACCGGTGAAGAGTATGACAATTGTCAGTAAAGGCATAAAATAGATGTTGGGCATGGTATCCCCTGCAACATGTTTTTGGGGCTCAAGTTTTGGTCAATTATATTGTAAGACTCCACAAATTGCGAGTGTAGAGTGCGAAGTCTAGGATGAGTCATAGGGTTGTCCGCCCTAAAATATTGTAAATTAATGTAAAATTTTGTCAGCTTACCCATGGTCTGTGGATCATGGGATTGTATAAAGAGAGCAAGGCTCTAAGTGTAAAAAGAGGTGCTGATAGATAGAATAGAAAAGGCATGGTTTAGGGTTAGAGTTGGATCTGAAGTGTATTGGGTCATAGTAGTAGGAAGAGGCTATGTAGCTGAGTGCGCAGAGGCCTAGAAGAGTTCGTAGGTGAGTGCACGAACCCCTACAGCTGAGTGCACAGAGTGGAATTGGGTCTATACTTGGGATTGAAAGTTAATAAAAAGGAGTTTACTCTGTGCATTTGTTCTTGAATCGATATTTTGATGTTATGCATTACTTTCACTCTGTTTATTTACTGTGCGCAATTAATAAATACTTGTATGAATGCTTGTATATGAAAATAATCTAAGTAATTAGCTCATAGAGCCTAATTTAGGAAGACTTGGGTAAATAACATGGGTCGCACTGCAGCTAGAACTACACGAAGACAGTATCACAGGGTGTGGGGTGCATGCTGATGCACGTAGCACAGTAAGTGAAAAGGTTGGACTGCATGCCAATCACCTCCTATCAGACATTCCCAAGGTGCGAAAACCTGGTTTTAGCACCCTCCCATACTACTTCGGGTGAGACCTCAGTCCGCGCTCCGCGCACTGTTGCCAAAAGGGCCAGTAGTACCAGGAATTGCTTGGCTAAATCACTTTTGAACCTGGGCTAGACCCGACTAAGCCAAAAAATGGTTCTGTTTCCTGGACCAGGATCTGCATAAGGGATGTCTGGTGTCATGCCACTGGAACCCAACAAAGAAGGAAATTGAATAATGGTTGGACAAGAAGATTCACGAGTTCACGACACATGAAAATAGAACTCCACAAGTATCTAAGGAAAAGTGGTTGGAGCGCTACACATATACAAAAATCCTTGAGATTTTATTTGCATCCTTTCCTTCTAAGTTGTATGAGTGGATTGTGAAGTTAGCCGACAACCAGGGAAGGTGTAGGCTCGACAAACCAATAATGTGGACTCCGAAATTAGTGCACAGACTAGAAGCATCAGAAGATAAGATCGCACGAGTTGTGGACCATTGACTCGACCAAATAATATGGGGATTTATCACTGAGTTCGCGATAGACACGACTTTGAGCTAAAGCGAGGTAGAATGATGCTTTCTCAAAGGATTGCGAGGTAAGTATATTAAATCTTTGAATACTTGGATTAAGATGCTATTGTGTGAAAAAAGGGTCATGCGAATACATTAATGTTTGGGACTACGTGGAGCAGAAAGATCTACAAGAGTAGCAAAGAATTAGAAAACAATCCCTTAATTTCACCCTCGCAAGAGAGCGAGGAAGAGTTTGCTAAGATCTCTCCAAGAAGCACGGTCAATTTGATAAGGCAGCGCATTACATGATTACCACCTCCACCCACACCGCCACCCACTTCACCTCCCTCACCTCCAACTCCACCCACTTCACCTCCACCCACTCCACCTCCACCACCTCCACAGTTCAGTATGGTGAGTACAATCAAAGTACTAGTATTCAGAGGAGTAGGGAATGAAGATCTGGACCAATTCTAGTTCGTGGTAAGAGCAGTATGGGAAGCACAAGGTGTCACGGATGAAAATATTAAGAAGGCTACATTGGTGAGCGTGCTGCAGGATCGCGCATTAACATGGTATATCAAGCACTCTAACAACCACCCAAATGCAGGGATAGCGGAGATCCAGAATGCGTTGAACAGGGAATTTAGCAAGCCAAAGTCAAAAACACAATCAATCATTGTGTTTAAAGAAATTGCGATGCTCCCAGGTGAGACTCCCAGGGATTTGGATCAACGGCTAAAGAGTACAATCCACGAAGCCAATATGACGTTGAAAGATGGACAACATCGCGCATGATTTGGTGCATCTCTGACACCGCACTTGAGGACGACGCTGTCACAACATAAACTTTTCACCCAGGCCAAAGCGTTGGAAATGGCAATGAGGTTACATGAGACCCCGATACAAGACCTTGGGTTGGAAGTTCAACAAATCCATGTGAAACTATAGAATTTGTGTTTGGAAATGCAAAGTTTTAAGCAGGATAAGCACCATGGCTAGAGGTGCGTGAGGAAGTATGGTGCATAAAATGCAAAGGCTAAGGCCATGACAAGGATCACTGTCCAGTGTTCGCGAACTACTTGGCAGGAGGACGGCCAATGTCGTTGAGACCGGAGGCACAGGCAGGGCCAAGTGTAGCACCCGCTTTATGGTGCGTGATCTTTTAGATAGGAGGAAAACACACGATAGATAATTTTCATTTGTTGCAGAAGTATACACAGACACCCCTGCAATTGTTTTGTAATTTCTGCAGGTCAGTAGGCCACGATGAGCGCACTTGCCATAGTTATGAGCTAATGATGGATAGGACCCCTACCTATAGGGTGTAGACCGAAATGTGAGCCCTTGACCTAGATTCAGGGAGGGCGCGTGCTGGGTTTTAGGAGCGAGGTCGAGGACAAGGTGGAATGGGACTAGGAAGGGGATGTGGACAATTAATTTGTTACAATTATGGACCATGGCACTATGCCCATGATTTTACCAACCCGACAAGGATATCCTGTTCGTATTGTGCTCAGTTTGATCATGAAACAATAGAATGTCCTACGTTGATCACAAGGATGCGCGAAAAATGGGTATTCCAGCCTCCCCCGACTCAGAATATACAAATGATGAGGTCTGAGCTGCACGAAGAGGACCTGAATGTAAACATGATGCGTAGAAGAAGTATGGCCATGGGAGAGGATACGGGAAAGCAGACAGAGGAAAGTACGTGGGTTCACAAGGCTCCTGCAAAGGAACCTGAGTTTGACTTAGAACGCGCAAAGGAGACATTCATGGAAGCTAAGAAGAGCTTCACGGAGGCCTCCACTTCAAGTAGTAAGGATCAACCAGAGCCAGGAATGGATCCTTCAATGCTCACTACCTTTCTAGAGACATGCATGAAACTGTTGCGCGACAGCAAGGCAGTTAAAGGACTATAGGAGCTGATCACCAGGTACACGGGGTCAGGAGAACCACGCGTAGTTCAGAAATTGGGGAAGCATGCATTGCACACTAGAAGGGAAATGAGGTTGACTGCATAGATTGGTGAGTATGAAATGGATCAGGTAATCCTAGATCTAGGTTCAGACGTGAATGTATTACCGAAGCAAACATGGGAACGCATGGGCAGGCTCGTGTTACAATGGTCCCCTATTCAAGTACGAATGGTGAACCAACAGAACATTTTGCCCATGGGGAGGCTACAAGGGGTAACAATTGATATTGAAGGTGCGAGCGTGCAGGTAGCTTTTGAAGTAATAGAGATTGTCGATGACAAAATTCGCTATCCCGCACTATTAGGAATTGATTGGGCCACCGATATGAATGGAGTCATCAACCTGAAGAAGTGCAAAATGATCTTCGAGAAGAAGTCACTACACGTAGTAGTCCCACTGGACCCAGCCAAAGGAGCACGCTACACTGAACGAATGCGCGACAATGATAGCGACTATGATATTTATTGTATTTACAAGATAATTGCGTGAGACCAGGATTGGGTGAATCCAACTGCAAATGGGAGGATCTCATGGGAGCACGAAAGCGCCTGCACTTCGGATTCAGAAGAAGAAGTAGAGCAGTGGCAGAATCGGTTGCATGAAGTGACGATTCTGAATTGCAATATGATGGTTAGATCACTGTGTTGCATGAAAACAGAGGCAAGAGAGCTGCTGACATATGATGGATTGACAACAGTGGATGAATTCCTGAGCAAATTTGAAAGCGCAGTACCGGAACAGTAGCAGTTCGATGCATTGAAGTGGGCACTGCGTGTAACACCTGCACGATGGTGGGGTACACATCAAGGAAATTTTGAAGATTGGCGTGGATGTAGAATCATGAAGCACCTAGGGTTTGGGAAACTACAACTACGGTTAGAAGACAAATATGATGGATGAGATGACCCATGCATGCACCTCGCGAAATGGACCAAGTTCTATGGGGAAGAACCATAGCCTGAATCGGTACACTTATTCTACCATACCCTAGATGTCATACCCATGAATTGGTATATCGAGATAGAACTCCAACATGGTACGGGTGAATGAAATGTCTTGTGCAAAGTATTTTTGTTAACATTCACATTTGAAGACTGGTGGTCAGATACTATTGACGATGCGCTGCAAGCAATAAAAGTTTCCATCTTCAAAATACCACAAGAGCCACTGGAAATGCTTCTGATCTGAAAATGAGATCTTAAACTAATATTAAGGTATTACAGACTCATGTGCATAGATTTACCTATATTACTTAGTGAAACAGATCGATAAGATTGTGAATAATATAGACAATGAGCAGTTAGAGAAACATAATAAACAAACACACATAACACAGCAAGTTTAATATGGAGTTCACCCAAAACTCTTGGGCTATGTCTCCGGGTCTAGCCTTCAGTGGTGACCTCTCTATTATGTCTTCAAGAGAAAATTTCTACAAAATGTGAACTCAAATTGAGTCTCAACACAACAGATACAAAACAACAAGAGTTTTGCTTGAATCCCTCAAGCTTCTTTGAGTATACAGACTCGTTCTCTCACTCTTTGTCTCTGTTTTCTCTCTGTCTCAGCACTTCTTGTCCCTGTCTCTGTCATTCAGTGGCTTTTAAGCCAATTGGCGCTATTTGTTCGTTTCCTCTTCTGGGCTCTCAGGCTCCTGACCTCTGTCTGCTCAAACTCCTCCTAAGCGATAAACAATCATGTTTGAACATTTCTGGGTATGGTGGCCACCTGTTCTGTAAGGAAAGGGACCATTGGGCCTTTGAAATCCCCAAAATGGTCATTCTCTGTTTACACATAGAAATACTCTAAAGCATGGGAAAATCATCCAAAACTGCTTTCTTCGGACTTGAAATATCAGTAACTCCACCCTAGACTCCTATCGCGTCTGCCTTTGGATTGCTATCGCAAGTCGTAGTGCTCATGCGTTGTGGTTTCCTTTGTACTTGTAAAAATGCATTAAAACACTAAAATCCCAATGAAGGGCTTTATGGCAGACTTCAAATAGTATACAGCTGCATCTATAAACCCTATTGGGTCGGGTTTCATCGCATCGGTGCATTTTTCCTTTGTAATTCGTTCATTTAACGAAAATGTGAAATACAAAGAAAAACCCTATTTTCCGGAACTCAAAATATATATATTTTCATCTATAAACCCCATTGGGTCTGGCTATATCACATATCACATATTGGATTGGCTTTCGATCACCAATTGCACTGATCGGCCTTATCGGCTATCAGTGCATCGCATGGTCACTGGCCTTATCAGCATCACCCCTTTATACAGTTGCAATGCGATATTGCGATATTGCAATCGCATATTGCTAATCTCGTGGTTAAGTCCCTTTGTGTAGTGGCGATGCGATATTGCGATGTAATCTAGGCCGTTGATCTGCGCACTTGATCAACGATCTCGATAACTCATGCTGATTGATGTCATAATTACCATAAGGTGACCTCCAATAGCCTCCGCTTGCCACCACCAATTACGATATGCCGATCGGATCTGGACCGTTGATCAGCTAGATCCGATGGCTCTTGTGCATCGCTGTCCAAGCCTCTAATAACTCTTTTTTTGGCCATTTCCTCATGTTTTTTAGGCCTGATAGTGTAATTCTGCTTTTTGTAAGGATTTTCCTTATACTGTAGTTTTTTATTTTGAAGACTTAGAGGGTGTTTTGGATCACGCCTTCCCACTGAGAAAGCTTTTGGACCACTAAAAATTGGTTTTTAAGCATCGATCAAGTGAGGATACAACTTTCTCACTTGTCTAATCTCTATCCATCTTGCACTACTTGGTTTTGAACCTTTGAGTTCGATTCTCAGGTACTCAACATCCCCTCTTCACGTAGTTCTCACCAAGGATAATTTTAGGGGCAAATGTTCGCCCTTTGGCGAAATTAAGGGGTTTTAAATTTTTAGTGGGTGAATATTTTGTATCATAGTACATTTTTACAAATCACCTTAAATAGCCCACCTTATTTTAAGGGAGAGGGTAAAAAAAGGTAAATTTAGCCCTTGAAATTAGGACTTACAACCTTCCATTCGCCCATTTTCAAGAATAGGTTTTATTTAAGTGAATCCTATGGGCCAAATACCATATTTATAAAAGAGGTATGGTAAATTAATAAAAATATAAATAAATGAGAGGTATGGTAAATAAATAAAACAGTTTTTATATTTACTCCATAAGTCACCTTATATACATGTAAGGGTGTAAACAAATAAAAATATAAGTAAAGTGGATGTATGGTAAATAAATAAAAATATATATAAACTAGACGTATCGTAAATAAATAAAACCTCTTTTTATATTTAGTCCATAACCCTCGTTCTGTTTATGAAGGCTCAAGAAAGATGTTTTATTTAAGTGAATCCTATGGGCCAAATACCATATTTGTAAAAGAGGTATGGTAAATTAATAAAAATATAAATAAACGAGAAGTATGCTAAACAAATAAAACATTTTTTTATATTTACTCCATAAGTCACCTTATATTTACGAACACTCAAAAAATGGGTTATATTTAGGTGAAACCTATGGCCAAATACTATGGGACAAATACCATGGACTAGATTGTTATTAATACCATGCAAAAAACCATTATTAATCCTAATATTAGAATTAATAAAAAAAAAAATGGCACATGGTATTGACCCATGGTATTCACCTGGAATGTAGCCTATTTAAATGGGGGAATTAAACCAGCATGTAGCCTATGCTAAGATTCACTAGGACTTTACAAAAGTTTATTATTTAGTGAAATACTCGCCAAGATCTTACAAGATTTTATAATTGAGTAAAATATTCGCCATGCCTTGTGAGAGATTCGCCAAAAAATTATATATACATATTATATTATTGATAAAATCGCCTTCCATTTTTCCTATATACCATGGAGATTTGCCCATTTATTATATTTATAAATTTGGGGGGGTTCTTAAAATTTTCCCTGCTTCTCACCTTCCTATCCAAAACCGTGTCCTCCTGCAACTCATTGAGATATTCAGACAACAGATCATTAATAGAAGGAAACTAACTTCGCTCTTTGAGATCTTCAATCAATAAAGGTTCATATAGTCTCAAGTTCTCGACATTAATGACTGAATAGATATGCATATAAGCTAGCAAATAAAGGTGAAAAGTGTTTTCACCAATTTTCTCAAGTATCTTGAAAGGCCCATACCTTATTGGCTTCAACTTCTTATCTTCACCCTACATTTTGTCTTTGTTGATATACAACTATACTTGATCACCAACTTGGAAGCTATGCTCAATTTGATGCTTGTCATTCCTTGCCTTGTACTTGGCCTAGCTTCTTTCTAGCTGTTCCTACACTGCTTGGTGAATTTCTTGGATCTGTTCAATGAACTTGGTTGCTTTGTCCACATCATTGTGTCCATCAACTGCTATGCCTTTTCCAAAGACAGAATCCAAGGGAGGCATTGGTGTAAAACCAAAACAAGTCTCAAAAGGAGATCTCTGTGTAGAAGAGTGTTTAGCACGGTTGTAAGCATGTTGCACATAACATAAATGTTCATCCCAAAGCTTGGGATGCTTGTTGCAATAGCCCCTGAGCAACTGGATCACTATCCCGTTGACCACTTCTGTTTGGCCATCTGTTTGTGGATGAAATGTTGTGCTCTTCTTCAATCTGGTGCCCATCAATTCCCACAGGATTGACCAAAACTTCCCAACAAATCGGGAATCTTGATCAAATACAATAGAAGTGGGTAACCCAAAATGAACCCATACATGCTGAAAGAACAACTTTTCTATTTGTTCAGCTGTAATCTGCTTGTTACAAGGTATTAAAATACACATTTTTGTTGAACCGCCACAATAATATATAAATAATCATGACCCTTTCTAGATTTTGGCAATCCCCCAACAAAGTCCATGGAAACACTTTCCCAGGGACGAGAAGGAACTGGAAGTGGAGTGTACAAGCCTAATTTTGTATTATTGGGCTTGCTTTTAGCACACATAGTACACCCTTTAATATATCTAGAAGCTATTTCATGCATTCTTGGCCAATAACAGAACCTTTGCAACTATTTTACTCACACCAAAATGACCTGATATTAGAGAAGTATGTGCTTCTCGGATTATATTAACTCTTTAAGTTTGAGGAATGCATAACTTTCCCAAATGATATAAGAGTTGGTCATTAACATGATAATCCAATTCTTATACTTGTTTTCCATGACTTAATGTTGCATATACATCTTTAAAATCTACATCTTGAGCATATTGTTCAATGTAGCTTTCATGCATTACTGAATTATGCTTAAGCATAGTAGATGCATTTATGATTGGTCTTGATAACATATCTGCAACCTTATTGTGTATGCCTTTCTTATATCTGATGACAAGATGAAACTGTTGTAGAAAACCCATCCACCTATAGTGTCTTGATTACTACAATTTAGTTTGTGAGTGCAAATATTGAAGTGGTTGATGATCTATATGTATAATTGTTTCTATGCCCAATAGGTATTGCTTCCACTTTTTCACACTCTGCACTAATGCATATAATTCTTTATCATATGTGGGATAATTAACTACTTCAGAATTAAATGTCTCAGAATGATAACATATGGGTTTACCGTGTTGCATCAACACTACTCCCATGGCATAGTCACTGGCATCTGTTTCAATCTCAAATGGTCGTTGATGATCTGGCAGTGCTAGTACTGGTGCTATACTAATTTTTTATTTCAAGGTGTTGAAGGCTTTCTGCTATTTGCTTCCTCACTGAAACACCGTGTTCAATCTTGTTAAATCATGTAAGGGAGCTGCATTCAAGGAAAAGTTAGCAATAAACTTTCTCCAATATTGTGTTGCTCCTAGGAAACTCCTAACTTCTGTAGCAGATTTGGGTTTAGGCCAATTTACAATGACTTCGACCTTAGAGGGATCTATCTTCAATTCACCACCCCCTACAATATGACCCAAATAATTTAAAGATGTTTTGCCAAATTCACATTTTGATAACTTTACATAGAGATTTTCTCTTTTCAAAACATCTAAAGTCTACTTTACATGCTTCAAATGTTCTTCCCATGTTTTACTGAAAACAAGAATGTCATCTAAATATACAATTACAAAATCATCAATAAAAGGTCTGAGTACATCATTCCTAACTCTCATGAAAGTGGCAGGAGCATTAGTTAAGCCAAAAGGCATAACCAACCACTCATACAACCCTTGTTTTGTTTTGAAAGCAGTCTTCCATGCATCTTGTTCTGCTACTCTGACCTAATGATAGCCACTATGCAATTCTAACTTGGAAAAGTAAACTGCTTCTTTCAACTGATCTAATAGATCATCAATGCAAGGAAGAGGATAACGATTCTTGATCATTATTTTAATTAGTGCTATGTAATCAATGCACATCCTCCACGAACCATTTTTCTTTCTCACCAACATGATTGGAGATCCATAGGGTGATGTGCTTGGTCTTATGAAACCTTTATCAAGTAGCTCCTGTACCTGCTTCTTGATCTCTACATTCTCTAAAGCGGATAACCTTTTATACCTATGGCTGTGACTGTTGTTTCATCACCTGAGTCTGACCCCAAATCTTTCTGAATAGCAACAATAGTCTTCTTCTTCTTACCACTGAACTTCCTGGGTTTCAGCTCCGGATGCAAAGACCAACAGTGTTCATCATCATGTCCATCCTTCTTACAATGAGTGCATGAAGGTTTATCTTTCTGTACAACATTTGCCTTCCTCTCCTTCCATTTTTGCTTCTTCTTTTCCTTGTTCTTTCTTGTAGAGGGTTTCGATGATCCCCCAATCTTTGGGTTCACATTCTTTCCTCTAGCCTCTAGATGTGTAGCTTGAACTGATACATCATCTAGGCTAGTGGGATTAAACATGAGAATGGTGTGCCTCAAATAGCTATGCATGCCACCTATATACTTTAGCAAAGTTTTAGGTGAGTCTAGAGAATTGCCTAAAGTTAAATATCTTTTTCTAAATTCCTGGGTATAGCTTTGTACACTTTGGCCCTTTAATTGGCGAAGAGTTTTCCAACTCATCATTTCTTGCTGCATATAAGCCGGTGGATAGAATTGTTTTTCAATGGTAGAAACAAATTCATTCTAGGTAAAAAGAATTTTACCATGACTTTTCAGATCAGCTTGTGTCTTGCCTTCCCACCATGCTAGTGCAGTTCCTCCAAGGTGAAGGCTAGCTAGCTGAATCTTTCTCCCCTCTGAATCAATGTTCTGCACCCTGCAATATACATCAATATGTCTAATCCAATTATCTAGCTTTTCTACATTTAATTCTACATCATAGATTGGCAAATCAAATTTCACATATAATTTAATCACAGATGTTTTCTTCTTTTATTTTTGAGGCCAGGAGATGAGGATGATGGAGGTGATGGTGGAGGAGATGATGAAGGAAACTTTTCCCATTTCTCTTTGCCCTCTAGGGCATCTAGAGAAGGCTCCTCTACTCCTTTGTCTTGTTTGGAGGTTGAAGTACTTTCACCTCGACCTTTCTTAAATTCTCGATACATATCTTCCACCATGCCTCTCATGGTCATGAAACTGTCCATGAACTGAGATTCTGATTCCAATGGGGTTTGTTCTACCATTCTCCTCCTAGGATAGACTCTTCCAATTTCTGGATTAGCCTCAACAAGTTCTCCTTCTCCTAGTTTGAGCTTTGACCTAGTTAGCATTCAATAATCCAGCACAAGCTTGTCTAACCTTAGAAAACCTAAAGCTTTGATACCAATTGAACTGAAAATGAGATCTTAGACTAATATTAAGGTATTACATACCCATGTGCATAGATTTTCCTATATTACTTAGTGCAACAGATCAATAAGATTGTGAATAATATAGACAATGAGCAGTTAGAGAAACATAATAGACAAACACACATAACACAACAAGTTTAATATGGAGTTCACCCAAAACTCTTGGAATATGTCTCTGGGTCCAACCTTTAGTGGTGACCTCTCTATTATGTCTTCAAGAGCAGAGTTTTACAAAATGTGAACTAAAATTGAGTCTCAACATAACAGATACAAAACAACAGGAGTTTTTCTTAAATCCCTTAAGCTTCTTTGAGTACACATACTCATTCTCTCACTCTCTGTCTCTGTCTTCTCTCTATCTCAGCACTGCTTGTCCCTATCTCTGTCATTTAGTGGATTTTAAGCCAATTAGCACTATCTATTCATTTCCTCTTCTGGGCTCTCTGGCTCCCGGCCTCTGTCCGCTCAAACTCCCCTGAGTGTTAAATAATCACGTTTGAACGTTTCTAGGTATGGTGGCCACTTGTTATGTAACAGAATGGACCATTGGGCCTTTGAAATCCCAAAAATGGTCGTTCTCTGTTTACACAGAGAAATACTCTAAAACACGGGAAAATCACCCAAAACACCTTTCTCCGGACTTGAAATATCATTAACTCCGCCCTAGACTCCTATCGGGTCTGCCTTTGGATCGCTATTGCAAGTCGCAGTCCTCATGCACCATGGTTTCCTTTGTATTTGTAAAAATACATTAAAACACTGAAATCCCAACGAAGGGCTTTATGGCAGACTTCAAATAGTATATAGCTGCATCTATAAACCCTATCGGGTCCGGTTTCATCGCATCAGCACATTTCCTTTGTAATTTTTTCATTTAACGAAAACACAAAATACAAAGAAAAACCATGTTTTCTGGAACTCAAAAATATATATTTTCATCTATAAACCCCATCGATCCGGCTATATCGCATATCACATATTGGATTGGCTTCTGATCACCAATTGTGCCGATCGGCCTTATCGGCTATCGCCACATTGCATGGTCGCTGGACTTATCGGCATCACCCCTTTATACAGTTGCAATTTGATATTGCGATATCGTAATCGCATATCGCTAATCCTGCGGTTAAGTCCCTTTGTGTATTGGCGATGTGATATTGCGATGTAATTTGGGCCATTGATCTGCACACTTGATCAACTGTCTCGATAACTTGCGCTGATCACTGTCGTAATTACCATAAGGCTGCCTTCGATAGCCTCTGCTTTCCACCACCGATTGCGATATGCCGATCGGATCTGGACCGTTGATCGGCCAGATCCAATGGCTCCTGTGCATTGCTATCCAAGCCTCTAATAACTCTGTTTTTGGCCATTTCTTCATGCTTTTCAGGCCCGATAGTGTAATTCCGCTTTTTGTAAGGTTTTTCCTTATGTGATAGTTTTTTATTTTGAAAACTTAGAGGGTGTTTTGGATCCATTTTGGATCAGCTTCAACGAGTATGGGCAACCCAATTAAGAAGCACCCTAGAATGTTATAACGTGCAGGTGCAAGAGGATGATGACGACCCTTGAAATATTAATATTCTAGAAACAAAAGGCTATTGCGAGGTTCGAGGACCATCAATTGAGGATCCTGACATCACCTTGTCGCTAAACACAATGTAGGTAAACATTGGCACAGAAGCAGAGCCGAAGTATGCGACGCTTGGGGACTATTGGGATGATGCTACGGTAGATAAGGTCGCTGAGTTACTCCGCGAATACCAAGACTTGTTCTCGACCAAAATCATGGACTTAAAAGGGATCATTGGCGACTTAGGGATGATGAAGATCACTTTGAAACCGGCGCGAATCCAGTTAAGCAGCAGCCTTACCGCTTGAACCCAAAGTATAAAGAAAAGGTCCATGACGAATTAGATAAAATGCTCACAGCCAGAATTATTGAACTAGTGGAAGAATCCGATTAGGTGAGTCCTATGGTAGTGCAGGAGAAAAAATAGAAAGGCAAAATAAGAATATGCATGGACTTCAGGAAGCTTAACACCGCCTGTGTTTCACGATCCATTCTCGACACCATTCGCAGATGAAGTATTAGAGAATGTTGGCAGTCAAGAAGCTTACTAATTCACAGATGGCTTCTTAGGGTACCATCAGATCAAGATCACGGAAGATAGGAGCAAAACAACCTTTGCAACAGAATGGGGCTACTTTCAGTACACTATTATGCCCTTTGGACTGAAGAACGCGCCAGCAATATTGTCGCACATAGTGGTGGTGGTATTCAAAGAATACATCCACAAATTCTTGGAGGTCTATCTGAATGATTGGACTATCTTTGGATTAGTTAAACACCATGTAGTGAGCTTACGTTTGATGCTAGATACTTGTCGCTGACACCAGATTGCGCTGAACTTTAAAAATTACACCTTCCTCATTCCCTTTGGAAACCTGCTAGGCCATGTGGTCTGCAAACAAGGCCTGATGGTGGACCCTACGAAGGTTGCTATTATTTTGAATCTGGAAGCACCACACAGTATCAAACAATTACACACTACTTTGGGGCACATTGGCTACTATAGGAAGTTTATCAAGAGCTATGCCCAAATAATAGTGGCGATGGAAAGAATATTGAAGAAGGATGCTACATATTGTTGGACTGATGATTGCATGAAAATTTTGGATGTCCTCAAGGAGAAACTGGCATCCGCTCCCATCCTAGTCTTCCTGAAATGGGACGTGGAGTTTCATGTACATGTTGATGCATCGTGTATCGCGTTGGGAGCAGTGCTCATGTAGGAAGGTGTAGAAGGCATGGATCACCCAACCGCATTCACGAATCGGAGATTGTCCAAAGCTGAAAAGAAATACTATACTACTAAGCACAAAGGGTTGGCAGAGGTATACGTGCTCCAAAAATACTGACACTATTTACTTGGCGGACATTTCAAGATGTATACCAATCATTCCACGTTAAAATACCTGGTGAACAAGCCTGTGTTGGGGGGGCGCATTTGCAGATGCCTGTTACTATTTCAAGAATATTACTTTGAGGTCATCATCAAGTCGGGATGCCTAAATGTAGGACCAAATCACTTGTCATGAATTGAGACAGACGAAGAGTCAACAAATTTGGAGGAGGGACTACCTGATGCACAACCTTTGCAGTGCGTGTCGTGGATGGCCATTTCAAAAATATAATCCATTTTTTAACCATAGGGACTACGCTGAAGGAATACTTAGTCTAACAGAAGAAGTAATTGGTGGTGCGCACAACAGAATTTTCTGTCTTCGCTGGGCACCTCTTCAAAATAGGAAACGATGAGATATTACGACAATATGTAACTGAATTTGAACAAGACCAGATCCTCGTGGAAGAACATGGGGGCGCCGCAGGAGGACACTATGCAGGATGCGCAACTGCACAAAGATTCTTTGCGCTGGGTTATGGTGGCCAACCCTGCACCAAGATTCGAAAGCACACTGTCGGGCCTACGACATATGTCAAAGGACTAGAAAACCATCACGAAGGGATGAAATGCCACTAAATCCGCAAATGACACTGCAACCATTTGAGAAATGGGCAATCAACTTTGTGGGACCAGTCAAACCTCAGGGAAAGACGGGTGCGCACTAAATCATCACCATGACAGAGTACCTAACACGTTGGACGAAAGCACAACAACGTCAAGGACTGCACGGCCACTATGATTGCAAAGTTCTTGTTCAAAAATGTGTTGACATGATTTGGTTGCCCGAAAATCTTAATGAGCGATCACGGCACACATTTCTTAAATGAAACTTTCAGTGCGCTCACAAAGGAGTTCCATGTTTATCATTAGAAAAGTACACCATACCACCCACGGGCCAATGGAACAGTAGAAGCATTCAATAAAATACTAGAAACTACACTGACCAAAGTATGTAACGTGCAGCGGGACGACTGGGACCTGCGCGTACCCGCTGTGTTATGGGCGTACAGGACATTCATTAATGTGTAATGTTTTTCATGTCATAATTTTGGACACAAAGCTGCTCAATGTGTTGCTTACAAAACCATCATGACTAGGGAAGCACGAAATCAAAGGAATGTAACAAGGATCAAGAAAAGTTACTATAATAACTTTTCTCTTCTTAAAAATGAAATAGAATGCTCAATCTATAACAACTTTGGTCATGAAGAATCTGAATGCATGAGAAAATTTTGGCAAACATCTCAAAAAGAGAAAACTCCATTAAATCCCAAGATATGGAGAAGGAAAGAATCTCAAACAGAAAGATGTGGTATAGCCTTGTACGTAGAAGGACAAGAAAATCAGTGTTCATCGACAATGGATGCTCAAAACACATGACAGGTGACAAAGAAAAACTTCACTCATATAATGATTAGAAAAGGAAAAGAATGTCTCATTTGGAAATGACACTCCTGCTGTCATAAAAGGTAAAGGCTATATTTTCTTGAAAGAAAAGGTTAAAGCTGGAAATGTTATGTATGTAGACAGTTTAAAGAATAACCTGTTGAGTGTCAGTCAAATGTGTGATCAAGGAAATGAAGTGGTGTTTCGATCAAACAGATGGTTTGTTCGGGAACTTGATACAGGAGAGACCATGATCAAAGGTACAAGAACTCCAAACAACTTATACATACTCAAGGGAGGACAACAACAATGCTATCTAAGCAAAAATGATGAAAACTGGCAGTGGCATAGAAGATTGGGACATCTAAGCTTTTCTCAAATAAGAAAAGCATGCAGATTCAAGGTTGTTCGTGATCTTCCAGATATCAGCATCCCAAAAAATACAATATGTAAACCATGTCAAATCAGCAAGCAAACCAGAGTTCACTTCTTGGAAAAGGAAGGGTTAGCTAGTAAGCCTCTTGAACTCGTCCATACTGATTTATGTGGACCATCAAGGAAAAATTCACCTCCTAGAGAAGAATACTTTATTTTGTCCATTGATGATTTTTCCAGAATGTGTTGGATAGGTCTTCTAAAGCACAAAGATGAAGCTTTTGAAAAGTTCCAAGCCTTCAAAGCTTTGGTTGAAAATGAATCAAATCAAAAAATCAAATGCCTTAGATTAGATCGAGGAGGGGAATTTACCTCGGATGAATTATTTGACTTTTGTGAACAAGATGGAATAAAAAGGAAATTCTCCACCGCAAGGACTCCTCAGCAAAATGGTGTGGTTGAAAGAATGAATAGAACAGTTCAAAAAATGGCTCAAGCTATGCTAGATGAATTTGAAACTCCTACAACCTTCTGGGGTGAAGCTGCATTCGCTGCCGTAACAATTCTCAACCAAGCAAATATTTGGGTAAGCATCACTCAAACTCCACGTGAACTTTGGTATGGTAAGACTCCTACTGTAAAATACTTTAAAGTTTTTGGAAGAAAATGTTATATCAAAAGGACTGATGAACAACTTGGTAAGTTTGAACCCAGAGCAGATGGAGGTATTCTTCTTGGTTATTCTTCCAGAAGTAAAGGATATAAATGTTATAATAAAAGACTTGGAAAATTGTTGAAAGAATTGATGTTGTAGTTGATGAAGCATGCAAAAATCCAAAACAGATAAAATCAATAGAAGATTATGACAATGAAGAAGATGGTGATTATTTTCCCACATCAAATCAAAATCATATTGAAGAAGAAACCAAGGAAGCACCAAAAGAAGAGATAATGGTATAAGAAAAGACTCCATCCAGGTATGTTCATAAAAATCATCCAGAAACTTAAATTTTATGGGAAAAAGAGGCAGGTGTACAGACAAGAAGAACTATTATAGGGACCTCAAGCTATATAGCATTATTATCCTCCACCGAACCTCAAGATGTAAAAGAAGCATGAAAACATGAATGTTGGGTCAAGTCCATGGATGAAGAACTTGAGAAAATTGAAAAAAATGATACTTGGGAATTAGTTCCTAAACCTCATGATAAAAATATTATAGTAAATAAATGGATATTCAAAAACAAGCTAAATGAAACTAGAGAAGTCATTAGAAACAAGTCTAGACTTGTTTGTAAATGGTATGCTCAACAAGAAGGTATAGATTTTGAAGAAAATTTTGCACCTTTTGCCAGAATTGAAGCCATAAGTATGTTTCTTTCTCTTTATAGCTTTCAGAAATTCAAAGTATACCAAATGGATGTAAAATCAACCTTCCTGAATGGGGATTTAGAAGAAAAAGTTTATATTGAAATAGCCAGAAGGATTCATTCTTGGAAATGATGCAAAACTTGTATGCAGACTGAAAAAGACTCTCTATGGTATGAAATAGGCTCCAAGGGCCTAGTATTACGGCCTTGAAAAATATCTACACCAACAAGGTTTTACAAAAGGTTCAACAGATAGCAATCTATATATAAAGATTGAAACTAATAAATTTTTAATTATTATTGTTTATGTTGATGATATCATTTTTGGTAGCAACGAAGAATCCCTGAGTCATAATTTTTTTTCAGTAATGCAACAAGAATTTGAAATGTCCTTGCTTGGTGAACTTACCTATTTTCTTGGTCTTCAAGTTCAACAAAATAAAGATGGTATTTTTCTTTCACAAACCCAATATCTCAAATAGATCTTGAAAAGGTACGAAATAGAAGATTCTAAACCCATATGTACCCCAATGGTAACAGGATGCAGTCTCAGCTCAAATGATGAATCAGCAGCAGTACATCAACCAACTTACAGATCCATGATTGGCAGTCTGCTTTATCTAACAGGTACCCGACTTGACATCATGCATGCAGTAGGAATAATTGGAAGATTCCAAGCAAATCCAAAGGAATCACACCTTCAAGCAGTCAAAATAATTTTCAAATATCTTCAAGGAACTTAGGACTTTGGTTTATGGTATCCTAGAGATGCAGATCTTAATCTTCATGCATATACAGATGCAGATTGGGCAGGAAGTGTTGATGATAGAAAAAGCACTAGTGGTGGTGCGTTCTATATGGGTTCCAGGTTAGTATCTTGGTTCAGCAATAAGCAAGTTCAATTTCTTTATCTACAGTTGAAGCAGAATATGTGGCTGCTGCATCTTGCTGCACACAACTACTTTGGATGATGCAAACCTTGCAAGGCATTCGGATCACATATACTCCACCCATCTCCATTCTATGTGATAATACAAGTGCCATCAACATTTCAAAGGATCCAGTCATGCACTCCAATACCAAGCACATACCCATCAAATACCATTTTCTATGTGAACAAGTGCTTGAACAAAAAGTCAAATTGGAGTATGATCCCTCCAAAGAACAGGTTGCTAATATATTCACTAAACCACTGCCTAGAGAAACATTTGAATATCTTAGACAAAAGCTGAGAGTAGTTGTTGCATCATCTTGCTGTTAAATCCAATTTTTTCAGAGAAAGGTTATTATATGCATGCTTCATGAAGTTGAGTCGTGTACACACACGAGTTTCTGTGGGACAAGGAGCGTATATGTTTTTCAGACAAGAAAAATAGTGGGGCAGGCTCTGATATGGGTGCTCTGTCTGATGTCGATGATCACAGTCTATTGATATGCTCTGTTCATTAATTTTTATCCAACTGACAAAGATTCCTTTATCATTGACTTGTTAACAATGCACATGTAGTATAGGTTCAGGGGGAGCATTAACCTTCACTTGTATTCTGTATTGTTGGCATTATGGTTGCTGAGTCCATCTATGGCTTCAGATATTTATACCCTTTGTTGCTTAAGTCATGTAAAAGTCTTGGGTGTGATATGTTAGAGCCTAAATCTACCTCAGGCTGAGAAAGGTAGGAGCTAGGACAACATCAAACCACGCTTAACCTGGTAGCTAGCCCTACCAAGTCGGGAGAGGACTCTCTCCTGGTCAATCTCAGCCAAATATAATCGATGAGGGCTTGAGATGACTTATATACATGTTGATCTTAGGCTAGGTACGTGTACAAAAGAGTTTGATTGAAAAAATGATGTTTTTGTTGGCTCAAATGGAAAAGCAGATTTTGGGTGTGGGGAATGAGGCGCAGATTTGCAGAGATCTCAATGGGGCAAGGTAGGCAAACTGATTTGGCACTTTAAATTGAATGAGATGGAGAGATTAGACTGGTGAGGAGTTGAATAGGGTAATAAAGCTCAGGGATCCTCTTCAAACAGCTAAAAACATCAAAAGCTAAAGCAAACCCTAGGTAGAGCACTTCATTTTCAATGGATTCCACCTTTTCCCTTGTTTGTTTTAGTTAAGAAGAAACAAGATAGATAATGGCATACATAACACATAAGTAAATTCAAAATTATAGAAGAAAGCACTATACCAAGACAAAATTCCACATGAATCCCAAAGAGTGCTGCAATCCTTGGTCTCAATTCCTTAGCCAAAATGTTGATATGAGTATACAATGAAGCTCCTTGTTTCCTCAAAAGTCCAACCATGCTAATGACTGAAAAAACATAAGATATAGGCAAAAAACAACTCATCCTAGCCTCTAGGGGTTGAGATCATGAGTTTAGGAGCTTTTCCAACAAATTCTAAACTAAGAACTAAAAAGTACGCACTGGAACAACGTGCCTCTTAAAACTAGGGAACTGATTCATTCAGTTGCAAACTACCTTTTTATGGATGAATCTACCTCTATGAGTGAAAATTTAACATAATTACATCAAGATCCATCAAATTACATTAAATTACATCATTAATTTGACATTAAGAATGAGAAAAGTCAAATTTTCAAGAAACTAGGCGAAAAATAGAGTATTTTTGGTCAAACTGAGCAAAACTTCTCCAATGTGCCGGGCTGATTTCCCTATGCATAACGCCCTTTTCAGCTGCTTTTGGAGGCCTTCATGGTGTCCAAATTTGCTCCAAGTGGGCTTGTTGGAAAGATCTTCCTGTCTACTTTCCAGAACAAGTGTAATTTTTTAATTTGGCCTCCATTTACCCCTCCAAAACTGAGGTCTCCCAACACTGCTTCCTATGTGTCAAAAAAGGGGCAAAAATGTCATTTTTGAGGTGTTTTTGACCTTTTTGGAAGCTCAAAACCTGTCAAAATTTCTTGTCCATTTGTGAGCATGCATACTTTTCCATGATAAGTCCAAATATGTTGATTTTTCCTTAAAATTAGGTCCCCATCAAAAGCGAGCACCGGGTGGCGCAGCACGTTGGGCAAAAAAGTCTGTTTTTTAAGGAAAAAATTCCGAAATTGCAAAAAGTGTCCCAAATTTTTTGAAATTTGGGCTGAGTGTCCTCCATTAAGTGTTGTGTTGGGCCAAGGAAGCCACAGCCAAGATCTGATGTCTATTTTGCTCTTTTTGCCTCCATGATGCCTTCTTCAACTTGGCTTTCAAATTCCTGATTCTTGCCTTGCACACTTTGTTTCTCGCCAGTTAGTGGTAGGCCATGTACCTCAACATAGTTTCTCTTTGTTGGAATTCTCCAGCATCTTCTCCAAGTGCAAGCTTTTTCTCTCAAGCTAAGATTCACGATCATCTTGGATTTCTTGTTCAAGTGTTGTCAACTAGGTTTTCCTCTTCTTGGCAGTTTGTCGTTTTGCCTTCATGTTCTGGAGCTCCATGATGATTTGATGATCTTCCAGTTATTTTTTCCTCTACTCCAAATAGTTAATTATCCACTTGGCTCTTTCTAGATTGAGAGAAAAATTATGAATGTCATTCTGTTGCTCCCGAATGACTTCTTTGAGCTTTGAGCTTTGTGAGCCCAAATCTATGTCATCATCCTGAATGAGGATGAAATTTGCCTCTTGACCTCCTAACAGTTCCTCATCATGCAAGGGCTTCTTACCCTTGTCTTGTACCTACTCTACTGATGGCGAAAATTAGACCCTTTCCACCCCGGGTGGAGATAGTACTCGTTTTTCTACTGCTGCAACTCGACAAGTGAAGTGGGCTCCTCTCATATATGTTTACTACCCTTATGAGGTCTCCTTGGTGCATGAATTTCTCTAGGAGAATCACTGATGTTTCCTCATCTCGGTCATAGGAAGGATTAGACTACATGTTTGCCAATGTTTGAGTTTTCTTGATGAGTATGAAGAGATTTATGGTGTCTTTAGAGTTTTGCTACCAAGGATGAGAATGTATGAGGGACTGTGAAGGGGCAAGTGTATGAGGGGTTTTGGGAATGTTGTTGACAATTTTTTTGGGAAATAGGGGGTTTAGGGAATAGTAGTTAGGTTCTTGGGACACAAATTAAGGTTTGGGGATCTTTAACTAGGGTTTGGGATAGAAATTAGGGTTTTAGAATTAGTAGACTTAGGGATATGGGGATTGGGGGGATGGTTTGATAAAATGTAATGAGAGAATGAAAGAGTGAGGGAGTGATAAATTTTGTGCAAATGGCAGCAAAAAACACAAGTGCAAACCATAGACCATTGTTTTTGAGAAAAAATTGCAAGGAGGTAGGGTTTGAGTTTTGTCTCACTAAACCACCATAAATTTTAAGAAAAACTCATTCACTAGCAAGGGAAGAAAGCTTGACTTACTTGCACACCATAGGATTGAGAAAATTTGGAAATTTGAGAGAATTTATGGGTGAAATTGGGCTTACAGCTCTATGTGCTGCATGGTGGGCTCCAGTATTGTAGCAATAATGCTACAACTCCTGGAGCTTCCTATCTCTAATTTTATCAACCCAGTAGTTCGTAACAAACTTGGAAGCGACGGTGCTGTATGCACAAGTACTAGCTCTTGTCGCAGCTGTCACTTGGTCAGCTGGCACAAGTCCGCTAGGGCTCAAGCCAACTTCTATATGTTCTCAGAAGAAGCTTTCTAAATGATGGACGAAGGCTATCTCAAAGGAAATTAACCTACTTTGCAATAATGAACTGAAAGCCAACAAAACATGGAAACCCTAGTAAACCCTAATCTGACTAGTTTAATCTCTATGATGGAATGGTGGGAGTGCAAACTTCTAGAAATGATGCCATTACTTCTAGTGATATGAGATGCATGAATTTAAACTACTTCTATTGAAAAGAACATTGTTTTTATATTTTTTCTTAAGTGGTTGGAGTTATTATGACTTTGTTTCTTATTAGGTTTTGACTGTGCAGGGGTAGTTCAAAGGGAAGGAAGGCTTGGAAAAGGTCAGGAGGGCTAGGAGAGGTTCCAGGGGATCCAAAACATCATTCCACAGAAGTCCACAACGTTCAGGTGCTCGGCAACCGAGTTTGCAGGCTTCTACAGGATGTCTGCAGGGGATCCTACAGGAAGCTCGGGATTTCTACAGGAAGTCTGCTAACTTCTACAGGATGTTTTATAAGTGGAGTTTTGGGTGATGGAGAAGTCGAGGAGCTGTATGGGTGGATAGGTAGGATGGAAAGGGAGCTTGTGATGGCTCAGGGACAGAGAGATGGGATGGAGAGAGAGTGCATGCAGTTGGTTGGTGGATAGAAGGGTGGAAGCAGTGAAAAGTCAAAAAGATGGAGCTACGTGAACAGTAGAAGGGTTGGAAGGCAAACGAGCTAAGCAGAGGTTGGGTAGGTGGCTTTAGGCGCGGTTGAGAAGAAGAAGAAGATAATAGAGTGATGCAACGCAGCGTAAAGGAAACAAATCTGCACAAAACCGAGAATTCATTCACCTATTCTAACTGTGTTATTAAACCAACGAACAACAATGTAAATTGTGGAGAGAAATCGTGCATGGTGTTGGAACGAAGAAGTATTTCTCAAGATCAGAATGCATGGATGGATCTACAATTGAAATGACTGTGTTGCAGCTTGCATGAACATATAAGACTGCGTTTTTTTGGTGGTTGGTACGGTCTACACCCCAATCTCTAAATAGAGATGGCAGTGAGTGCACTGTCAACCTTTTCTTGGAGCTCTATTGAATGCTAATCCTCCTACTCTAATCTAAGCTACTGAAAGCACCTTAACCATAAACTAATCCTACTCAATCACATTAAAGAAATTAAATCAGCAGACTGTGTTTTTCAAATGCATGTCAAAGCAAAGAAATGAAGTGCTGAAAGGAAAGACAAGTAACAATACAAGGAAAAGGAGGTCTATTGCTCTCAGGTTGGGCCCTAACCTGAGAGCTATAGCTCCCTTAAAAACTCAGAATTGAATCCAAAGCTGCCTGCCTTTATTGAATAATCATGAGTCTAACATCATGCCAAAACTGGCTTACAAAAAGCAAAAACCGAGCTGTAGCTCGTGCTTAGAAATTGCAACAGTAGTTCAAAAGTTCAAAAAGCTCCTATCAAAGGCTATGGCCTTAATATTTATACATGATGAGGATCAAGCTGGCTTCCTCAATAAGTGGAGCTTGGCTGTCCAACTGAAAGTTAAACTGCTGTTCCTGTAGAATCCGTTGGCTGCCTTTAAGCTCGGTGGGGAGAGCTGTTGGAGCTCGGAGTTAGGGTGGAAATCACGAGGAAGGTCATCAAGACTGTGGACAACCTCCCTAAAAACCCGCAATGCCACCTTGGCTATCTCCTTGTCTCCATTTGCGTGGTCTTTTTCTCCCTTTAATGCCAAAAAACCTGAAATCATCATGTATTAGCCACATAGATATAATGCCTGCCCTTCTTCCTACAAATAACACAAATATACCAAGAAATGAATGCATAAGTGATAAAAGATGAAGGGTTGAGCAAGGTAAGTAGGCCAAATGAGCCCAAATTGTTACAAAAAATTGGGGCTCATCATCACCCCCGAGCTAAAATATTTGCTCATCCTTGAGAAACTTAGTCCAACTCTTCATCCTTCATTGCTTTTACTGCTACCCTTACATCCCAAGCCTCTGTAGTAGTGTCCTCCTTGCTGATATGAAACCCAGCTTTCCTATTCACCTCTTCCCATTGTTCACTGTCATCCTTCTCTGTGCTACCTTCAATCAATCCTAGCAGCAGTGGTGGGCTGAGTTTAAGGCCAATCCAGCTGGCCTGGAGGCTTTGCATGGATTTCTTGTAAAGGTCTACCCTTACCAAAGCTTCCCTCATCTGAGTTGGGGTATGGTACTCTTGGATTTTCAAACTGTGTGCCAATGTATTCCACCTGCGTGTGCATGCTTGGGCAGCATTTTCTCCTAACAGTCTTTCCATGTCTTCAAAATGAGCTATGGCTTGGGCCTGTTGATCCATATATCTTAATGAAGCTGTAGGATCAGTAGACAAGTGTTGGTGTCCTGAGATGAGTGCAACTGGATCCTCTGGTTCTGCTCGAATGAACAATGGCTCGTTCAATTCTCGGTTCATGACCGATTTTGCTTCTGCTGCTCTTTGATCCTCATGGTTCAACCATGAAGCGAACGCCATCAATTGCATATCACCCAAGGCAGTATTGGGATCCCAGGAAACTACATTAGGCAAGGCCAAATTGTGGAGGTAGAACTTCGCTAATTTAGCCTTATCCTCGGACGAACTAGTACTGCACAATTCAGAAAATTGTTGTGGGTCTTGGATCTGAGAAATACCTCTTTGTGCCAAGGTATTTATTTGGAACTGCAGTCATTGGTCTTTCAAGTACAAAACATAGGATTTTGCAGGTTGTCTGCACTGTATTGCCTCCATGGCCCAACTGGCCATGCAGGCCAATTGTGCCTCTTTTTGCTGCAACTGTTCTTTTAGATCTTGCACTTCAATTTGTGCTTGCTGTTCTGCTTCTTGTAGAAGTGTCATTGGCTCCTCAAGACCGGTGGTCAGCTCCTTTTTGCCTTGTTGTTCTTCTATGGTGTCTTTGGAGGATGTACCTGCCCCTGCCCTCAGCTCCTGTAGCTGCAATCTTAGCTTCTGGTTTTCTTCCTGTAGGTACACTCTTTGGCAATTAGCCACATGTTTAGCCATGGCTAATTCACTCCTGGCCTCCTTGAGTTGCTCTTGTAAAGGACCTATGTCCGCCACACCCTTTGACTTGGCGATCTTCATCCACGTGTGTGTATGGACTCTTTCTTCCTCTAATGCAAAAAACAGGGGTACAGTAAATTTCTGCGGTATGATTTTGCCCGCCTCTAAAAAGGTGTAGTATGAACTCAGACTAGGCTGAGGGCTGGGCTCTGGTATATGTTCTTTTTCAGCCTCTTTAGGTGGCTCTACCTCACCCTCCCTTGGTGGTGATGAGGGTCCTTCTCCTTCCCTCTTCTCTGTTTCCTGTAGCCGGGCCAGAGTTTCTTGTAGAACATTTTCAGCCTCCTGTAGCCGAGCTTTTTCAGTCAACAGGTCTAACTTTTCTTGCCACGTAGTTTTCTTTGGGCTCCCCCCGTCATAGGTGACTGATATCCTCGAGGGGGACGTTTCCTTGGGCGATGTAGGGGCATCTTCAATAATAATCGGGCTGCTGGACGGAGGCTGTGGCTTGCCCGTCTTTATCCTAACACTTCTTCGAGCTTTAAAGTATAGAGGGGTATCCCTCTTTCTCTTCTCTTTTGGCTTAGGTGGCATGCTGAGGGCAGCGAGCACAGCTGCTGCCTCCCTTGCTAGAATGTCCGCCTTCTTCTCCTTGGGCTTCACTTTTTCAGGGCTTCCTATAGAAGACCCTGTTTTAGTCAATTTCGGGCTTCCTGTAGAAGACCCTTTTTCTGTTTTCGGGCTTCCTGTAGAAGCCTGTTTCTGCTTTCCTTTAGACACAGGTGTCACCACCTTGGCTTGCTTTGCTGCAGGAGTTTTTCTTTTTGGTTTGGTTGCGGGTGCTGATGAGGTACTTTTGCTGATGTGGACCTTCTCAGCTTTGTCCGTTCTGCCTTGCAACCTTTTCTCTCTTACTGACAAGATGGGTGTGTCACCTTTTTCTTTGTCATCCTTTTTCTCGTGCTTCCTCCTTTGTTCTTCCTTCTGCACTGTGGTCGGGGTCTTCTGGCCTGTTTCTTTCTTTCTCGCGGCCACTGATTCTTTTTCCTCACTGTTGGAGGAACCACTTTCTTCAGTCAACATCCTTATGTCTCCGTCTCTTGTCAAATTTCTGAATGCTTCCCATGAGAGGGGAACCTTGTATGAATGAAGCGCATCCTCCACGAGAAGTTTGATCAATCCATGGTGGGCTACCTGGTCTGGTATGCCTTCTTTCAATTTTGTGGCACACTCAATTAGAGACTGTAGCAGGAAATAAGGGATGCTCAGTTTGTTTTCTACAGGAAGATCAATCTGGTGCCTCAATTCAGTGAGCAACCGAAAGTGATACCCGTACACAATGCTAAAACGGCCTTCGCAGGTTATATACTTCATGATCTGCAGGCTAACTTCATTCCATGGTGGCAGCAAACTGGTTCTACGCACCCCATTTTTGTCCTCCGAGAATTCCTCCTCTGGGGGAAAGAATTCTTTCTTGGCCTGTTGGCTCAACTTCCTTTCTTCCTTATCCCATGGCAAACCCATTGGAAGTTCAGTAATTCGACTGATATATTGCGGGGTGAGCTTGAGGCTTAGGTCCCTGAAGTTCACGGTGGCCAATGTTTTAGATTTCGGCCTCAGAGCTTGTAAAAAATTCTTCTGCCACTTCGTCGTCATAACCCTGCAATTTGTCACAGAAGGATATCCATTGCACCCGTGTGAAGAGCTCCACTACCTCAAGATTTTCCCTTAACTTGGTTGAATCAGTGGGTTCCCGTCTAATAAACCCACCCGGCATGATGAAAACTGTTGCTTTAACTAGAGGTGGCAAATGCGGAAGAAATTTGGTCTACTGAGACAGAGCGTAGAATTACACTTCTGTCATGCACATAATCCACGAAGCTTATCTCTGATGACCTTGACACAGCTTAATTACACTGACATCCTGTAGAACGATAATTTATGCACAGCAGACAACAATTGCAACAATTTCCTACGACCAGACCGTAGACGACGATTCTGCCACCTTCAAAAGCCAATTGCATGGAGAGTTCAGGTTTACCTTTTTATCTGCCACCTTTTTACGTGAGGAACTCGCCTTCCTGTAGAACCAACTTTCCTGTAGGAGCAGCGTGCGATTTCTGGGAAAGACTACAGTTGGTCTGCGCTCTCGATGTTGCTTCACAGGCATTCTGATAGCCAAAGGCTCGGCGTATCGAACGGCAGAGGGATCCGGATGATCACTCGAGTTCCAAATGGTGAATGATAAATGCATGGGGCAATCTAGCCGATTAGATTTGAATCGGCGGAATCCGTGGCGTGGGGGTGAGCTGTCCCCGCCGGACCGTTGGATGACGTCGTTCCATCATTTTTCTGCAAGTTCACTTATTGCCGCATCATCCCCCAGCAGATCCGCCGCCATCTCTTCTGCTAAATACGTTTTTTTCCGACGGGATTGCTCTCATGTGTGTGCTGCCCATTCCTTTTGTCACGGCCGCCACCCAAACATCCGACTGGACCATTAACCGGTCGACGTGGCCATTCAACTGGCCATACAGCCGCTCAACCCATTCACTTCACACTTTGCAAACAATTCAAAGTAAAATTCATGCAATCTGATGGAAGAAAGGGTCGAGACACTTACCTGCGCGACTGCAACACGATTTTTCGGTTTTGGACGATGATGAGTGTATCTATCTGCCGCTGATGAAATTGCACAGGCCCGAAGGTTCATGTTTACAGGCTGCCGACGATGGATTTGATGCTTGGCTGCATGCGCCCGCGTCTTCGTTGCATATGGCCAGCGCTGTGATTGGTGTACACCCTAGCGGGCTTAACTGTTACAGGACTCCCGCGGGATGTCTTGTAACAGTTCTTCCTCCTCGGGTGCATGCTGCACGACGAAGGATTTGGCCTCACGATCACGCTCCCTAAGCTCATGGATGGTTGGGATGGATATGGTATGAGATCTCAGCGCTTTTTCCATTTTAAAAATTGCTTTCTCTTTGATAACTCAACGATCTGCTTTGCTGGTGCAGGTAACTTCATTGCATGTCGACAAGGATGGTAGAACGAGGTGACAACAGTGTGCAAGGGTGACAACAATAGCTTGCATGCGTCCGAACCGATCCTTAGTCGTTAGATCTCCTCATAAAATGAATTATGGGCCGTCCCGAACTTCTACAGGAAGTTTCCTGTAGAAATACAGAGCTTCTTGTAGAAAATTTGCGGTTCTTGTAGAAAGTCTGCATCTTCCTGTAGAAAATCTGCATCTTCCTGTAGAAAATCTGCATCTTCCTGTAGAAGACTCAAGCCATGATGAAATTGTGCACATACCTTGGAGAAAAGGAGTATTCTTGGAGGAGGTGCTGGTGAGGTCTCCTGACAGCATGATAAGGAACCTTGGCTTTGAGTTGAGAGGCTTCCTCTCCTCCATAGAACATCTGCAACCTGCATGCAATTTTACATTATGAACTTGCTGTCCTTGTTTTTTTCTTATTGTTTTTTTTTTTTTTTTTTTCTTTTTTATTTTGTTTTTTTGAAAGATAACAGAGGCGCCTCAATGAGGTTTTCACCCTTGCCATCTGCCCTGAGCACCTCAGAGAGGTTTTCACTCAAGGATCTTTTTCAAATCTCTTTTTCTTTTTTTCTTGAAAGACAATAGGGGCGCCTCAATGAGGTTTTCACCCCTACCACTTGCCTTGGCGCCTCAGAGAGGTTTTCACCCAAGGATCTTTATTACTTATTTTTTTTTTTTTTTTTAGATCTTTCAGGGTATGCCCAAAGTAGAGGCAGAACCCTTCTCTATGACCAACACTGATTTCTCCATAGTTTTGATGAACTCTTGTCTTGAGAGAGGTTTCCTGTAGATCTTCAATCGATGCCCATTGACAAGCATGGGGATGGCTTCCTCATCAATGGTCCGAATAAGAACAGATCCATTGTCATGACATTTCTCCACTGCATATGGTCCTAGCCATCTGGTTCTCATCTTCCCCTTGAAATCTTTGTATCTGGAGTCGTACAACAAAGCCCAATCTCCTGGCTGGAATTGCTTGTTATGGAGGTGTTGGTCATGCCACACCTTTCTCTGAAGTTGAACCACTTCCGAGTGAAGGAGGGCCTGCATCCAGTGCTCGTCCAGTCCATTTAGCTGCAATAACCTTTCTTGTTGTGCATGGCTGAGATCTAGATCTAGCTGAGCTGCCATCCTCAAAGTGTTGTACTCGAACTCAATGGTCAGCAAAGCTTTCTTCCCATAGACCAGCTCATAAGGTGTGAAGCCGGTGGTGGTCTTCCAGGTTGTGTTGTAAGCCCATGTGGCCTCAACCAGGCGATCTGCCCAGTCCTTTCTATTGCTGCTCACCACCTTAGTCAAGATCCCTTCTAATGCTCTATTGGTGACTTCCACCTACCCATTTGCTTGAGGGTGATAGGGGGTGGAAGTCCTATGCTTGATCTTGTGATGAGCTAGTAGGTCTTCAACTAGGTTGGATGTGAACTGGCTCCCTTGATCGGTGACCAGCTCTCTTGGGTAGCCAAACTTGTAGAAGATGTTTTCTCTTAAGAACTCGGCCACCTTTTCTTCTGTTGCTGCTTTGATTGCTTTGGTCTCTGCCCACTTTGTCAGGTAGTCAGCACACACAATGATGTAAGACCTTTGCCTCGAAGGAGGGTTGATTGGACCCACAAAGTCCATACCCCACTTCTCAAATGGCTCAAGAGTCACTTGAGGTTGGAGAGGCATCTCATCCCTTTGAGTCAGTTTCCCCATTCTTTGGCATTGGTCACATTGGCTGATATATCTTCTGACATCTTGATGAAGTGTGGGCTAATAGTATCCTGCCTGCAGGATTTTGAAGGCAGTCCTCTTTGCTGCAAAATGTCCTCCACAAGGCCCATCATGACAGGTGAGGAGGATATCAAAGACTTCCTCCTCCCTTACATAACGCCTTAAGATCTAATCGGGGCCAAGCTTGAACAGATTGCCCCCGATCCAAGTAAATGAGGCACTTTTTCTGATGATTCTGCTCTTCTCTCTTGAAGATAGGTGCAGAGGGAACTGTGGTGAAACAAGGTAGTTTGCTATATCAACAAACCATGGAGAGAGTGCTGAGATAGCAAACAGATGTTCATCGGGCATCTGGTCATCCACTGTCCCATCCTCATCTGCAGACAAATCCAATCTAGATAAAAAGTTAGCAACAACATTTTCTTTACCTGGTTTATCAACAATGGTCAAATCAAACTGCTGCAACAAAAGTAACCATCTAATAATACGGGCATTCACATCTGGTTTATTCATTAAATATCTAACTGCAGCATGGTCAGTATGTACAAATATTTGATAGCCAGTGATATAATGTCGGAACTTGTTCAGTGCATGGACCACAGCCAAAAACTCTTTCTCAGTTACAGTGTAATTCAGCTCAGCTTTGGACAAGTTTTTACTAACAAAGTAAATGGCATATGGAAGTTTTTGTTCAACTTGTCCTAAAGTTGCACCTATGGCTTTTTTCGAGGCATCAGTGTGGATGTGGAAAGGTAGGGCCCAGTTTGGACCTCTCAAGATTGGGGCTGACACCAACTTGTCCTTTAATTCATTCAAAGCCCTCTGACAATCGTCAGTCCACTTAAACTCCACATCTTTTGCCAACAGGCCAAACAATGGCGAGGCTAGCTTGCTGAAGTCTTTAATGAATCTCCTGTAATACCCTGCTAATCCTAAGAAACTCCGAACATCCCTTACCTTTTGAGGAGGTGGAACCTTCTTGATGAGAGCAATTTTGTTAGGATCCACCTGTAATCCTTGGCAAGAAATGGTATGGCCTAGCATGGTCCCTTCAGTCATCAGGAATTCACATTTTTCGGGACTAAGGGACAGGTTCATCTCAATGCATTTGGTTAGGAATTTTCCCAGATTGGACAATGCTTCCTGGAAGTTGGCCCCATAAGGAGTGAAGTCATCCATATAGATTTCCACTGCATCATGGACCAGCTCCGAGAAGATGCTCAAGACAGCTCTCTGGAAGGTAGCAGGAGCATTGCATAGCCCAAAGGGAAGAACTCGGTAGGAAAAGGTACCCCAAGGACAAGTGAAGGTGGTCTTATCTTGGTCTTCCGGGCTGATTTGGATTTGGTTGTACCCGCTAAACCCATCCAGGAAAGAGAAAAACTTCTTTCCTGCCAGTCCATCCAACACTTGATCTATGAAAGGTAGAGGGAAATGGTCTTTCTTGGTAGCTTTGTTCAGTTCTCGGTAGTCCACACAGATTCTCCACTTCCCATTCTTCTTGGGAACCAACACCAGAGGGGACACCCATTCACTATCTGAGATGGGGTAAATGAATCCGACATCCAACAGTTTTTGCAATTCTTCCTTGACAATGTCCTTAAGGGCTGGATTCATTCTCCTCTAAGGTTGTCTAACCGGTTTACAATCCTCTTTGATGTATATGTGATGGGTACAGACCGAAGGATGGACTCCTTTCATCTCCTTATAGCTCCAAGCAAAAGCATCTAGGTGACTGGCCAACAGGCTACACAGCTCCTTTTCCTGGGAAGGAGATAGGGAGGAGCTGATCTTTAACGTTCTCTCAGGGCCGAACTCCACATTCTTGACTCTGGGAGTGACAGGGTTGGTCGTACAAAGATCCACTAAGGTGCTGGCTTGGGCATCCTCCACCAATTTTTCTAAGGATAGTTCACTGGAAGGTGGATTCTGGATCAAGGTCTCAATCAAGTCATCCTCGGTTGGGGGGTCTCTTCTAGTGGTATCTAGGGTGCACAAAGGTGCTGAGTACACTTCATCCTCTTCTCCTTCCTCCAACCAAAGTGGTAAGTCATGCTCTAAGGAAGGTTGGGCAGGAGGGTATAGGACTAGCTGCTTGGACATAGGACCATTTTTGATGGTCATATTTCCTGCACGACAACTTATGTAAGCATCTGCAGTGGCTAACCAAGGCCTCCCCAAAATAAGAGGATATCCAGTAAGCTTTGCCTTGGGTTGCAGAACCAAGAAATCTGCAGGGTATTCCCAAGAGTCGACAGAGACCAAGACATCCTCCACAATCCCTTCGGGAGTCACAGTGGAGCGATCTGCTAGTTGCAGTACTGTCGAGGTCTTCCTCAAGGAACCCTGAAGATTGAGTTTGAGCATGGTATCCCTGGTCATCACATTAATGGCAGCCCCCAAATCAATCAAGGTGTGAGGTATGATGGTGCCAATGATGTGGACATCTACTACAGGACTCCCAGGATCTAGATACTTTGGGCAGATGACTTGTCCTAACATAAGGTCAGACAGTTGTCCTAAGACATTGATGGTTGAAGCATCTCTCTTTCACCTGCCTGGGTGTTTGAAACACTTTTCCTTAACCAGTTTGTTGTATATTGGCACATCCTTGATGGCTTGGAGAAGTGGTATTTTCACACACAACTGCTTGAGTTCACCCAGGAGCTCATCCTCCTCTAGGTTGGGTTGTGTGGTGGCTGTTAGTCTCTCAGGAAAGGGTGGAATAACCTTTGGTTCACTTTCCCGTTTATCCTCCTCGTCCTCTGGGGGAGGAGGTTGGCGATCTGGAAGAGTCTTTCCAGATCGAAGATTGATCTCCTGGATCTCCACAGCATAAGTAGGGCATGATGTTTCCCCAGTGTATACCTGCTGGGCCTGTCTATTGTTGGGGTTCGGGTTCGGTTGAGCAGGTATTTGAGGTTGCCTCGGAGGAGCAGGAGGTAAGGGTTGAGGTTGAACTGGTGGTGGAGGCAAAATGGCAGGAGGAGTGTTGTATTGGGGCCTCCACCCCGACTGAGGTGCATTCCACTGAGGCTGTGGCTGGGCATGTGAGTGATAGGAATGAGTAGTGGGTTGAATAGGGTACTGAGGTGGGTAAGACCATGGAGGAGGCATAGACCAAGAATGATGAGCAGGGGGACCCCAGGAAGGCATAGGAGTCGATTGGTTGGGGCTGTAATAAGCTTGGGGTGCCCCTTGGATCCCCTGCTGGTAAGGTCTAGGTCCTTGTGGCCTTCTTTGGTTGAGGAAATAGAGAGGTTCAGTGGGAGCTTCTGTCCCTTGGTACATAGCTTTAAATCCGGGTAAGGTTGGACATTGGTTTGTGGGATGGTCCTTCTCACAAATGAAACACACTTCAACTGAATGGAATGGGCATTCGTTCTTAGGGTGTCTCCTTGTACATCTAGGGCAGAAGATAGCCAAGGCTCTCTCAGCTTCTTCCTTCTTCTGCTGGATCCTGAATGTGTCCAGTTGCATGGCAATGGTCTGTCTCACCTCACTCTTAAGATCTTCTAATTGATTTGCAAACTCATGCTTGGAGAAAGGGACACCAGTTGAGAGGAGGTTTCCTCTACCTCGTTTCCGAGCTGCCCTGGAGTGGTTTCTAAACATAGTCTTGATGTCCTCATAAGGCAGTTGGTAAATATCCCCCCCAGCTAACATGTGAAGGGTATCTAAGAGGTCTTCAGGGACTCCTCGGAGCAGGACCAACTTGAGGGATTCAGGGTCAAGTGTGCACCTGGCCCACTTATAGCTAAGTTGGAACCTCTCCTCATAATCCTCTAAGGACTCATCATTTCCCATAGTCATCTGAAAGATTTCTCCCTTGGTTTCCTTGGACCTATAGTAGTCCCGGTACTTGGTATTGAAAGCTTGCTGCATCTGAGCCCAAGTGGTGATACTATTCCCAGGTAAGCCCATGAACCAGCGTAATGCTGCATCCTTAAGAGTTGAAGGGAAGAGTTTCAGCTTCTGCTCATCTTCAGTATAGTCATAGGTTC
Organism: Pinus tabuliformis; assembly: GCA_031772625.1. Lineage (NCBI taxonomy): Eukaryota > Viridiplantae > Streptophyta > Pinopsida > Pinales > Pinaceae > Pinus > Pinus tabuliformis. The sequence goes on along the minus strand of CM062804.1, from coordinate 764,303,598 downwards.
TACAAAAGACAGAAAACTCAAATAGGAAGGTATCAAGACCTTCAGTAGTCAGCCCATGGAAGTGAGGTAAAGCGGAGGGGCTAATGTTCTTCATTTTCATCTCTCCATTGGTCTCTCGGATGGGGAAGGCACCTTCTATTCTCTCATCTTCTCTTCTATTGTCAGCCATAGCTTCAGATGGGATGGTCTCTAATTCTTCTTCTGCTATAGGATCTTCATATATCTTAGGAGGTTCACCTATAGGTTCTTCTGGATCACTGTCACCGAAGAAGAGAGAAGGGTGACTCAGTGATGTGGTGGGGGTGTTGGGTAAGAATTTGCCTGTTTTATCTCGATTCCTACGAGACATGAAATGGAAAGACTTTTTTTTTTGATTGCTTTTGTTTTTTTCTTTGGTACCTGCAAAACTGAAACAGATTGATTTACAACTAACTATCTTACTGAAATAAAGATGCAAAATTGAATTGAAAGCAGGAAAGAACTAATCTACTTTGCTCAAATGAAATTGTAGGAATGGAAATGCTAGTCTACGCTTGCAGAATTGAAAGGCTAATCTACGCTTGCAGAAATGAAATTGCAGAATTGAAATGCTAATCTATGAAAGCTGGAAATGCTAATCTATGAAAGCAGGAAATGTCTATGCTACTTTTGCAGAATGGAAATGAAATAAACTACTTGGCAGAAAGAAAGAATAAGAAAGTAGAAGAAAAGCAACAATTACTAATACTTTGACGCTTCCCCAGCAACGGCGCCAAAAAGATGGTGGGCTCCAGTATTGTAGCAATAATGCTACAACCCCTGGAGCTTCCTATCTCTAATTTGATCAACCCGGTAGTTCGTAACAAACTTGGAAGCGATGGTGCTGTATGCACAAGTACTAGCTCTTGTCGCAGCTGTCACTTGGTCAGCTGGCACAAGTCCGCTAGGGCTCAAGCAAACTTCTATATGTTCTCAGAAGAAGCTTTCTAAATGATGGACGAAGGCTATCTCAAAGGAAATTAACCTACTTTGCAATAATGAACTGAAAGCCAACAAAACATGGAAACCCTAGTAAACCCTAATCTGACTAGTTTAATCTCTATGATGCAATGGTGGGAGTGAAAACTTCTAGAAATGATGCCATTACTTCTAGTGATATGAGATGCATGAATTTAAACTACTTCTATTGAAAAGAACATTGTTTTTATATTTTTGCTTAAGTGGTTGGAGTTATTATGACTTTGTTTCTTATTAGGTTTTGACTGTGCAGGGGTAGTTCGAAGGGAAGGAAGGCTTGGAAAAGGTCAGGAGGGCTAGGAGAGGTTCCAGGGGATCCAAAACATCATTCCATAGAAGTCCACAACGTTCAGGTGCTCGGCAACCGAGTTTGCAGGCTTCTACAGGATGTCTGCAGGGGATCCTACAGGAAGCTCGGGATTTCTACAGGAAGTCTGCTAACTTCTACAGGATGTTTTATAAGTGGAGTTTTGGGTGATGGAGAAGTCGAGCTGTATGGGTGGATAGGTAGGATGGAAAGGGAGCTTTTGATGGCTCAGGGACAGAGAGATGGGATGGAGAGAGAGTGCATGCAGTTGGTTGGTGGATAGAAGGGTGGAAGCAGTGAAAAGTCAAAAAGATGGAGCTACATGAACAGTAGAAGGGTTGGAAGGCAAACGAGCTGAGAAAAGGTTGGGTAGGTGGCTTTAGGTGCGGTTGAGAAGAAGAAGAAGATAACAGAGTGATGCAACACAGCGTAAAGGAAACAAATCTGCACAAAACCGAGAATTAATTCACCTATTCTAACTGTGTTATTAAACCAACGAACAACAATGTAAATTGTGGAGAGAAATCGTGCATGGTGTTGGAACGAAGAAGTATTGCTCAAGATCAGAATGCATGGATGGATCTAAAATTGAAATGACTGTGTTGTAGCTTGCATGAACATATAAGACTGCGTTTTTTTTGGTGGTTGGTACGGTCTACACCCCAATCTCTAAACAGAGATGGCAGTGAGTGCACTGTCAACCTTTTCTTAGAGCTCTATTGAATGCTAATCCTCCTACTCTAATCTAAGCTACTGAAAGCACCTTAACCATAAACTAATCCTACTCAATCACATTAAAGAAATTAAATCAGCAGACTATGTTTTTCAAATGCATGTCAAAGCAAAGAAATGAAGTGCTGAAAGGAAAGACAAGTAACAATACAAGGAAAAGGAGGTCTATTGCTCTCAGGTTGGGCCCTAACCTGAGAGCTATAGCTCCCTTAAAAACTCAGAATTGAATCCAAAGCTGCCTGCCTTTATTGAATAATCATGAGTCTAACATCATGCCAAAACTGGCTTACAAAAAGCAAAAGCCGAGCTGTAGCTCGTGCTTAGAAATTGCAACAGTAGTTCAAAAGTTCAAAAAGCTCCTATCAAAGGCTACGGCCTTAATATTTATACATGATGAAGATCAAGCTGGCTTCCTCAATAAGTGGAGCTTGGCTGTCCAACTGAAAGTTAAACTGTTGTTCCTGTAGAATCCGTTGGCTGCCTTTAAGCTCAGTGGGGTGAGCTGTTGGAGCTCGGAGTTAGGGTGGAAATGACGAGGAAGGTCATCAAGACTGTGGACAACCTCCCTAAAAACCCGCAATGCCACCTTGGCTGTCTCCTTGTCTCCATTTGCGTGGTCTTTTTCTCCCTTTAATGCCAAAAAACCTGAAATCATCATGTATTAGCCACATAGATATAATGCCTGCCCTTCTTCCTACAAATAACACGAATATACCAAGAAATGAATGCATAAGTGATAAAAGATGAAGGGTTCAGCAAGGTAAGTAGGCCAAATGAGCCCAAATTGTTACCAAAAATTGGGGCTCATCACTGCACCACAAACCCAACGCACCATGCCTGCTCTATGCATCATGCCCGTTCAAAATTTACACTGCAGAGCACTGCCCAATGTGCTGTGCCCTTTCAATGCATTGTGCTCCAAACCCAATGCATCACACTTTTTGTAGGAGACTTTTGGAGGCCTTCGCGGTGTCCAAATTGGGCATGGGATATCTCATTGGAAATATTATTGAGTCTAATTTCCAACCTAATTGGAATTTTTTAATTTGGAGTTCATTTTCCCTATCAAAAATCAAATCTCCTAAGACTGTTCAAAATGTGGAAAATGACGTTGCCTCAAGGCAGAGTGTTGTTGCAGTCAACCTTTGAAGGTCTTACTCAACTCCAAATTGAGCTCATGATATCTCATTGGAAATATCTTTGTGTCTAGTTATCATTTCACTCATCAACCAAGTCATTTGGCCAACCAAGCTAGGAGAAAACTTCATTTTCCCAAGGTCCCTTCAGAGTTGTATCAATTCTCCTGAGGCAACTATATTTTTGACATTTCTCTAAAACCATGACACATGTGTAAAAAGTGAAGGAGGTATTTCTTCCTTCACCTATTTTGGACAAAAACCTTTCTTAGTTTTCCCAAATTCATCTTTTCGTGCTCAAAAAAATCATTGAAGTAAAACCTATCCCGATGTGTGGAACAGGGGATTTGTCGAAATGAAGCGAAATGAAGGGTATAAGGGGATTCTCAATTCTTGAGAAAATTTTGGGAAGTAGGGAGGGATGTTAGGAAGTAGGGTAAAGTTGAATTATAGAGGTTGAGTGAGGGGAAGAGGTCAAAAAGGGAAAAACACAGGCCTAGCCTAGAAAATTGTCAAGTTTTAGCAAGAAATTAGGGTTTGTGTGAAAATGAGAAATTTGAGGGATATCAGTGATGGGAAGTTACATTAAGGATAGGGGAAGGTGTATGAACATTAGGATACAAGTTTTGTTGATGATTTTACCATCCAAGAGAAATTACCTTCAAAACCCTAGGAGAGAGAAATGAACCTTACCTAGGCACAATTGAAGCATGAACAAGGTGTAAAATGACCCATTGGAACCTGAAATGATGATGAAAACCCTCTGAATGATGGTACACTTAGCTCAATGGTGACATGGACCAACATTTGGAAAAATTTGACAGGAGTAAAAGCAAACCCTAGACCTAATACCTAGTGACCAAATTTTGCTTGAAGACTCACCGAAATGACAAAATTTGACCTCGACACCTTAAAATCAATTTGTAAGAGCATGTTTGTTCACTGGAGGAAGGCTGCAAAGACTGATACTAACATGATATGTCTTCTCATACATTTGAATGAGTCCTATTGGACAAATGATGTAATTTGTATTCCCACTTTGCATAACATGGATGATGTAATTATATTTCTCTCATGTATAAACAATTGGTATATCCCCACTTGGTTGGGAGATGAATGTATGTATGAGTCATTGGTGATAGGAAGGTCATACTCACATAGTTGAGTTATAGAGTCATGTTACTCTTTTGGATAATACTTTTGCAGACTCTTCTTGTGATCAGGGGGAGCATGGACTGTTTCACTGCATCTCAGCATATACAAAGGGGAGCTCAATCAGACAATTCAACATGTACTCAAGGGGAGCATGCACAACATAGGGGAGAGAATATCTTGGTCCGCCCTTTGCCCTTGATGTCAAAGGGGAGAGTATCTTGGTGTTATTGTTTCCATCAAGTCCAAAGGGGGATATTGTTGGCATTATGATACAGGTGTTGTCCTTGATGGCAACTCACTCAGATGAAAGTTCATAGTGCAGTAGGTCAACAGCAAAGGATTACATATCAGACTCCAAAGAATGAAGAAAGAGAGGTATACGCTAGTTCACTTTGTCCAAGATGCGTATACATGCAGTTTAACAGAACAAAAGTGGCGTATAACGTATACATGCACTTTCATGGGAGGAAAAGCGCGTACATGTTGGAAAACCAAGTTTTTGGTCCAAGGTAATTGGTCTGAGGCATTTAGTCCAAGGTATTGACCCTAGGTACTGGGTCCAAGGTATTGGTCCTTTTGATCCAAGGTATTGAGAAAGGCCTAAGAGTATATAAGTAGGAGAAGATCATTAGGCCAATGAGTGCAAGCAATGAGATTTTAAGGAATACTTCTATCTAAAGTATATATTATGTTTTAGGGTTATGTCTGGGACTGGATCTAAAATTTTTCATGTGCACCTTGAGTTAAACATTCAATCAGGAATCATGAGACTTGAAATGACACATTCTTGAATGATCTGATATTGGTAGAGACCAGATCTGATGTTTTGCGCCTGTTCTACTTGTTATCTATCATGATCTGGGTTTGTCTGAAGTCTGAAATTGAAGCAAAGTTCTGAGTCAAAATTTGCAGATCTGTACATAGGTTCGTCTCGGCCAAAGCTTGTGTACACGCAGGTTCAACTCTTTCAATTAGCGTATACAAAAAGATAAAACTTTTGTTCAAATCTAACTGATCTATCTGATCAAATTTTGTTGTTTTACTGCTCTCTGTCAATGAAGTCCTCTTAGATCTGAACATAGAACTATTGTATAAGGAAATTGAGTCTGATTGATTGATTGATTGAGAAGGAATGGTGATCCTTGCTACTATCTGTTTTGAACTCTGTAATATGATAGTAGATCTTCAGAAAGTCACTGATTGGTACAGTCTATGGTTCAGAAGTTTATGATTCAGTATCTTTAGAGATATACGCAGGTTGGGTTAAAGGAAGTAGTGTATACACGCAAGTTGGGTTCAACCAAGTAGCGTATACACTCTAATGCATGATTTTTTAGGTTACATCTAGTTTTGGATGATGATGCAGGGTTCTGGGTTCAGCACTGTGTTCAGGTGTCAGTGATCTGATTGTTCAGATTAACTGAATATTGATTGATGTAGTTTAAGTTTAAAAGACTTTGATGGGTCCAGTGTGAAAATTAGATGAAATTTGGCCTTCATCTTGTGGTGTTGTGGTCCAGGAGTATGCAGTCTGAAAATTCATGAAACGTGGTCCATGGTGGAATAGTGGAGTTTTCGATAGGTTGGCACCTACGTACTAGTAAACATATTGGCTAGTACAAGAGCTAGGGGGTTGTAGCTCCCTTCCAGTAGAAGCTAGAAAACGAGAGAAGGATGTAAATTTCTGTAGGTAGAAACCTGCGTACTGGTATGAGTCTACACCAGTACAAGATTGTAAACATATTTTCTTATTATTAAAAGAATATAGAGACGACAGCAGCAGGTGGTTTTTAACCACATTGGGTTTCCACCTTAAATCTTGGTGTTCATGTGTGTTACTTATGTGTGATGCTTTATTATGATTTTACTACACTGTCTAATAAATTTCTGATATACTGGTTTAAGCTCAACACATGATAAATTGTCTAAATCACAAGTTCTCTACATATACGTTGGTTTCTTTAAGCACAGTCGCATGTACACGCTAGTTCAGTTCACTAAATTAGCATATATAAATCTGTTCAGGAAATAAAATAATTGATCTGATAATACTAATTCACCCCCCTCAGTATTATTTCCAACACTTGAGATCCTATAATTTATAGGACTCTAACAATGGCTCCAGCTGGGGATTGCACTTCTCCAAGTGAAGTGTCAAGAACATAATATCAGTAGCCTTGAGTATTCCTTGTTTGTAATGTCTTCATCTGATTTCTTTGTTGTTTAGGATACTATTGGTAGCTCATTAATCCAGGCTTAGGGCCTTCACTGCGGGCTTCAACCTTTGTTAATAAGTTACCCAATCAAAACCATAAAGACTATGATATTTACAATGATGAAATGAAAATCTATAGGCTAGGAAATGTAGTGCTTCAACATCCTACCATTGATAGGACCTCTAGGTATGTCTGCTCCATCTAGGTCTTTAATATAGAATGCGTTATTTCCCCTGAAAGCATGAACAACATACGGCCCATTCCAAAGATTATCAAACTTTCCATGTTTTCCCTTGTCTTCTCTCCTTGAATCCCATCTCAAAACTTGGACCCCAATGTTAAATTCATCAGCTTTTGTTCTTCTGTCAAAAATATTTTTAACATTTTCTTGAATAACTTGGGTCTTGTGGTATACTTCCTCCCTGGACTGCTGTAACTAGATAGTTTGATTAATCCTTCTCTATACATCATTAGGTTCAGCTTGCACTTCTTGAATGATTTTCATGACTGGAACTCCTAAGGAGGATGGAAAAACTGCATCCATCCCATAGACCAGTTGTTATGGTGACATGCCAACTGATTTTTTAGTAGTAAGTCTGTCAGCCCAAAGTGCATTGACCATCTTTTTGTGCTGAGACTTTTTGTTGTCCTCTAACTGATTTTTGATGATGTTTACCAAACTTGTGTTTGAGTATTCAACCAACCCATTACCCTAGGGGTAATAATATGTTGAATGTACCTAAGTGATGTGGTATTTATGGCAGAATCCAACCCTATTTTTAGATTTCAAGGCTGCAACATTATTAGTGATGATTTTTCTAGGACAACTAAATCTGGAGAGGATATTTGTGTCAAGGAATTTAATAATGGCAACATCCATGACATTTCTAGAAGGGGTGGCCTCTATCCACTTGGTAAAGTAGTCAGTGGCTATAAGAATCCACTTGTGTTGGGTAGAGGAAGAGGGATGAATTTCACCAAGGAAATCCAATTCCCATTGCTAGAAAGGGCTTTCAACAGAGATAGGATTTAAGGGAAAGGGCAACCGTTTCCTCTTTCCCTCAAAAATCTGGCATTTATGACATGAGGTGACTTGTTTGTGAATTTTAGGGAAAAGTCTAGGCTAGTAGAAACTAGCTCTAAGGATTTTATTGGTAGTGGTTTTCCAATAAAGATGTCCACCACAGTCACCTTCATGGAATTCTTGCATAACTTTATCTGCATCATCCTTCAGCAAGCATTTAAGTAATATACCCCCAACATCTTTCCAATACAAGACATTGTCTATAATGCAAAATTTAATTGCTTTTAACTTAAGAAATCTTTCCTTTGTTTTTTTCAAACCAGGAGGAGCATTTACATTAAATAAAACATAAATCAAGTCTGCATACCAGGGTGAGTTCAGAAATGCCTCATCATTTTGTGGAGTCGCCTGTTCCTCTTGATTATCTAATGAATCAATCAAGTTAATGTCCAATGCATGGAAATTGGACTCAACCATCAATTTGGCTAGTCCCTGACCTTTAATTAACTTGGTGGGCTTGATTTCTAAGTCATATTCTAGAATGACAACAATCCATTTTCCTCGCTTTCCATCAGGTCCATTCTATGTCAAAATGTCCTTAACCACTACATTAGGTACATAAGAAATAATATGGGAATGCAAAACATGTACTCTAAAATATTTTAATGCTTTAACTAATGCAAAGGCCCATTTTTCCATAATATTGTATTTCAAAGATGCATCTCTTCAAGCTTTGTTAAAGAATGCAATAGGTTGTTCAAAGCCTTCATTGTTTTTCTGCAATAAAACTGCTACAATGGTGTGTTCGGAAGAAAAAGAGAAGTGAAATATTTGGTAAAATTTGGGCTGATCAACATCGGTGCCATTGTCAATGCCTGTTTAACTAACTCAAAGGATTGTTTAGCCTCGATAGTCCATTTGATTTTAGATTCCTTTTTAAGCATGTTTTTTATATTTCTAAGAAGTTCTACTAGGTTAGGAATGAATCTCCTTATGAAATAGATTTTACCAATAAATGGTTGAAGCTCTCTAATGTTTCTTGGATGGCTAATTTTTAAAATTGCTTCAATCCTACTAGAATCAATCCTTATTCCATCCTTGGAAATAATGTGACCAAGAAGTTTTCCTTCCTCTAAGCCAAACAATGTCTTTTTAGGATTGAGTGAGATGCCAAACCTTCTAAATTTTTCAAACACTCTTCTCAGATGTGCTAAATGTTCCTCATTAGTTTTTGAATAGACTGTAATGTCATCTAAATAAATCACAATAAAATGGTCAATTTCATCAGCAAAGGCAATATCCATTGCTCTTTGGAAAGTGGCTTCAACATTCATTAACCCAAAGGGAATTTTCACATACATGAAAGTGCCCATGGTGTAGTGAAGGCAATTTTATCCTGATCATCAGGGTGCACTAAGACTTGGTTATAACTTGAGAAATCATCTAATAAGGAAATCCTACTAGACCCTACTACCTTTTGCAATATATGATCCATTTTAGGTAATGTGTAGTTGTCTTTAAGGGATACCTTATTTAGATTTCTGAAATTAATACACAGTCTGATTTCATCAATTTTCTTTCTAGTAGGTACAACATTAGACACCCATTTAGAGTATCTAATAGGAAGTATAATTTTTTCATCGTACATCCTTTTTACTTCTTTCTCAACCAAAGGCATTAAGACAAGATTGATCCTATGAATTTTTTTGATTGAATGGTTTTTTATCTTCTTTGATTGGGATTTTTTGTTGTATGATAATGGTGTCATAGGCTTTGAGATCCTCATAGCTCCAGGCAAAGACATCTGCCAATTATTTAAAAAGAGCTATATATCACTATTTTGTGATAATGGGTAGTGGTTTTGTGAGTTTTATCATTTTGGGATTTTGTTCACTACTTATATTGCATTCTTCTATGTCTGCTCCTATGGGTTCCATTTTTGGATTTTTTCCTACATCATTAAAACAAAAACATTCTTCTAAAGGAGCTAGACCCCTTGGAAGAACATTATATTTAAGCTGAAGTACTTCAAATTCTTCTTTTTCTGGATCAATTTCATGTAATTCTAGTTTATGTACATCTTTTCTAACTGAAATATTTACATATGAATCATCAAGCTGTTTATCTATACTAACATATTCAACAATATGATTCCCTACTTTAGAGTCTGGAAATTGAATAATCTGATCTTCCTCTTCACAGTCTGAATCTATGCTATTGTATTCATACTCCTCCGTGGATTGCAAAAAAAATTCAATCTGCTTGTCACTTCCAAATACCTGCCAATGTCTCATATTATCAGGTACAGCAGGATAGTGTTTAACCTCCACTGTATATTGTTTGTTTGGATGAGGCATTTGGCATGTGCTAGCTGAAAAAGCTAAACCATTAGCCAATACATTTTGATTCCTTGGAATGATAGAAAGGTCATATTCTTCAAAAGTTCTTAAAAAGTCAAGGACACTGTTACTGTAGTTTCTCAACCTAGGATGTTTTGCAACATATTCTCCCTTGATCTGTTTAATAATTAATTCAGAATCTCCCTAAAAAACAATTATTTTAGCACCTAACTTCTTCAATAGTTGTAATCCTAAGAGAATTGCCTCATATCCTGCTATATTATTGGTGCAATGAAAATTGAGGCTATAGGAATGACCTTCTACATGATTGTCTCTTGGATTGGACACCCAAATTCCTACCCCTGAACTTACTTTGCTACAAGATCCATCAAATCTCATGTTCCAACAAGGTTTAGTTTCAGTGTTTTGCTGCACAATTAGAGTCTGATTTTCCTATTTTTCATTAATACCATTTTTTTCCTGGGTGACCTATGCATCAATGCCCTCATCATTGTAAAGAATGGAGTCCAAGTTAGAATGAACAGAGTAAAGATGGTATTTATGTGGTTTATCTTGAATTTTGATGATGTACTTCATTAATGTTTCCTTATACAGTCTTCTCTATTGACCAAACACTGGTATAGTGGCATAATTCATGTCCATTTATAGGGTTCCTTGTAATTTTTCTCCCCATGAGCATGACAAGAGCATGTCATACTTTGGGGGAATGTCTGCAACCACTATATCCATCACTAGACTTTTAGCAAGGATTTGTGCTAAAGTGACACACAGGTATTTGATAAGACTTAGGCACCTGACTTTGCTAGAGTCAAAGGAATACAAATCTTTGTATTGTCTAGTGATATCTAGTCCTAGTTTCTCCATGACTGCTTTGGGCATTAAATTATGAGATGCACTTGAATCTACCATAACATTATGAAGTATTTTATCGTGAATATTCAAACTGACATAAAATGGAGGGACTCCTCCTTGAGGTTTTCCTTCTACCTCGGGCCCAAATAGGATCTTAGGTTGATCATCACTCAAATTTACATCATCGGTATTCTTCCCAATGTTTAAGGCCTTCAGGACCTAAGTCATGTAAACATTGTTGTTAACTAATTCAGTTAAGGGGATATAAATTTTCAACTTTGAAAGTTCATTTTCTATAGTGAACGGTGTTTGATTTTTAAGCAGATTTGAAGAATCAGACTTATCAACCGCTATTTTTATGGCCAGTTTAGTTTGTTGGCTGGTAGAAGGTAGATCATTTTGATTATTTCTAGAAGTAGTATCAATGGTTCTTTCTATAATAGGTTCTGTAGGTTTCTTTCCAAGAGTTTCTGTGGTTTTCTTAGGGGGATTTTCTGTTGTTTTTTTGGATTAGAATCAGAGAGTTTTTTAATAGGATTTTCAGCATTCTTTTTATTTGTAGTATCTTGATTTTTCTTACTTCTAAGATTGTACTGCCTATGTACTTCCATTATAGCATTTTCAAATCCTTGTTTGTACTCCTCTGACTCTTGAGAATCCATTTCAGTTTGGGCTATAAGAAAAAGTTCATGTTCCTCTTGAGTGAGGAACATTGTTTCATCTTCATTTACCCCTAACAAATTAATTTGGTTATCATCCAAATCTTCCACAATATTCCCCTCATCATCCATGTAATTTTTAGGAAAAGGAGGTCAAATCTATTGATCTGGTCCCTTTTTCTCTCTTTGTTTAATTTGGGGAGTATTTCTTCAAAAAATGTGGTTTCTAGTTTGTTGAACATTTTGGTTTTAACTTGTTTGCTTTTGTTCATTAAGGTTCATTCTTTGCATCATTTGATTAACTACTCTAACTAGGTTAGCAATCTTATGGTCAATAACAAAATTAGAAGGTTCTTCTTTTATGGTTACTCTACGTTCAGACTTCAATTTGTCTTTTTTGTCTAGGATATTGGCTTCAACTTTAATTGCATTTGCTTTCATTTCTTCCAAAGTTGCTAGGTCTCTTTCCTTAAGTTGATACTTCCTATCTACATCAAAGCCATCTGGAAAATAAATTAAGGCTATGCTAGGGGAGGGATTGATTTCCTATGGGATGGCATTGTACATAGTATTGAATCTTTCACAATACTCTTCCACAGTTTCATTGGGTTTTCTTTTTAAAATTTTGTATTCGTTTAGGAGTTGTAGTGGGTTCTTCTTGATCTCCCATATAAGTAAAAAAGCTTGATGGAACGCAACAAGATTGGCTATGCTTCCTGTAGGTAAACCCCTAAACCACTTCTTCACATCACCTCTTAAGCTTTGGGAAAATAAACTCATTTTAACATCGACCTCATCCACTTCTTGGAGGTCAAAGACATCATTCATCCTATCTACATGCTATTGGGCAATATAAGCACCAATATTGTCAAAGGTCACAATTTTGGATGGATAATCTACAGGCATAACATTTAGTTGGGCGGGTAACACCAAGAGTGCATACCTACCTGCCATAATTTTCCTAGTAGATTGAGTTGAGGATGGACCTGGTGGAGGTGTAGTCTGGATAACTGTAGGGATAGTAGGTATAGTAGTTTGATAAACCAGAGGTAGGGAGTTGAAACTATAGAATGAGTAGGACTAGGAGGTTGTAAATGTACAAACTGAGAGGACTGGCTACATAGAGAGGCTGCTGCAACAGTCAAAGCATAAAATTCAATAGATTGTTGAATGAAATCTTCTTATATAGCTTGGTCCAACACTGAAACAAGACCTTGTACTTTGGAAAATTTTTGTAAAGGTTCAAGATTAGGTTCTGATTCAAGGTCTTGAGCTTGGGATATATACGTTGCAGTATGGATTTATCTATGACAGTTTGATATATGAAAGCCTCAAACTTGGATCTAAACAAACTTTGCTGAAAAGGAAAATTAAATTCTATGTCTTGTAAAGTTTCAAACTTCTATGGAAGAGAATTTGATCTTGACAAAGGGGTATTTTCTAGAGGAGAATTGAATCTAGATAGGGGACTATTACTACCTTGACTCTCAATAAGGCTTTTTTTTCTCGCTAGTTTCTCAGGGTCATCTACAATTTTAGCAGGGTTGGGATCATGATGAGATCTAGTATAAATTCTTCTGGGAGCTAGGGTTATGAAAAATCATCACAAAAAAATCAAAATCAGGATCTATAATCTAACATATATCTACAAAAGCAACCTCAGATCATGTATTTCATATTAATACAACAATTACTTATTGAAATACTGATTTTTAAACTAGGGAATAGTAATGTTTTGGATTAAAATGTATTCTTCCCCAGTATGGTCGCCACTATGTTATCGTTCTGTATTTTTGAGGTTGTGGGAATAAATACATTGGACAATATCAAACCACTTTTGAAGCTGGGATCTAGCCCTGCCAGCTTCATAGAGGGCTCTCTCTGTATAATTTAACTTGGTTTTTAAGTTTATTTTTTAGGCTAGTTATGATTAAGCTTAGTTGTTTGTTTGATTTTTGTTGGTTGGTTGGTTAATTTGATCAAATCACTTTCTTTCCATTAGGCTATGGAGTCAAATAAAACTAGAACGCTGCACCAAAATATCATAGGAGTAATCATAGGGAAATCTAGCTATATTTACTAGATCTTTTAAATTAAATTATGGAATGGAGAAAAGATGTGATTCAGCGGGGATTGAGAAGCATTTACGGATTTCGCAACCAGACTTTTAGAAGAAAAAATATAGATTGTAAATGCAGTCCAAATATGGTATTCAAAAACATATCCTATTTTTCACATCTCTTGTTTTACAATTAGATTTTAGATGAATAACATAAGAAGAATAATAATGAAAACACAATTATAGTAAGAAAAAAATCACCAGTATTGCATAACACAAGTATCCTGTGAGAAGTATTTTCATTAATGGTGCTCCAACAATGTGAAAAGGTACAATAATTGATAGAAAGAGTTACAATGCTCAGGGACCAACCCTCAATACTTTGACAGAATGAAGTATTTAAACAAAATTTACAAAAAGATTAAATTTAATGCCCCAGTGACATGACATTCTATTATTGACTTTGAACTAAGAGAAATGAAATAATGCGGTCAAAAGGAATGAATCTGGTGAAGTGATCTGGACATCTGGCACTTCTTTGGAGGAGAACAATTGATGAGTGGCCACTATTCAGGTGCTGCGCTGGTGAAGCTGACCTGTCTTTTTAATCCTGGAATTCACATAACTTATCCCACCACTCTTCATTTGGAATAGCAATATTTGTTACCTTGCGGTAGATCTCATCTACCTCAGTATACTGAGAAAAAGTGGGTTTTACTGCAAAATTGTGTTTGATCTCATGTTGGATAAAACTGATGTTGCTGATAGCTTCATAAAAATCGATCCCTGTCATAGTACCTTTGATGTGGGAAGACTTAACTGTATCCTTTGTAATGTCTTGAAGCTTCTTCTTGTAATCTTCCCTGGTTATCAATTTTTCATTGATCATAAATAGAGAAGGCATACCTTGTTCAATGCATCTATTCTAGTGAAAAACATGTTAACTGCTACCTCCAGAGTGTGACATTTCTTTGTCAGTTGTACAACCAAGTTCTTCTTTGTTAGAAATTTCTTTACTTCAAGGATGGTTTTTGTTCTATCATCTACTCCTAGATCATCTAGCTCATATTTGTTTTTTGAATTGAGGAACTTTATGATGTTGTTGGTTGTAGCAGGCATTTCTCCCAATTTAGCATTGATAGTGGAAATGGTTTGCTTGGCTTTCTCCATCAATTCCTTCCGCTCGAATATAATATGGATACATGGCCAGATTTCATCTATTTATTCAATGATATTTTCCCATATGATTTATTTAACATGGGCCAATGTGTAGCCAATAAAGGACTCATCTGCTGACTTCTTCCATACCTCTATATGATTTTGAGCTCTTTGTAGCTCTGTTGCATGAAAACTCTTTGTCTCTATTTGATGATATTATAGAAGATTGACTTGAGCCTACAATATTTTGATCTATTCAATCTGGAGAGACATGTTCTGCATTTCATTTGCCAACTGATCTGCAGCATCCCCTGTGCTTGTTGTAGAACATGTGGTTGTAGGAATGGTTGTGATAGGGAGTGCTTCCAAAGCGACAATAGTCATTTTGGTAGCCTTCTCCTTTTCTTTAATCACCTTTTCCATCTTTGTCTCCATTTGCTTCAACTTTGCACTCTGTTAGTGTCAGTATTTGCATCCTGCCATCTGTGATCAAAAATCCTATTTTCATATCATTTTAAGGATCTTATTCATAAATATTTTATCATTCCACTAGGTCACGCGAAAAAAAAAAAATTAGTCATTGATGGTAGTCCTTGTCCAAAAACATCACACTTGCCTAAATGTGATTTCTTGCTGGCATAGTTTCATATCTTGTTGACTGTACATCATCCATAAAGTTATTTTTATCATGCCATTTGTATCAGTCATGAGGTCATTATGTCATCTGGAAATTCAGTCCTTCAAGGTCTCATTAGGTCTTTACGGTTTTTCAAGGTTTCATAACAAAGACACCATGGCTGATGAAGAATATAGGCCACACAGTGAAGAAGAGGGATCAGATAGAGAAGGAGAGAACATAGCATTTGAGGTCTATTGTCATGCTGCTAATCCTCATCTCAACATATGGTGAGCTCGTTCTGCTTTGATTGAAAGAGATATCCATGAATCTGTGCAGAGGACACTGTACATTGCTGACAGTGATATTGCTGGTGAAAGGTTTACAGCTGCTGGTCTCATGGTTCTAGAGAGGAATTACTTGGAGATTTATAAGTATGAATCTTGGGGTAGATGTTGATGATGAAAGATGCAAAGGAAAAATTTATATATTTCTTCTGGGCTCACTAAAATTTCACATGGAGGTTGGCTTCCTTTTTGCAGTATCTGTTGTATTTGTTGTTATAATATTGATGGAATATGGAGAAATCAGTTGAGAGTAAAATGGGGAAACTTGTAAAGGTTGTAGAGGGTATGGTGTTGGAACCTGATTTTGTTTATGATTCCCAAATGGATTTACCATGGCAGAGAAATGTGCAGAGTGAAAGTGATGAAGATGAGAACGCTGAGCTTGCGTCCACGTCGACACAAATGTCATTATCTTTCCAGTGTTCCAAGATCAAATCCACTCAAGAAAAGGTTGTAGCTACTTAGGAGGAAAAATATCTGACAGAAGCTATCAAAGGAAAACTTGTAGTAGAATTAATGTTATCGGAACAACAAGTCCACAAGTGGTTTTGTCATAAAAGGAAGAAAGAGAAAAAGAAGCTCAACTTGCCAACCAACTCACCTTAAATGAACAATTTGGCATAATGGTGAATGCGAACCGGGAATATTGGCTTGAGAGGGTTAACATTCATCTTGACAACTTGTTAGCTAAAGCTAATATAGATACGGAGGTTCAAAGAAGAATGGCCAAATACTATGCCATGAGAAACAAAATTGCTAGAGCCAGCTCGAAAGGGCTCGTGCAAAAATTGAGGCCTTAACTCATCAAAAGGAGAAGGACAAGCTTGACCTATTGGTGGAGGCTTCACTCCATGCTTAGTCACATTTAACATCAGCTATGTCAACCATTTTTGAAGACCCTAAACTTAGTTTTTTGCTTTAGCATTTCTTGTTTTCTTCAGGTAATTTTTGTATCAGTCCCTTGGACAAACGCGTAGCACCCACTTTTTTGGGGCATCGTTTGGAGGAATGGCCACCACCATTGGATTTAGAAGACCATTTACAGTCAAGAAGACCATGTTTCTAGATTAAGACCATGTTTCTAGATTTGAAAGTCAAAACTACTAGTTGGAAAAGGTAAAAAACCACCTAAAAATCATGTTTCTACCTATTTTCTGAGCCAGGTGATGCGCGTTTGAGGAGTCTTGGGAGACTACAGTTTTGGAGGGACAAATCAAGCTCAATTTGGAAACTAGGGGTATTTTTGGAAACTAGACAGGATAAGCTTTCCAATGAGCTATCCGAAGCTAGATTTGGACACTAGGAAGGCAATCAAAAGTCACCCTGAAGATGGCGCTGCACACTTCCTTCAAGCGCTGCGCGTTTGACGCTGGCACTGCGCATTTGATAGGAAGCCAAATTTTTCACTGTTTCTCTCATAAAATACTTTTCACCTGTGGGATTTTGATTTTTCACTGATGTAATTCATAATGATGATTTAATTAAAGTGTGCTTTTGTTACCTAGGGTAGATACATTAGATGAATGGCCTAAGTGGCATGTAATGAATTAGTTTGCTTCATGTTAGGGATGAGTCAGTTTGACCACCCTAGTCTTTAGCTATCAGTTTAGTCTTTTGTGCAACTGCTCCTCCTCTCATGGATTCAACCCCTGAGGTTAGGATTAGTTGTTTTGAGGCCTATATCATGTAGTTTCTTAGTCATTTTACTGGTTGGACTTAGTGTGGACGCTCAAAGCTTGATTGTACACCTCTGTAAGTAGTTTGGCAGGAGATTAATAAGAATTACAACGATTTTTATGGGATCCCTGTTGTATGGAGTTTTAGTACAATTTCTTCTTCTATGATTGTCACATGCCCTTATTAGCTTCTCACCAGTCTAAAACATCTCACCTCATCAAGCCCTAGAGTGCTAAAGCCTATTCCTACCTTGCCCCATAGAACACCCTGAATTTCTGACCTAATTTCCCAGACCTAAACTGCCTATCTCCTCCTAATTCGGCAAAACCCCTATAAAATCCAATCAAAACTCTCATGCTACTATACCTAGCCTAAAATCCTTTACCTGATCCAATCAACTTGACTGAGATCCTTACGAAGAGAGCCCTCTCCTGGCCTAGTAGGGCTAGCTACTTGGCTAAGCTTGGTTTGTGGTTACCTTGGTGTTTCCTCCCTTCAGCCTAAGGTCAATCTAGGGGATAACATAGTGGCGACCATACTGGGGAACGTAGTTTTATGTTCCTCAACAAAATGTATCAAGTTCAGATCTGATTGTTGATGGTGGACAACGATCAGACACCAGAAGGCTGAAATCATTCACCTGGAAACTCCAAGTCAGTTTTGAAATCAGATCCAAGGACTCCACTGGAGGATAAACCTAACCAACAAAAACATGAAAGGACAATATGGAAAGATCAGGTATTCAAGTTGGAATTTCATCCAAGACATTACGTTCTTTGTTGTAACTTATTTCTTCTCTTTTTCCGAGAATGTCAAGAAGGCTTTACAAAGTATATTGTATTTGAGAAAATATCCTAGACCTGCATGTGATTCTTTCCCTTTGAAGATTGTGAATACAAAATATTCGCATGCCTTTGATCTTGATCAAGACCCTTCTTCCTAATTTTATGCTAATCGTCTTCAAACTGATGAGCCTAAAGATACCAAGACTGATTCTACAGCTTTTGTATATACTCCTATACCTTGTAAAATTCCAGATAGATACAAGTCTCTAATTTTACCTCCTATATCCCATGCTTTCCCTAAAAATCATTACCTATATCTACCAAATTTGATGGTGAATGTAACAACATCACTGTTGAGAGACATGTACTGAATTTTGAGTCTTTTCTTGACCTTTTTGAAGTTGATGAAGAGGATGTCAGTGTAAGGCTTTTTCCACTTTCTTTGCAAGGAAAAGTCAAGAGTTGGTTCAAAACCCTGTCTAATTAGAGTATCTCTGATTTCCAACAGTTCGTCAAAGTTTTCCTCGACAAGTGGGTGGTTAGACAGAACCCTTTCTTGATTCTAGAAGAGTATAACCAGCTGAAAAGACTACCAAAGGAGACAGTACAATAGTTTTCTGCTAGGTTTAACCAAGTCTATTTTTCGATGCCTGCTAATATAAGGCCTCCTCCTAGATCTGCTCTCTTGCACTACCCAGATTCCTTTGATCTGGAAATGGAGTTTCAGTTGAGAGAAAGGAACCTTGCAACACTTGAAGAGATGCAAAACAGTGCAGTAGATGTAGAGGCTAATTTGCTGATCAGAAGGGCAAAGTTTAAGGAAAAAGAGAGGAAGAACATAGATCCAGAGGAATCGACATCTTTAGAGGTAAAGCTTGACATTTTGGTAAGTGCAGTGGAAGAGATGATGCAAAATATCACCACAAGGAATGAGTATGATGTTCAAGACCATGGTTCACTGATTGAAGAAGAACAAGTGGCTAATCCAAAACATTTTCTTTCTTATCGCAGTTGTCATAGAACTGATAATGATTGTTTTATAGATCAGTTTGTAGAAGAGAGATAAGTTTTTTTCTGGATCATCTAGAGGGAAATGAAATCCTTGTTCAAGACTTTTCATATATAGATTTACAACCCCCAAATGCCATTGAATGTCAGGTTGCAGATGAAGACTTGGAAGATGGAACATATGATCAAATGATGCAAGATGATTCCGTACCATTATGTTCTCAATCATTTTAGTTTTTGAAGGGAACCAATAGGCTGCTCATTTGAAGTCAAAGTCCTTCTCCATTAGCTAACAATGAGCTTGGAAAAACTATTGATACAGACTTGATTCAGCAGCCGGTTTCTTTGTCATTTTCAGCAGGAGTCTCGTCACAAAGCTCAGATGAAAGTTTGCATTCATGGTATGAGGAGAAGCAAATTAATCCATTGGATGAGCTAAGTCCCAATGCACATGAATTTCAAGATCCTTATGCAGTATTTTTGGAGTCAGATAGAGAATCCATATTATTCAATCTAGGAAAATTTGGACCTGTTTACAAGTTTTCATGGGAGTTGCATTTCAGTAGTGCTCTCTTGTTTCTCATAAACAAGCACTTGCGTAGAGTTCAAACAGAAGCCAAAATGCTTACTTGGTTGCATTGGTTGTTCCATTTCACTTGATTAGGTGATGAAAGGAACAGTTAGAGTAGGTTTGATTGAATAAGCTCCATTTTGAGCATTTTTTTTCCAGTTTGTCAGTTGTGTTTTAGTGTTGATTCAGTTTTAGTTGAGTAAAACTCATTTTGTGTCATCAAGTCATCAATTTCCAGTCATGCATTTCAATTTATGTTTTTGACCGTATTGGCCCACATGGTTAGGCACTTGGTCTACAGTGTTCTTAACACCTCCAAGGAGCTGCCATCCCCAATAAGGCCGATGTTAGTGTTAGTATTTGCATCCTACCATCAATGATAAAAAATCCTCTTTTCATATCATTTTAAGGCTCTAATTCAGAAATTTTTTATCATTCCACTAGGTCATGCGAAAAAAAATTTAGTCACTGATGGTAGTCCTAGTCCAAAAACATCACTCTTGCCTAAATGTGATTACTTTCTGGCATAGTTTCATATCTTGTTGAATGTACATCACCCACAAAGTTATTTTAATCATGCCATTTGTATTAGTCATGAGGTCATTATGTCATATGGAAATTTAGTCCCTAAAGGTCTCATTAGGTCTTTACGGTTTTTCAAGGTTTCATAACAAAGACACCATGGCTGATGAAGAGTATAGGCCACACAGTGAAGAAGAGGGATCATATAGAGAAGGAGAGAACATAGCATTTGAGGTCTATTTCCATGCTACTAATCCTCATCTCAACATATGGCGAGCTCGTTCTGCTTTTATTGAAAGAGATATCCATGAAATCTATGCAGAGGACATTGTACATTGCTGACAGTGATATTACTAGTGAAAGGTTTACAACTGCTGGTCTCATGGTTCTAGATAGGAATTACTTGGAGATTTATAAGTATTAATCTTGGGGTAGATGTTGATGATGAAAGATGTAAAGGAAAATTTTATATATTTCTTCCAGGCTCACTAAAATTTCACATGGAGGTTGGCTTCCTTTTTGCAGTATCTGTTGTATTTGCTATTATAATAATGATGGAATATGGAGAAATTAGTTGAGAGTAGAATGGGGAAACTTGTAAAGGTTGTAGAGGGTATGGTGTTGGAACTTGATTTTTCTAATGATTCCCAAATGGATTTACCATGGCAAAGAAATGTGCAGAGTTAAAGTGATGAAGATGAGAATGATGAGCTTGCATCCATGTGGACACAAATGTCATTATCTTTCCAGTGTTCCAAGATCAAATCCACTCAAGAAAAGGTTGTAGCTACTCAAGAGGAAAAATATCCGACAGAAGCTATGAAATTCAAACTTGCAGTAGAATTAATGTTATCAGAACAGCAAGTCCACAAGTGGTTTTGTCATAGAAGGCAGAAAGAGAAAAAGAAGCTCAACTTGCCAACCAACTCACCTTAAATGAACAATTTGGCATAATGGTGAATGAGGACCGTGAATATTGGCTTGAGAGGGTTAACACTCATCTTGAGGACTTGTTAGCTAAAGCTAATAGAGATATGAAGGTTCAAAGAAGAATAGCCAAATACTATGCCATGAGAAACAAAATTGCTAGAGCCAAGCTCGAAAGGGCTCATGCAAACATTGAGGCCTTAACTCATCAGAAGGAGAAGAACAAGCTTGACCTATTGGTGGAGGATTCACTCCATGCTTAGTCACCTTTAACATCAGCTATGTCAACCATTTTTGAAGACCCTAAACTTAGTTTTTTGCTTTTAGCATTTCCTGTTTTCTTCAGGTAATTTTTGTATCAATTTCTTGGTCAAACGCACAGCGCCTAGGGTACTGCGCACTTTTTTGGGGCATCTTTTGGAGGAATAACCACCACCATTAGATTTAGAAGACCATTTACACTTAAGAAAACCATGTTTCCAGATTTGAAAGTCAAAACTACTAGGTGGAAAAGGCAAAAAACCACCTAAAAATCATGTTTTTGCCTATTTTCTGAGCCAGGGGTTGTGCGTTTGAGAAGTCTTGGGAGATTGCAGTTTTGGAGGGGCAAATCAATCTAAAGTTGGAAATTAGGGACATTTTTGGAAACTAGACAGGATAATATTTCCAATGAGCTATCCTGATCTAGATTTGGACACCATGAAGGTAGTCAAAACTCACCCTGAATATGGTGTTGCACACTTCCTTCAGGAGCTGTGCATTTGACACTAGCGTTGCGCATTTGATAGGCAGCCAAATTTTTCACTGTGTCTCTCAGAAAATACTTTTCACCTGTGGAATTTTGATTTCTCACTGATGTAATTCATAATGATGATGTAATTAAAGTGTGTTTTTGTTACCTAGGGTAGATACATCAGATGAATGGCCTAAGTGGCATGTAATGAATTAGTTTGCTTCATATTAGGGATGAGTCAATTTGACCACCCTAGTCTTTAGCTATTAGTTTAGTCTTTTGTGCAACTTCTCCTCCTCTCATGGATTTGACCCCTGAGGCTAGGATTAGTTGTTTTGAGTCCTATATCATGTATTTTCTCAGTCATTTTACTGGTTGGATTCAGTGTGGATGCTCAGAGCTTGATTGTACACCTTTGTAAGCAGTTTGGTAGGAGATTAATAAGAATTGCAGCTATTTTTATGGGATCCCTGTGGTATGGGGTTTTAGTACAGTTTCTTCTTTTTTGATTATATTTTTATATGTTTTATGTATGCCATCAATCATTTCATTGCTTCTAGTTGAATGTTTTCAAGTTTGATAGGTAGAATCCATTGCATCAGTGCTCTGCCTTGGGAAACCATTCACCATTTCATGTTTTCTGTAGTCCAAGAAGGATCCATGATTGTCACATTTCTTTCTTAGCTTCTCACCAGTCTAAAACATCTCACCTCATCAAGCCCTAGAGTGTTTAAACCTATGCCTGCCTTTCCCCATAGAACACCCTACATTTTTGACCTAATTTCCTAGACCTAAACTTCCCAGATCCTCTTATTCCGACAAAAGCCCTATAAAATCAAATCAAAGATTTCATGCTACTATACCTAGCCTAAAATCCTTTACCTGATCTAGTCATCTTGACTTAGATCCTTTTGGAGAGAGCCCTCTCCTGGCCTAGTAGGGCTAGCTACTTGGCTAAGGTTGGTTTGTGGTTACCCTGGCATTGCCTCCCTTCAGCCTGAGGTCAATCTAGGTGATAACATGCCCCATGATGAGCTTCATCATGTCTACCTTTTGTGTCTCTGTTTCTTCAATATCCTTGGCTAGAGGATCTTTTGTAGCTAGTAATTTCAACTGCTTCCTTAATGTTGCTATGTCTAAATTCTTTTTCTTTACAAGCTCTTCTACAGCATTGATGTTTGTAGGATCATAACCCACTTTGATCACCAAGTCCTCCATATTTTTTATCTTGGTATATTTGTAAAGTGCAGAGACCTTCTCCATCTTCAGTTGTGATTGAACATTGGATAATGTAACCTACAGTTTAGACAAACTCATAGTAGTGTTAGTGATAGTGGAAAAACTCATTTCCCCAGTCTGCATGTGCATCTCCATTTGGTCAATGGGATGTATGTATTTTACATCAAACTCAAATGATGTCTTCTTGTAGTCTGATGTTACCTTGGGCTAGGGAACCTATGCCTGGAGGAATGCCATTGGAATTTTACCGTTCTCTGAATCAAAGGCTGACAACAGCCTGGTTTGAGAACAAGAAGTCTGCTTCCAGAACTGATTGTAGGTGTTACTCTTCAAAGCCTCATTCCTTACTTTTATCTCCTTAAAAATATCCATTAGATTTTTCTCTAACTCCTCTGTAGTATATGTGTTGGTCTGCATTTGTTGCTTATCTTTCGAAGCCGTGGAAGTAGTGGGAGACAATGTGGTATGATCACCCACTAATGAGGAAACAAGTGGCTCATTAGTGGTGATAATGTTCTCTTGCTCTGAATCCTTGTTGAGGCTTAGTTTGGAGCTAAGCTTTTCCTTCTTCCTATACATAATTTTGAATCCTTCACTAAATATTTTAGTCCCTTAAGGGGACTCTTCTTCTCTGTTTCTCTTAGTTGTTTTCTCCTGCATGGTAGGAGTCTGTACTGTGGATGATGACAACAACTGCTCTTCTACCTCTTGTAGGGTGTTCTCAGCCCATTCTAGTTGGTTTTTATACTTCTTTATCTTTGGTCCGGCGGTGTGAAAATAGGTAGTGGATTTTTTTTCCACTCTTAATTTAGAAATGACCCCCAATGGATCATATGTCCAGGTGAAACTAAGGTTGAACTGCATTTCTTTTCGTAGCATATCTGCTTCTTCCCCTGTTGCCCTGTTGTTGCAAACGGAAGGACCTATATGTGCTTTAATTTTGAATTGGGACTTCTTCTTGGAAGCTACAAAGTGGATTTCATCCATATTAATCATCTGTCTTACGTACTCTAGAGCAAAAATCCTCATTGGGAGGAATTTAGGTAGATTGTAAGGGGAAATCTCACACCCAAATATTCTCAATTATGTATAATTCTAATAGAGGTATCGATCCCCTGTTCGAACTTGGTCTGATACTTGTAACAACTTTCTAATTTCCTCACTGATTCTCAATTCTATTCTGCTACCTAAGATATGGATTACTAGATGTACAAACATCTCTATGAACTATTTGTATATGTATTCCTTTTGTTCCTTCATCACTAGAGTAGTCCAAAAGATGACTGACTGTTGGTTCCCTTCTGCATTTAGTTTTTGTAAAGCAAGCTTGATGTTGTCTCCCTCAAAATATAAGAACATATAGACTAACATAGAAGCATACTTGAAAAGCTCCTCAGTCTGGAATATGATAAACTGCTCATGAATTGAATCTGAAAGAAATTGGTTAAAGTTAAACATGATGGAGGGCTTAGAATTAGCAGAGAAAATGGACAAAAATCCTATTGTGGCCTCATCTACCCATTGATCTGAGTAGTAGCCAAGGAGGTAAGAGATGATTGTGATAATTTACTTGGCTGTCTCAGGGAAAATAGAGGAGGGATAGGGAGGATTTTTCTTTGGCAATGGGACATCTTCTGTCAAGAAAATTTTGAGGGTTTTGGCCCTCTTGGAAAAGTCCAATTTCTAGTACAATTCAACAAGTGCTTCATAGGAAAAGGGGGTAGAATTCTCTACTATAGGGGCTTGCATCATCTGGTCTATGGCTTGAGGAGTGATAGTAAACAAAATTTCTCCAGTGGGCGCAATGATGGATCTTTGGCTTGGCAAATAACATGCATGACACTTCCTAACAGATACTGGGGTGTTATGGGTACGGGGAAAACTATAGTGGGGTAAACTCGATTCCCACAGTTGAATGTTATCATATTTGTCTATTTATTTGTCCTTGAGCCAACAATACATCTCAAAAAGGTCAAATTCGCAGAGAGTTTAATGGATTTTATGGTCTCTGTCAGCCAAAGGGAGGTGGTGAAAATCAATGGGAGGATAGGAAAGAGGATTGACAGGTTCTTCTGGTCCCTTGTCCTTTGTAGGCATATTCAGATAAGGCTAAGGATAGTAGTGAAAACTGGATTACAGGCTTCAATACACATCCATATTAATAATCTGTCTTACGTACTCTAGAGCAAAGCCTCATTCCTTACTTTTATCTCCTTAAAAATATCCATTAGACTTTTCTCTACCTCCTCTGTAGTAGATGTGTTGGTCTGCATTTGTTTCTTATCTTTCGAAGCCATGGAAGTAGTGGGAGATAGTGTGGTATGATCACCCACTAATGAGGAAACAAGTGGCTCATTAGTGGTGATAATATTCTCTTGCTCTGAATCCTTCTTGAGGCTTAGTTTGGAGCTAAGCTTTGCCTTCTTCCTATACATAATTTTGAATCCTTCACTAAATATTTTAGTCCCTGAAGGGGACTCTTCTTCTCTATTTCTCTTAGTTTTTTTCTCCTGCATGGTAGGAGTCTGTACTATGGATGATGAAAACAACTACTCTTCTACCTCTTGTAGGGTGTTCTCAGCCCATTCTAGTTGGTTTTTATACTTCTCTATCTTTGGTCCGGCGGTGTGAAAATAGGCAGTGGATTTGTTTTCCACTCTTAATTTAGAAATGACCCCTAATGGATCATATGGCCATGTGAAACTAAGGTTGAAATGCATGTCTTTTAGTAGCATATCTGCTTCTTCTCCTGCTGCCCTACTGTTGCAAATGAAAGGACCTATATGTGCTTTAATTTTGAATTGGGACTTCTTCTTGGAAGCTACAAAGTGGATTTCATCCATATTAATCATCTGTCTTACGTACTCTAGAGAAAAAATCCTCATTGGGAGGAATTTAGGAAGCTTGTAAGGGGAAATCTCATGCCCAAATATTCTCAATTCTGTATAATTCTAATAGAGGTATCAATCCCCTGTTCGAACTTGGTCTAATACATGTAACAACTTTCTAATTTCCTCACTGATTCTTGGTTCTATTCTGCTACCTAAGATACTGATTACTAGATGTACAAACATCTCTATGAACTATTTGTATATGTATTCTTTTTGTTCCTTCATCACTAGAGTAGTCCAAAAGATGACTGACTGTTGGTTCCCTTCTGCATCTATTTTTTGTAAAGCAAGCTTGATGTTGTCTCCCTGAAAATATAAGAACATATAGACTAACATAGAAGCATACTTGAACAGCTCCTTAGTCTGGAATATGATAAACTGCTCATGAATTGAATCTGAAAGAAATTGGTTAATGTTAAACATGATGGAGGGCTTAGAATTAGCAGAGAAAATGGACAGAAATCCTATTATGGCCTCATCTACCCATTGATCTGAGTAGTAGCCAAGGAGGTAAGAGATGATTGTGATAATTTACTTGGCTCTCTCAGGGAAAATAGAGGGATAGGGAGGATTTTCTTTGGCAATGGGGCATCTTCTGTCAAGAAAATTTCAAAGGTTTTGGCCCTCTTAGAAAAGTCCAATTTCTAGTACAATTCAACAAGTGCTTCATAGGAAAAGGGGGTAGCATTCTCTACTATAGGGGCTTGCATCATCTGGTCTATGGCTTGGGGAGTGATAGTAAACAAAATTTCTCCAGTGGGTGCAATGATGGCTCTTTTGCTTGGCAAATAACATGCATGACACTTCCTAACAGATACTCGGGTGTTATGGGTACGGGGAAAAATATAGTGGGGTAAACTCGATTCCTGTAGAGCTATAAAAAGGGTCTCTTTCACCTCTAATTACCACACATTAATATGTCAATCCGGGAGCGTTTTGTTATTTCAAAGAGTGTCTCAGTCTGAGGCTATCATTTGTCAGAGTAATGCTAGTAGTACAGCGTTCAAAAATACAAGAGTAAACGGATGCTTGTCTATAACTAAGTTACTTCAAAGGAATAAATCACACACTCAGAAACTGGGCAACTTATCAGTCAAGGGTTCGGCAGCGATAGCCCATCCCTTTGGAAACTGATGGAAAGAAAATTAGAGCATGGACCACGGGTCTGGGAGCTAGACAGTAAATGCCGAGGCTCACTACAGCCGCAGATCGTCTCTCACACCAAAACAACAAATGCGAGTAAATGAAACGGCAGATAGAAAAATGGAACAACAAATAAGAAATCGAACAATGAATCTGGAATGGAACAACAATAATAAAATGGAACAGAAATTCTGAAATGGAACAACAATCGAACAACTAAGTCTCGAAGCAGTAATCAAACTTAATCTACTAACTCAAATGCACTCATTGTAATAAAACAACAATCTTTCATTCTTAAGGCAATTCAAGCAGCATATACTAATAGAACAGCACTAATTTCTGATAGGTTATGTAACGGCGCTTGGAAATCATATACACACACAACAAGCTTGAAGAGTAATCTGATCTAGCATCAATCTTAATTAACAGGAATACAACTGCGTTCAAAATGGAACAGCATTACTCCTGAACCGGAAAGAACACAACTTTCGGATAAATTCTATAACATGAATGTACAACACAAAAGCTCTGTAATAGAACAATAATAATATTCAGTCAAGACTAATAACATTCAATCAACTCTGAAAGGATCAGTACTATAATACAGAGTCAATACAACAGTTCTGTCTGTGAAAACCTTAATGGATTAATCTTAACAGAGCATGTGATGTCAACTTATAAAGCATATCAGATTACCAAATAATGACGATAAGCAAACCACGCAGAAATCAAATCGTAGTGATACAGAAGCAAGTGTCCTCTGGGGTCGGGCCCTTAGCCTCCAAGGGTACACCGCTTTAAGTTAATCCAGATGCAGAGATAAGATAATCACCAAGTTTATATTAACGCATAAAACAAAAGTACAATGAACCAGTTCTCAACGAGACTCAATGATTTAAGTTTGATCTTTAACAGAAAATTACATAAAAGCATAATCCCCCGAAGCTAACAGTGCTATCCCTTTATATAAGGGTGATGGCGGAGATGTCTAAGTAACAAGATAGATAAAGCAGCGATCCCTCAGGATCAAAGATCCTGAGGGATTCGCCAAACTGTTAATCCTTAATCACTTCTTTTCTCCTCCGCCGAGCTGGTGTCTTCTCCTCCTTTTCCGGGCCGGTTTGCTTCGATCTGCTTAGCCTTGTTTGCACTCGGTCCCCCGTCAAAGGGACAGCAGTTACCCTGTTCTTGTCTTTTTCTTTGGAACAACAGCTCCTCGTTTTCACCCTTTCCTGCACAGGAGAATGACAACTATCAGTGGTTAAGTCTTGCATATTAATCCCACATGTTTTGTTATAATTCTTTATTGTTTTCCAAGTTCATGATGCAAAAAGGTTCACAAGTGTTGTGTGTGGAGAATGATTGTTCAGAGGTCTTTGTTTCAGCCGGATGTATACCCCAGGAAGTTTGTACACCCCTCCACGCGGGGGGGTGCAGGGGGGACTTGTCCCCCTCGCGGGGGTCCGGGGGGGCTGATCCCCCCCGGCTGGGGGGTCCGGGGGCCAGCGGTCCCCCGGCAGGGGCTCGGGAGCAGCGCCCCCGAAGCTAAAAACAAATGTAAAATTGCCTTGTAAAAGTATAGTAATTTCTAGTCAATCTGGGCCGTTCATTAGGCAGATGATCTGACGGTAGAACTTATGTTTAGTTTAGGGTTTTTTTCCCTAGAAGGAAACCCCTCTCTTTGTATGAGGGTATTGTATTAGAGGCTGAGACATAGATGTGTATTCTGTGAGCGAGAAACAGAGAGGTGAGACTGTGAGAGAAAACAGAGGATATTACAGCGGATTTGCTGTAGGTTGTGTCTCTTCATTTTGCTGGAAATAGAAAGGAAGGACTGGCTGTTCGGGGTGGACGTAGCCCAAACTGAGTGAACCACGTATATCTGTGTCTCTCTTGTTTTGTGCATTTTCTGTGTTTATATTTCTGCAATATTTTATGTGTTCCATTGCTCCGTAATATATAATTTTCTAACAACAAGTTCGACTGAAAAGCCACTGAAATGATCATCAAAAACATACCTTTTTAGTACTCCACACACCCCCCCGCTTACCTTGTTTCATGCCCTCATGAAAACGTTGTAGTTGACATGCAAGGCAGTGAGAGAATAGGTTGGAGAAGGAATCTCATGCGGAGGCCTACAACCGTGGTGAGTGACTAGGTAGTCAAAGAACTGGCCTGTTTGACCCTCAGGCATCTCATACAGGGCTTGATATCCGGGTGCATGGTGCCAGATAATTGGACTGCGGAATCTATATCCTAACCAGAATGGCCCTGCTCTCAAAATTCTTTCGCCATAGAGGTTCAAACGGTTGGCAGCTAATTCAAAATTCTCATACTTAAACGGTTCCCTGAGCTGGATGTTTGGATTAGAGATTTGGTACTGAAATTTGGCTACATCAATGGCGAGGTATTTGATAGAAACAAAATATTATAAACTTTGTCGAATGAGTGCCTCATGCATGGGTCTTAATGTTTCAATGACACCTGGAGTCCTCATGAGGTTTCTATGTGCTTTCCACAACTGCACTGGGTCCCTAGGCTCAGCCCTTACCCACAAGTCTAGGCCAGTTTCCTACCTATGGAAAGTATTATAGGCTTTGAGCCATTTAATCTGATTAACCCCGAATGAGATGAATGCTTGCAATTGGATGTCTCCAACAAAAGGGCCAGGGTTCAGCTCAGTCTCCTGATCTAGCACGAGGTTATGCAAATAGAATTCACACAGCAATCTCTGGACCTTCACCCCATAATGTTTACAGCAGTCTATAAAGTCATTGACAGTGTTAATTTGTATAGGGGCACCTGCTTTAACAACTGTTATTTTTAATTGTAAACACCGTTCCAGTAAAAACAGAACATAGTTTTTGGCAGGGGCCCTACATGCTAAAACGTCATTGTATAAAGAACACAAGGTATCCATCTGCTTGATAACAGTATCTAGCCTACGAGTTACCTTTGCAACCTTCTCTTGTTCCTTTCGCCATCCTTCAAAGGCCTGGCTTTCAGATTGATTGACGTTCCTTAGTTGCTGTTGGAGTTCTTCATACTTCTCGCGAGGGACCGTTTGCTCTCTAAGCCTTTCTGCTTCTTGCTGAGCCTGTTTCAATCCCTTGCACAAGGTCACTGTCTTTGGATCTCTTCTCCATGCAGCAGTGGAGGCCAGGAGTTTTACCTGAACTTTCTTATTGCGTTGTTTTGAGTTCAGAACCCTTATCACCCCTGAGGGTGGTGCCTCCGTCTGGATTTCCTTGTCACAAGTCATCATATCATCCATTTCTATTTTAACATGAATATCAGTTTGCTGCTGTTCCTTTTCAAATGGAACAACAGTCTGTTCTTCAGCATCATTTGGAACAACAGCTAGATTTTCAGTAGGGTTTTGAACAGCAGGGCGATTTTTGGTCCTCCGCCTTTTTGCCCTGCAGAGTTTTACTGGAATGGTCACCTTTTTCTTCCCTGCGGTCTTCCTTACCCTCTGCCTTGCTTTCAAGATCCTGATCTGCTGGTGGAGTTGGGCTATTATGCTCAATAATCTCTGTTGTTCCTTTCGCAATTCCTTAATTTCCAGTGTTTCATTAGAAGGAACAGCAGGCTGTCTGCTGCGGTTTGGACCTTGACTAGTCCCTGGATCTTTCTCCTGGGGTGTTTCTTCGCTGTTCTGCTCTGTCTGTTCTAGGGTAGGAACCTTAACTAGTTTCGTCACTTCCTAGGCAACTTCCTTTTCTGCTCCTACTTCCTCTGGAATTTCCTCTGGTGCTTTAGGAACAGATTGTTCCTGCTCAGTATCTCTTATCTCTTCTTCATCATGAATATGCAGATTTCCTTCTTCTGCCTCTTTTGCATGTGGTTTTTCAGATGCATTTTCCTCTTGGGGTTTGTCGTGGAGGTCTGCTGGACTGGAAGGTTGGCCATACTCACCCATATTGGCCAAAACTGCACCCAATTCATCTTCTCCCACTGGGTCCTGTGGTGGGCTACCTTCCTGCTGTCCCATTTCCTCCTCCTGCTTGGATTGTTCAGCTTCTACCTCAGAATGCTCAGCTTCTGTTTCAGAATGCTCAGCTTCTTCCTCATTTTCCTCTTCAGATTGCTCGGCCTCCTCTTCAGATTGCTCGGCCTCTTCTTTCTCTTCTCCTTCAGCTTGCTCTACTTCTACTTCTGGCCGTGAGGATTGCTCGTCCTCAATTTCTACTGGTTGGCTGGTGCTTTCCTGGAGCTTTTCTAGCCTTCCTCATATTTGAGCTAACCAGACTGATTTTCTGCATTTCTCTGGCTGTTCGGGTGTACCGGTGGCATGCTTACGCTTTACCGATTCCTGGCGTGTTTTTGGATGTTCAGATGTACTAGCAACATGTTTTTGTTTTACTAATTCTCTGCGTTTTTCCAGTCATTCTGGTGTGCTGGTAGTATGTTTACGTTTTGGGGATGGTGCTGTCGCCCTTCCCTCAATTATTGCAATTAGCTCTTCCCAGCTGCTTTGCTGTTGGGTGAGGCTATGACTAACAATTAATCGAATTAACCCGTGGTGACTGACAACTAACTCTACATGCTGTGCCTTTTTTAAGCTTCGTGCAACGTCATGAAGTAATGAATTCAAAAGTGCAGGCAGATTTACAAAGCATTTCTGCTTTAGAATAGCTAAGAGTTTAAGATGTCGTGGTCTTACCACGTCTTTTCTCCCCTCGCAGGTGATGTAGCTTTGCACGGTTCTTGCTAATTCTGCCCAGGGTTCTCCTAGCGTTGCTGGCAGAACTCCCTTCCCTTTAATCGTCAAGCTCTGGCCTTTGTCCTGGAAGATTTCTATAATCTTCTGTAGTCTTTCCTTCTTTAGTGTCCATACAGGTCCGGTGGCTGGTAGTCCCGAGACTTCTGCGATTATATCATCGGTGACTGCTATCTGTCTCCCCCTTACTATGGAGTAATCCTCCTGCAGATTCTGCAGGAATTCAATTGCCACTGTTTCGTTAGACTCCTGCAAGTGGTTGAGATAAGTCAGCCACCCTGCTCTTTCCAGGATCTCCCGGGCAGCAGCGGAGACTGTCAACACCTGAGGTTCCCTTCGAATTGCCCTTCCTCCCATGGTTTCACTGTGGATTCTCAATGGAACAACAACTGCTTGTGCTGTTTGAAACACAGAGAGGGTAATAATCGCAAGATTTTGAAAAAACACAGAGTATGCAACAGAAATGGCTTATGAACAGAAACTTGTGTAAAAAATAGAAATATCATGTCGTTAAGCCGTGCCATACCCTAGTACACTATCTTTCCTGAATAGTGAGCTGACACATAATCCGGGGAATAATGAGCTTAACCTCCCCCCCCCCACAATGTGATAGGCTATCCCAGCCATCAAAGAAAGGAGCAGCACCCGATTTGCAACAGAGTCATAAAGGAATAGCGTATGAAAATATGCCATGTTTAGAAAAACAACGAATTACCGAAATCGAGGCATAAAGTTGGATCGCGTATTACGTAAGAGGCTACTGTGATATGATGCGAGGCTGGGGGATAGGACGTCTATCGTACTTTCCAAATCTCAAGTGGTCATTGTCACCTCCTCTGCTATGATTGGTGGTAATAAATGTTCATGCAATATATAAGTCAGGAAATAATGTATGATTAGTTCCTAGGATATAAGAAACAAAAGAGTATTAGTATCTTACCTATTGGTGTAACCAATGTGACTCCAATACCATTAACAGTGCTCTGCTACCGACAGGTGTCCATAACCTTGGGAGAGTTGTTTATTTCACCCCTGGAACCATGATCCTTTATGTGCATATTAAGGAATGTAATGTCAAAATGTAGGCCATTATACTGGCTTGGTAACCAATTAGCCATAATGCCATTCACGAGGAAGGAGAGAAAAGTGGGCAGGTCGGCTCGTGATGAGACCTCCTGTTCCAAGGTTTGTTTATTTGATATACCTTTTGGACCATATCCCTGGTGTGGTGGCCATAGTGGGAATGCCACTTCACTTCCATCCTCATGATCATGGTAGGCTGGCTCTTGATGAGACCCCCTATCCTGCATTTGAAAACTTATAATTCATCTTTTTATTTTTTTCTTTTTCATAAAGCACTTTTCCTTATTTATACGCAAAGGGTGGTTCAACACTCCTTAAGAGTGGGAATGATGGAAGAAGTATTATCATCTCAATAGGAAGATATAAAACCTTTGCTCTTATTCCTAAATAATAATCAAAGAGAATTAAAGGGAATGTCATGATAAAGGTAACCAATCAAAGCAAAATTAGTAAGACAATGACAACAAAAGATGATGAATAAGTGTGTCCTTCCTTTTGTCCTCTTACCAATACAGAGCCTTATAAAGGTAGCGATTTATAATTTGCGGATTTCAGTATGTTGCGATTTTGTGTTCATTGCATAAGTGCATAGCTGTATCTTAAAGACTTTGAAAGAACAGGAGCAAGCAACATCCTCAATTTAGGTCAGCAAAAGGAATGAGTTGTTTCACAAGCAGAGAAAAAGTATGCTAATGGTGTTCCAACAAAGGAGCATAGATAGAAGTGCAGATGCCGTTCCTTTTGAGAAAGGAACAACAGAACACACCAATGCCGTTCCTTTGAAAAAGGAACAACAAAAATTAAAAAAAATGCTATTTTCTTGGAAAAGGACAACAAAACACTCGAAATGACGTTCCTTTTGAAAAAGGAACAGAAGTCATTAAAAATGTTTTTCCTTTGAAAAAGGAACAACAAAAGACACAAAAATGCCGTTCCTTTGAAAAAGGAACAACAGAAATCAAAAATATGCTGCGCCTTTGGAAAAGGGACAACAAACACACCGCAGTGTCGTTCCTTTTGAAAAAGGAACAACAAAAATCAAAATGCTATTCCTTTTAGAAGAGGAACAGCAGAACAAGCAAATGTCGTTCCTTTGAAAAAGGAATATAAAAAAAATCAAGAATGCTGTTCCTTTTGAAAAGGAACAACAGAAAATCAAGAATGTTGTTCCTTTTGAAAAGGAATAGTAGAAAATCAAGAATGTTGTTCCTTTTGAAAAGGAACAACAAAAAATCAAGAATGTTGTTCCTTTTGAAAAGGAACAGCAGAAACACACAAATGCCATTCTTTTAGAAACGGAACGGCAAAAATCGAAATGTTGTTCTTTTGAGAAAGAAAAGGAACAACAAAAATGACAGGAAAACATTAGTTCAAACATATGTACAAGAACGACTCAAAGAAAAAAAACTTATGTACAAATTGTAAAAAGAAATGAATTCCTTAATGAATTACAGGTGAGGAAGACTTCTCTTCCTCTCCTAAAATCTCCATATCAGTGTCTCGGCGTAGCTGCTGGCAGAAGGATTCCCGAGTGAGTGGTTTACGATAGAGATGAACTCGGTGGCCATTTGCTTTGAAGGTATATCCAGAACCGTCAATGGTGATTAGAGTAAGGGTCCCATTGTCATGTACCTTCTGGATTTCGTATGGTCCCAACCAACGAGTCTGGAGTTTCCCAGGGAAGTCCTGAAACCGAGAGTCGTACAACAGAGCCCAGTCTCCCTCATGGAAGACTTTGTTTTTAATGAGCGCATCATGCCATTTAGCTCGTTGCTGTTGAATCAGTGCTGTATTTTGAAGTGCAGAGAGCCTAATTTCGTCCAACTCATTGATCTGCTGTAGTCGATTAATCTGTGCCTCGCTTAGATCTAAGCTAACTTCCTGTGCTGCTCGTAATGTTTGGATTTCAAATTATATGGGAAAAATGGGTTGTTTTCCAAACACTAATTGATAAGGTGAGTAACCAGTGATGCTCCTCCATGTTGTTCTATAGGCCTAGAGTGCTTCAGGTAGTCTGGAAGCCCAATCACACCTATGTGATGCAATGGTTTTCGTTAGGATTGATTCTATTACCTTATTGTTGCTTTCTACTTATCCATTCGCCTGTGGGTGGTATGGAGTAGTGATTCTATGCTGGACATGATAATTATTGAGTGTTGCAGCTAATGTTTATTCCCAGAAAATTGTGGTCCTCTGTCTGTAATTATTTCCCTTGGAAGGCCATAATGTACAAATAGATGGAACAGGAACTGTATGACAGAGTCCTCTGTGGCTCTTGGCAATGCTTTTGCTTCAACCCATTTGGTGACATATTATGTTGCCACCAAGATATATGTTTTCTGATTTGATGATGGGTTGATGGGTCCAACGAAATCAAGAGCCCATTGCTCAAATGGTTCAATGAATAACTATGGTTTCATAGGCATCTCGTCAGCTTGACCAGGACGTCCTGCTCGCTGGCAG
This sequence comes from Pinus tabuliformis, assembly GCA_031772625.1. NCBI lineage: Eukaryota > Viridiplantae > Streptophyta > Pinopsida > Pinales > Pinaceae > Pinus > Pinus tabuliformis. The sequence goes on along the minus strand of CM062804.1, from coordinate 764,268,216 downwards.
CTGTCACAGGCTTGGACAAATTTCTTTGCATCTCTGAAAATCGTGGGCCAATAATATCCTGTCTGCAATAATTTATGTCCAGTTCTACGCTCAGCGAAGTGTCCACCACATGGTCCATTATGACAGGCTTTTAGGATGTCAAAGGTTTCATCTTCTCGAACACATCTCCTGATATGCATGTCTGCCCCTGTGTGAAACAAATAGCCCCCAATCCACGAGAATCGAGTACTCTTCTGAACAATTTGTTTGCGTTCATTAGGGGTTAGGTGTTTTGGTAGTTTACCTACTGCGAGGTAATTGGCAACATCTACATACCAGGGTGTTTGAACGACAACAGCAAACAGATGTTCGTCCAAAAACTAATCTTCAACTGCTGCTGCATCGATTGGCTTTGGAATTCTTGAGAGAAAATCGGCTACAGGGTTTTCTTTGCCAGGCCGATCCTTGATTGTGATATCGAATTCCTGCAATAAAATCAACCATCTAGTTATTCTGGCATTTGTGACAGGCTTATTTGCTAAATATTTTATGGCAGAATGATCTGTATACAAGATAACAAGATAGCCTGTAATATAATGTTTAAACTTATTGACAGCATGTATTATAGCTAGGAATTCTTTTTCAGTCACAGTGTAATTTAATTCAACAGGGGATAAATTTTTGCTGATGTAATAGATAGCATATGGTTTTTTATCCTCTTCCTGCCCAAGGACTGCGCCAATGGCTATATCTGAGGCATCAGATGATATCTGAAATGGCAAATCCCAGTTTGGTCCTCGAAGGACTGGGGCTGTGGATATGAGCCTCTTTAAATCCTTGAAAGCACGCTCACATTTTTCTGTCCAAAGAAAATCAACATTACCAGTTAGTGCATATAAAGGTGCAGCAATGTGCGAATAATGTTCTATAAATCATCTATAATAACCAGAAAATCCAAGAAAGCTGCGTACCTCTGTTTGAGTAGTAGGAGTGGGGATAAGTAAAAGTATTTGGATTTTGGCCGGGTCTACCTGAATGCCGGCTACTGAAACATAGTTTCCTAGGATAGGTCCTTCAGTCATCATCATGTAACATTTTTCGTGACTTAAGCAAAGCCTGGTAGCTATGCAGCATTGTAGGACTTTTTCTAGGGTGTCTAGTGCTGGATCAAAATCATCTCCATATGGTGTAAAGTCATCCATGTATACTTCAAGTCCATCATTTATTAAATCTGCAAAAATGCTAAGGATAGCCCTTTGGAATGTGGCAGGGACATTACATAAGCCAAAAGGTAGAACTCGATAGGCAAATGTTCCCCAAGGACAAGTAAAAGTAGTTTTGTCCTGGTCTTCAGGGGCAATCTGAATCTGATTGTATCCACTGAAGCCATCCAGGAAAGAAAAGAATTTCTTTCCTGCTAAAGTATCTAATACTTGGTCTATGAATGGGAGAGGAAAGTGGTCTTTTTGTGTTGCTTTATTTAGTTCCCTGTAATCCACACAAATTCTCCATTTCCCATTCTTTTTTGGTACCACCACAAGCGGAGAGACCCATTTACTATCAGAAATAGGATAGATAAAATTGACATCTAAAAGTTTCTGAAGTTCAGCTTTTACCACATCCTTTAGATGAGGATTAAGTCTCCTTTGCGGTTGACGAACAGGTCTGGCATCTTTTTCTATATAAATGTGGTGTGTACACAATTGGGGATCGATTCCTTTCATATCAGGGTAATCCCATGCGAATGCTTCTTGATATTTTCTTAACAAATGGATGAGCTTTATTTCTTGTTCAAGTGTAAGGCTGGCATTGATATTTAAAGTTTTTCTGAGTTCAATTTCCACAATTTTACTATTTACAACAGAAGTAACGCGTATTGTTTGGTCATGCGTATCTTTCAGAGGATCTTCTTCTAATTCATTATCAAATGTTGCTTCTATCATGTGACACTGTGTGCAGTATCCTGATTCAGTTTGACTAATGAAGTTGTTAATGGCATCATCTTTTGTTTTATCTTTAAAATCAAGTGCCTCTTGTATAGTTAATGGAGATCTAATGTTATCAGTAAGGTATGATACAGGGTGTTTGTTAGTTTTAATTATTGTGACACTTGGCTGTGCTGGAGGGTATAGAACTAAATTTTTGATATTTGGTCCTTTGGTTATGGTCATATTTCCTTGCCAGCAACCAATGTAAGCATCGGCAGTGGCAAACCAAGGTCTACCTAGGATTAACGGGTGTCCGTCAAGTCGGGTTTTTGGATTAATTATCAAGAAATCGGTTGGATATTCCCAGGAATCTATAGAGACCATGACATCATGTAGAGTGCCCTCTGGTCTAACCACAGATCGGTCAGCCAATTCTAACAAATTAGAGGTGGGTTCTACGGATGTAATGCCGAGCTTTTGGCAAGTAGTGGTTGTTAAAATATTAATTGCAGCTCCTAGATCAACTAAGGCATTAGATAGGGTCTGACCATAAATTTGAACAGTTACAATTGGATTTCTTGGGTCTTCATATTTAATGGGTGTTTCTTTCCCAGATAGTAAATCAGATAAAGTACCGACTACTTGGACTCTTGGATTAGTTGTTATATTCCTCCTTGGCTTCTTTATGCACAATTATTTGATAGTTTTTGCATATATAGGAATGTCTTGAATGGCTTGGAGGAATGGGATTTTTATGTACAGATTTTGTAATTCTCCCAGAATGTCGAAGTTAGGATACTGTAAAGGTCGAGGTATGACTAATCGTTCTGGGAACAAAGGGGAGGATGTGGTTGCTTGATTATGAGTCTGCTGCTTATTTACATCCTCTTGTTGCAACTGATGTTCTCTTCGTAACTGATCTTCAATATGAACTGTTTTATCTCCCTCAGTTTCAATAATGCGTCCAGATCGTAACTGAAGATCATTATACTCCCTCAGGTTGGGTCCTATTTCTGGTGATTCTACAATTTGAAGAGACTGGACCGGTCTGTTATTTGGATTGGGGTTGGGTTGGGCTGGGAGTTGCGGTCTCAGATTAGACTGGGGATTTTGTTGTAAGGCTGGTAGAGTAGGTTGAGGGAGCGGAATAGTTCCTACTAGCTGGTGCATTGGTCTTTGCCAGTTTGTCTGCCAGGGTGAACTTTGTGAAGTAGGGGGAGTCCATTGTGGAGGATATGGGTTATTTTGCCAATACGGTGGAGTGTAAGGGAAATTCGGCCAACCAGATTGGATTGCCTGATTCAGCCACGGGTTTGAAGAAGGAAACGATTGTGGTGACCAGTTTGAAAAAGAGGGTTGGGACTGACTTTGCCACATACTATATTGTTGAGCATTATATTTTGGAGGCTGAAAAGAAGAAGTTGGGTCTAGAAACATGCCAGATTGTCTCGGCTGCCACTGGCAGCGCTGGTTGATCAAGTACACCGATTCTGGTTCTTCTTCTGCTTCCTTATATACTGCTTTCAATCCAAGAAGTGAGGGGCATCTTTCCGTAAGGTGGTATTTTGTACAGATGGCGCATGTTTGGACTGTATCCAGTGGACATTCCTTGTGACTATGCTTTTTCCTGCATCGGGGACAGAAGATCGCCAAATTCTGTTCTGCCTCCATCTGCTTCTGTTTAGCCTGCATAATATCAAGTTGTGTAGTTAGTGTCCCCAGAATATCAGTTTTAAAATTTTCCAATAAATTCCCAATCTCTACACGTGTTACTCCTTCTATTGGTATTTTATTATCTCTTACAAATCGATCATATTCTGCCAGTTTTACTCTTGTGCTGCCTCTCGAACTCCTGATACATAAATCAATGATGTTAGCAAAATTCTCTTGATAAATATCCCCTTTTCCCATGATGTTTAATGTTTCAATCCATTGTTCCTTCATGCCCCTTATCAATGCAGTTTTTAACACATTATCAAGTAAAGGTAGTGATGCATAAGGAGATCTTTGTAGATTGTACTGAAAACATTCCACATACTCCTCTAATGTTTCATTCAGTTTGGCTGTCATTTGGAATATTTCATCTTTTAATTCTCTAGACCTACAATAGTCTTGATATTTTTTTAAGAAAGATTCTTTCATTTGATCCCAATTGTTGATGACCCCACCACCTAGTCCCATAAACCATCTTAAAGCAGCCCCTTTTAATGTAGAGAGGAATAATTTCAATTTCTGGGGATCGGTGATGTAATCATATCCCCTGCACAACACATCGAATTCGAATAAAAATGCATCCGGATCTTCTGATGTGAGACCGTGAAATGTAGGGATATGTTGAAGAGGGATGGCTTTCATGGGTGCATTTGCTGCAGAATCCACTATAGGGTATTGTAATGTAGAGGTTTGAGTGTTTGGCTGGTTCTGAGCCATAGGATCGAATATATGCCAATAACCTTCCAGGATATCTAGGAGGGTATTCCTAGGTTGAGAGGGAATGGCTTGACAGGGATAGTTTTAATAACACTTCCTTTATCTGGGATGATGAGAATACCTGACGTCTGAGGAGATTGGGTTTCTTCAACAATGATTTTTGCAGCGCTCCCCTTATTTGGGCTATTTAATGGCTGATTTGTTCCAATAGGAGATTTTGGTTCCTCGGTTTCCCCCGTTTCTCCTTCTCCTTCACAAAAGTTGCTGAAATTTCCTTCCTGCTCTTCATTTTGACTATGCACCTCAGCAAAGGCTACAGATGGTGATCCTGTGGCCTGAAGGGAACTAGTAGGCTATTTAGAAATGATTTTCCTGGGGCCTACTGATGGCTGAGATTCTGTTTTCTTATAGATTTCGTCTATGAAGGTCGTTCAGCCAAGGGTCACCGGCCCCTTAGCTTTTTCAGGTTTGGGTGGAGGTTTGATATTCTTTTCTGGTTTTTTCTGCTTAGTCATGCACTCAATTGAACTACTAAATTCTATTCAAACAAAGCAACATCAAATCTGTTAGGAAAGCAGACAGTGGAGCAGGGCTTTTACATGCTCCACACGCAGGTTCTTACCTTCCGTTTTTAAGATCCAACTCTTCCCTAGCAGGTTCGTACACTACTCTGAAAAAGACAAATGGCTACACTCTTTCCCCGGCAACGACGCCAAAATGTAGAGCTATAAAAAGGGTCTCTTTCACCTCTAATTACCTCACATTAATATGTCAATCTGGGAGCGTTTTGTTATTTCAAAGAGTGTCTCAGTCTGAGGCTATCATTTGTCAGAGTAATGCTAGTAGTACAACATTCAAAAATACAAGAGTAAACGGATGCTTGTCTATAACTAAGTTACTTCAAAGGAATAAATCACACACTCAGAAACTAGGCAACTTATCAGTCAAGGGTTCGGCAGCGATAGCCCATCCCTTTGGAAACTGATGGAAAGAAAATTAGAGCATGGACCATGGGTCTGGGGGCTAGATAGTAAATGTCAAGGCCCACTACAGCTGCAGATTGTCTCTCACACCAAAGCAACAAATGCGATTAAATGAAACGACAGATAGAAAAATGGAACAGCGAATAAGAAATCGAATAGCAAATCTGGAATGGAACAACAATTGAACAACTAAGTCTCGCGAGCAATAATCAAACTTAATCTACTAACTCAAATGCACTCATTGTAATCAAACAACAATCTTTCATTCTTAAGGCAAATCAAGCAGCGTACACTAATAGAACAACACTAATTTCTGATAGGTTATGGAACAACGCTTGGAAATCATATACACGCACAACACGCTTGAAGAGTAATCTGATCTAGCATCAATCTTAATTAACAGGAATACGACTGTGTTTCAAAATGGAACAACATTACTCCTGAATCGTAAAGAACACAACTTTCGGATAAATTCTATAACATGAATGTACAACACAAAAGCTCTGTAACAGAACAGTAATAATATTCGGTCAAGACTAATAACATTCAATCAACTCTGAAAGGATCAGTACTATAATGCAGAGTCAATACAACAGTTCTGTCTGTGAAAACCTTAATGGATTAATCTTAACAGAGCATGTGATGTCAACTTATAAAGCATATCAGATTACCAAATAATGACGATAAGCAAACCATGCAGAAATCAAATCGTAGTGATACAGAAGCAAGTGTCCTCCGGGGCCGGGCCCTTAGCCTCCAAGGGTACACCGCTTTAAGTTAATCCAGACGCAAAGATAAGATAATCACCAAGTTTATATTAATGCATAAAACAAAAGTACAATGAACCAGTTCTCAACGAGACTCGATGATCAAAGTTTGATCTTTAACAAAAAATTACATAAAAGCATAATCCCCCAAAGCTAACAGTGTTGTCCCTTTATATAAGGGTGACGACGGAGATGTCTAAGTAACAAGATAGATAAAGTAGCGATCCCTCAGGATCAAAGATCCTGAGGGATTCACCAAACTGTTAATCCTTAATCACTTCTTTTCTCCTCTGCCGAGCTGGTGTCTTCTCCTCCTTTTCCGGGCCGGTTTGCTTCGATCTGCTTAGCCTTGTTTGCACTCGGTCCCCCGTCAAAGGGACAACAGTTACCCTGTTCTTGTCTTTTTCTTTGGAACATTAGCTCCTCGTTTTCACCCTTTCCTACACAGGAGAATGACAACTATCAGTGGTTAAGTCTTGCATATTAATCCCACATGTTTTGTTATAATTATTTATTGTTTTCCAAGTTGATGATGCAAAAAGGTTCACAAGTTCCACTGAAAAGCCACTGAAATGATCATCAAAAACATACCTTTTTGGTACTCCACAATTCCCACATCTGAATGTTATCAGATTTGTCTATTTATTTGTCCTTGAGCCAGCAATACATCTCAAAAAGGTCAAATTCGCAGAGAGTTTCATGGATTTTATGGTCTCTGTTAGCCAAAGGGAGGTGGTGAAAATCAATGGGAGGATAGGAAAGAGGATTGACAGGTTCTTTTGGTCCCTTGTCCTTTGTAGGCATCTTCAGATAAGGCTAAGGATAGTAGTGAAAACTGGATTACAGGCTTCAATACACATAGAGGACTTAGGATTTGAGGACAAGAATAGAGGTAATAGGCTAAAAACAAGTGAGCGGACAGTGTCACTAGCGAGTGAAAATGTCGAAGTTTGGTCCAACAAACCTATAATAGAGCAATAATAGTGGCAGAGTATGAATTCAGTAACCAGTTAATGAGTGAAAGGGAGAATTATATAAGAGTCTAGTTTTTCCGTTGAGGGTGGCGCGAGTTTGTTGGATTAACGACTAAACCATTTAATTATTTAACGGCTTAGTTTTGAAGGGAGTGGATGTGATTGGCAGAATCAATGGGAAAATTACGTGGCGAAAGGTGAGTGGCGGGAGCACAACGGGTAGAAGAGTGGTATCAAGAATCAGAGAAACTACTTTTCAGGGGGGGGGGGTGGGTGAAGTGGTTAACGATTTCGCCCGAGGGGGGTCCGAAATGATATTGTGTTGACACGTAGGGGTGGGCGTGGTTTCAAATACCACCCATTTTGGACCCACCCCCGATGGTAAAGTTCAAATGGTGAGGGGGGGCCGAAACACTATGTGGGCTGTCAAATCTTAGGAGGTGGCCGCAAATGAGGTGATATGTGGCGGAGTTTTAACGTGAGGTGACGGGTTGCTTGGTAGGGCTGGTGGGAATTAATTTATTGCATAGTGGGGAATATTTGCAATGTATTGGGGGGTAAGAAAACTTAGGAATAGGTGGATGGATGAGAATATGAGCAGAGGGGTGACTTTGGGGTATCAAAACTTAGGAATAGGGGATTAATACACCAAAATTGATTGATATATTAATTTTTAGAGTAAAACCTTCACTCCTTTGCATTTTTCTTCTGCACATGAAAATAATACTTGACATTTGAGTTTAGAATAAAATCTTCATGTTTCTCTTTTAACGACCATAGTGATTCTACCTACCCTTTATCATTTCAATTCCTTTCCTAAGCTAACATTTTCTCTTCTTGCTTTGCACGGTGCACTTAAGCTAGCAGACTTAAATCATTTTCTTTTATGTACATCTACCTTATCCTATCACTTATTTTTCCATTGACTCAGATTAAACTATTGAGTCAATTTTATTTCTACCTAGCTACTGATTTACTAAGTTTAAACTGTTTGGTAAACCTTCATTCACTAATCTATTTAACAGAAATTTAAATGAGTTCAGTCATGATTAAACTGTATGACCTGAATAGAATTTCAATCATTGTGGCATTCAAGAACAATTTGCACACAATCCTTATTTGAAAATGGAATAAAAGATCTAACTTATCAATAGTGGCACTTGGACATGCAGGACTTTCAATCTTATTTTCTATTTTTTCTTTTGTGGGGTTCATATTTTTTTTTTCTACATACCCTCTTTTCATTTTTTTTAATTTTTCTGGAAATCATTTGAATATTGAAATTTATATACAATATGAAATCACAAATAAAGAATACTCAATCACCTTGAAATCCTATAATTTATAGGACTCTAATAGAAGTAGCAAGAGTAGTTTCAAGAGAAATTGGACATTGAAGGAAAGAGAGAAGATATTGAGAAAGAAAGTAGTAATAGTTTTCAAGCTAACGTACTTTAGACTAGCATCTTGGTGGTGGGAGATCCAAACAACATGACAAGGGGAGTTCATTCCATTTCCATCAATGACCATAAATGTCTGGTGGTGTTTGCATCAATGACAAAGGGAACGATTATTGGACATAGTGTTTTCATTAGTGAAAACTAGTGTCATTGATGTCAAAGGTGAAGCCTAAGGAAACCTTAGTCATTGATCAGTCAAAGGAAGAAATATGACTGTTTGATGTCTTGACAAGTTCACATCAAATGATGTCAAAGTTCCTTGAAATTTATTGATATTTTATTCAAGTTTTGATTCTAAAATGAGTTTACGGTTGGCATGGTTGGATAGTACTCTCTGACACCTTTCCAATGGTATGTCACACTTGGTCAAACCCTTCCTGGATGAGAAGATATGTCAGTTTGAAGTTGCCAATGGGAAAAGGGGAAAACCACCAAATTTGGTTATAAAACACCAAATTTGTTAAATATCATGCATGTTGAGGGCGCATCCAAGCATTGGTGAATGATTAATGAAATTAGGCACACATAAATGTGAATTGATTAATGTGACTAAACATCATGCATCTTCTAGTTGATATGATGATGGGAAATAACATGTATGGTGAATTATGTGTAGAGTTGCATGGCGTTTAATAAAGAATGAGCCCCCATATTCCATGTGTATTTCCTCCTGATCAATGAATTAGTGACACATGACATCCTTGGACTAATAATCTTATGACATTTGGCATACATTGAATGGTCCCCTTCCTTGAATTCCACGTGATCCCCTCAAATACAGGTAAGCATGATGTTGTCTCCTGGTGTGGATACACAAATGGAAGGATTCGACTAGACAAATGGCAGTGTAGCTTATAGCATGGACACATAACAAAGTGACACGTCAACTACAAAAATACCCAATGATGACTCATTCGACAACTTGTACCAATAACATCAAGGCATGTCAACTCGAGGATGAAATAAGTAGACAGGTGGATGCCATGTAAGTAGTACAACATGGTGATATGGCAGTATGGATGTACGCCACATGGAATGCACAGTTGGAATTATTGAGTGAAAAATTGGTCTAATTTCAGGTGACATGTGGCAACTCTCATGGGGTGCCATGTGGCATGATGACATCATGTTGATGGTCAGCACACAAGTGATCATTACCCCCAGGGATTTGGTCACATGACATGAGGGTCTAGTCCCAAATGACCATGGTATATGGGAAAAGACTTGGTCATATGAGAGGTCATATTGTCAAACCCAAGGTAGAAAAGTTACTCAATGGTCGGACCCCATATAGCCCAAGCTCACAAAAATATGTATACATGTGTGACCATGAGTTTGATTTGTATACAAACAACACTCATGATAAACAATGAGTTCCAAGGTTTGCGGTTGACATGGTAATTTCAATTTCTTTGTTGTTGAACAGTCTTGGTTTCAAACCTTGTAGGGAGTTTCAATTTTTAGTTTTAATAAAAGTTGCAACATATAATGAATCTTTGTGATCTATGGTTGGTGTAGTAGTTCTGGATTCTTCGCCTTCAAGCCTTGTAGTGGGTTGTATTTTTTAGTTATTAAAATGTGATAAGGCACGTCAGAACAAGAATTATTTTTTCTATAATGTGGACATCACGAGGTCGAATCTAATGAAGGGGTTTTCATTTATGGTCTAGCTACATATAATATGAAATGAGCAAAGATTTAATTGAAGCATATCATACAATGGAGGTGGTGTTGAGCTCATCATGCATGAGATGCTCACGGTTTTGAGTTCCATAAATATCATTGGTTTTATGGTTTAATAATACACCACATACCAAAAATGTTATGAGGAAATTGTATGGTAAGCAACAATGCATAGAGTAGGTGGTGGTGGACTCATATTACATGACAAAGGTTACAAGTTTGAATCTAGTTGATCATGATTTTTTTAGTTTTATTTTCCCCACAAAGTACATTTCATCAAATAGTTAAACTAAAAAGAGAGGAGAATTTTGTAGAATGGTTGCTTGAAAAGGATCATTTTGTAAAGTGCGCCCTTAAATGGATCTTTTGTCGAGCAATTAATGTTTGTAATGTACTTTTAGGTTTTCTATGCTCCAAATTTAATTTTGGAAAATGGAAATGGCCATGATATTTTTGTGATTTTTCAAGGGGCGTTTAGAGTCATGAAGACATGCTTTTGGGTATCAAAGCTATATTTTCTATTGATATTATCTACCAGGGTTATGTTGATGGTGATGGACCTACTACCAAAGGGGATCTCCTAGATTTGAAGTCCCAACTAGACCTCACACTCTTTGGTGTAGGAGTCTCATCTGGTATGAAGGCCTGGTTACCATATAATTAGAGATATGCCTTGGATCTAGCTATCAACACATGGGAGTGTTACATTGGTATCTTCAAACAACAAGGTATGTGTGCTTGGTGAGTGCATAATGTAATTATGTCAAGGTTCTCCTACCGCAAAGGGGGAGACTAAAGTGAGCCTCTAAATGAGAGGTAGTAGTACCACCCAAGAAGAGACACGTGAACCAGAAAGGGTTTGTCCAACATCTAGCAGAATAGTCCATAGCAAACGTGGCATTCATTAAAAATAAGGTGAAGGGGACAACATGTACACCACCGAGCGGACTAGTCCACACGGCTGTGATGGTCGTTACAACCTGAGAACAAAGATGGTCTGTCGAGAATGCCTTAAAGTAGTCCACAAGGATGTGACACCAGTGATGACCAATACATAAAGGTGGTTTGTCTAGTATCTCATGGATTAGTCCATAGGGATGAGGTAGTGGTGATAAGAAATACATCACATCTTCAACAATGTAAGTAGTAAAATAAGCAAAGAATTTAAATTATTTTAGAACAGGTTAAGCAAACATGCATTACAAATGTTTAAAGAGTAGTCTTACAAACATCTACAAAACAAGCATGAAAATTTGTTGGCCTTAACATGCTTCTATATTAAGAAAAAATATCAAGACACATCTGTACACCATACATCACTAGTCCTAGTAGTGGGACATTCGATTCACTCCTCTCTCCTCAAAGAATAGATTGCAAACTCTCAAGGCTATGTGGGAGGAGTCAAGGTGTAAATTCCTTTGCTCATACAATGTAGGGATATATATAGCCAAGGGTGATGCTGGACCCTTGTGACTCTTGGACTTCCCTCATTACTGTTCAAATTCCTATGACTTTTCAACTCACATGACTCTTCAACTTCATGTGTGCATCCATTGGACTTTCACTTTACATTACATTCGATTACAACAAGTATGGCCCATAGTAGTGATGTGGTCGAGACAACTCATGACACAACTCGACATGGAACTTCTGACATGTACTAGCCGACTGTGGTGTACATGTCAAGTTGTTGCGATGCTAAGTGATGGATGTGCTCTTGGCATGTTGTGTCTTCACCTCCGCATGACTAAGTGTTGTGGGGTATTTGATGGCCTTGGACTTGCTTAATGGTTCTGTGCATGTACTCCTTTCTCTTGTTGTTCGATGTGCTTTGTACGCTCATCTAGCTGTAAGCGAGTCTTCTAGCATGCACTCGTTCTTCATCTCATTTGTCATCTCGCCATGTTCTATCAATTTACCTGTTCCTATAATCCACTCCTGATGGGGCAACATCAAATCCAAAAATCTCCTAGTCTATCATGATGCAATGTTTTTCGTGTTCGAGTCTAGGTGACTAGGAGGGAGGATAGGACATTGAAAATGCATAGAGCACAACTTAGCCCGGGATGAGGAATTCTAGAGTTCGGTCTGTAATGTCCGGAAAAATTCTGCAATGATCACTGTGAGGTAGAATCGGGCAGTGAAATTCACTAGTGTCAACCACAATATGGGACCTTGAGGGGGACATTTTTTGTGTAGTTTCCAGAGGGAGGAGAGAGCGAGGCTATAGAGGGACTATTGGGAAGTTCTACATAGTTTTGAGAGGGAGGATAGAGAAGGCCACTCAGGGGACTATTGGGAATTATGTGTAGTTTTTGGGAGGAAGACAAGGCACGGTGCAAGGGAACTGTTGTGTAGTTTCAAGGGGAAGACAGGATAGGCCACTCAGGGGACCAACTGGGAATTCTACATAGTTTTCTGGAGCAGTGCAGAGAAAGCCAGCAGGGGACCTACTGGACAAGATTGCACAGTTTTTAGAGATAGTTGAAAGCAAGGTAGCAGAATCCTTGCTAATCATGACTACACATTTTTTGAAGGCAGTGCGGGGCAACCAGTAGGGGAATCAATTGGGAATATCTACACAGTTTTGGAGAGAATTTCATCCATGGGTCTCATTACAATGCAGTTTTCCGATAGATCAGAGGGAGGCTTAATAAGTGTGCTTGATAAATGCACAATTCAGTTTAGGCATGGAGGCAATTTCTGCGTAGTTCTGGGAGGTAGAAAGGCTACTCACATCTGGGATTTCACAATGCAACTGAACTTGCAGGAAACCTCAAGAACTGTGTAGGTTTGGGTAGTAGAGCAGGGTCACTGAGGGCTGAGACTAAGCAGTGCAGCTTAGTTGAGGTCTAGTTGAAGGAGAGTTGTCCGGTCGAGCAAATTTTAAGGAAAATGACGAAGTGTCAAAAGTAAGTGAATTTGTGCACACCTACATTGTGATCATACACTTACATATTTGACAATGAGACAAAATAGACCAATATGCACTCAATGAAACTGTCTTCAAGTTGAGAGCGACAAGTGCGACACTTGTGACAGACCTTTGGATGACCGTGACGACACTTGCGCGATTGTGCTTACAACTTTGTGTGTGAGTATGATTGATGTTCATAGAGAAAAGACACCTCATGCACACAAAGAAAAACCTACAAAATCACCAAAACAAGATCCCAAGCATGACAAAGCAATTCATATGCCAAAAGACGATTGTTGGTCAAATAAGAAAAATGGTGAAAATACTTTACAAGAGCTCACAAGGTGATCCTGATTGTTTGCAACCATAAAAGAAAAAAGGAAGGAAGGCTTCGAAATTTGGATGCAAGCCAAAATTTTGGAGGGTGTTGCAGCCGCTACAACACTTGGCGACACTCTGGTTGAATACCAGCTTCTCTATTTTGGCTCATTTTAGCACAGGGCCTTGGTCTTTTAGGGAGTATTGATTCATTGTGCAGATCACTTGGGCTCCCCCACTTACCCCATGAAAAGATATGGTCCAACTTGTACCAAATCAGTCAAACATAGCAAAATATTTAGCCAAATCACAATGTTTCAAAATCGGGAAGGGTAGTTTGGCTCGTGAGCTTAAGAGTTTTAGAGTATAGATTTTCATCTCTGGTGTCGCTCCGCTGCCAACAGGCTTAGACAGTACCCCGATGGATTCACACAAGAACACAAGCATTGCTCCACTTCTAACAGGCCTGGAAAATACCCCAGTGGAGTTGATTACTTCACCTCTCTTTGCAGGAAGCCTTTCTATTCTTTCACCTTTGTTAATTTTTGTTTTGAAAGAGGACTGTGCATAGGCATTTATTTATTTTTGGGGCGGAAGAGGGATCCCAATGTATTGAGATAAAGAAAGGTTGTTCCTTCATAGAAGCATGTAAAGACGTCTGATTCAAGTTTTCTCATTTAAATTTTCCCCTTCTTCATTTCTACTAGTTGGATAATCTTGAACACACCAGAGAAGAAAATTGAGTATAGGCATGAGGTTTCCTAGATTGGATACAGGTTCATGGTTCGAACAAAAATTTCCTTACAGAAATATCATATTTTCTGTCAAGACTTCATCAGCCAAAATTTATAACCAAGCACATAGAAGATAGACACAAGACTGGCTAAGCACTACAGTGTCACAAGAGACTTTGAACTTCTGCCACATACCCATTCAAAAACTAAAACACTGTTAGCACCTAAATCTACCTCAGGCTGAAGGAAGGTAGGCCTAGGGTAACATCAAACCATGCTTAACCTAGTAGCTAGCCCTACCAAGTCGGGAGAGGGCTCTCTCCTTGTCAATCTCAATTAGAATATGGCAACTAGGGCTTGAGATGACTGAAATGAATGCTGATTTTAGGCTAGGTATAGAAAATTAGGGTTTCTGGTTTGATTTTAAGTTTTGGTTGCTGGATCAATTGGAGAAGGCAGATTGGATCCAGGAAATCAACTCAGGGATATAGTCATGTCTTGTGGGGCAGGGTAGACAAGAGCTTATGTACTAGCAAAGGATTGATATGGTAGAGTAAGACTACTGAGGAGTTGAGGAGGGCACAAGAAACTATGAATCCTCTTCAAATAGTGAAAACATTGAAAACTAAATGCAATCCCAAGACAAAGCACTGTAAATCTAGTGTATTTTGTCTATTCACCTTGATTCATTTAGTTTAGAAGAAAGAGAGAGATGTGGATACATATAAAACATCAGAAAAACTCATTACAAAGAAGAAACAATACATAAACTCACTGTCACAAGAATCCCACAAAAATAGTTGTGAAACCTGGTTTTATTCCTTGCCAACTGCTAATACAAAATGTTCAGTGAGTCCAACACTTCTGCCAAAGTCCAACCTTTACAAATGAATCAAAAAGTACATGATATAGGCAAGGAAACTACTCAAGCTAGCTATTAGGGTTGAATCCATGAGAAAAGGGGTGGTTTCAACCATATCTAAACTAAGAACATGAATATAGGCAGTGGAACAGCTTGCCTCTAAAACCAAGGAAACCAATTCATTTAGCTCAAAACCATCTTTGACTTGATGTATCTACGCTATTAAGCGTTTTACATCCATAATTTCATCAAATTACATCATTTACCATGCAAATTTCACCAAGAGAGCAAGAAAAAGTCAGCTGTAGAGAAAACTAGGCGAAATTTGGAAAATCAGGGAAAACTAGTAAAATTCATCCTATGCGCAACGCCACTGATCCTATGCACAACGCTTTTTCTAGGCCAATTATGGAAGGCTTCCCGAAGTCCAAATCAGGTTCAAGATAGCTCGTTGGAAAGCTTTATGAGTCTACTTTCTGGAACAAGTTGAATTTCTGAATTTGGAGTTCATTTGCCTCTCCAAAAATTGATTCCCCTAAGACTATTTCCAGTGTGGAAAAAAAGTGGCAGAGAGGGCACTTTTTCGTTTTTTTTTCCCCTTTTGGAGACCTAGAACTTGTCCAAAATTCCCAGCCATTTCTGAGCTTCCATATTTTTTCATGTTTATTCCAAAAATATAAACTTTTTTGCAAATGGACGCCCCCAACAAAAGCACAGCTCTGATGGCGCTGTGCACCTGCTGAAAAAACTTGTTTTTTACATTAAAAATTTCAAAATTGACAAAAATTTCTCCAAATTCCTTGAAATTTGGCATGATTGACCCTTTTTAAGTGCTTTGATGGGCCAATGATACTTTAGCCAAGATCTTGAGTTTATCTTGCTCTTTCTTGCTTCTTAAGTCCTTTTCCAACTTAGCCTTAAGCCTCTTCATTATACTGTCAACATATTGTCCTTTGTTCCACTGCTCACCTACATTTGGAATACCTATTGCTTCTAAAATAATAGTAGGTGACAACATGAATGAAACACTAGCAAGGTCTATTTGATTGTTGTCCAGATGAGTCACAAATAACCTGGTCAACTCATGGTGAAACTTGACCCTTTCCACCATTTCACAGAAATGAAAGCAAGAGTGATGTCTGAAACATGATATGGCAAGTGGGTAAGCAAAAAATTGTCTCAAACTGATAGGCTCCTCCCTGATTAGTTTTCCCCCTTATGAGGTCTTATACTGCACATGTCTTTCCTTAGAACTGTCACTAAGGGCTTCTTCCTCCCTTTCATAACCAATGTCACTTTCCATGGGTTTTGGTGACTGTAGCTGCTAGTGAGAAATGAAGGGATGAGGTGGGGACAAGATGAGTATGAAGAGATCTTAAGAGATAAGATGAGTGAGGTTTATGGGGATGGTGAGTGCTTGAGGGAGTGGATAGGGTTTAGGGGAGTGAGTAGGGTTTTGTATGTAGGGTATAAGGTTTTAGGAACCAGCAACAAAGATAAATGAGTGAACCTTGAACCATTATGGTGAACAGTGGATACTATGGTTTTGTTTTTGATAAACACAATTACCATAGACTCATGCAAAAAACCCTTTTTCAACAAGAATAATTGTGTTACTTACTTGTCAAGAGGAAAATTTGGAGAATTGAGGCAAATTGGAGTGATTGGGAGAGTTTGACAGGTGCATAGCGCCCTCACACAGGTGCACAACACCTTTTGTATGCACAGCGCCAGTGTAATTTTACATTGGAAATTAGCCACCAGTGCGTAGCGCCTTTTCTATGCGCCGTGCCGGCTGCCAGGTGCGCAATGCCTTTTTTTAGACCACTTTTGGAGGCCTTCCTGGTGTCCAAATTGGGAGTGTGATAAATTGTTGGAAATATTATCAAGTATACATTCCATAACATCTTTCATTTTTCAATTGGGAGTTATTTTCCTTGTCAAAAGTAAAATCTCCCAAGACTGGTCAAAATGTGGAAAATGAGGCTACCTAAATGCAGAGTGTTGTTGCAATCAACTTTTTAAGGTCTTCCTCAACTCCAAATTCAGCTCATGATAGATCATTGGAAAGATATTGGTTTCTAGTTATCATTTTACTCATCATGAAAGTAATTTGGCTAACCAGGCTTGGAAAAATATGGATTTTCCCAAGGCCACTCCAAAGGTGCAGCAACCCTCCTGAGGCAACATTATTTTTGTGATTTATCTCAAACCATGAAACCTGTGTAAAAACTGAAAGAGGATTTGCTTCTTGAGTAAATTATGGATAAAAACCTCTCTCACTTTTGTCAAATTCATCTTATATTTCATAGAAATATAATTTGAGTAAAACCTATCCCGATGTGTGGAATAGGAGATTTGTAGAAATGAAGGGAAATGAAGGGGATAAGGGGCTTCTAAATTCTTGAGAAAATTTTGGGAAGTAGGGAGGGATTTTAAAAAGTAGGGGAAAGTAGAATTTCAAATATTGAGTGAGGGGAAGGGGTCCAAAAGGGCAAAACACAGGCCTAGCCTAGAAAATTGTCAAGTTGTAGCAATAAGCTAGGGTTTGTGGGAAAATGATGAATTTGAGGGATATCAGTGATGGGAAGTGTTTAAGAATGTACATTAAGGATAGGGGAAGGTGTATGAGCATCAGGATACAATTGTTGTTGATGATTTGACCATCCAAGAGAAATTACTTTCAGAACCCTAGGGGAGGGAAATGAACCTTACCTAAGCACAATTGAAGCACGAAAAAGGTGTAAAATGACCCATTGGAACCTGAAATGATGATGAAAACTCTCCGAATGATGGTACACTCAGCTGAATGGTGACATGGACCGACATTTGGCAAAATTTGGAAGGACTGAAAACAAATCCTAGACCTAATACTTAGTGACCAAATTTTACTTGAAGACTCATTGAAATGACAAAATTTGACTTTTACATCCTAAGACCACTTTGTAAGAGAATATTTGATCACTGATGGAAGGCTTCAAATACTAACACTAAAAAATGCAATGCAGGCACAACACTTATTTTCACAGTGCAAACAAATGGAAAACTCAACATGAAAGGGAAAAGAAGATGAGAGGAAAGGTGTATAAAACAAGTGCAAGGAAAGGAAAAATAAGATGCAACTAATCCTACTCATATTCTAATTGCTAAATGGTTGGGGTTACGTGAAATGAAATTTAGATTGAAGCCACCATAGTCTCTCTCGACTTGCACCCACAAAGACACAAATAATCAAAATAGGAATAAAGTAGTGTGCAATAGAAAACACAAAAAACTTGAACCAGTTGCACACAGAATGGGATGTCTTACCTATTCGTAGAAAAATGTGTCACAACCACCCAATAAACATGCATACCTTTATGATGGATACCATTATTAAAAAAACAGTGGAAGCCTCTTACAAGTGTGTCTTTGTCTGCACCGAGCTTATTAGCAAGCGTGAGGAATGATTGAAGCTTGTTACTTGCAACATGGCTTGCCAGTAATATTGCTCCAACCATTGAGTGATTTGATCATAAAATTAATGATGGTTGTTTGGGCAACATCTTGATCTGTGAAAGGGTGAATTTTCAATTTGACAAGCAAGATCATGATGGGAATCTTGTAAGGAAAAATATGTCTAATCATTCTCAAAAGTCATGCCAAGATAACGAGGACCTTCCATAACCATCAGCACAGGTTGAAGTGCCTCATATTCTTGATAGATATCTGAAGAGAGATTTGTCAAATGGTGAAGATCGGAGAGCGCGAAGAAATTTTCATTGGATGTGTTGTTGGGAAAATGATAAAATAAATGAAAATCACCCAAGCTAAAGGAATGATCAGATGAGATGGTTGACATATCATATTCCCAGTTTGAAATGAACAAAGACAAATTCATTTGAACAATATTGCGAATGCTCTCAACAATGGAGCCAAGTTTGCTGTGGGCTATACATGATGGACCACCATCCCGCAAGTAGTGAAAAATTGCATAGGCACCATGGTCATCACAGGAATGTAAAAAGGATGCCAACACTATGAATGCATGAAACTAGTTGGGGTGTGGTGAATGGAGAGCAACTTGATTCATGTGATAGCTTGTGCATTCATCATCACCCATGGAGATTTCTGGTGTGATGAGTGAGCATATTTGCAGTAGAAGATTCACAAAAGACCAAGGAGCTGATCATGAAAGGAAAAATTTGATAACTATGATTGCAAGCAACGATAGTCTTTAAGATGGTCAAATTCATAATTCCATGATTTCATGAGAGATAGGAATTCCCAACCTGAGTTTGATGTAAGAAATGTTCATGAAGACGAGTACACTGTAATAGATTCATGGATCCAGTCATAAGTGAAAATTTGAAAATATGAAAGATCACACCCGGAATACCAAAACCTTTTTACACGGGAATCCAAATCGATTGAGACCATACAAATAGACAAATTATGTGTGAGAAAATAGACCTGATTGGGTTTGGGGGATTACTAGAGTCGTAAGGTCTTGACATAACCATCAATAGACATTGAAGTGCCTCAACTCTATCGCATGTCCCAGAACTTTCTAGAATTCCATAATCGTATTTTGACTCTTGAACCAGATCATGAATGGCTTGATCATGGTTGCTGTTTTTTATTTCAAAACTGCTCTCAGGATGAAAGCCATCTCTGTCATATGTTGTACAAGAATTTTTAGCTCCAACAAGTTTACTTAAAGATTTGTCCTCATGCAAGAGAAGAGATGACAGGAAATTGGAAGTACGCTCTATGATTAGAATGTTTTCAACTTTATCATGCAAAACCTCACTGCCTTGTGTTAATTGAGGAGATTGTTAGGATATTCCGACACATAGGAAATAGTTAAGTATAACTTAGACTAGTGTAGAGTTAGGTAAAGTGTGTTTCTTTACTATGTACTTTTGTAACTTACAATCCGACGGTCATGATATGTAGTGATCCAATCATTCATTCTATCCTCATTATTACCAACACTTGATCCGTGGCTTAACACCTGATTGACACATGATCTCTATTTAAAGAGCATGGAGGGTCATTTGTAGGGTAACCATTCATGAGAGAAGCTTATGTAAATTTTCATTCTTTTATTAATAAATTGCCTGAATTGGTCGCATTGGCTCAGGCCCTGGACTGTTTCCCTCTTTGATAGTTTTAACCACATCAAGAATACTGGTGTATTGATCTGTGATCTGTTTGTGAGTGGTGTCCTTTGGTGTTTTTTCTGAGGAAATTACCCTGTAAACTCCTACATGGTATCAGAGCCAAGTTGAGGGCCGCATCCAATGGTGATCAAAATATGAAGCCGGTAGAACTACATCCGACTGTCGTTTCCTAGATCTATTGTTTCTGGCTGCTTTCGGGCTGAGAGGACTGCTCTATTGTGTTAGAAGCATCTGTTCTAGTGAGGAACCCCTTTCATTTCACGTGAAAAGGTTTTCGGTAGCCCTAGCTACGTCATTTTTAAGATCTGGAGGTATACAATCTTTCTTTGCAGTTTTTAGTTATTTTCTCTCTGTTTATTTCGGTTTATTTATCTCTCTATTTTTTATTACCGGATCTATACCTTTCATTTCTGTGTATGCTCTTTGGCCCGTGATTCTATGCAATATGCAAAAATTAGAAATAGAAAGGAAGGATTTTTCTCATGCGTATGCTCTTTTCCGTCGCGCCTTAGTGTGACCTCAGAAAATCAGAAACATTGAGGAAAATTTTTTGTTTACGAGTAAAGCTAACTTGAAAGGACAAGGTTTGTTTTTTTGTATGTCCTTGTTGGGTTTTGTGGTTTTTGTTTCGTAGGAAAAAAGGAGCTTTCTCAAGTAAGCACACACCCCAAAGCTTCAATGACTAAAAAAAAAACCCTTCCTTTTTTCCAAAAATTACTAACCTTTTAAACTAGCTCACTTGGTTCAAAGTTAATTTATGAGAATAGAGGTCTTGGGTTCAAGTCTTTCTTTTTGTGGAGTTACTTTTTGAAAAAGCACATGTAGCTTAGGTTTTAAAGTTACTTTATGTAAAAGTGTTCTCACCCATTATAAAAAGTGAGTCACCTATAATTCTAAAGTCTCTTTATCTTTTATTTAAGTTACAATTTAGTGGGTAGCTCATAAAGTACCATTGTAAAAGTGACTTTCACTTATTTATAAAAGTGAGTCACACAAATTTTTTTAAAGTGAGCTAATTAGATTTATGTTTGGAAATGGGGGGGTTTTAATATAACATTATCATTCATTTCCGCACATTCACGCACTTCGTCGGCATCTTCAACAACTTTTCTTCAAAAAGCATAAATTTTTCATCCGGAAGCCATTTTTTTTGTAATCAGCCTAATTTTTTGAGATCTTTCCATTGTAACACTTAGTTTTAGCATCTACAGCTTCAATTTCTATTAAAATGGAAAGTCCATGCCAAGTTATTCTTGACAGCACCAACTACTTCCAATGGTGGTCCTACATTGTGGATTTACTTAGAAGTAAAGGTCTTTACAGAATAGCCTCAGGCCAAAAAACAAAACCTCAAGATGAAGATAAGCTAGCCAAATGGGAAAATAGGCATGATCAAGCACGTGGGTTGATAGGGATGTCTATTTCTCCAGACCTTAGATTCCATATCGTAGAACTTGATACTCCTAACGAAGCAATGAAACAGATCACTAAAGTTTTTGGAATTAAAAATGAAATTAGAGCCCATCAACTCGAAAATGAGTTGCTTACATTGGACCCCAATAATTTTTCTTCCATTGAAGAGTTTTTGTCCAAGTTCAAGACCCTTAGACTTCTCTTTCAACGTGTTAAGGTTAAGAAAGAAGATGGTAGCCTTATCTATTCCATTCTTACTAAGTTGGGACCAGCATACTCTGTGTTTGTTTCCACCTTCCATTCTACTAGAGAAGCCTTTATTTCTCAAGGACAAGACTACAAGTCCCCCTCTTTTGATGCCTTTTGTGATTCTTTAATAAGAGAACAAGAAAATCTCTTATATCTTGGTCTTCTTAATCTTGGAAAATATTCTAAGAAAGCCTTAGCCGCTCAGCAGCAACCAAATTCAAAGAATCCTAAGAAGCAATATCCTAAAAAGAATGGTCCTAAACCAAACAAGGGTCCTAAGCCATTTCAGCCTCAAAATGAAAAATCATTTCAACAAAATGATAAGGCAAATAAAAAAAAGGGAAGAAGAATGATAGATGTTGCCACTTTTGTAATCGAGAAGGCCACTTAGAATCAAAATGCTTTAAAAGGATGGAAGCCTTGGAAGCAGCAATGAAGAAGCATAACATCCATTTGGAGCACTCTTCAAATTCAACTTCATCTTTAGGAATAACACTTTCTGCATGTGGTTGTCAAGCATCTCAGTCTAGTTATGCACTAAATGTATCTTCTTCTTCTCATTCTCATGAGTTTCTCATTGATTCTAGAGCTTGTTATCACATGGCCAAAAACAAAGCCATGTTTTCTTCTTTAAATGATTGTAACACCAAAAATATATATGTTGGTGATGATAGATCTCTTAGTGTTGTAAGGACTGGAACTGCTCATCTAGACAATGGTCAATTTAATGAGGTATTATGTGTTCCAACCTTATCCTGCAACCTTCTATCTGTATATCAGATAACTCATTCAGGTGAAGGTAAAATCATTGAATTTTCACCTCACAATTTTGTAACTAAGGACCTAAGAGATCCTATACAAATTTTAGCTACTAGAATTACTGATGATTCTATAAGGTTATATAAGTTTAACAACTTTGGGTCATCAAATCTTCCCTCGGTATTTGTTGCTCATAATTATGAAGTGAGCAAACTTTGGCATGAGCGATTTGGTCACTTAAGCTATCGCTCCCTTCAGAATCTATGTAAAGAAAATATGGTGACAGGTCTTCCAATGGTATCTTGCAGAGATGGTGTTTGTTCCGGATGTGTACTCAGAAAACATCATTGGGATAGTTTTGAAAAACGTGCCTCTTGGCACGCCTCATCCCCTTTACAGCTTGTGCATAATGATTTATGTGGTCCACTTCCAGTTGTTTCATTCTTTGGCTACAAGTATTTCTTAACTTTCATTGATGATTTCTCCAGACGCACTTGGGTATACTTCTTAAAACTCAAGAGTGAAGTATTTAACATGTTCTTGGCCTTTGTTGAAAAACAATCTAGATATCAAATTCTTAAGCTAAGATCTGATAATGGCGGAGAATATGTTAACAACAAATTCATCAACTTTTGCATTGAGATTGGAATTCAAATGCAACATATTGTTCCATATACTCCACAAAAAAATGGTTTAGTTGAAAGGAAGAATCGCACATTAAAGGAAATGGCTAATTGTATGCTTCAATCTAAAGGACTTAGTCTTAATTTTTGGACAGAAGCAATTAACTGTGCAAATTACATAGTAAATTGTAGTCCTACTAAGGTTTTAAAAAACATCACTCCAGAAGAAGCATGGAGCTCAATTAAACCAGATGTAAGTCACTTTCATGTTTTTGGAAGTGAAGCATGGGCCCATATTCCAGATGAGAAACATAAATCTTTATAACCTAAGAGTGAAAAATGTATT
Organism: Pinus tabuliformis; assembly: GCA_031772625.1. Classification (NCBI taxonomy): domain Eukaryota; kingdom Viridiplantae; phylum Streptophyta; class Pinopsida; order Pinales; family Pinaceae; genus Pinus; species Pinus tabuliformis. Next base: position 764,244,626 of record CM062804.1, on the reverse strand, counting down.
TTTGTTGGGTATTCTGAAGATGTCAAAGGATATAGGCTTATTACACTTAAGTCCAAAAATGTTATAATTAGCAGAGATGTAAAGTTTGATGAAAATATATCGGCCTACGAGCCTAGTTTGGCAGATGTCCCACCTCTCTCTATCCCTTCTACTTCTAAAAATATTTCTTCTTTAGATGAGGACAGCAAGGATGAAAATCCTCCCCCACCTTCTCAGGATCCTCCTTCAGCTCCTCAGCTTCCAAAATGGGTCAGTGCTACTCGGGATGTAGTAGGTTCTCTTGTCGATGATCCTACAGATCAACAATGTACACGTTCTCAAATCGATAGAGCCTCTTCTTTACTGGCTCAAGCTTCAATGAATTATGATCTTGACACCTTTGCAGAAGCTTCAGGCCATCCAGATTGGGATGTAGCTATGAATGAAGAATATCGTTCATTATTGGCAAATGATACATGGGATCTTGTTCCTCTTCCAAAGGGACAAAAACTTGTTAGATGCAAATGGGTTTACAGAACCAAGTATGGACCAGATGGAAAAGTTGATAAACATAAAGATCGTCTTGTTGCTAAGGGTTTTTCACAAGGTAAAGGCATTGACTATACTAAAACCTTCTCCCCTATTGCCAAAATGAACTCTATTTGCCTTGTTATTTCCCTTGCTGCCTCTTTCAAATGGGAAGTCCATCAGATGGATGTTAAATCTGCCTTCTTGCATGGGGACTTGCATGAAGAAATCTATATGGAACAACCTACTGGCTTTATACAAATAGACTCTAGCCTTGTATGTTGGCTTAAGAAATCCCTTTATGGTCTCAAGCAAGCCCCTCGGGCTTGGTATGCCAAAATGGATAGCTTTCGTTTAGAAACTGGCTTTTCTAGGTGTCATTCTGACAATACTGTCTACACCAAGAAAGTGGGCAAGTCTCTTGTAATTCTTGTTCTTTATGTTGATGATCTTATCCTTACTGGTAGTGATCTCAACCTTATAAACCATGTGAAGTCTAGCCTTAAAAAGAAGTTTGAAATGACAAACTTAGGACACTTGCATTATTTTCTTGGTCTTCAAGTCTTGCAATCCAAGGAAGGTATTTCCCTTTCCCAGTCCAAGTATGCCTGTGATCTTCTATGCCATTTTTACATGGAACACTGTAAGCCAGCCCCTTCTCCCTTTCAGTCTGGAGCCAAACTTTGAGTCACTTGTACTTCCCCTGAAGTTGATGAAACAAGAGAACATGGAGTATCTCAAGAGCATGTGGATGCATTGTGTGTGATAAGACACATGGGAAAGTGAGGTGAAGAGGAAGTTTCGATATGAATTTCTTCTTTGACCAAAACACATTCTAGATCTGCATTATAGTCTTCATGAGAAAGCAAAATGTTACATGATGTGCTTGGGCATTTGTCACAACATATGGAAGCATGGGAGTGATGACTGCCCAAGACTGGGGGTTGATTGAAAGAACTAGTTGTACATGATGTTCCACCGAGATTAGCATATTGATAATCGTTCAAGAATGGAAGCTCATCGTTTTGATGCACACAATTGTGAAAGAGAGAGGGAAGATTGATAGTGTCCTCACCTTTCTACTCCTTTGCCTAAGTAATGTGATTGCCTTTCGCCTGATCGAAATTTGAGCCAGTAGTTGGAGAAACAAGGGAATGCGAACAATTGGTTGGTGAAGTGGATTGATCAAGCAAGTCATGCTACAAGGAGTCATGGTTTATATATTATGAAGGATGGTGGAGATGCAGATCATATTTGAGACTTGAGTTATGAACAATGACATCCTCTTATGGAATGGAGGAGCGAGACTTCGTTGTAGGATTCCAGGGACATTCTAGAATTTCCTCCATAGAAGCGGGAGACAAATGAGAAGGTGGGTTGGATACATGTTGGGCAGATTTCTCAAATTTGCAATCACCACAAGGGGGCACCCACATCAAGAACGATAAAGGAGGAGGACAAGGAACAAATGTGGTGTTGGGAACCTCCTCTACCATTTAAGGTGCCTCGTGATTCGCAAGAGTTGGGGAAGAAGGTAAATCAGGAATTTCATTGTATTGAGAACTATGAACCAAGCGTTTAAACTCTTCTCTAAATAAGTGAAAGTTCACAATCTGTTCAGGAATTTCATAAAAAAGGTGAAGGAAGCGATCAATAAAGTCCTCAATTGATTTTTCAGGCTCCATTCTTAAACAACAATTTTTTTCACAGAACTCCCGGTGGCCATACTCATCGAACATTTCAGTCATCATTTCGGCAAACTAGCCAAATGAATTGATATAGGCAAAGGGTAATTTGTGACACCATTTCTTAACATGACCTTCAAATTTGAGGGTGAGCAATTCAACCCAAACATCTCCATACTTTATTCCGTGACGCTTGAAAAAAGTAACAAATTAACACACATGGTTATGAAAAGATGGTTCACCCTCACCACTGAACTTCAACTTGGAAAGGTCATGGATAAATTCCATGGGGGTGTTACATTGAGACTTTACAGAAAGACATCATGGGATTATGATGTCAGGAGGAGCCATTTTTAATAAGAGATTCAACCAGACTCTACGAACACAACCTATCATCTGTCCCTCCTTCTAGCGCCATTTTGTTGACGGTGCTAAACCCGCCAAGAAATGGGATCTCCTCGATGTGAAGTCCCAACTAGACCTCACACCATTTGTTTTAGGAGTCCCATCCAATATGAAGGCCCCGTTGTCATATACTTTGAGATCTGCCTTGGCTCTAGCTATCAGCACATGAGAGTGTTATTGTTGTATCTTCAACCAACAAGGTACGTGTGCTTGGTGAGTGTGTAATGTAACTATGTCAAGGTTCTCTTACTAGAAAGGGGGAGATTAAAGTGAGCCTATAAATGAGCAGTAGTAGTACCACCCAAGAAGAGACACACATGAATCAGAAAGGGTTTGTCCATCATCTAGCGAAATAGTCCACAGCATACACGACATTAATTGAAATGGATGTGAAGGGGAAAACACGTACACCACCTAGTGGAGTAGTCCACATGGATGTGACGGTCAGTACAACTAGAAAACAAAGCTGGTATGTTGAGTATCCCGCAGATTAGTCCACAGGGATGTGACAACGGTGATAACCAATACACAAAGGTGGTCTGTCTAGTATACCACAAAGCAGTCTACAGGGATGACACAATGATGATAAGCAATACAACACATCTTCAACAATGTAAGTACCAAAATAACAAAAGTAGTTCAAATATCGTAGTACAGGTTAAGCAAACATTCATTACAAATGTTTAAATAATAGTCTTAGAAACATCTACAAAACATGCATGAAAATGTGCTGGTCTTAATAGGCTTCTGTATTAATAAAAAGTACCAAGACACATATGTACACCCTACATCACTAGTCCTAGTATTGGGACATTGGAGCCACTCCTCACTTCTCAAAGAATAGGCTATAGACTCTCAAGGCTATGTGGGAGGAGACAAGGTCAAAAGTCCTTTGCTCATACAATGTGGGGATATATATATCCAAGGGTGATGCTTGACCATTGTCACTCTTGGACTTCCTTCATGAGTGTTCAACTTCCTATGGATTTTCAACTGACATGGCTCTTCAACTTCATGTGTGCGTCCATTGGAATTTCACTTTACATTACATTCAATTACAACAAGTATGGCCCATAATAGTGATGTGGTTGAGACAACTCATGACACAACTTGACCTAACATTGCTGACATGCGCTAGCTGACTATGGTGTCCATGTCAAGTCATTGCGATACTGAGTGATGGATGTTATCCCGGTGTGTTGTGTCTTCACCTCCACATGGCTAAGTGTTGTAGGGTCTTTGATGGTCTTGGACTTGCTTAATGGTTTCATGCATGTACTCCTTTCGCTTGCTTCTCGATGTGCTTTGTACGTTCGTCGAGTTGCAAGAAAGTCTTCTAGCATGCACTCCTTCTTCATCCTGTTCGTCATCTCGCCATGTTCCATCAATGTACCTGTTCCTTCAATTCACTCATGATGGGATGACATCAAATCCAAAAATATCCTAGTCTAGCATGATGCATTTTTTTCCGTGTTCGGGTCTAGGTGACTGGGAGGGAGGACAGGACACTGAAATTTCACAGAGCACAACCTAGGCTAGGATGAGTGATGGGACAGGGTCTCTTGGGGTCAATTTTGTAATAGTTTTTTGCAAAGTCTCTGCATTTTGATGAAGTGGAGCGCAAAGGTCATAAGAGTCAATGGGCCTTTAGGAAGGTCAAATCCCCTTAGTTTATTAGAATTTAGGATGTTTTTTGACCCACCCATGGTTCGTGAACCATGATATTGTAAAGAAAGATGCTATAAAAAGGAGTCATAGTGAGTCATGAGAAGTAACTAATCATTGAAGATATATGTATGGAAAAGTGATCTAAGGCAGGAAAGGTTGTTTTCTATACTTAGGCGAATGGGAAGGATCTTGCAGCTATGTGCATGAAGACCTTGGTAAGTCCATAGCTGAGTGCATGGGCCCCTGCAACTGTGTGGGCAAGGAAGGAAGAGTCTGTAACATAAGGATTGATCATAATAAAGACTATTTTGGAGCCATATTTGTGTATCTGTGACTTTTTGTTTACTTATGCCTTTTCTATTTATTCGTTCTATTTTCTGCATTATCTTCAGAAACACTTAATTGGTGCGCGGAACTAATAGATATGCTAGTTTACTTAATGATATGAATGTTTAAGGAAATTGGTGCAAGGTTAGAATCTGTTCTATGTAAGTTATTGTGATTTTATCATTTTAAGCATTAGGATTTGTGAAGGTCAGAATAAAGCCATAGAAGTAACAAAAACCCATCACACAGACCTCTGGATGTAGAAACCTAGTTTTGCCATTCCCAAATACTGCCTCAAGTGAGACTGGAGCCTACGCTATGTGGGTTGTTGCTAAAAGGGCCATAGCGAAGGGTTTTTTTGGTTGGCACAACTAACTCTGAACCTGGGTCCAAACCCCCTCAAGCCAAAAAATTGTTTCGTTTCTAGGACAGGGATCTATCTAAGGAATGTATGATGTCGAATAAATGATTTCCAACTAAGAAGTAAATTGAGAAGTGGATAGATCGGAAGCTCCATGAATTTACACCTCAGGAAAATAGGAGTTTGCATTTGTTGAAGGAAGAGTTGTTGAATAGATACCTATATCCAGACAAACACGAAATTTTCTTTTGCTCTTTTCCATGTGAATTACACTAATGGTTGTCTAAATTGTTGGACAGTCAAGGTACGTAGAAGTTGGATAACCCTATTGTGTGGACTCTAGAATTGGTAAGGCATTTGGAAGCTTCAGAAAAGAAGATCGCAAGGGATGTCAATCACTGGATTTTTAGCATTTTGGGCAGAATCATCACTAATGTCGCAATCAATACATCTGTAAGTTATAGTGAAGCTGAATGAATTTTATTCAAATGACTAAGAGGTAAGTATCCAAAGTCCCTGAAAACTTGGATTAAAATATTGTTATGCGAGAAAAGGGCTATTCCATTGAATTAATGTTTTGAAGAGATTTGACGGGAGCTACGCGAAGTGGAAAAACATTTAGAAGAGATATAGATTCAGGTGCTTAGTACAGTCCTTTGTTAGGAGTGTCTGATAGTAATGAAGAAAGCAATGTTCTGAGGACACCTCTATGTGCACTGGAAGTAATAAAGCAAGGTATCATGGAGATACCACATCCATCCACACCACCTCCACCATCAGCTCCACCTCATGCACGTACACATACACCTCCGCCTCCACCTCCACCTCTGCTATTCAACATGGCCAATTTTATGAAGATGCCCATATTTAGAGGTCTAGGGACATAATACCCTAAACAGTTTTGGCTTGTAGCAGATGATATGTGGAAGTCACAAGATATTTTTGATGATGATTTGAAGAAATCACAACTAGTTACAACACTGCAAGATAGGGCACTAAGCTGGTATATTAAATATAGTTTAGCTCATCCAAATGCAACATTGAAAAGAATGAAGAAAGTTCTCAAAAATTATTTCAGGAAGCTTAAGTCACAAGCCCAGTCAGTAACAGAGTTCAAAGAGATCGAGCAAAAGCTAAATGAGTCTACATGGGATCTTGATCAGAGGTTGAAACATCTGCTCCAGCAAGCTAATATGAAGATCACAAATGAGAAACGAAAGGATTGGTACATTACTTCGTTATTTCCCCATTTGAGATTTCCACTATCGCAACAGAACATTGGAATGCAGGCAGAGGCATTAGAGATTCCTATGAAATTAGAAACCCGACCCGTTTAGGATAATAATTTGGGAGTGAAGCAGATTCAGTCACAACTTGCTAGCCTACATATGGAGTTGCAGAGCCTTAAGAAGGGAAATGAAGTCTAGAATGAGGTCTGCATAGAAGTCTGGTGTTTAAAGTGTAAAGGCCATGGTCATGATAAGGATCATTACCCAGTATATCATAATCACCTCGCAGGGGGAGGTCATGTTCCCCTGAAGCCTGAGAGTACACTGGGACAAGTATGGGTGTAGTACCGTGGTGTGTGATTTTTCAGATTACAAGAAAACATACCATGGATAATTGTCATTTCCTACAAAAGTTTGTGCAGACTCCCCAATATCTCTTCTGTAATTTCTGTAATTCTGTGGGTCATGACGTACACAATTGTCGGAGTTACAAATTGATGATGCATAGAAAACCAACATATAGAGTACATATGGAGGCTCATCCTCAAGATCAAAGTGCAACTGTGCTGCATAGAGGATTTCAAGGTCAAGGAAAAGGACGAGGAGGAGGGGCTAAAAGAGATCCTAGCTAGATCATATATTACAACTGTGGAGAACTAGGTCACTTTGCACATGATTGTCAGAATCCAATGCACCCCTCATGTCAATATTGTCGCCAGTTTGATCATGTTATAGAAGACTTCCATGTGCTCATCGCAAATATGTAAGAAAAGAAGACTCAAACTCAGTAGCCTACCCAAAATATATAGATGATGAGATTTGAACTGCATGAAGAAGGTCCTATTTTTAATATTGTCACAAAAAGTGGCATAGCTACCGGGGAAGATAAAGGGAAGCAACTAGAGGAAAATGTGTGGGTTCGCAAGGTTGCTGATAAGGAAATTGGATTTGGTGTAAATAAGGTGAAGGAAACGTTTATGGAAGTGAAAAGGAGTGTCACAGATGAAGGAGCTTCTACATTAAGGACTCAAAATACAAGAAAGCTTGAAGATACCAGTATTGCACAGGAGGCAGACCTGTCTTTATTAACATCATTTTTAAAAACCTGCATGAAACTCCTAAGGGATAAGAAGGTAGTAGAAGGACTGCAATAATTGATAGATAACTTCACTGGAAAGAATAATCCTCTATCAGAACAATGCATGATACATAAGGTGGGAAAAAGTAAGAAGAGGATTGGTCACGAAATGAGATTAATTGCCAGATTGGAGAATACGAAATGGACTAGGTAATTCTTGATTTAGTGTTTGATGCAAATGTTCTGCCAAAGCAAACTTGAGAAAGAATGGGAAGACCAGCACTACAGTGGTCCCCAATTCAGCTGAGGATGGCGAATCAACAAAATATTATTCCTATGGGACACCTACATGGAGTGACTATATAGATTGAAGGGGTGTGCGCCATAGCCTATTTTGAAGTAATTGAAACAGTGGATGACAGTAACCCATATCCAGCGCTGATTGGAATCGATTGGGAATTTTATATGAATGTATTCATTAACCTTAAGAAGCACAGTATGACATTACAAAAGAAAGAACTAAGGGTTATTGTACCATTGGACCTAGCTGAAGGTGCGTGATATAATAAACCGGTCTGCGATTATGAGGAGGATGATGATATTGAGTAGATCTATAAGCTGATTGCGCGGGATGGAGATTGGATCCACCCTATGATGGTTGGGAATATTATGTGGGAGAAGGATAGCTCCTATAATTCAGATTAATATGAAGAGATCTAAGACTAGAAAAACAGGTTGCATGAGGTATTGTTGTTGCAATGCAGCATGCTTACAAAATCACTCCGATGTATATATGTTGAGGTACACAATTTACTGCATTAGATGGGTTAGAAGATGTTAATTTATTTCTTGATAAATTTGAAAGGGACATACTGGAGGAACATTGGTTCTAGGACTTAGACCTTGCACTGAGAGCTATGCTTGCCAGATGGTGGGGTATGCAGAAGAACAACTTTACAGATTGGAAGGAATATCAAAGAATGATGAAGCTACAGTTTGGGTATGCCAATACTCGCATTATAGAGAAATATATAGGGAAGGATGACCCACACAAACACCTGGCTCAATGGACAAAGGCATGAGGAGAAGAACCGCAACCAGAATGGGTTCATATATTCTGCCATACTTTGGATACAATCCCAACAAACTAGTATCTCGAAAGAGAGCTGCGACATGGAACTGCAGAATGGGATGTTCTGAAGGAAATTTTCCTGTTAACCTTTAGCTTTGAAGATGGATTTGAATGCATTGATGAAGTGTTACAAGAGATCAAAGTTGCAATCTTCAAAATGCCTTAAGAACCTGTTGCATGGGTACAACCAGATTGGAGTATGCAACTACGCCATGCACTCAAATGTTAGAATGTGACCACTAAGGAAGGCAAAGAAGATCCTAGGAACATCAATATTCTTGAGTTAGAAGGAAAATGTGAAGTCATAGGGCCTAAGGCAGAAGTCCCTGATATCTCACAACATTTGAATACCAAGTACGTGAGTATTGGATCAGAACCACAACCAAAGTTTGCAAACATAGGCACTTATTGGGACAAAGATATAGTGGACAAAGTCATGGAGTTACTACGGGAGTATCAAGACTTGTTTCCCACCAAGGTCTTTGAACTAAAAGGGATAGTAGGAGATCTGGGTGACATGAAGATCACTCTAAAGCCAGATGTGAAGCCAGTAAAGCAACACCCTTATCGATTGAATCCTAAGTACAAGGAAAAAGTGCGTGTTGAATTGGATAAGATGCTTGCAACTAGGATTATTGAACCTATCGAAGAATCAGACTGGTTAGTCCCATGGTGGTTTAGGAGAAGAAAATGCAAGGTGAAATTTAGATATGCGTAGACTTAAGGAAGTTGAATGATGCTTGTGTGCATGATCCATTTCCTACGCCATTCATAGATGAAGTATTGGAAATGTTGGAGGTCAGGAGGCTTACTCGTTTACTGATGGGTTCTTAGGGTACCATTAGATCAAGATCACGGTGGAGGATAGAAGTAAGACTACCTTCGCTACTGAATGGGGGTGTTTCTAGTATACAATTATTACTTTCGGACTTAAGAACGCCCCTACCATTATTTCTAGGGTGGTAGTAATAACCTTCAAGGAGTTCATTCACAAGTTTTTGGAGGTATACTCTGATGACTAGACTGTGTTCGAGTTATTTAAAAGACATGTTGCTTGTCTTCGCCTTATGTTGGATACATGTCGAAGGTATCAGATTTCCCTCAATTTGAAGGAATGTATCTTCTGCGTCCCATATGGGATTTTGTTGGATCATGTAGTCTGTAAGCAGGGGTTGATGGTCGACCCTACCAAAATTGTTGTAATTATTAATTTGGAGCCTCCAAAGAATGTCAAAAAACTTTGTGCGACGTTAGGCCACACAGGGTATTACAAGAAATTTATTAAGGCATATGCGTAGATCACTATGCCCATGGAAAGATTGTTGAAAAAGGATGCGACATTTTGCTGGGACGATGACTGCCAGAAGAGTTTGGATGTTTTAAAGGAGAAAATGGTCACCGCACCCATTTTAGTGTTACCTGACTGGAAGAAGGAGTTCCATGTCCATGTAGATGCATCGTGAAAAACACTAGGAGTTGTGATAACCCAAACTGGTGAAGGAGATATTGGTCATCCAATAGCGTTTTAATGTAGAAATTTGTAAAAGCAGAAAATAATTATTCTACCATAGAGTGCGAAGGACTAGCGATGGTGTATGCATTGTTGAAATTGAGGCACTACTTGTTGGGTGCGCACTTCAAGATGTACGCAAACCATTATGCTTTGAAGTACCTGGTAAATAAGGCTGTGTTGGGGGGGGAGGGGATCTGTTAATGGTTGCTATTGTTTCAAGAATACAACTTTGAAGTAATTATGAAGCTAAGGAGACTGAATGCTGGGCCATATCACCTATCACGGATTGAGAATGGTGACTAAGCTAGAAATATGTAGGAGGGATTGCCTGATGCATAGCTCTTTTCTTTGTGCATTGTTGACGGTCATTTCACAGACATAATCCAATTCTTGTCTACAGGTACAACTCCTGAGGGGTATTCGACACAACAAAAGAAGGAATTGGTGGTATGTGCTGCAGATTTCTTTGTTATCGCTAGATATCTACATAAAATGGGATCTAATGAAATATTGCAAAGGTATGTCTTAGAGTGTGAGCGACAAAGTATCCTTGCTGAAGCACATGGAGGAGTCGCAGGAGGGAATTATGCGAGAAAAGAAACTGCGTAGAAGATTCTAAGAGCAGGACTATGGTGGCTGAATGTGCACAAGGATTCCAAGGTTTATTGTTAGGCATGCAATGTTTGTCAGAGGATAGGAAGACTTTCGTGAAGTGATGAATTACCTCTGAATCCTCAAGTTCCATTGCAGCTATTTGATAAGTGGGAAATAAACTTCAAAGGACCAATTCAGCCACTAGGAAAGAAGACTGGAGCTAGATACATCATTACAACAACTGAATATTTAACAAGGTGGGTTGACATGTAGCCTGTGAAGAATTGTAGTGCGGCCACAATTGTGAAGTTCAAAATCGAGTATATTTTGTCTCGATTTGGCCGCCCAAAGGTCTTGATGAGTGATATAGGTACACACTTCTTAAATGAAACAATTTCAACTTTTCTCGAAGAATTCCAAGTGTATCACTAGAAGAGTACGTTGTATCATCCTCAAGCGAACAACACTGTAGAAGCATTTAACAAAATTCTGGAGAATGCCTTAACAAAGATTTGCAATGCTAAGTGAAATGACTGGGATGTGCATGTACTTGTTGTTCTATGGGCATATAGAGCTACCTACAAAAAGTTGATTGGACAAACACCGTTCAGATTGGTTTATGGACAAGAAGCAGTAATGTCAATGGAATACAAAGTGCCCAATTTGCAAATTACGACAGTTAGAGACATTGCCGATCAAGATACCATGGAAGAATGCCTCGCGCAACTCATTAAGTTGGAGGAGATTGTTTCTTGGTAAGTTTTCATCAACAAGTGCAAAAGGATCATGAAAAGGCATGGCATGATTGCCATATCAAATAACGCACCTTCCAAAATGAAGATTTGGTATTTTTGTATGACAATAAGTTCACTAACTATTTGTGAAAGTTCCAAATGCATTGGTTGGGGCCATATATTATTAAGGATATTACGGATGGAGGCATAACTCAGCTTGTGAAGCTGGATGGGGAATTATTTCTGGGAAAATTCAATGGGAGTCAATTAAAGCAGTACAGGGTGATCCCACCCCTGCACAATGACTATATGGATGTGTGATAGTCTTAGTGTTCCAAGCAGTTGCAAGGGAACACAGAACTATAAACTACACTGCCAAAAGAAATATTGGGCAAACTGATGGGGCTTTGTGATATGTCAAGGCAAGGCACAGAGGAGAGCTGCGATGAAGGAGCTGCGCTAGGATGGTGGGTCCTTATAGTATACCTAGTGGGGATATTATGGGGTACAAAGGGAGGTACCCAAGGGAATAATGTAATAATGAGATGGGTCATAGTTAATAAATAAAGTGGTTAACCCGCATCATGTAAGAGACCACAAGTAGTTAGCAATAATGTGATAAACCCATGGTATTGAGAGACCCATGGTATTGTACGTATGAAGCCTATGTAGAGGCTAGAGACTCCCCATTGAGAGATGTCAATGATTATTGTATTAACAAGCATATGGCTGGTGGAGTGTTCTTCCTTAAGGAGTGATTTATGGAGTTACCCTACCTTAAGGGTTTGATATTAATAAATATCTGAAGTTTATTTATTTCTATCTTATTATTTTTGGGCATATTTCTATTTTCATATATTTATAGGTCATATCTATTACAAGTGGTATCAGACCACTTTCTTGGGTAAAGCAGAAAGATTTTTATTTTTAATTTTGCAAGAAATTTTTGGGGGCGGCAAGTTTTCAGATCAGATATGAAACTTCTGGTGAAACATTTTCATAAAAGAATTGTAGATATGGATTCATTGCAAAAAAAAAATTCAAAAAAAAATTGGCTGAATCGGAGTTCGGATTAGGGAGATATCGCTGATTTAAAAATCAGTTGTGTTGCAGAAATATTTTGATGAAAATTCATGGATGGCGGATCTCCAGTTACGTTTTGTAGTTTTGTGGGGTATCTTGAGAAACTAATTGCATATATTATACCCTCTTGAAAAATTACCCAATTTCAAAAAAAAATCGGTCGAATCAGAGTCCAGAAGAAGGAGATATCGCTGATTTAAAATCAGCTCTTTTTGTTTTGAGAAATTTTTTATGACATGACAGTTGTAGCGCAAATCTGAAATTATAGAGTGCCTAGATCGGGATTTCTATCACATGAGAAGATGTATAATGGTCATTCCATTTCCAAAAACAGGTTATAATAAAGATTCTGAGAAATATTGATCGATTTGTGTCCATTTTAAATTTTCGCCAAAGTAAGTGACTTTTTTTCAAAACGCTCTTCACGACTTCTAGCAAGAAATATTTTACAGGGAAAGATAATGGTCCTAATATTGAAGAATTCATAAAAAGAAAAAAGTCATTATGGCCAAAATATTGGAAAACTTTAATATGGTCTTGTTTTGAAGATGAGGCTGCCATATGGTGGAGCTCACTTAACAGTAAGAAGTTGTTAAGCCTTCCTGATGACGAATTTGAAAAATTCCTTTTAGACAAATGGTCTCATGATAGAAAACAAGATGATGAGAAACATGTGAGTTTATTTTCTACTGGTATATCCTTATTACAAGTTCATGGATGTACTTAACAGGAGAAGATCATTGTGTCTATAAATCCTAGTTGCAAGCAAAATGTTATAAATGTTAATTTGGCAAAAAAAGTGCAAGTTCCAGCAAAACAGATTGAAAATGCACATGTTGATAATGAGGATGTTCAAGTTTATAAATATTTGAAGATTGTTATGGACAAGTATGTATTGCATTCATATTTTTATGCTTCAGATATGGCTAATGTGGATTTTGTTTTGGGATACCCTTGGATGGAATCTACTAGTACCATCAATATTAATGCACAAGAGAAATTCCTAAAGCTCTGGTATAAAAAGAAGAAAATTACATTACAAGATATTTCCATCAATAAATAGGTAGAGTCCAAGGAGGCCAAAGCATAAAATGTTACAAGTACTGATACATCAGATGAGGAGTCTGTGGTTAAAGTAATACTGGAAGATAAGGAACAATCACAGGTGCCACAACATGTACTAGATACCCATCAGGATCCATTAGGTGGTTAATTAAAGAAAAATACACCATTGGTTAAAACTTCAGCATATCAAAACCCACATCACCCAGCAAGAAAACAACCAACACGTTGGAAAAGAATTAGCACAAGGACAACAACCCTCGCATGACAGATAGAGAGGTGCGAAGATCCAACCATGGCACATCAACACAAGGGAACTACCAGGATCAACTCCCAACTCAAGCGAGCAAGACACTGGTTTGATCGAGTAATCACCTATCTCTGGGATAGCAAGATGCACGTGCATGGTACCAGTGGACTACTCTTTTGAGTAGATAATATTATTTTTGTTCTTCTTATGTTTCAGGGATGAAACATGTTTAAGGGGGGTGGAATGTAGTATACCTAGGGGGGATATTATGGGGTACAGAGGGAGGTACCCAAGGGAATAATGTAATAATGGGATGGGCCATAGTTAATAAATAAAGTGGTTAACCTACATCATGTAAGAGACCACAAGTAGCTAGAAATAATGTGATAAGCCCATGGTATTAGATATATGGTATTGAGAGACCCATGGTATTGTATGTATGAAGCCTATATAGAGGCTAGAGACTCCCCATTGAGAGATGTCAAGGATTATTGTATTAACAAGCATATGGTTTGTGGAATGCTCTCCTTCTTTGTATGTATGAAGCCTATATAGAGGCTAGAGACTCCCCTTTGAGAGATGTCAATGATTATTGTATTAACAAGCATATGGCTTGTGGAGTGTTCTCCTTCCTTAAGGAGAACACACCACAAGTCATATGCGTGTTAATACAATAATCATTGACATCTCTCAAAGGGGAGTCTCTAGCCTCTATATAGGCTTCATACATACAATACCATGGGTCATTACCATGGGTATCTCAATACCATATATCTAATACCATGGGCTTATCACATTATTACTAAGTACTTGTGGTCCCTTACATGATGAGGGTTAACCACTTTATTTATTAACTATGGCCCATCCCATTATTAGATTATTCCCTTGGGTACCCCCCCTCTATACCCCATAATATCCCCGCTAGGTATACTACAACATGGAAGTGCATTCCATGCACGGTTCTGTCTAATGCACTACTACTTGAAGGGGTACCCACATGGGTTACCAGGGAGCCCAACATGCATGACCAACTCTTGTAGTTCATATGTGCATGCCTCCCCAATTCTGCATGTTTATGTGCTCAATGCCAAATCCCATGGTTTAAGTACGTTGGAACATGTTTCTAGCCTAAAAGTAAATCTGCCAAAATTGGAGGTATAAATAGCCCTAGAAAGTGCTCTGATACCACTTGTTATGCACTTGACCTGCAAGAATAACATAATGTCAAGAATATGAAACAATATTTCCTGAAACATAGAAATATCACATGAATTAAGATAAGCTGCAAAGATATTTATTATTCATAAGTAGAATACATTGTTCACTTTCCTCCTCAAGGGGGCAACCTCCAATAGAGAAGATATCAAATACAATAAAACTCGATGCTTCTTTCCTTGCTATCTAAGACTATTTATAACTCTATGACATCCAAAAACTTAACTACTAGTGGTCCCTTATATAATATGAGTTAACCACTTTATTTATTAACTACCGTCTGTTTACAACTAATTGCGGTCCCTTTTCTATAATTCAGGTCAACCACTTACAATTATTATTAATGTGGATAACTGTTTATGGGATTTATTGACTCAACTAACTAACTATGACTTTGATGAGGCCCCTTGGGCTTATTACATAAATAAATAGGTTAGGGTTGGACCCTAAAATATTCTAGACACAACTATGTGGGCCCATGAGCTCCATTTACAAGACCATTCATGTCATTCAGATCAGGTCATAACATACTTCATCATGCCAACTTCACTTCATTTTTCCAAAATTTTCCTTTTTGGGCCATTTCTACACTTGGGATATTCATAAAGTGCACCTTGTTGTTTTCCTCTTACTTTTATGCATCCACATTTTTTCATTTATATATTGGTCATACTTTCACATGGGCCTTTGGTTTCAAACTTGTAGGTCACTTCTCTACTCAACATGGAGCCTCACCCACATGATAGTTGATTGTATTACAAGGTATCATTCTTCACTAGCATGATAGGTTTTCCCTTGAAACATTGTATGACCTAATATAAAACTTTTTGAGTTACCCATACGGCCCCTATTCTTCACCATGTTTATCACCACATTCCTTTTTTACATGATAAATGGTTGTGTTCATCAATATTTCCCTCACCTACATGGATTGCCTCATTTACTAGTACCCCTTGCACTATGGGCATCCATAATCAACTCTTTTTTTTTTTTGGAATAATCTACTTGCATGACCTAGAAGATGACCTCATTTCTATTTTCATCTCATTTCTTATCACCCTTCCACGACACTTATTCCTTTAATCATCACAAATGCACCACCACATTATTCAATTATCCTCCCACACCTCCACACCATAGAAGACTATTTGTGTGATTAATCCACTTCATTTATTGTTGGGTGTGCGATCCCCCAAGGGATGTTTTGGGGCTTAGAGCCCAGATTTCGGTCAAAAGTTGTAACCCTGATGTAAAGACTCCGCATTTTGTGGGCACAGAGCACATATTTTGTAAAAGAGTCATAGGGTTGGTCGCCCTCAATTTTGTAATTTAATATCGACTGTAGAGATCTACCCATGGTCCACGGACCATGGGATTGTATAAATAGAGCTAGGCTCTAAGTAGTTAAAGCAATCAATAGACAATGGAATAATAAGGGTAAGGATGAAGAGTTGAGTCATATTTGAAGTGTAAAGTCTAGTTTGGGTCGTAGGGTAGGAGAAGACTCTGCAGCTGAGTACGCAGAGGCCTAGTAGTTTGCAACTGAGTGCGCAGACCCCTATAGCTGAGTGCGCAAGGTGAGTCGAGTCTGCAACAGCTGGTGCATTAATAAAGAGAAGTTTCATATCCATTATGCGTAGCTATTTCCTTTTTTATGCATCTATTACATTGAATATACATTGCACTTTTAATGCTTATGTAATGCGCGAATATGTTTGAATGTGTTGAATAAGTGAACACAAGATATAATATCTGTTTATGTGAAGTTAACTAAGATCTTTAAGAAGATAAGTAAGATACCTGGTGTAATTTAGGGAAATAGCACGGGACGCTGCCATAGCAGCATGAAAGCATCTCAACCCCTGGTTAGGGCTGCATAAAGGTGATTATAATAGATCGCGAAGGCATTGAAGGTCAGGACAATGCGCTAATTGACCTACGCAAAGGTAGGCATAGTTGGACTAAATCGGCACCTCAGACATCTCAAGCGTGTAGAAACTTGGTTCTAGCTTTCCCCCATACTGCTTTGGGTGAGACTTCACTCTGCGCTTTGTGGGTTGATGCCGAAAGGGCCAGTAGTGTAGAGATTTGTTTGGCTAATTAACTCCAAACCTAGGTCAGGCCCCCTCAAGCCAACAAATGATTCTGTTGTCGGGACTGGAATTTGCATAGAGATGTCTGATGTCGTATCATTGGAATCCAACTAAGAAGGAAATTGAAGGCTGGTTGGACAGAAAAATCCACGAGTTCGAGGCGCAGGAGAACAGGAACCCGTGACTGTCAAGAGGAGAGTGGTTAGACTGCTAGCTGTCCACAGAGATCCATGAAATCTTCTTTGTGTCTTTCCCTACTAAGATGTACGAGTGGATTGCGAAGCTAGCAGATAGCCAAGGAAGCTGGAAACTCGCCAATCCTATTGTTTGGACCCCAGAGTTAGTGCGAAGGTTGGAAGCATCGGAGGATAAGATTGCGCGTGCCATTGATCTTTGGCTCAATCAGATTATAGGAGGATTCATTACTGATTTCGTGGTTGAAACCTCAGTCAGCTATAGCGAGGTAGAGCGACTCTTTCTCAGAGGATCGCGAGGTAAGTACGTAAAGTCTTTGAATACTTGGATTAAAATTCTATTGTGCAAAAAGAGGGTTATGCAATTACCTTGATGTTTGGGGCTACACGAAGTGGAAAAGCATACAAAAATGAAGGAATTAAGGAACCCAAAACTAGGCCTTGATTTCATCTCCAAAAGGGGACGAAGAAGAGCTCGTGAAGGTCTCACTGCAAAGTGTGATCCATCTGATAAGGCAAATAATTTCGCGAATACCACCTCAACCCACACCACCACTAGCTTCACCACCATCACCTCCATCTTCACCCGTACCACCTCCTCCACCACCGCGATTCAATATGGCAAGCACAGTGAAGTTGCCTGTGTTCAAGGGTTTGGGAAATGAGGATCCGAACCAATTATGGTTCATGGTAAGGGCTATATGGGAAGCGCAAGGAGTTACAGATGATAATATAAAGAAAGTCACACTTGTTAGCACCCTGCAACATCATGTGCTAACCTAGTATATTAAGCACTCCAATGATAATCCAAATGTGGGAATCACAGATATCCAAGCAGTGCTAAACAGAGAATTTAGCAGACCAAAATCTGAAGCACAGTCGATCATTGGATTCAAAGAGATCATGATGCTACCATGCGAGACTCCTTGGGAGCTGGATCAGAGGCTGAAATGTACGATTCACAAGGCTAATATGAATCTAATGGATGGACACCATCACAAATGGTTTGTAGCTTTGCTAAAGCAACATCTGAGGAGTACGTTATCACAGTAGAAATTAACAACTTAGGCAAAGGCCTTAGAGATCGCGATGAGGCTGCATGAGACCCTGATACAGAATATTAACTTGGGAGTTCAGAAAATCCACGCGTAGCTGAAAAATTTATGCCTTGAGATGCAGAGTCTGAAACAGGACAGGACGGCTCCACCAGAAGTGCGCGAAGAGGTATGGTGCATAAAATGCAAGGGTCAGGTTCATGACAAGGACCATTGCCTGATTTTCGAAAATTACCTGGCAGGAGGAGGACCAATGATGTTAAGGCTAGAAGCACAAGCAGGACCTAGCGCGACGCCTACTTTGTGGTGGGAAATTTGTCAAATAGATGGAAAACATGCCACGGACAATTGTCACTTGTTACAGAAGTACACACAAAATTTGCAACAATTGTTCTACAACTTTTGTAGGTCAGTGGGACATGATGAGTGCACTTGTAGAAGTTATGAGTTGATGATGGATAGAACTCCCACCTACAGATTTCAGGCTGAAAAGCAGCCCCTTGATCAAAATGCAGGAATGATGTGAACAGGATTTAAGGGGCATGGATGAGGCCGAGGCAAAGGAGGACCTGGAGGAGGTTGTGGACAGTTGGTATGCTACAATTGCGAAAGGCCTAGACATTATGCCCACAATTGTAAAAATCCAACGTGCCCATCATGTTTGTATTACAACTTGTTTGATCATGAGACAGAAGATTGTCCTACACTGATAGCTAGGATATGTGACAAAGGAGTGCTACCGCCTCCCTCGACTTGCTGCATATGATGAGGTCTGAGCCGCATGAGGAAGATCCGAATGTAAAAATTATGCTCTAAAGTGCAATCATGATGGGAGATGACAAAGGAAAACAATCGAAATATAGTACTTGGGTTCATAAGGCTCCGACGAAAGTAGTGGAGTTTTATTTGGAGTGCACCTGAGAAACTTTCATGGAAGCTAAGAAGAGCTTCACTGAGGCCTCCACTTTAGGAAGAAAAGATAAACTGGAGATAGAGATGGACCCATTTATGCTCACAACGTTCCTGGAAACATGTATGAAGCTACTGCGTGATAGTAAGGCAATGAAAGGGTTACAGGAACTCATTAACAGATGCGTTGGGACCACGCCAAGAGAACCACACGTATTTAGGAAGATAGAAAAACATAAGACAAGGATGGGGAGAGAAATGAGACTAACCTCACAGATTGGAGAATATGAGAAGAATCAATTTATCTTGGATTTAGGATTGGATGTGAATGTCCTATCAAAATAGACATGGGAGCGAATGGGGAGACCTACGTTGCAGTGGTCTCCTATTCAACTGTGAATGGCGAACCAATAGAAAATAATACCGATGGGGCGATTGCAGGGAATAACCATGGACATTGAGGGAGTGAGCGCGCTAGCAGACTTTGAAGTGATAAAGATTGTTGATGACAACAATCCCCACCTCGCACTCTTGGGAATTTATTGGGCCACTGACATGAACGGAGTGATTAATCTGAAAAAGTGAAAAATGATTTTTGAAAAGAAGTCACTACGGGTAACTATAACCCTGGACCCTGCTAAAGGATTGTGTTATACTGAGCCGATGTGCAACTATGAAAATGATGATGATTTGGGCTACATCTATAAGATAACAGCGTAAAACTAGGACTAGTGAATCCCACTGTGGATGGGCGGATTGCATGGGATCATGAAAGCTCCTGTACTTCAGATTCAGATGAGGAAACAAAGCGATGGCCGAATCGGTTACATGAGGTAACTACACTAAATTTTAATATGATGACAAGGTCGCTGCACTGCGCATCGATAGAAGTACAAGACATGCCTACTTATGATGGTCTAAGAGAGGTAGACACCTTCTTGAATAAATACGAAAGGGAGGTGCCAGAAAAGTAATTCTTCCAGGCCTTGGATTGGGTACTACACGCTACGCCTGCGCGATGGTAGGGTATGCACAAGGGGAGATTTAACAACTGTCATGAATGTAGAAGGATGAAGCACACGTGATTTGGCAATCCTAGGCTGTGATTGACAGACAAATAGAATGGATGGATAGTCAGCGTGTGCATCTAGCCCGGTGGGTGCAGGCATATGGAAAACAACCTACACGAATGCACATGAACTCTGCACTGAAAGTTATGATAAATAAACATGTGTTTGGGGGACAAATGTGCAAATGGCTCTTAATGTTGGGGAGACATTATGCAGGGAGTGTTAGTGCCTAAATCTACATCAGGCTGAAGGAAGGCACGTCTAGGGTAACATCAAACCATGCTTAACCTGGTAGCTAGCCCTACCAGATCAGGAGAGGGCTCTCTCCTTGTCAATCTCAAATAGGATATTGGAAATTAGGGCTTGAGATGACTGAAATGAATGCTAATTTTAGGCTAGGTATAGTAGATTAGGGTTTCTGGTTTTGATTTTAGGTTTTGGTTGCTAGATCAATTGGAGAAGGCAGATTGGATCCAGGAAATCAACTCAGGGATACAGTCATGTTCTATGGGGCAAGGTAGACAAGAGCTTATGTACTAGAAAAGGATTGAGATGGTAGAGTAATATTGCTGAGGAGTTGAAGAGGGCACAAGAAACTATGAATCCTCTTCAAACAATGAAAACATTGAAAACTAAATGCAATCCCAAGACAAAGCAGTGTAAATCTAATGTATTTTGTCTATTCACCTTGATTCATTTAGTTTAGAAGAAAGAGAGAGATGTGGATAGATATAAAACATCAAAAAAACTCATTAAAAAGAAGAAACAATACATAAATTCACTATCACAAGAATCCCACAAAAATAGCCGTGAAATCTGCTTTTATTCCTTGCCAACTGCTGATACAAAATGTTCAGTGAGTCCAACACTTCTGCCAAAGTCCAACCTTTACAAATGAATCAAAAAGTACATGATATAGGCAAGTAAACTACTCAAGCTAGCTATCAGGGTTGAATCCATGAGAAAAGGGGTGGTTTCAACCATAACTAAACTAAGAACAGGAACATAGGCAGTGGAACAGTTTGCCTCTAAAACCAAGGAAACCAATTCATTCAGTTCAAAACCACCTTTGACTTGACCAATCTACCTTATTAATTGTTTTACATCCATATTTACATCAATTTACATAATTTACCATGCAAATTTCTCCAAGAGAGCAAGAAAAAGTCAATTGTAGAGAAAACTAGGCGAAATCTGGAAAATCAAGCAAAACTGGCAAAATTCATCCTATGCACAGCGCCACTGATCCTATGCGCAACGCTTTTTCTAGGCCAATTTTTGAAGGCTTCTCGGAGTCCAAATCAGGTGTAGGATAGCTCGTTGGAAAGATTGGTGAGACTAATTTCTGGAACAACTTGAATTTTTGAATTTGGAGTCCATTTGCCCCTCCAAAAATTGATTCTCCCAAGACTGCTTCCTGTGTGGCAAAAAAGTGGCAGAGAGGGCACTTTTTGGGTATTTTTTGCCCTTTTGGAGACCTATAACTTGTCCAAAATTCTCAACCATTTTTGAGATTCCATATTTTTTCATGTTGATTCCAAAAATATAAACTTTTTTGCAAATGGATGCCCCCAAGAAAAGCAAAGTGCCGGTGGCGCTGCGCACCTACTGAAAAAACCTATTTTTTACATTAAAAATTTCAAAGTTGACAAAAATTTCTCCACATTCCTTGAAAGTTGGCATGATTGACCCTCGTTAAGTGCTTTTATGAGCAAATGATGCTTCAGCCAAGATCTTGAGTTTATCTTGCTCTTTTTTGCTCTTCAAAGCTCTTTTTAGCTTGGCCTTTAGCTTCTTCACCCTTGTTTTACAAATTTTGTTTTGGGTTAGGTAGTGATAGGCCATATGGTGCAACATTTTCTTCTCTTTGTTGGATTTCTCAAGCATCTTCTCTAGATCAATGTTCACCCTCTCCAACCATGATTCTTGCTCATCCTCAATTTCTTGCTCAAGCGAGGTCATCTTAATCTTTCTCTTCATTGCCATTTGCCTATTTTCCCTAATCATTTGCAGCTCCATAATAGCTTGCTTATCTGTCAGTTTCTTTTTTTCTTTCTTAAGAAAATTGATGATCCATTTGGCCCTCTCAATATCAAGTGATAAGGCTTGTATTTCATCCTCCTTCTCTTTGATAATCATGTCTTTGAGTCTTGAGCTTTGAGAGCCCAAATCAGTGACATCCTCCTCAATCAAA
This sequence comes from Pinus tabuliformis, assembly GCA_031772625.1. Lineage (NCBI taxonomy): Eukaryota > Viridiplantae > Streptophyta > Pinopsida > Pinales > Pinaceae > Pinus > Pinus tabuliformis. Next base: position 764,222,268 of record CM062804.1, on the reverse strand, counting down.
ATAAAATCTCTGTCTTGCCCCTCAGTAGGTCCCACCTCATGCATCCTTTGCTTCCCTTTGTCTTTTCTCTTTGACTGCTGGCCAACCTGTATAGCTGGAGAAGAATGCAAAGCCCCTTTCACCCCCAGTGAAGATAACATTTTCCTATGGTCTGGTGAAGAAAACGAGACCCCTTCCACCTTTGATGGAGATAGTACTCACCTGGCAGCAGCAAAAAGCCTCCTGGTGCCTCTCTCATAGGTGACAAACACTGACACACCTGTAGTTTCAGTCTCATGAACACCTGGCTGTCCTAATGGCCCCCCTTCCTATTGAGGCACCGATGGAATCACCTGAGGGACTTTGAAAATCTCATGGGAAATAAAGATATCCCATGGTATGTTCAGCAAGATTAGCTGATGCAAAACAACAATTTTAATCAGTGAGAAGAGGTAAATGTTGTTAAATTGTTGAGGAAAAGGTTTCCTTTGCACATAGAGAGCCATCTTCTCAATATTCTTTCATATAAAGTATGGGAGGTTCATCATCCTTACTCTTGTGAAATGCATCAACAATCTGACATGATATGTATATAAGTGGGAAAACCTTCCTTCGCAGGTGAAATACTTGATGATGAGTTTCATGAGAGGAGCATAAGTGTTCTACAAGTATTTGAAAGGAAAAACCCTACTGATTTGCCTGTGATACCCAACCTTAATGTAAGGCTCATAATATTCTCTGTCCACGTGTTGCCCCTTATTCCACTGTTCACCTACATTAGGGATGCATGTTGCCATTGAAATGGTCTCAGGTGTCAAAGTGAAAGAGACACCAGCAAGGTTCACTTGGCCTTTGTGGAGAAGAAGAACAAACAACCTAGCAAGCTAATGATGAAATTTCACCCTCTCTACCATTTCACAAAACTGATAACAAGACTAGTGTTTAAAGATAGTTACAGCAAGAGGGCAAGCAAGTAATTCTGTAAGAGTAGTGTGCTCCTCCCGAATGATATTCCCCCTTTGTGTGGTTTTCTTGGTACATGAGCTTCTCTGGAAGAATCACTGAGAGTTTCCTCTTCCCTCTCATAGTTTGAATTTTTCTCCATGCTTATGAATTTGAAGTGAACGCAGATGAGTATGAAGAGATTTTGAAATATGAGGTGAGTAGTGTGTATAAGGAAGTGAATGCTAGGAGGAAGGGTTTCTTTTGGGAAATGAGGGGAGTAAATGGTATTATGAATGTGGAATGAAGGGTTTTATAGTGAAGTAGATGTAATGAAAGAGTAGGATGTGGGAGTTAGGGTTTTGGAATAGGGTATAGGGCTAGGGTTTGGTAAATGGGAGTGGGGTTTAGGGAGTGAATGTTGATGATATAGGGAGAGGGAATGGGATTTGACAAGCTCAATATGGATGGAGTGAGAAAGAAAAGCAAATGACTTTAAAAACTTGCAAGTGAGGATTTAGCAACTAGCTAGGGTTTGTGTTAACCATTTAGCTAGGGTTTTCTCTTCAAGAAAACCAAACACATCCAAGGCACCAAACATAACTTTCCTGAGTAAGGAGTGATTTACTTACTTGGAACAGGCATAAATTTATTTTTTAGGAGGTTTGGAACTATTTTTAAGTGATTCTGGCTCTTTTAACAGGTGCGAAGCGCACTTTCTATGCGCAGCGCCAGACCAATTTTCTATAGAAAACCCACAACAGGTGCGCAGTGCCGATTAGGTGTGCAGTGCCAAGGCCTAGATGCGCAGTGCCAGCAAGATGACTAGATTTTTCCCCTGTTTTCCCTTCCTTGTTCAAAAAATGTGATTTTCTCCCTTTGGCTCGTTCAATTGCAACAATGGAGACTTAAAACACATGAATTGGCTTTTATATCCCTCTTATTAAATTTTTCACTAACCAAGACCCACTTTTCTAATGTTTTTCTAGATTTTTCTAAAAATGCTCTTTTTCACTTACATTATAACTTTTTCCTTTTTGCAAGTGGACTTATATATTGATTTTTTGTAATGGCAGGAGTTTGACTTTGTTACCAGGTCACCAGGAACAGCTATTGAATACTTATTACATATAGAGGGATTTAAATTACATGAAATTTTTACAATAATGGAAAAACTCTGTTTTCACCTCAAAATAGAGTTTTGAGGTAAAAAAGATTTATTGAACATGTTAGAAGTAAATTTATGATTTTATGAACTTATTTACCCTCCTCATGTGCCTGCTAACCTTTTTATTCAAATTTGGATGACCATGATGACAAACCCTAAGACCTAGTGAGACTAAACCCTAGAACTGATTTTTATAAATGAAAAGAAATAGAATGACAGTAAATGACTAAACAAATGTTTGAATAGGTCAGCAGGTGAATGTCATGAGGGAAATTGACATGAAACCACTACCATCAGCTGATCCATGACCTAATAGAATGCATCTAATCGGATGAGACACCTAATATGCGTGCAAAAGATAAATTTGATCACCGATGGAAGTGTGAAGACACTGAGACTAACATTGGCTCCAATGGGGATGGTAGCTCCTGGGAGGTGCCAAGAACCACAGATCTCTGGAAAAGTAGATAAGTGCCTTCATCCATTGGGCAATATGGAGTTAATAACTTCAGAACACCAAAAAAAAAAACCTTGACTCAAGACTCATAACTAAACTAACTCAACTGAGACTAACTCAAACAATCTGACACTAAATATTCAGAAACTAAAGCCAGACATTCAGCTTTATAGCCTTCACTTCAAGCCCCAAGCTAAATGAATGGTGACAGTGCAAACTTTGCAATGAAAGAAATAAAATGGTACGTACAATGACGAAATGTGATAGCAGAAAACGTCTTAGAGATAGTACCATTTTAGAAGCTGACCATTTACTGGTCCTCCTAGACAATCTTCCCCGTTCATTTCTTTGAGTAGAAAAGCATTCTGACCTCTATATGCAACAATTCTATATGGTCCCTTCCACAGATTCTCAAACTTGCTATGCTTACCTTTATCCTCGTTTCTAGCATCCCACCGTAACACTATGTCTTCAATCTGAAATTTGTCTGCCTTTTCCTTCCGATCATAATTTTTTTTAATTATCTCCTGCAGCCTGAAGGTATTCTGAAAAACTTCCTCTCTTGTCTGTTGTAAATGGATCATTTGGCTTATTCTCCGTTGAAAATGATCTTCCTCGCTACTAGCTTCTTGTAGAAGTTTAACAACTAGGATTGCGATAGATGTCAGAAATACCGTGTCAATACCGTATACAATCTCGAACAGAGACATTCCTATTGACTTCTTTTGGCTTACTCTATCATCCCATAGTGCATTAACTAGTTTTTTATGCCAACTCTTCTTATTGGTTTCCAACAGCTTTTTAATGATGTTGACAAATGATTTGTTTGAAGATTTAGCCAATCCGTTACCTTGTGAATAATATGCAGTAGAATGTCCTAAGGTAATTTTGTATTTGCTGCAAAAGTCAATCATCTTTTTGGACTTGAAATCGGCTGCATTATCTGTAATAAGTTTGTAAGGACAGCCAAAACGTGACAAAATATTTGGTTCAAGAAACTAAATTAGTACCGAGACTGTGGTCTGCCGAGTGGGGATTGCTTCAATCCACTTTGTGAAATAATATGTCACTATTAAGACCCACTTGTGCTGAGCTGAAGATGTGGGATGAATCTCTCCAATAAAATCTAGGCCCCATTGCCAAAACAGTCCACTAACTTTGACTAGCTTGAGAGGTAGAGGCTGCAACTTTCTTCTTCCCTGAAAAATCTGGCATTCATGACAGCTTGTGACAGTTTTATAAACATCAGCAAACAAGGTAGGCCAGTAGTACCCAACTCTCAAAATTTTGTTAGTCGTAATCTTCAAAAATAAGTGACCTCCACAGTCTCCCTTATGAAAATCACTCATGACCCATTAGGCTTCATCTTCTGTTAAGCAATTCAGCAAAATGCCTCCGAGATCCTTCCAATAAAGTGCATTGTTCAAAATACAAAATTTGGCAGCCTTAAGTTTTAGAGTTCTACCTTTATTTTTATCCATCCCCGATGGTGGTGAAAGGTGCCGAAGCACGTATACAATATCTAAATACCAAGGAGAATGGAGAAAACTTTCAAATACCTAAATCAGTGAACTATCTTCATGTTCTTCAGACATGGCTGTAATCAGATTTATGTCCAATGCATGTAGATTGGACTTGGCCATTAAATTTGCTAGACCCTGCCCCTTGATTAGCTTTGTTGGCTTTATCTCCAAGTCATATTCTAGCAATGTTGCGATCCATTTTCCCTGCCTTCCTTCCGAATCTGTTTGTACCAAAACATCTTTAACTGCTACGTTAGGGACGTAAGCAAGGATATGAGAGTGCAGAATATATACTCGGAAATCTTTCAAATCTTTAACTAAGGCAAGAGCCTGCTTTTCAATGATGTTATATTTCAAGGCTGCATCTCGTATTGTCCTACTGAAAAAGGCAATTGGTTTTTCTAGCTGATCTCTTTTTTGCATTAGAACTGCTGCCATAGTATGTTCAGAAGCGAATGAAAATAATATAAAATCCTGTGAATAGTCTGGACTGATCAAAATCGGGGCTGAAGAAAGAGCCAACTTTACTAGGTTAAAAGACTTCATAGCTTCCTTAGTCCACTTGACCACACTATCCTTCTTCAACATATTAGTGATTTCCCTCAAGTGTTCAGCTAGATTAGGCACAAAACGACGTAAGAAGTTCATCTTACCATTAAATGCTTGGATCTCTTTCTTATTACGAGGAAAATCTATCTTCTGTATAGCTTCCACCCTAGTAGGATCGATGCGGATTCCTTCCTTTGATATTATGTGACCGAGAAGATTCCCTTCATCCATAACAAACAAGCTCTTTTTAGGATTGAGAGATATTCCATATTTTCTGCAATGCTGAAAAAAAAAATTTAGATGGTAAAGATGCTCTTCATCTGAATTTGAAAAGATAGTCAAATCATCAAGATACACTACTAAAAACACATCTTTTTCATTCGCAAAGGCAATGTCCATGGCACGCTGAAATGTTGCTTCAGCATTCTTTAAACCGAACGACATCTTGGCATAGTGGAATGTCCCCCAAGGAGTGGTGAATGTTGTCTTGTCCTTGTCATCTTCATGAACCAATATTTGATTATAGCCGGAATATCCATCGAGCAGTGACATACGAGATGCTCCAACTACTCTCTGAAGAGTGTGGTCCATTTTTGGCAGTGGGTAGTTATCTTTTAATGACACTTTATTCAAATTTCTCAAATCTATGCACATTCTGATCTCACCTGTCTTTTTCCTCATAGGAACTAGATTGGAGATCCAATCTGAAAATCTAATTGGAACGATTATACCAGCCTTGTACAATCGATTTACCTCTTTTTCTATTAGCGGCAGCAACTTGGGATTTATCCTTCTCATCTTTTGGCGAAATGGCTTCTGATTTGGCTTAATAGGAATTATATGTTGAATTATACTTTTGTCGTACTCCTTTAAATTTGTATAGTCCCAGGCAAATACATCAGAAAATGAAGACAATAAACTAATGTATTTAGCTTTTACTTGAGGAGGTAATGCCTTTGACAACTTCACCATCTTTGGATTCTCTGCTGTTCCAATATTTACATCTTCAACACCCTTCTCGGTCGGCACTAAACTTGGCTTTCGGGCTACATCATCTTGATCAAATAATTCCTCTAAAGGTATAAGGCCTTTAGGGATGACATTATCTTTCAACTGTAAGACTTCCATCTGATTTACCTCTATTTCTGGTTCACCATCATCTTGCTCAACATCTATAGAAGTATCTTTATACTGGCCTTCATTTTGCATAAAATCATCAATTTCTTTGTCATCTTGAAACACTTGCCAATATCTTAGATTATCAGGGACCGCTGGGTGATGCTTCCCATGAATTTCAAACTTATTGTTTGAATTCATTGGGATCTTTAAGTTACTTGCAGATGTGGCCAAAGAATCTGCAATAACATTTTGTGTATGAGGGACACATGTCAAAGTATAATATGGAAACAACTTCAAAATATCTAAAACTGCATTACAGTAAGCCCTCATTCTCAAATTTTTGGCTTGGTATTCACCCTTGACTTGTTTGATTACTAATTCCGAGTCGCCATAAACTGAAATTCTCTTTGCATTCAACTTCTTGAGTATCTTCAACCCTGCAATCAGTGCCTCATACTCAGCTTCGTTGTTGGAAAAATCAAAAGCCAATTTATATGAACAAATTCTTACATTGCTTGGGACTTTATTTGGTAGAAAATAGGGCTGCATACCCAAATCCCAATTCCTGCACCATCCTTACCTATTGCTCCGTTGAAATCCATACTCCATAAATTGGCTTCTTCCTCCAAGTGCTGGAATTATGTCTGCTCTTCTACCTTTGGCTACTGTCCATCAATTTTCTGCTGTTGGCAGAACGTAGACTACTCAGTGGTACTTTCAAGCTTTTGTCTCTCTTGATCAAGTACTGCCCTAAAATTTTCTGTTATCTCTGGAACATCTTCCACTTCAACTAGTTAACTATTTACATCATTAAAACCACTATCTGAATAAAGAACAAAAGATTCTAAATCTGTATGTACATAGTTAATTGGATGATTCAAAGGTTTCTCCTTGCTTGTGATCATATACTTCATCTTCTTCTCTCTATATAATTTTCTTAGCTAACCAAACACGGGAATAGTGGCATAGGAGAAATCTAATTGCAATTTCCCTTTCAATTTTGCACCGCATGACCTAGATAAAAGCATGCCAAATCTAGGGGGAATGTCGGCCACAACTACATCCATGAGAACATCCTTTGCTGGAATTTGATCTAAATTCACAACCAAATACTTAATGAGACCAATACATCTGACCCTACCTGAATCAAAGGAATGAAGGTCATGATATTTACGAGTGATGTCCAGACCCAATTTTTCCATAATTTCCTTTGGCATCAGGTTGTGAGATGCTCCGGAATCAAACATGGAGTTGAGCAAGACATACTCATGTAATCTAAGGCTGATGTAAAACAGGGCTACTTCACTATCTTCAGATTGGCCTTCTAATGCAGGACCAAAAATAAGCTCGGGTTGGTCATCTTCGACGTTAACCATATCAGACAGGGGATCTACATTCAAAATCTTTGACACTTGACTCTTATAACTGCTATTCTTCATTAATTCAGTCAGAGGTATCGACACTTTTAACTTAGCAATCTCATTCTCTAAGCTAAAGGCTGTAGTTTTATCTACCTCTTTGACCGGAGAGTCCTTCTTTTCAGACTTTTACTTTGCTATACTTGGCTAATTTGACTTCTCATTTGCATATTGTACTTTGTTGGAAGTAGGATTTGCTGGCTCCTTTCCTTTTTTTTGAACATTTGGAGAATCATGCTTAGGTTTTGCTGCTTCCTTTCGCTTTTGAACCAGATTAATGGGTACATCCCTGCTCCTGAGTGAATACTGTCTCTGCTGCATTGTCAATGCATTCATATATCCCCTTTGATATTTATCTGATTCTTCTTCCAGGACTGTCTCATTGGCTAGTATGAAATCCTCATCTTTCTGTACAGCTGGACTCTCTGAATATTCCTCATCCTCTGTAATATAAATCGGCAAACCATATTCTATAAAAAAGTGATTTTCCTCTCTTATTGGACTCTCATCATCCTCTGACTCCAGGCCATGCACATAGTTCAGCTGTAGAGGTGTTTTGACTTGCTATTGTGCTGATTGATATTGCGCTCTTTGCTCCAGCTATTTAATCCTGAACTCTGGCTGCTGTTGACCACGGAAATTTGGATTTCTGATTGGTGTCTCGGGCTTATCTGCAATTGTGAATCTATTAAACATTTTCTCAATTTTACGAAGAAAATGATCCAAGGAAGAAGCTTCTTCCTTTATGGTCACTTTCTTCTCGGTCTTCATCCTAGCTCTCTTAGCTAGCGGATTTGCTTGTGTTAGCCTCCTATTGCAATAGGTTTCATATTTCATGATTGACTATTTTGCATGCCAAATATGTCATCTTTTCATGTTGCAAGGTTCCATATTTCCAAGAAGTTCCATTTTGAAAAATCATACCATTTTTTGAAGAGTTTTACAGATAAGGGAAAGCCAAACAGCTTAATCTTGGCTTCCCTAGGTTTAAATTGCTTGTTTTAGAAGATAGAGAATGAATATCTGTCCAAATAGCTTAAGCTTGGCAGATCAGTAACCAGGTAGAGAAATGAAGGAGCCAAACTGCTTAATCTGGGCCCTTGGAAGAGATAAGGGTTGATTTTAGATAGGAAGGCTGTTAAAGGAAAAGAGGATAATCAGGGTCTGCAAGTCCAAATGCACCCTTGCAAAAAGAAGAAAAAATTCTAGGTAAATAGGTTGGGTAAGTAGTTTTGTGGTTGCAGAATCAAGCTATGTGATCCATTTCATGTTTTCAAGTGTTATATCTATTCAGATCACAATTATGAGGAAGTTTCTCATTTGGAGGAGCTCAAGCGAGGCATGTCTAACTCCCCCTTCTTCTTATTCCCCAAATCACTCACTAACATCCCCTTGAGGACCTTGGGATCTGCCTAACCGGTCCTATTATCACTTCATTTTTGTAAAATACTGAGTCAAGCTTTGACTTTCTTCAGTGAGAAGAAGCCACATTTCTTGTGTAAAAATCATTTCTCCGCAGTCCATTCATTTTCTATGTCTATGTTTCAGTTCACAAACTTAGCCCCCTACACTTCACCTCACAAATTCATATTAACTTCTAACATTATTATGTAAATCCCTATCTATTTTCCCCTTACCCTTACTAAAAGCACTAAATAGCTCCCCTATGTACATATTCCCATCCCCTGGCACTACAGCCCTATAACATCAGTTTGGGGAAATGATGAGTTCATTTGGGGCTTAGCATTAGCCTTCCATGTCCTAACCCTGGGATTAACTTAACATTTGGTTAAAGTTAATAACCTCTTTCCTCACCCCTTTACCCATAACATTTCATCATTTTTACCCTCTCGCGCTCATCGTTTAAAGTTTAGTGTTAAAATGTTTGAATAAACATTAAACACTTCCGGCGCAAAAAACCCACAAACCCAAAGTTTTTTGAACCCCCGCCATATAAATATTAATTTAATATTCGGGCGGGCCCCCGCACATAAACCTGCCGCCAGCTCCGCACTCCGTTAGCCCTCCGATCCGCCCTCCCAGATCCGACGGCCCTCGGTGATTTCGGAGCCGCCCCGTCACTCGACAGTTAGCATCTGATAGCACGGCGGTTTTGCCGTTGTACAGAAGACAGGTGTCCGCCCTTGCTTGCTTCGGAGCTCCTCTGACATTCACCACCCTCGTACAGAAGGCAGTCCGATGAAACCACAAACTTCCTTCTGTCTCTCCACCCCTGACGTCAGCGCCACGTCAGCGCCACGTCACCTCTGCGTCGACCCCCCACTGCTACGTGTCACTGCCACCGCATCTACCTCCGTCCCTACCCCGCCACCGTGTCCTGTGCCACGTCACCCTGCCGTACTACCACGTCACCCTGCCACGTCACTGCCGTACCGGGACCCACCGCTGACGTCATGCTGACGTCATCACCAAAAAAGGCGCGAAGGGCGAAAAATCGCAGCGAAGGATGCCCGGAATGAAAAACTGAGGCAGTTTTTGATGCGCGATTAGCGCTTAGCGCTAATCGCTAATCGTGCATCGCTAAGAAAAAAAGATCAAAATGGAAGTCTGCTTATTGCTCGATTACCTACAAAACCCAAAAATTAGCAATTTGATAGGATTTCTTCATAAAGGTTCATATTTAATCAGCCAGCGCCGATAGCATTCTAGAGGCCACGAAAAACATTTGCAGCAGCTATTTTTGCCTTGAAAGGGCAGAAAGGGGGTGATTTGATAGTTTCAAATGTATCAAGAGAGAGAAAGTGGCCCGAATCTACTGTGAAAGAGTATCAGAGGAAAGATGAAGCCCAGATTAAATCAAAGAGTCTCAGTGAAGCGGCAAAGAGTATTAGGTCGGCAATATCAAAGCAGGTGAATATTAAAGGCCCCCAAGCAAAGTCAAAGAAAGCAGTGAAGCCATTTAAGGCTCTCAGATCACAGTTAATGCACATCAACGCCACTCAAGAGCAGGGGATCAAAGCCCAAAGCACAGTTACGGCTAAATGAATAGCACACAGCCATAAGGACACCATATTAGCTCATTTTGATACAGCTGCCTCCAGGACAGCTCAAAAAGATATTTTCTTGTATTAATTTTAGGACAAGATTAGGTTAAAAAACTCATTTCCCTCAGACCTGTTTAAAGTCTACTGTAATATATATTTTTGGATATTTTCTCTACATAAACCACCCTAATTCATTGTTTAAAGGGTTGGTTGGTTGATAATCCTCATTCTGGACTTGCGTTGTATTTTTGAGAAGCTCTGTAATCAAAGACTGCTGGAATGCTTTGGATGAAGAATTCACTGTTGTGTTATTTAATGGCCAAAGAGTGACTGTGGAATTCCTGTGCTACTACATGGCTCAATAAGTGTTTTCCTATCTCTGTTTACAGTTTACATATGTTTATGCACCATTGTCTTACCATCTAAATAACAAGAAAGAATAATAGCTTAGGTTTTTCTTGACTGCACCCTATGCTCAGTTCTGGTTATTTCTATATGTTTTCTTCAGAAATGGTTATGAATATGCATACTTAAATGGTCATGTTTACCCTATTTCTTTCACATATGATTGTTATTTAGGAATTCTTGACTGCTCCTAGACAAACTTTCATCCACCTTCCCTCTCTGTTAGCTAATGAAACATTCTTAGTTGCCTTTCATTTCTGACCTTCATCCCATCTTTGTTCCAGCCTGATATCATTCTATGTGTAGCTATCCTGCTTCGTATTCCTCTTGTCACCAAGAAAACACAACAGCAAGCCCTAATCCATGACTCCATGCCCAATGGTTTGAAATTCTCACACTATGCATCTTAACTCTACTTGAAAACATCATCCTTCCCACCAAAATCAAAACAAAACACATGTATACCATAACTAGCCTAAAATCAACCCAAAACAAAGTTAAATTCTAGAGAGAGAGCCCTCTCTCACTGCAGGTAAGCTAGGACCTGCAGCCCAAAGATTGGTTTGTGGTTACCTCGGCTGTATCCCTTAAGGAGCCAAGGGACAACCTGACTGATAACATCATTGGCGACTCCACTGGGGAAACTTATTCAGAAAATTCCAAAAAACAAGTTAGAAGCTGGCTCCCAAGAAGAAAACACATAATACTAGGTCAAATCCAGACCCAAATCCACCAGTTGTTTTTGAAAATCCCAATTTAATCTCTAGAAACCTTAGCAAACAAAAACAAGAAGAGTTTGCTAATTCTAGTCCTGAAACAGTTCAGCCGAGTTGTTTTCCAACCCCTATTAAAGTTTTATTTCGTTCAACCCCTACTTCCCCTTATTCATCATCCACCTCTCCAAGCACCTTTTCCACACCTCCATTCACTGCGCATACTACCACTACCACCACTGTTATTATAGCTCTTCCAGCTGTTACAGTCGTTCCACTTATCCCTATAAATATGGCTAACAGATATGCACCTTTACAGTTACCTGCAAATCCAAGGGCTATGCCTCAGGACTATCAAACTAAAATCACATACTTTGATGCTACTGGTTCTGGCACAGCCCTACAACATACCAAGAAAATGCAGGACTTTTTTGAGAGTTATGAAATAGATGATGATAGTGTAAGAATGAAGATTTTTGTCCAAAGTTTAACAGGAGATGTAAGGCCCTGGTTTAGAGCACTTGTTGCAAATTCCATAGCTGACCCAGAGGCCCTTTACCAAGCATTTCTCAACAGATGGGAGAAGAAGAAAGACCCTTTGCACATATTATCTGAGTATGACACTATCAAAAGAGGCCCTCAAGAAGCTATCTTAGACTATTGTGCCAGGTTTAACAATGTTTACAACTCTATTCCACAAAAGCTGAGACCTCCACCTGATATTGCTTTATACAAATTCCCTGATGGATTTGATTCAGACATGGCTTATTAGTTAAGGGAAAGAGCCCCTCAAACCTTAGCAGACATGTAGAATGTAGCTGTTAGTGTGGAGGCAAATCTGATTGCCAAGCGAAATAGAGCAAGAGCTGAGAGAAGAACCACTTTCAAAGATGAACCTTCAGCCTTTGAGCAAAAATTGGACACAATCATCAAAGGTATGGACAGCTTTGAAAATAGAATGGGAACTATTGAAACAAAAGCCTCATGGGAAGGACAACAAAACAATCCTATCAGAAACAGAAACTTTAGAAAAAATCAGAACCCAAACATTGGAAGGGCAAGTCCCGACCATGATATAAGACCTCCTTTTCATGAAAACTATGCTGAAGCATCCACATCTAGTGAGCAGATAGAGGACACTCACATAAACTTGATGGGTTTGAAAAGTGAACAACAAGTATTTCTAACCCAAGAAGACCAAGATGACCATGATATAAATCAATTTCAAACCAAGTCTGGAGAGTCATTTGACTTCAAACAAGGCTATGATTCAGCTGTCTATGAAGTCCATAAACAATACAAATTGAGAACAAGAACCATTGATGTGTCTGATCCCATCAAGCCAAAGGATGCCAAGCAGCCTAAGAAAGTAAAGGACAAGACAACTATCACAGAAATTGCTGATAAAACAGATCCAAAATTAAAATAAGTGATCATAGAGGATGTATCTGACATGCAGCCCTCTAATACCCAGCCTTTTATATCCTTTCCCTCAAAAGACAATGTAAATAGCACTCCTAAAAGCCTTCCCAAAACAAAACAATCTCAAGGAATCACTGATAACCCAGATAAAATCACTGAAGATACAATTGAAAAGGGAAAATCTGCCAGTCACAATACTAAAACACAGTCAGAAAAACTGTTTGATTTAGAAGCATAAATTGGTAAATTAAAGATATCTATTCCTCTCTCTGAGCTTGCCAAACATGATGTGTACAGACAACAAATCAAAAGATCACTGCAAATGCCAGAGAACAGGGATGATGTTAATGTCTTAGATAATCAACCTGAATTACTGTTTGGTCCTGAAGTCAATGATAAATCAGGACATGGAGCTGTTCTACCCTTTTATGTCAGTTTGCACATTCATGATAAAGTGTTGCACAATGCTATGTTTGATTCAGGTGCTTCACACAATCTAATGCCCAAAGCTGTAATGGAGAAGCTAAACCTTGATGTCACTAGACCCTACAAAGACTTATTCTCATTTGATTCTAGTCAGGTCGAGTGTTTAGGCTTAATCAAAGACCTTTGTGTGTCTTTAGTCCAATTTCCCAACAAAACGATCCTAATGGACGTGGTGGTTGCTGACATTCCACCAAAGTATGGTATGCTCTTATCAAGATCTTGGGGAGCAAAACTCCAAGGATCTCTCCAACTAGACCTCTCCTATGCCACTATTTCAGTCTTTGGGAAACCAAAGAGACTGTATAGAGAAACACAGATGAAGTATGTGGTAAGTAGTGAGGAAAAACCCCAAAACTTTCCCATTTACTCAATCCATTCTGATATGGATTCCTTTATATTGTTCAATGATGATAACTGCCCTCCCACTGATGAGAAGCCTTTGCCTTTAGAACAAAAAACATGCATCAATCAAGAGTCGGTTGCCCAGACCTGTGAAACTGTTAAAACAATTAGTGCAACCAGCATACAAGAAGAACCACATGAAGCACAAAACCTAGGTCCGCCCAATCCTAAAATGACTGAAACTCTCAATACTAACCACAAGCAAGAAATCACATGGTATTAGAGTTTGATGGTTCTGTTAATAAACTAGGAGCATGGGCAGGAATATGGATTCACAATACACATAACAACCATGCAGAGGGTCATTCTTACAGACTAAACTTTAAATGTACCAATAACATGGCAGAGTATGAGGCTCTCTTTTTAGGCCTTAAACTGCTCAAAGCTCTAGGAGCTACAAAAGTGTCCATTCTAGGTGACTCCGATTTGATCATTCAACAGATGAAAGGTAAATTTGTTACTAATGACAATAGGCTAAGAGCTTATAGGTTTGCTGTCACAAAAATACTCAATTCCTTCACCGAATCCAAGCTTGCTAAGATTTCTAGAAACCATAACATTCATGCTCATAGTCTAGCTACTTTTGCTAGCACCTGCAAGCTGCCCTTTGAGCCCAATTACCACTTTACTGCTGAGATAAAGCACATGCCTGCTGTCCCTAACAATATCAAAGATTGGCAAGTGTTTGAGGATGATGCTCAAATCAACAATTTTCTTACCTTACAACAAGAATTCTCAAGCTTAAACATTGATGAAGATGCCATAAATGACCCACAACAGCAAATGAGCCAAAATGAGCAAACTATAACAGCTGAAGCAGCAAACCCAATGCTGCACCCAACCATTTTTTATGAGAAAAACATGCAAGAGCTGAGGCAAATGCAGTTAGATGAAATAGCTGAAGCAGAGGCCGAAGTGATTGATTTAAAAGACAATTTTCTACCTGCTGGCCTCACTCCATTAGAAGACATATTTGATTCAAACAATGTCCCCAAAAAGCCAAAAATACAACCCTTAAATGTTGTTGTGGAAGACTGTAATATTGGGACAACAGAGAAGCCCAAAATGATTAAACTGTCCGAGTCTTTGCCTCCCGATCAAAAACCAAAATATGTTGATTTATTTAAAGAGTTTCAAGATGTATTTGCCTGGAGTTATGAGGACCTTAAGTCCTATGACACCTCTGTTATTCAACATACCATTCCCTTAAAGCAAAATCAAAAGCCCTTCAAACAGAAACTAAGGAGAATCAATCCTGTGCTTCTCCCTTTGATTGAGAAAGAAGTGAAAAGAATGTTTGAGGCTAGTATCATAGCACCCATTAGATTTTCAGAATGGGTATCCAATCTTGTTCCCACGAGGAAGAAAACAGGTGAGATTAGACTATGTGTGGACTTAAGAAATCTAAACCAAGTCTCCCTTAAAGATCACTACCCACTGCCAAAAATGGACCACATTCTACAAAGAGTAGTGGGGTCTTCAAGAATTTCTTTGCTAGATGGCTTTTTAGGTTTTAATCAAATACTTGTTCACCCGGATGACCAAGACAAGATAGCCTTTACAACACCGTGGGGAACATTTAAGTATGTGGAGATGCATTTTGGACTAAAGAATGCAGGTGCTACCTTTAAATTGGCCATGGACATTGCATTTGCCAAGGAAATCCATGATTTCGTAGTGGTTTACCTTGATGACCTTACTCCTTTCTCAAAATCTGATCAAGAGCACCTAAAACATTTGAGACAAGTGTTCCTAACATGTAGGAAATGTGGCATTTCCTTAAATCCTAAGAAATCTCTCTTTGGCCTAGAAGAAGGCAAATTGCTAGGCCATATCATTTCAAAAGAAGGGATCATAATTGATCCTGAAAGAATTCAAGCCATCCTTCAAATCCCTTATCCAAGAAACATCAAAGAACTGCAAGCATTCCTAGGAAAGATCAATTTCCTAAGGAGATTTATCCCAAACTTGGCCGAGATGATAAGAATGCTAAATAAAATGTTAAAGAAGGATTCCAAGGTAAAATGGACTTTAGAGGCCAAGCAAGCCTTTGAGGGCATAAAATTTGCCTTAACACAAGCCCCAGTCCTCACAAGTCCTCGATTTGATAAAGATTTCATCATTTTTTCATTTGCATCTAAACACACTATTGTTGCTGTCCTTTTGCAGAAAGATGATCAGGGAAATGAAAAGCCAATTGCATTTTTCAGCCGAGCCCTTAGAGATGCACCCTTGAAGTACCAAATCATGGAGAACCAAGCATATGCCCTTGTTAAATCAATCAAAGATTTCAGAATTTACATTTTATATTCACATGTGATTGCTTATGTACCAAATGCTGTTGTAAAAGACATATTAACTCAAGAGGGCATAGAAGGCAAAAGAGGCAAATGGATTGCCAATATCCTTGGGTATGACATTGAGATAAAACTCACCAAGCTGATAAAGGGACAAGGTTTAGCCAAACTGATGTCCGAAACCAATTTCCAAGCCTTAGACATTATTCAACTAGACAATTAACAGGAGCTGGCGACTCCACAGATCAGTCAAGCTTTTTTGCAATCCCCATGGTATGCTGATATATGTTTATATTGTTAAACTTGTGTGCTCCTCCAGGGTTGTCCAGAACCAAAAAGAGATTTTTAAAGATGAAAGCATCAAAATTTTGTGTCTTAGATGGTGCCCTATTTTGGAAAAATCATGAAGGAATATTGTTGAATTGTCTAACTATGAATAAAACTGACAGTGTCATGAAAGAATTCCATGCAGGGGACTGTGGAGGGCACTTATATTGGAAGCCCTCTGCCGATAAGATACTAAGTGCTGGTTTCTATTGGCCCTCTTTGTTTGCTGATGTGAGAAAGTTTGTTGTTTCATGCCACAAATGCCAAATCTTTGAAAGAAAAAGAAAGCTTCTACCTTTGCCCCTTAAGCCCATTTCAACCAAGAAGCCTTTTCAACAATGGGGCCTTGAATTCATTGGAGAAATCCATCCATCCTCTTCTGGCCAACATAAGTGGATTCTAACAGCCACAGATTACTTTACCAAGTGGAATGAATCCATCCCATGTAGGCAAGCCAATGACTTCATTATCATCCAATTCCTTGAAACCAACATTTTGTCCAGATTTGGTTGTCCTGAGAGGATCATTACGGATAATGCTGTTGCCTTCAAATCCAAGAAAATGATCAGTTTTTGCCACAAATTCCACATTACCTTAGGTCACTCCACAGACTATTACCCTCAAGGTAATGGCTTGGCCGAATCATCCAACAAGATTCTGATTAACATCATTAAGAAAGTCTTGGAGGAGAACAAGAAGAACTGGCACAAAAAGCTTGTAAATGCCCTATGGGCAGACAGATTGTCAACCAAGAGATCCATAGGGATGAGCCCATATGAGTTAGTTTATGGCATGGAGGCCAAGTTCCCCTCTTCTTTGGGAATCCCTGTTATCAAATTGCTGCAAGAGATTCAGGCAGAGACAAATGATGTCCAAAGAAGAATAAACCAAACCATCCATTTACAGCAAACAAGAGAGCAAGTGTATGACAAAGCTCAGATTTTACAAGAGAAGCTCAAGAAAATGTTTGACAAAAGAACCAAGGCTGAAGATTTCTGCATAGGCAACAAAGTCTTAAGATGGGATTCAAGAAGAGAGGACAAAGGAAAGCATGGCAAGTTGGATTTCATGTGGAAAGGCCCCTTTATTAGTTCTGTTGTTCAAGGCAACAACACATATTTTCTGAAGAGTTTGGATGGTAGCACAGCTGAAGAAGGCCCTGTCAATGGCCGAATTCTAAAGCACTATCATGATCCCTTTTGTTGAACGCAACACAACTCTGTATACATCTATACATTAATATTTGAATTTTTAGCACTTTTTCTTATAGCAGGCCAATAAGACGGAACAATGTAGCAAATTTTGAAGGAAAGATCAAAGAAAGTTCTATTTTAGATCTCTGTTTTTGAAATAAATCCAAAGAAGTTCTCAAGCAGATTTCAATATGTTTACAAGCACCCAAAAGGCAAGAAGCAGGGTTGTAATGTTTTGACAATTCAGCTCAAAAGGATACAGCATATCAGCTTATAAAAATTCAGTCAAAGACATTGAGAAGAATGAGAATTTCAGTTCACAGCAACAATTGAAGATCAAGGAATTCTGACCTACTGTTCTTGGCTTTTCATCCTGAAAAACCATCCCCAAGTGGAGCCACTGTTAGCCTCCTATTGCAATAGGTTTCATATTTCATGATTGACTGTTTTACATGCCAAATATGTCATCTTTTCATGCTACAAGGTTCCATATTTCCAAGAAGTTCCATTTTGAAAAATCATACCATTTTTTGAAGAGTTTTATAGATAAGGGAAAGCCAAACGGCTTAATCTTGGCTTCCTTAGGTTTAAATTGCTTGTTTTAGAATATAGAGAATGAATATCTGTCCAAACAGCTTAAGCTTGGCGGATCAGTAGCCAGGTAGAGAAATGAAGGAGCCCAACTGCTTAATCTGGGCCCTTGGAAGAGATAAGGGTTGATTTTAGATAGGAAGGCTGTCAAAATAAAAGAGGATAATCAGGGTTTGCAAGTCCAAATGCACCCTTGCAAAAAGAAGAAAAAATGCTAGGTAAATAGGTTGGGTAAGTAGTTTTGTGGTTGCAGAATCAAGCTATGTGATCCATTTCATGTTTTCAAGTGTTATATCTATTCAGATCACAATTATGAGGTTGTTTTTCATTTGGAGGAGCTTAAGCGAGGCATGTCTAACTCCCCCTTCTTCTTATTCCCCAAATCACTCACTAACATTCCCTTGAGGACCTTGGGATCTGCCCAACCAGTCCTGTTATCACTTCATTTTTGTAAAATACTGAGTCAAGCTTTGACTTTCTTCAGTGAAAAGAAGCCACATTTCTTGTGTAAAAATCATTTCTCCGCAGTCCATTCATTTTCTATGTCTAAGTTTCAGTTCACAAACTTAGCCCCCTACACTTCACCACACAAAGTCATATTAACTTCTAACATTATTATGTAAATCCCTATCTATTTTCCTCTTCCCCTTACTAAAAGCATTAAATAGCTCCCCTATGTACATATTCCCATCCCCTGGCACTACAACCCTATAATATTAGTTTGGGGAAATGCTGAGTTCATTTGGGGCTTAGCATTAGCCTTCCGCATCCTAACCCTGGGATTAGCTTAACATTTGGTTAAAGTTAATAACCTCTTTCCTCACCCCTTTACCCATAACATCTCATCATTTTTACCCTCTCGTGCTTATCGTTTAAAGTTTAGTGTTAAAATGTTTGAATAAACATTAAACACTTCCGGCGCAAAAAACCCACAAACCCAAAGTTTTTTGAACCCCCTCCATATAAATATTAAATTCATATTCGGGCGGGCCCCCGCACATAAACCTGCTGCCAGCTCCGCACTTCGTTAGCCCTCAGATCTGCCCTCCCAGATTCGACGGCCCTCGGTGATTTCAAGGCCGCCCCGTCACTCGACAGTTAGCGTCTGATAGCACGTCGGTTTTGTCGTTGTACAGAAGACAGGTGTCCCCCCTTGATTGCATCGGAGCTCCTCTGACATTTACCACCCTCGTACAGAAGGCGGTCCGATGAAACCACAAACCACCTTCGGTCTCTTTGCCCCTGACGTCAGCACCATGTCAGCGCTACGTCACCTCTGCGTCAACCCCCCACTGTTACGTGTCACTGCCACCGCATCTGCCTTCGTCCCTACCCTGCCACCGTGTCCTGTGCCACGTCACCCTGCCATGTCACTGCCGTACCGAGACCCACCGCTGACATCATGCTGACGTCATCACCAAAAAAGGCACGAAGGGAGAAAAATCGCAGCGAAGGATGCCCGGAATGAAAAACTGAGGCAGTTTTTGATGCGCGATTAGCGCTTAGCGCTAATCATGCATCGCTAAGAAAAAATGATCAAAATGGAAGGCTGCCTATTGCTCGGCTACCTGCAAAACCCAAAAATTTGCAATTTGACAGGATTTCTTCATAAAGGTTCATATTTAATCGGCCAGCGCCGATAGCATTCTAGAGGCCACGAAAAACATTTGCAGCAGCTATTTTTTCCTTGAAAGGGCAGAAAGGGGGCGATTTGACAGTTTCAAACGTATCAAGAGAGAGAAAGTGGCCCGAATCAACTGTGAAAGAGTATCAGAGGAAAGATGAAGCCCAGATTAAATCAAAGAGTATCAGTGAAGCAGCAAAGAGTATCAGGTCGACAATATCAAAGCAGGTGAACATTAAAGGCCCCCAAGCAAAGTCAAAGAAAGAGGTGAAGCCGTTTAAGGCTTTCAAATCACAGTTAATGCACATCAAAGCCACTCGAGAGCAGGGGATCAAAGCCCAAAGCACAGTTATGGCTAAATGAACAGCACACAGCCATAAGGACACCATATTAACTCATTTTGATACAGCTGCCTCCAGGATAGCTCAAAAAGATATTTTCTTGCATTAATTCTAGGACAAGATTAGGTTAAAAAACTCATTTCCCTCAGACCTATTTAAAGTCTACTGTAATAGATATTTTTGGATATTTTCTCTATATAAAGCACCCTAATTCATTGTTTAAAGGGTTGGTTGGTTGATAATCCTCATTCTCGACTTGCACTATATTTTTGAGAAGCTTTGTAATGAAATACGACTGGAATGCTTTGGATGAAGAATTGACTGTTGTGTTATTTAATGGCCAAAGAGTGACTGTGGAATTCTTGCGCTACTACATGGCTCAATAAGTGTTTTCCTATCTCTGTTTAGAGTTTACATATGTTTATGCACCATTGTGTTACCATCTAAATAACAAGAAAGAAGAATAGCTTAGGTTTTGCTTGACTGCACCCTATGCTCAGTTCTGGTTATTTCTATATGTTTTCTTCAGAAATGGTTATGAATATTCATACTTAAATGATCATGTTTACCCTGTTTCTTTCGCATATGAATGTTATTTAGGAATTCTTGACTGCTCCTAGACAAACTTTCATCCACCTTCCCTCTCTGTTATCTAATGAAAGATTCTTAGTTGCCTTTCATTTCTGACCTTCATCCCATCTTTATTCTAGCCTGCTATCATTCTATGTGTAGCTATCCTGCTCCGTATTCTTCTTGTGACCAAGAAAACGCAACAGCAAGCTCTAATCCATGACTCCATGCCCAATGGTTTGAACTTCTCACACTATTCATCCTAACTCTACTTGAAAACATCATCCTTCCCACCAAAATCAAAACAAAACCCATGTACACCATAACTAGCCTAAAATCAACCCGAAACAAAGTTAAATTTTAAAGAGAGAGCCCTCTCTCACTGCAGGTAGGCTAGGACCTGTAGCCCAAAGATTGGTTTGTGGTTACCTTGGCCGTATCCCTTAGGGAGCCAAGGGACAACCTGACTGATAACAACTTCCACAGTCACTGCAATTTTTCGCATATCCTCCAATGTAGCAGGATCTCATTCTCTCAATTGATATGCCATGTCGGGATCAAAACCATCGGGGAATTTTATCAAATCCAGCCCCATCGGTGGCTTGATATCAGCTGGAATAGCATTATAGACAGTATTGAATCTTACACAGTAACCCTGAACACTTTCACTAGCATTCCTCTTTATATTTTCATACTCGGAAAGAATTTGGAGAGGATTTCTTTACCTCCCAACGATCCAAAAATTGTCTATGAAGAACCAGCAAGGTATTGACAGTCCCCACAGGAAGTGCCCTGAACCACTTTCGAACCTCGCCTCCAAAACTTTGCACAAATAATTGCATGGTCACATTCTCTTCATCTATCTCATGAAGATCAAAGAAGTCGTTCATCTTGTTAACATGTTACTGTGTTGTGATACCTTGAGTAGCATGAAACAACAGTATCTTACTTTGGTAATCAGTAGGCATAGCAGCCGAGTTCTGTGGCAAAACGAGAGGTGCATATTTGGCAGCCATTACTCGAGGTGGATTGGAAACTGGACTTGGAGAAGCAGAAGGATTTATAACAACAATGGCAATCAATGTGATGGGTGTATGAGGTGTCAAAGGAGGAGAAGAGATGATAGATGTTTGAGGTGTTGAAGAAAGAGAAGAGATGGAAGATCTCTGATCAGATATGGTGGGTTGGATGGGAAGGGTGGGGATAAAGGGAGGTTTAGTATGAATTTCAGAACTAGATAAGACAGCAAATGAACCAAGAGTAGCAGATGCTGATTCTAGGAGCTCGTGAATATTGGTAGCCACAATAGATGTTTGAAGTGAATTCAAAATACAATCATTAATTGATCTATTCACTCTTTCAGTTTTAAGGTATTGGACAAACTGTGGATTTAAAACGGTATCACCAATCACACTTTTGGATTTAGTTTCAAATAAAGATAAATCAAAGTGTTCATCAAAAGGGACATCTTCAAGATATTGAAATACGACTGGGCATGAATGAGATCTGAAAACTGGTCTTGGACTCAATGAACTTTCTTGCCTAAGTATTCTTGGAATGAGATTAGGATTTTCAAACACGGGAGGAGGATCAGGATCAGGATTGGCCCTGGTGTATCTTCTTGAAGCCAGTGTGTTTAATTTTTCCCCAAAATTCAAATGGAAATTACAATCTTTTCAGCCTAATGAATTCTAAACCTATCATCCAAAAGTCTAGAATTGTTTTAAAAGTACTGGGGTAATATTTTTTAGTTCTTTCTCCAGTATGGTCACCACTATGTTAGTGCCTAAATCTACCTCAGGCTGAAGGAAGATAGGTCTAGAGTAACGTCAAACCATTGTTAACCTGGTAGCTAGCCCTACCAGGTCGGGAGAGGGCTCTCTCCTTATCAATATCAAATAGGATATTGGAAATTAGGGCTTGAGATAATTGAAATGAATGCTAATTTTAGGCTAGGTATAGTAGATTAGGGTTTCTATTTTTGATTTTAGGTTTTGGTTGTGTGGAGTGATAAAAAGGGTCTTTTGAACTCCTAATTACCTTCACATTAATTATCAACCCAGGGACGACTTTTTATTTCAAGAGTGTACTCAGTATGAGGCGGCTATTTACTCAAGAGTAATGTTTTGCAATATAGTGCTCGAAATCCAAAAGTAAATGAAAGTTGGAAACAAAATCTAATTGGAACAACAAGAAACTGAAATGTTCTAAACTAAATCATTCACTCAAACAACCATCAATCGAGGATACAGTAGCAATAGCTCATTCCTCTGGATATTGATGCAATTGAAATCAAACTGGAACAAGACAATCAATCTAGGAACGAGGAAGCAATAACCAATGTTCTCTACAGTTGACAGTCCTGCTTTGAAGCAATCAAAAGGAAATCGAAATTGAACTAAAGCTTCCATTGAAAGTAAACTATGAAAACTCTTTAAAAGCAAAATATTGCAATTAATCAACAAAAATGAACAACAAAGTAAATGGCTGCATGTCTATAACTTAACTACTTCAAAAGGCTAAATCACACCAAGCATTGCATCAGTCGAAGGTTCGGTAGAAATAACCCATCCTTTTCATAACGGATGAGAACAAATCCGAGGTCTGGGAGCTAGGTAGCAGATGCTGGGGCTCACTACAGCCTGAGATCATCCTTGATGAATGTAAATGAAATGGCAAGTAAAGGAAATAACAATGAAATAGAACAGCACATCAGCCAAGGGTTTGGTGGCAATAACCTATCCCTTTCATAACTGATGGGAGCAGATCAGAGGTCTGGGAGCCAAATAGCGGAAGCTGACATTCACTACAGCCTGAGTCTGTCCCTAAGAAATGGCAAGTAAATGAAACAACAAATCAGCAATCTTGAAATAGACCAGCAATAGAAATGAAACAACAATTAAAAAATGGAACAACAACTAAATATGAATGTACAACAATCCAAATCAAGCACGCAACACACTTATCATTAAAAGGGACAGTAATCCGAGCTTCGATACAATATGCATGAATCACAGTTATAAAGTAACAGCAATTGTAACGGAACAGCAATCCCGAATAAACAACAGTTACAATTTAAGAATACATCATACAGTTGTACCGATTTAGGAACATACATCACGGTTAATCTATAATCGAATGACAATCTGTAAGGAACAACAATGTTATATCAATTATCAAAAGGAATAGTAATGCGATACAAAGTTAAAATGATAACATAGCATTCCTGTTGCAGATAACGATAGTATCCAATCAAGTATATCTAATAGCGCTGATATGTAAAACAGTAAAGTGCATCAGATTACTGAACAGAGTAAAAGAAAGAAATCAAACCACACATGAAGCATAAAGATATAATACAGCAGCAGCGTACTCCACCGGAGGCTGGGCCCTTAGCCGCCAGCGGATGCTGCTGGGTTACTTCAGGATCAAAGATGAAATGGCAACTAGATTTATATTAAAATATCAAAGCAGAGTTACAGTGGATTACAACAAGAAATCTCTCAATCTCTCATCCATTATCCATTCTCTCTGCCATCCTCAATTCTGAATCTCTAATTCATCCTCAATTCCATCATTCGAATCCCTCTGAAATCACCCCCCTCTCTGATCTCTGTTGTGATTTAAATAAAGAGAGATCAGAGAGCAGTTACAATCAAGATAAGTACAACATGATTTCTATTACAAAATTAGATTGTTTCTAACCAATTGATAAACAAGAAGATATATTTCCATCCAGCTTTCAACAAGAGCAAGACGAATTTGGCTTTGTAGCTGAGATTTGGAGGACGACCGCCACAACAAATCTGAGAAAATCGTGCTCAAAGAACCCTGCGTTTCTCTCAGTACAAGCCGAATTTGGGCAAACCGTTCTTCGCTAAAGTTAATTGGGTCCGTTCTGGACAAAACCCATGTTCCATATTTTCCATATTCTGCTTCATTTGCTCAGAATCTCAACCGCAAAACCGTCACTTCTTATTCCAGCGAATTTCTGAGTTGGCACTTTTAATGATCAAGTCTTCAATCTGGAAATTATCTTGGAGGTTAAAAATGGTGAATAATGTTACGACTGATTTATTAAAACTATCATTGATAAAATCACACATAATCATCAATTTATTAGAAATAAAGGAGAAGAAATAATATTCATTCATAAGAGCATAAATCATTATAAAATGGATTTAAATAATAAATTATAATAAATGACGTGATGAAGAATGGTAGAAATTGGTGGAATAAGTGTTCACAAGTGATAATAATAATGGCATATTAACGACCCAACATACCCCCACACTCAATATGTTGCATGTCCTCATGCAACAAAAACTGAATATATTGCATGTCCTTATGCAACCCAAAGACAAAACCCATGTGTTAACCAAGCAATAAAAATTTGAGAACAAATGAATGCTTCTTTAATTAATGAATATTCAATTTTAGCAATCTTGATGAAGGCATAACAATTTTTACATTGACATTCAACTTATATGTATGAAGTTGCAGCAAAATATGATATAGATAACAACAAACTTCATTAACCATTTTCTCAAAAACTACAAACCAGATTAAGTAAATTTACAATATATGAATGCCTCTATGATCCAAAAATCAGATCGTTTTGATGCACGGATCATGAGATATAAACAAAATGGTTGTAGGTGAGAGTGCATGATTTCTGAAATTTTATGAACTAATTTATCTTGAAATTGTCTGGATTTATATTAATGATACGTCTGTGTTTTCCAAAAATCACAAGAATTGAGTGTGTATTATGGAAATCAATTTCTACACTGAAATTGTATGCCTTTAATGAGAAAGAAAATAGAAAACATCCATCATGCGTAGCAATTCCTCCCCCTCTTTGAAAAATTAGCATGCCCTCATGTGATGCTAGAAAACAAATAGAGGTGGTTGCTACTATCTATTGAATTCTATGCTTGGTGTAAAACAACATGGAATAAGGGAGGTGTTGAGAATGAATAAGAATAGCAATGGATGATAAAGAATATGAATGACGTGGTCATAAGAAAGAAATGAAGGAACACTCCCCCACACTCGAAAATGATATGCTGCTGAAAAAGGGGAAGTGGTAAAGATGTGAAATGAAGGATGATAAATAATGCTCAAAATGGATTTTCATTAAATTCTCCTAAATTCGTAATAAATTAGAAAATTATGCTATTTTACCTCGAGTTTTACCTCCAAAAAGAAAAATGTGAAATGACATATATGGATTGGCAGTTGTTGAAGCTGAGTTGGTGCGGAAAGTGATGCAAAAGGTGGAATCCAGGTAAGCACACCATGTCTGAAGAATTGTTCACGTTCGCGAGCCTCTTCTGTTAAGTGCAATAGTGTGGTCATGCGACGAATAGAATTCTTGCCCATACTTGTTGTTCTCCTCTAAACAAAGCACTATTTTGCATACAATGTTCGTGAATCCATAGTGTTAGATTTGAATAGCAACAGATAAGATGCATGCAAAATTTCAATTAGAAAAACTTATGTATACATGCAATACTAATATGTTGTCAAATCAACAAGGTATGGCAAAGTGCAGTAATCATATCGCATGCAATCCCATAATGCATACATTCCCCCCTCCAATTGGAAAATGGGTTCCATAACCATAAAGCATATGAAAGGGGTGGTGCTGACGGCAAGGCAATGGAATGAACAATATATCAGTAAGTGAAGCAGAGTACACTTATCAATGATAGGACGGTGAAAGTTATGGTTATATTGAGAGCAAAGTGTGTAAAGATAGTTATGAATAAGAGATAGGACGCTTTGGATTGATGATAGTTTATGCAAAAAGAAAAAGGACAACAATATGCTAAAAAGATGTTTTGCTGACGGTATTCTAGCTGAAAATGATGTGATTGATCATAAAACAATTTCGCATGCATAAAGGTTCAAAACAGGGAAAAAGTTTAGGAAATAACTTCTCTGATAAAAAGAAAAAAATAAGAAAAGGGTATTATAATAATAATTGACGATAAGATATAACTTCAATTCCATAAGCAGAGCCATTGCTTCCAGCAGGCGTCCATATCCTCGGCAGGGTTGCTTTTTAACCCATATGAGCCAGGATCCTCAATTTATAAATGGAGAGTTACATTGCTATTCTACATAAGAGATCAGTGTGCTGGCGTGGTAACCAGATAATCACACTTCCATTCACTGGGATGTAGCAAAAGTGATCAGGCCGGCTCGTGATGAGACCTCCTGTTCCAAGGATAATTTGGCTATCCCATGGATCATAACCCTGGTGTGGTGGCCATAATGGGAATGTCACTTTGTTACAACCTTATGAAAATGGTAGGCTGGCTCGTAATGAGACCCCCTATCCTCCATCTGCGAACAAAATTTTGTTGTTATTACACATTTTTATGATAAAAAGAGGGAGGCTCAGTAATCCTTAAGAGTAGGGATGGTGGAAGAAGTTGAACATGTCAATAGAAAAAATATACCCATAATCTCATTTATTACAGACAGAGAAGATTATAACCAGGAAGGGTGGAACCAGCATGGTATTAAGATGATCAATCAATATCATGTTCAACAGAAAACAATGCAGTAAAGTAATATATAAATAATTGTGTCCCTTTTGAAAATAAGCTATCATCAAGGAGTTGTCCTGTTAAAGATCATAACATGAATGATATTAACTCGCTTCAATAGAATCCATAATTCTTGTCCTTATAAAAGTAGTGTACTTCATGCCATGAAAGGGAATCAGTAAAATGTGGTTGAGATGAACTAGGAGTAATCCTACAAGAGGAAGGAAAGGGTTGCTCTCAAAAATATTCCCAAAGTGTTGCTCTTTTGAATGAACAGCAAAAACACTCAAAAAAAGTGTTATTCCTTGTAGGGAACAACAAAGGAAATGCACACAAAAAAAAGCAAAAATACACACCAAAAAGTGTGAAAATGGAAATGTCGTTCCTTTGGAAAAAGGAACAGCAAAAACTAAAAGTGTTGTTCCTTTAGAAAAGGAACAGCAAAAACACAAGTGCCGTTCCTTTGGAAAAGGAACAGCAAAAATGAAAAGTGTCGTTCCTTTGGAAAAGGAACAGCAAAAATACAAGTGTCGTTCCTTTGGAAAAGGAACAGCAAAAATGAAAAGTGTCGTTCCTTTGGAAAAGGAACAAAAAAAATGCAAGTGTCGTTCCTTTGAAAAAGGAACAACAAAAATGAAAAGTGTCGTTCCTTTGGAAAAGGAACAGTGAAAACGCAAGTGCCATTCCTTTGGAAAAGGAACAGCAAAAATGAAAAGTGTCATTCCTTTGGAAAAGGAACAGCAAAAACGCAAGTGTCGTTCCTTTGGAAAAGGAACAACAAAAATGCAAGTGCCGTTCCTTTGGAAAAGGAACAACAAAAATGAAAAGTGTTGTTCCTTTGGAAAAGGAACAACAAAAATGAAAGTGCCGTTCCTTTGGAAAATGAACAACAAAAATGAACCGTGGAAAAGGAACGACAAAATGAACCGTGGAAAAGGAACGGCAAAATGAATCGTGGAAAAGGAACAGCAAAATGAACTGTGGAAAAGGAACGGAAAAATGAACCATGGAAAAGGAACGAAAAAATGAATCATAGAAAAGGAACAACAAAATGAACCGTGGAAAAGGAACGGCAAAATGAACCATGGAAAAGGAACGGAAAAATGAACCATGGAAAAAGAACAGCAAAATGAACCGTGGAAAAGGAACGGCAAAATGAAAATGTTGTCCCTTTGGAAAAGAAACAACAGAAACAACAAAAGTGCACACAAATGTTGTCCCTTCAGAAAAGGAACAGCAAAATGCACAAGCATAAAATGCAAGCATGCAAAGAAGGAATTCGCTGTTCACTGTATTGATGTTGAGGATGAGTTATACTTTGAGTGAAGCAACACCTGAAACACAAAATATAAGAAAAATTAGAAAAGAAACAACAAAAAACAGTATGTAAATAAATAAATTAAGTTACAACAGCTATGATGTGATGTCAAAAAAATGATTTATTCGAAAAATGTTTTGGCAGCAAAGACATGACATGAATCTTCAAATGGAAATCAATTCTTCATTTCTTCTATTATGAATCCGTTGGGTAATAAGTTGGATGAAATTCCTTTGTTTCATTTAAAATTTCTTTCAAGAATCACTCGTCCATAAATTGACGTTCTTTTTCTCCTAGGACCTGCAAAAAACGAGTGTCTACCTGCAATAAAACATTAAATCATGGAGAAAGAGAGGTGCACGGCTCCCCTAATCCAAGAATTATGCAAAAAAAATAACAAGTAGTTACTTTGTAGAACAAATCCATGGAGAAAATATCAAAGTAAAATTTATTTGTCACCTGCGGGAGAGCAGTGGTCGACCATACTAACCAGCAGTGTTTTAATCACAACTTCTATGTTTTTTGTCGAAATTGAGAAATTCCAAAGCCAAATGAGAGCTAATTAAAAAGTTTATCTCCAGTAGAAACAGGTTTTAAAAATTCAATGATATGATATGTAAATTTTAGTTAGAACAACCTGCATAACAGAGTCATTTTCGATTACCCAGCTTAGACCAACAGTTGATATTTCAAGCATAAATTTTTCGTTTGATGTCGGATTCAAATAATTAAAATTGGAAATGAAAGTATATTCATTTATTTATTTCCAATAGAAACATTTTTTTAAGACAAGAAGAATTGATAGGTCAAACACTGTAAGGAACAGCCGGAAAGACATAGTTTTAAGGGTGTTGATTTACGATAGACAATCAGTATTTTGATCATAACTTCCCCATACGATATCGAAAATGAGTGATTCTAATTGAATTGTAAACTAGATTCATAGGAGAATCTACCATAGAAACATGTTTTAAAAATTCATTCATTTAGGCCTCCAAAAACCGACTGTCCCAACTCTGTTCCTGAGCTGCCCGCTAGACATCCCGTCAATGTTTTGTTTCTAACTTTTTCGTTTCAAATAAAAATCGAGTGATTCAAATTGAGTTAGAAAGTAGACATCAAGGGCTACCTAGAGTAGAAACAGGTTTTAAAAATATTCACTTTTGGTCCCTCAAAACATGACTGTCCCGACTATTTCTCCAGAAATTTCATCAAGCCCGCAAGCCAAAAAAAATGATATTCAAGCATTTTTTCAAATTGGTGATAAAAATAAAAATGAGTGTTTGTAGAACTTATTATTTCCATTATGATTCATCTACATACACAAATGATTTAAAAAATTATCACCGATGTTGATTTGCATAACATGTTGCAACAAAAAAAAAAAAAAACACTAGTTTTACATGGAAAAACAAAATGCATTTATTTATTCCCTTATTTATTTTATTTTCTACACTAACCTATTTTGATTTGAAAAATGAATATGACTACATATATGAGTACTTTCAGTGGAGCCATTTTCGAAATAAGGCTTCATGTATACACATACCCAAATTTGAAAAATGCATATTAATGAAAATTAGGGTATGAGAAGCCAACTTCCCTTGAAAAGATGATGTCAAAAATTGTGGAAGTATGGAGCAATGTTGCAAACAAATGATGGAGTGAAACCAATCTTCAATGTATCCGTTACTTTCTTGATTTCTCATATCCATCATACCATGAAGTTCTTGGGCTTTTAAAATGACTTGTTGATGCATACTAAAAGAAACTTCATTTTCTTCCATAGCTTCTACAATTTTTGAATTTGAAACATTCTGAATCTCATTGTAAGTTTTCTCTAATGGCGCATGTGAGATAGAATGGGTGGGAAGGGTGGGTAAATTTGGCAGTTCAACATTGTAAGCATGTTGTACTGGTTTATTGTGGTGAGGGTGTGGAATTAGTTGAGCAGGAAAATGTGTAAGGAATGGAGCATTGTGATGATGTGGTTGGTTGGGTTGAGTGGATAAATTTGATATGCAAGTAGGATGTTGCAAAAGAGCTGGTGGAGAATATGGAGAATGTGCTTGTGCTACAAGATGGGGGAGAGTAGTCATGCAATCATAAGGTGAAACATGCCCAACTTGTAGATAAGATTGGTGGTTATATTGAAATTGACATGGCTGCCCTAACACATTAGTATTCCATAATGGATTATGCAAGTAAGAGAATGGAGAAGAAGTGTTTTGAACCATACTTGTAGGCCATGATTTCCATGGTTTTGACTTTGTTGCAGCTTCCTCACCTCTTTGATATGCTACTTCCATCGTAGATAAGGAAGAGTGAGTATCTATGGGATGCTCCTTTCGGTCATGAGGGCAAAACACTTCATCAAATTCTTCATTTTTATGAACCTGCAAAATATCCAATTTTTCATTTAGAGAGCTAATAAAATCAACTTTAAAATTTTCAAATAAAACATTGATTTCAGCTCTTATGTCTCCTATTCTTGTAGCAGATTTGGAAAACAAAGAAAAAACATCTCTAGAATTCTTACCAGCCTTGGAGATTCCTCTTGAATACCTTATGCACAATTCACAAACATCATCATATGATAACTGAAAAACATCACCTTTTCCTATCAGATTTAAGAGTTCTAAAAATTCATCTTTGATCCCTTTAAGAAGGAGTGTTTTTAAGGTCTCTTTCTCCAAATGCTTATATTTTGATTTTTGAAGCTTGTATTGAAATCGATCTACATAGTCCTCCAAACTTTCATCTTCCCCTTGTATCATATGGAAAATATCTTCATTGGATTTGCAATAGTCTTGGTACTTCTTCAAGAATATTTTCTTCATGTCCTCCCATGATTGGATGCACTTCCCACCTAGGCTCATGAACCATCGGAGAGCTGCTCCTTTTAGAGTAAGAGGAAACACTTTCAATCTTTGATCATTAGTACAATAATCATATCCTCTACAAAGCATTTCGAACTCAAATAAGAATGTATCTAGATCTTCATTTGCTAAACCATGAAAATTTGGTAAAGATGGGGGAATTATGTGCATTTGTGTCACTCCTAGATCTTTGATAGGAAATTCAAAAGTAGAAACGTAAGCCATTTCTTACCATAGTAGAAGATGTTCTTCATGTGTTTATTCGAGGCTCCTTCTTCAAATGTTCCTGTCAATTGGTTAGTGAAATGGGTGGTGCTTACATCACCACTTGAGTGAAATCATGTGATTTATTTTTCAAAATTTCTATTTTTTCCTAGTCATTCACACGAAAATTCAAACATCTATCTCTACCCAACAAAGCAACAACAAATCTGTTAGGAAAGCGGACAATGGAGCAGGGCTTTTACATGCTCCGCACGCAGGTTCTTACCTTCCGTTTTTAAGATCCAACTCTTCCCTAGCAGGCACTCATCAGATTCACACTACTCTTTAGAAATGGCTACACTCTCCCTGGAAACGGCGCCAAAATGTGGAGCGATAAAAAGGGTCTTTTGAACTCCTAATTACCTTCACATTAATTATCAACCCAGGGACGACTTTTTATTTCAAGAGTGTACTCAGTCTGAGGCGGCTATTTACTCAAGAGTAATGTTTTGCAATATAGTGCTCGAAATCCAAAAGTAAATGAAAGCTGGAAACAAAATCTAATTGGAACAACAAGAAACTGAAATGTTCTAAACTAAATCATTGACTCAAACAACCATCAATCGAGGATACAGTAGCAATAGCTCATTCCTCTGGATATTGATGCAATTGAAATCAAATTGGAACAAGACAATCAATCAGGGAACGAGGAAGCAATAACCAATGTTCTCTACAGTTGACAGTCCTGCTTTAAAGCAATCAAAAGGAAATCGAAATTGAACTAAAGCTTCCATTGAAAGTAAACTATGAAAACTCTTTAAAAGAAAACTATTGCAATTAATCAACAGAAATGAACAACAAAGTAAATGGCTGCATGTCTATAACTTAACTACTTCAAAAGGCTAAATCACACCAAGCATTGCATCAGTCGAAGGTTCGGTAGCAATAACCCATCCTTTTCATAATTGATGAGAACAAATCCGAGGTCTGGGAGCTAGGTAGTAGATGCTGGGGCTCACTATAGCCTGAGATCGTCCTTGATGAATGTAAATGAAATGGCAAGTAAAGGAAATAACAATGAAATAGAACAGCACATCAGCCAAGGGTTTGGTGGCAATAACCTATCCTTTTCATAACTGATGGGAGCAGATCAGAGGTCTGGGAGCCAAATAGCGGAAGCTGACATTCACTACAGCCTGAGTATGTCCTTAAGAAATGGCAAGTAAATGAAACAACAAATCAGCAATCTTGAAATAGACCAGCAATAGAAATGAAACAACATTTCAAAAATGGAGCAACAACTAAATATGAATGTACAAAAATCCAAATCAAGCACGCAACACACTTATCATTAAAAGGGACAGTAATCCGAGCTTCGATACAATATGCATGAATCATAGTTATAAAGTAACAACAATTGTAACGGAACAACAATCCTGAATAAACAACAGTCACAATTTAAGAATACATCAAACAGTTGTACCGATTTAGGAACATACAGCACGGTTAATCTGTAATCGAATGACAATCTGTAAGGAACAGCAATGTTATATCAATTATCGAAAGGAACAGTAATGCGATACAAAGTTAAAATGATAACATAGCATTCCTGTTGCAGATAACGATAGTATCCAATCAAGTATATCTAATAGCGCTGATATGTAAAACAATAAAGTGCATCAAATTACTGAACAGAGTAAAAGAAAGAAATCAAACCACACATGAAGCATAAAGATATAATACAACAACAGCGTACTCCACTGGAGGCTAGGCCCTTAGCCGCCAGCGGATGCTGCTGGGTTACTTCAGGATCAAAGATGAAATTGCAACTAGATTTATATTAAAATATCAAAGAAGAGTTACAGTGGATTACAACAAGAAATCTCTCAATCTCTCAGCGATTATCCATTCTCTCTGCCATCCTCAATTCTGAATCTCTAATTCATCCTCAATTCTATCATTCGAATCCCTCTGAAATCACCCCCCTCTCTGATCTCTGTTGTGATTTAAATAAAGAGAGATCAGAGAGCAGTTACAATCAAGATAAGTACAACATGATTTCTATTACAAAATTAGATTGTTTCCAACCAATTGATAAACAAGAAGATATATTTCCATCCAGCTTTCAACAAGAGCAAGACGAATTTGGCTTTGCAGCTGAGATTTGGAGGACGGCCGCAACAACAAATCTGAGAAAATCGTGCTCAAATAACCCTGTGTTTCTCTTAGTACAAGCCGAATTTGGGCAAACTGTTCTTTGCTAAAGTTAATTGGGTCCGTTCTGGACAAAACCCATGTTCCAGATTTTCCAGATTCTGCTTCATTTGCTCAGAATCTCAACCGCAAAATCGTCACTTCTTATTCCAACGAATTTCTGAGTTGGCACTTTTAATGATCAAGTCTTCAATCTAGAAATTATCTTGGAGGCTAAAAATGGTGAATAATGTTACGACTGATTTATTAAAACTATCATTGATAAAATCACGCATAATCATCAATTTATTAGAAATAAAGGAGAAGAAATAATATTCATTCATAAGAGCATAAATCATTATAAAATGGATTTAAATAATAAATTATAATAAATGACGTGATGAAGAATGGTAGAAATGGGTGGAATAAGTGTTCACAAGTGATAATAATAATGGCATATTAACGACACAACAGGTTGCTGGATCAATTGGAGAAGGCAGATTGGATCCGAGAAATCAACTCAGGGATATAGTCATGTCCTGTGGGGCAGGGTAGACAAGAGCTTATGTACTAGCAAAGGATTGAGATGGTAGAGTAAGACTACTGAGGAGTTGAAGAGGGCACAAGAAACCATGAATCCTCTTCAAACAGTGAAAACATTGAAAACTAAATGTAATCCCAAGACAAAGCACTGTAAATCTAACGTATTTTGTCTATTCACCTTGATTCATTTAGTTTAGAAGAAAGAGAGATATGTGGATACATATAAAACATCAAAAAAACTCATTACAAAGAAGAAAAAATACATAAACTCACTTTCACAAGAATCCCACAAAAACAGCTGTGAAACCTGGTTTTAGTCCTTGCCAACTGGTGATACAAAATGCTCAGTGAGTCCAACACTTCTGTCAAAGTCCAACCTTTACAAATGTCAAAAAGTACATGATATAGGCAAGGAAACTACTCAAGCTAACTATCAGGGTCGAATCCATGAGAAAGGGGGTGGTTTCAACCATATCTAAACTAAGAACATGAATATAGGCAGTGGAACAGTTTGCCTCTAAAACCAAGGAAACCAATTCATTTAGTTCAAAACCATCATTGACTTCATGAATCTACCCTATTAAGTGTTTTACATCCATAACTACATCAAGTTACATCATTTACCATGATAATTTCTCCAAGAGAGCAAGAAAATGTCAACTGTAGAGAAAACTAGGCGAAATCTGGAAAATCAGGCAAAACTGGCAAAATTCATCCTATGCGTAACACCATTGATCCTATGCACAACACTTTTTCTAGGCCAATTTTGGAAGGCTTCTCAGAGTCCAAATCAGGTGTAGGATAGCTCGTTGGAAAGTTTGGTGAGTCTACTTTCTGGAACAACTTGAATTTTTGAATTTGCAGTCCATTTGTACCTCCAAAAATTGATTCTCCCAAGACTGCTTCCTGTGTGGCAAAAAAGTGGTAGAGAGGGCACTTTTTGGGTATTTTTTGCCCTTTCGGAGACCTAGAACTTGTCCAAAATTCTCAACCATTTCTGAGCTTCCATATTTTTTCATGTTGATTCCAAAAATATAAAATTTTTTGCAAATGGATGCCCCCAACAAAAGCGCAGCACCAGTGGTGCTGTGCACCTGCTAAAAAAACCCGTTTTTTACATTAAAAATTTCTAAATTGACAAAAATCTCTCCAAATTCCGTGAAATTTGGCATGATTGACTCTTGTTAAGTGATTTTATGAGACAATGATGCTTCAACCAAGATATTGAGTTTATCTTGCTCTTTTTTGCTCTTCAAAGCTCTTTTTAGCTTGGCATTTAGCTTCTTCACCCATGTTTTACAAATTTTGTTTCGGGTTAGGTAGTGATAGGCCATATGGCACAACATTTTCTTCTCTTTTTTGGCTTTCTCAAGCATCTTCTCCAGGTGAATGTTCACCCTCTCCAACCATGATTCTCGGTCATCCTCAATTTCTTGCTCAAGGGAGGTCATCTTAATCTTTCTCTTCTTTGCCATTTGCCTATTTTCCCTAATCATTTGCAGCTCCATAATAGCTTGCTTATCTGTCAGTTGCTCATTTTCTTGCTCAAGAAAATTGATGATCCATTTGGCCCTCTCAAGATCAAGTGATAAGGCTTGTATTTCAGCCTCCTTCTCTTTGATAATCATGTCTTTGAGTCTTGAGCTTTGAGAGCCCAAATCAGTTACATCCTCCTATATCAAAATAAAATCTCTGTCTTGACCTTCAGTAGGGCCCACCTCATGCATCCTTTGCTTCCCTTTTTCTTTGCTCTCTGACTGCTGGCCAACCTATATAGCTAGAGAAGAAGGCAAAGCCGCTTTCACCCCGGTGAAGATAACATTTGCCTGTGGTCTAGTGAAGAAAATGAGACCCCTTCCACCTCTGATGGAGATAGTACTCGCCTGGCAGTAGAAAAAATCCTCCTGGTGCCTCTCTCATAGGTGAAAAACACCGAAACACCTGTACTTTCAGTCTCATGAACACCTGGCTGTCCTAATGGCGCCCCTTCCTGTTGAGGCACCAATGGAATCACCAGAGGGCCTTTGAAAATCTCATGGGCAATAAAGGTATCCCATGGTATGTTCAACAATATTAGCTGATGAAAAACAACAATTTTAATCAGTGAGAAGTGGTAAATGTTGTTAAATTGTTGAGGAAAAGCTTTACTTTGCACATAGAGAGCCATCTTCTCAATATTCTTGCATATAGAGTATGGGAGGTTCATCATCCTTACTCTTGTGAAATGCATCAACAATCTGACATGATATGTATATAGGTGGGAAAACCTTCCTTCATAGGTGAAATACTTGATGATGAGTTTCATGAGAGGAACATAAGTGCTCTGCAAGTATTTGAAAGGAAAAACCTTGCTGATTTGCCTGTGATACCCAGTGTTAATGTAAGGCTCATAATATTCTCTACCCACATGCTGCCCCTTATTCCACTATTCACCTACATTAGGGATGCCTGTTGCTACTGAAATGGTGTCAGGTGTCAAGGTGAAAGAGGCACCAGCAAGGTTCACCTGGCCATTGTGGAGATGAAGAACAAACAACCTAGCAAGCTAATGATGAAATTTCACCCTCTCTACCATCTCACAAAACTCATAACAACAGTGGTGTTTAAAGCTAGTTACAACAAGAGGGCAAGCAAGTAATTCTGTAAGAGTAGTGGGCTCCTCCTGGATGATCTTTTCCCCTTTATGTGGCTTTCTTGGTACATGAGATTCTCTCGAAGAATCACTGAGAGTTTCCTCTTCCCTCTCATAGTCTAAATCTGTCTCCATGCTTATGAATTTGATGTGAAAGAAGATGAGTATGAAGAGATTTTGAAATATGAGGTGAGTAGTGTGTATAAGGAAGTAAATGTTGGGAGGAAAGGTTTCTTTTGGGAAATGAGGGGAGTAAATGGTATTATGAATGTGGAATGAGGGGTTTGATAGTGAAGTAGATGTAATGAAAGAGTAGAATGTGGGAGTTAGGGTTTTGGAATAGGGTATAGGGCTAGGGTTTGGTAAATAGGAGTGGGGTTTTGGGAGTGAATGTTGATGATATAGGGAGAGGGAATGGGATTTGACAAGCTCAATATGGATGGAGTGAGAAAGAAAAGCAAATGAATTTAAAAACTTGCAAGTGAGAATTTAGCAACTAGCTAGGGTTTGTGTTAACCATTTAGCTAGGCTTTGCTCTTCAAGAAAACCAAACACATCCAAGGCACCAAACATAAATTTCCTGAGCAAGAAGGAGTGTTTTACTTACTTGCAACATGCATAAATTTATTTTTTAGGAAGTTTGTAACTGTTTTGAAGCGATTCTGACTCTTGTAATAGGTGCGCAGTGCACTTTCTATGTGTAGCGCCAAACCAATTTTCTATAGAAAAACTACAACAGGTGCATAGCGCCAAGGCCCAGGTGCGCAACACCAGCAAGATGACTAGATTTTTCCCCTATTTTTCCTTCCTTCTTCAAAAAGCATGATTTTCTCCCTTTGGTTTGTTTAATTGCAACATTGGAGACTTAAAACACATGAATTGGCTTTTATATCCCTCTTATTTAATTTTTCACTAACCAAGACCCACTTTTGTAATGTTTTGCTAGCATTTTCTAAAAATGCTCTTTTTCACTTACATTCTAACTTTTTCCTTTTTGTAGGTGGACTTATACATTGATTTTTTGTAATGGAAAGAGTTTGACTTTGTTACCAGGTCACCAGGAACAGCTACTGAATACTTATTACATATAGAGACATTTAAATTACATAAAATTTTTACAATAATGGAAAAACTCTATTTTCACCTCAAAAGATTTATTGAACATGTTAGAAGTAAATTTATGATTTTATGAACTTATTGACCCTCCTCATCTGCTTGTTGACCTTTTTATTCAAATTTGGATGACCATGATGACAAACCCTAAGACCTAGTGAGACTAAACTCTAGAACTGATTTTTATAAATGAAATGAAACAGAATGACAGTAAATGACTAAAAAAATGTGTGAACAGGTTAGCAAGTGAATGTCATGAGTGAAATTGACATGAAACCACTACCATCAGTTGATCCATGACCTAATGGAATGCAGCTGATCAGATGAGACACCTAATATGCATGCAAAAGAGCAATTTGATCACCAATGGAAGTGTGAAGACACTGACACTAACAGGGAGAACAATCGTGTAGAAGGTTCTCCGTGCGAAAGCATTCTACAAGCTATGAATTGCGATAAAAAAGATATGTAATGCGCAGTGAAGTGATTGGGACCTGCGCGTACCTGCTTTATTATGGGCTTATAGGACAACATGCAAGAAACTGACGGAACAAACACCTTTTAGGCTTGTCTATGGAGTGGAAGTTGTAATGACTATGGAATACATTGTGCCTAGTCTACGCATAGCAACGCTCATAGGTATGATGGATCGCGGAGCCCTAAAGGAGAGGCTCGCGTAGTTGGAGGAGCTCAAAGAAGAATGATTTTTGGGTGGATTTCACCAGCAGGTCCAAAAGAAACGTGAAAAGTCTTGGCACAATCGACATATTAAGTTTCACACCTTCAAGTTGAATGATTTGGTGTTTTTGTATGATAGTAAGTTCGATAAATTCTGAGGGAAGCTTAGAATGCATTGGCTGGGACCATATGTTATTAAGCAGATCACAGATGGTGGCACAATGCAGTTTGTAAAGTTAAATGGAGAACTCTTCTGAGGAAAAGTCAATGGCAGTCGTTTGAAGCTGTACACAGGTGGCCTGACCATCTGACTAGCTGATAGAAGCACAACCTTAGTGCTCTAGGCAGCTGAAAGGAGGTGCAGGACTATAAACTACTCTTCCTAGGAGATGTGCGATGTCAGAATTTCGTGCAGTAGCAAAGTGTCACAGGGTCTGCAACAACGCGAGGGTAGTTGCGCTACCGTGTGGGTCAGCTGGAAAGTGACCGTTACAGTCACTATTCACGATGTGATGCTTGGTTTGAGACCAAATGGAGCGGCCGGTAGGCAATTAAGGCGAACTTTATGGGTTAGATTCTTGAAAATTTGCCGCCAAGTGAGCATTAATGGACCAAATGTGGGGGGAATGGTCGAATTCAAATTCAAAAGGAACTATAAATTACAAATGGGTGTCCAACAAAAAACACTTGGCAATTTGAGAACTGAGTTGTTGCGCACCCAAACACTCATAAACCCAGACTTGTTCGATCTTTTGAACGCGAAGTCGTTGTTTCAGTACTTACCCGAGCTGTTGAGAGAATTGTGGAATAGAACTATGGTAGCGCTTGAGGAAGCCATGGATACCGAAGTAATGACCGCTGAGGAAGCCGTGCAGACCATAACGGAAGTAGATGTCCCAGAAAGTGTCGGGATAGTCACAAAAATCCCTAAATCGCTGCGCAGGTCGACACCTAAGAAAGACAAGAAGCCTATGGTACCGGTGCACGTGTCACCTAGGAATCCATTAAGGACTAGGCTTACCATGGAAGAAAAGGGGAAGGTGATCAATTTGGAGGTTGATGACGAGGAAGAATTTGAAGAAATCCTGGTAGAGGAGGAGGAGGATGTAGAAATTGAGGTGGAAACCCAAGGTGTGGACCCTATGACCAGGTTGCATGCATATGTTCCTCTGCGGAAGGGAAAAGCAAGGGTTCCCAAAGACATATATGAGAGCAAAAGCTCTCTGCAAACTCCACTGCTCCCTGACGACATCATTTTTGAATAAGTGAACTTGGGGCGAGTGCCTGTATTAAAATTTGAAGACTGGGATTTTGCAGATGACAAGAAGTTCCCTCATTTGGAAACCATGTAGCTAATGCGCCAGAAGAAAGATGCACCAACTGGAGTTATAGAGTTAGAGCCGCGTAAGTGGTTGAGAGGTGTATAAAAGGCAAGACTGTTAAACCTGCTCTGGGTGCCGCATTACCATCACGCCCCAGTGACTATTTTCGTCATCAGGCAGCTACTTTGCCTAGTGCATGATGGGTTCTTGTGGTTGGAGGAGCCCATCCCCATCGCGGACCACTTAATTCATAGAATTACCTAGCTCCCTTGCAAAGGGGAGGACCCAACGAACATCTCAGAGGGTAAAAGTGATGATTTTTCCATCACAGAGGCCATGAAGAAGAAGTTCAAGCTAGAGAAGAAGAAGAGAGGATATGCGATTTCCAGCATCAACAACGTTGCAGTCAAAGCCACGACACAGATATTGGCCAAAAAGGTTATGCAGAAGTGTCGCGCAAATGAGGTGCCCGCGCTGGTGGTTGCACTTGCCACACAATGCGCAGAAGGGGTCCATTTTAATTGGGCGGACTACTTGTGTTGAGAGTTCCTTGAGAACTGTCGAGAGGCATAGGAGTAGGGAAATAATTTTCATTATGTGTGGTTGTTGTTGTCCATCATGCTGGTGGCATGGGAATTGCCCGAGGACAGCTAGTTCCTGACGATTACATAGGACCCTCCAGAGGAAGTGAAGTACACTTCATTGTGGGCAGCTAGAGATTCACAAAGAATCAAGGATAGTAAGATATTCTTGGTGTTCATGGATATGAACATCAGAATGGGGATTAATCACAAGCCGTGGTTATCGCCCACAGTCTATAACAGTCTGAAGAGATTCACAGAGTTCAATGAAGATTTCCACCACGTGTACATAAGGGTGAGGACTTGGCACCCCGCGAAGACTTTGCACAAGCTCCCTGATCTAGCGATGGACGATGTCATATTCGCTATCCTTGAGTCATGGCCACTAGAGTAGTGCGCTCCAGGAAGCTCCACAGTGGAAGTAGAGAATTCCGTCGCACAGAGGAAAAAGGATGAGGAAAAACTGCGAATGGCACAATTGGCAGAGAAGCGAAGGAACGAAGCAGCAACAGCTAAGTCCCAAAAGGCATGCGACACTGCGAAGGCGACGGAAGAGCAGAAGAAGGCCGCAGAGGAGGAGCTCAAAGGCCAGAAGTCACCCTCACTCGAACAGGAAACAAATATAGAGCAAGGTGGCATTGACCCACAAACAACATCCACACAGCTAAAATGATAGCGCCTAAGAGAGCAGGTAGGGCCACAGAAGAATTTGAAGGCTTTGAAACTTCTTTCGACCTGATCACCCTCACTGAGAGGGATCTACATGAAATTTGGGAGATGGTGAGGGATGTCACCACAGAGGCCCTCCAACATTTTGTGGAGGAAAATCAGATGGTGTTAAGGGCCCTCCAGGCATAGATATAGGAGTTGCAGGTGCGCACTCCACAGATTGGCACTCTGTCAACTAGCCTTCTAATAGGCACATCCACGGCTGAGGAAATGCTGCGTGCTAGAATGACCAACACTATAGTGCTGCTAAAGGGAGAACTCGTTACAGAAAATGAGGTCGACAGGCCTATGGTCAGTGGGCTGAAGGGAATCGGGATAAATATGGTTGCGCTCCCTCGGGAGACGCTCTATGTTTTGTAGGATGGAGTTACTGTAGAACTGTGAGCCAGGTAGGGCCACGCGCTCTAGGTCATGAGCGAGCAGTGCATCAACATTGAATAGTTGAGCCTGCAGTGCAACGAGGTAGTGGCACAGAACCGACAGCTTGTACAGGTGGTCAAGGAAGCCTGCCATATGGTCCCGGAGTTGGCCATCCAAGCAGAGGAACCAGTGGAGGCACGCGTCCAGAAACTAGCAGTAGGGGTGCATGAGGCAAAGGAAGAGATGGCCAAGGTTTAGCTAGAATTGAACCTTCAAATAGTCGAACTACAATTGAAGGTGCAGTCTTCAACTCTGCCAGAGGTTAAGGAACAACATGTAAACACAATTACAACAACAATAGTGGAGGTCAACAATGCAATGAAAGAATGCACAAAGTTGTTTGAGGAGTCGTTCGAGGTTCTCACCACTCCGTAAAAGGACCCGAACATACAGCGCCTAGAAACAGAGGC
Organism: Pinus tabuliformis; assembly: GCA_031772625.1. Classification (NCBI taxonomy): domain Eukaryota; kingdom Viridiplantae; phylum Streptophyta; class Pinopsida; order Pinales; family Pinaceae; genus Pinus; species Pinus tabuliformis. Next base: position 764,180,155 of record CM062804.1, on the reverse strand, counting down.
GTGCGAGCTACAATAAAAATATGATGAAGTAAAAGGGACCATGCAGATGGTTTCCCTTACACAAAGGCTCACACAGATGTAGTAAGCAAAAGAGCTCAAGGAGTAGGTGGATGCTGCTTAACATAAGGAAACAATTTTGAAGGTGCGCTTACAGTCGTGGATTGATGAGGTGTATATCATTACAGCCTCTATTGAAGCAAAGCCCATGCATATGCAAGGAACAAAAGAATAGGTTTAGGAAGGTAGTTCAGCTACAGTGGTCTTTGAACAGCCGTTTAGGAAGTGCAGCAGGCAGCCGCTCAGTGCGTTGCCGATCTTGCAGCGATCCAGGCAGAGTTGGGAGGTCTTCATGCAAATATCTCCACACCGATAGAGTGACTCGAGGGTGAGTCATGATGTTTGTGTTGGGGGCCTGTTGGGCGTGGGATCCCCCAAGGGAAGTTTTGGGGCTTAGAGCCTAGATTTTGGTCAAAACTTGTAACCCGGATGTAAAGACTCCACATTTTGTGGGTGCGGAGCGTGTAGTTTGTAAAAGAGTCATAGGGTTGTCCGCCCTCAATTTTGTATTGTAATGTTGGCTGTAGAGATCTACCCATGGTCCACAGACCATGGGATTGTATAAATAGAGCGAGGCTCTAAGTAATTAAATCAATCAATAGACAATGGAATAATAAGGATAAGGATGAAGAGTTGAGTCGCATCTAAAGTGTAAAGTCTAGTTTGGGTTGTAGGGTAGGAGACGGCTCTGTAGCTGAGTGCGTAGAGGCCTAGTAGTCTGCATCTAAGTGCACAAACCCCTACAGCTGAGTGCACAAGGCAAGTCAAGTATGTAATAGTTGGAGCATTAATAAAGAGAAGTTTCATATCCATTCTACGTATTTATTTCATGTTTTATGCTTCTATTACATTGAATATACATTGCACTTTTAATGCTTATGTAATGCGTGAATATGTATGATTATGTTGAATAAGTGAACTCAAGATAGAATATCTGTTTACGTGAAGTTAACTAATATCTTTAAGAAGATAAGTAAGCTACGCAGTGTAATTTAGGGAAATTGCATAGGACACTGCCATAGCAGCACAAAAGAATCTCAGCCCCTAGTTAGGGCTGCGCAAAAAGGCGATTATAACATATCATAAAGGTATTGAAGGTTATGATAGTGCGCGAAGTGACCTGCACGAAGGTAGGCATAATTGGACTAAATCGGCACCTCAGACATCTCAAGGGTGCAGAAACTTGGTTCCAGCATCCCCCCATATTGCTTTGGGTGAGACTTCAGTCCGTGCTCCGCGGGTTGATGCTGAAAGGGCTACTAGTGTAGGGATTTGTTTGGCTAATTAACTCCAAACCTGGGTCAGCCCCCTCAAGCCAACATTTATCCCACACTTAGATGAACCAAAGGGGAACCCACCCTTTGTAGTTATTCCCATGCAGCACCACACAGGCCACCACAAACTTGGAGCATATTTCTCCATTTTTGACATCCCAAACCACTTTTAAATGATTTTAGCAAGTGTACAAAGATTCTTTTGGAAATAAATCCTCACCCACATTTTTATATCTACTACCTAGTGGCAGTTCCTAGTCACCCTTAATTGAAACTCATATCACATATATACCATCTGCTCAATCTCAATCTCATGTCGTGTTCCAATGATATTCACACTAGATCATCATATTGAATTTGACCCATAATATCTAGTCAAAAGAATCATTCACCCTTCCTAGATGTCCTCCTGACTCCAAGAGACTATTACTCCATAGTATTTTTTTTACTACAACCATTTACATTCACTCTCTAAACTTGGGCAGTTCCTAGTGTTCCCTATGCACTTTAATTCTCAGTTATTATTCCCATGGCCAACACTACATACTTTAGTACCTATATCAACTTCAAGAAGATTTCTTGGAAACCCTCTTTTCCTAACAATCTACACTTATTTTTGTCAACATCAGCACTCACTTTCTAAGATTGAAGTAGTACCTTGGTCGCCCCCCCCATATAGAGTTAACCTCAGGTGGAACAATGGGAAACATTATGACCCATTGATTTCATTGTCCCCTTGGATGTTCGACATCATCTCAATTCTCACATCATAGGAACGTGTACTTTGTGATAGTTGTGTTTATTTCATTTTTTATAAGACTCATGCATCAATCTTGCACTCCCCTCTATAGTACCCTTCACATCATGCATGGGGGCACCCCACAACCACCTTTTTTCAAAGATTCCCCGGAGGGAAAAAACAATCATCTACTTTAGCGTACACCAAATAAGCTTCTCTAACATCTTTTGGTAGGAATTTTCATGTGTACTTGTAACACAATAATTAAATTCATGATCAAGAGAATGGGACATGCTTTCCTCATATAGGAAATTTTTGTATAAACTTCTGTATCAACGCAAAGTTCTTTTATCTCTTTCTAAGGATTCCCTTGATTCTTTCCTTAGAAGACACACTCTCTCAAGAAGTTGACAAGACTCATCGTAAGGTGCAACAAAAGATGATGTATTTCAATTATCTGTTTTCTCCTAAACTCACACATTAGGGGGGGAATTGTTATAATGTAAAAATTCTACACCCAATTATACAAGTTAGGCTATGCTCAGAGTCATAAAAATCATGTGCAGGTGTACCAATTAACAGTGGAAGCATAATGAAGCATGAAAAAAAGAAGGTTCCTAATGGTTCATTTAAAAAATAAAATCATTCAATCACGCCAAAGTATTTTTGCATCGATCCCCATGGTTGTTTCTTCTATAGTTGTGTGGATATTCCAAAGTGACAACTAAACAATTTGTGGACCACATCACATTTAACAAGCCAATTTTTTCTGACATCACAAGATTTGAGCCATTCCAATATTGAATGGGAATTAAGGAGCCTCCAAAGGACTCATCTTGTCTCCCACCAATATTAATCTCATTATTGAGCTAAGGGGATCCATGGAGTGATCTTATGCATGTAAATATTAGATGAATTGGAGACAAGAAGAAGGAGAATTTAGATTAAGGGTATGCTACCAAACTTCTAGTGCAATCAACATCACCTTGCATTAAGAGAATCCACCATTAGAGGATTTTCTTGTGGCTTCTTTGAGAGAAGAGTGTCTTGCACTGGATTGAAGGAAAGGACCTTGCCTTTGGAGATTTTAAGAGCACCATTTATCACAAAAAATCCATTAATTGTCTTTAAAATCAACTATTGTATCTTTTGTAGAAATATGGTGATAGAATTGCAACTACTCAAGAAATTTAATCTAAATCAAGAGACACATTTCTACTCTACTTCTCTACAGAAATTAATTCACAATTTATAACAGCATTCAAAAACATGCATCAATAACATACACAAGTACACATGTATCTAGGGGAAACAAATTGGTAAAAACCCCTTAAGCTTGCTTTCATTAATCAGATGAATAGAAAATGTATTACAGTTGCTTTCTCACCCTAAGCTCAACCTGCAAGTGAATAACCTTTATCTTTTCTCAATTAGAAGCTCTGGCCCAAACTCAATCAATTTTTGGCTCTTCTTGAGCCCTTATTTCCTCGTGCAAACTTTGAGGAATTAGACCCCTGTTTTTTAGGAATTTTCCTCCAATTGGTTGCGCAATTCCAAAGGTTGGATCTCTAACTGCAAGCAACACTTATAGACTCAAAACTAGTCTGCAACTAATGTTACATTGCCTTAGAATCTCCACCACAGTTGAGAATTAATTTAAATTCCTTGTATAAATGAGCTACTTTTGGTTGATTGATCAATTATCTAGATGATCACTGAGTTAGATTGCTACCCCATGGCACAAGTGAACTCCAACTAGTTTTGTCAACAATTAGAGCTGGTTTAACTAAATACAACTAGAAATAATTGAAGTAGATTGCTACAAATTAGCAATCACACATGCATAATTGAACTCTAAGCCCTTAACTCGAATTTTCTGATCTAACTGATTGACAAGAGCCATGTCACCTTAGTTAAATACCTCCAAGTTGTCTGTTGATGTGGAAATTCAAATTTTCTCAATTTGACCAAGGCAAAGTCAAATTGAGATTTTCTTGCTACACTTCTCAACATCTTCCCACAACAACTAATAAAGAGGATTTGTTTCCCATTCTCTTGAGTTTTATTTTCTTTATTGGTTTCTATGTCCACTACTTTTTTCTCACTTAGTTACATTGTGGGCTCCTTTTTTCTCAATTTGATTGTGGGCTCCTTTGCAAGTAGCAACCACGCTGCAAAAGATTACATGGATTTGGTACGCCATTGACTTAAATCCACCACCACAATCCAAAATTATCAATTGAAAGTGGGGATAACATTAACTCTGAGCCTCAACATTATGTTCAATAATTACACATTTATAATAATTGGTTTTGGAGAAATTATTGATTTATGATTGAATAGAAGAACGAATAAATGGATAATTTTATGCAAGAAAATTCCCAAAGAAAGAATCTTTATAGTAGGTTTTCATTGTCATCATTGATATCAATTATTGTATGCTCCATGTGTTTTTCTTGTTCTAACTTTATGTGATTAGTGTTACCACTATATGGAAGCAAAAGATGAGTCCATATTGTAACAAAATATCCATTTAAGTTTTTGGACTAGTCACAACTCAACAATAAACTATAGGATTTAGGTATATCGGTAATTACTATGTCAATTATTTGATGCACTTTTGGATTAGAGGCCAATCCAATAAGTATATTCTTAATTTCTCCCACTACTTCCCTTTTTATATATCAAGTTGTATGATTTCAGTAGTTGAATTCTATGGTTTAGTAGTAATTTCCATGCATACCAAATAATGTCCAGAGTCAACTAAACAAATGTGTACATTTCTATTAAAATTTTCAAAAGTTAATAAAAACATGGGAACATGGTAATTTTATTTTTCTCCTATTACAATGGAATTAGTATTAACCTATGTAATTTTTTTGAAGGGAGAAATGGAGTAATTTTCCTTTACTTTTAGTCGTAGGAAATTGTTTTTTAATAGAGGTCTAATTTTTGGCAATATCTAGAGACCTTAACAAGATATTTCTTTGTTTCTTAATTTTATTAATTCAAAAAAGGAAATGTTAGATCTATTCTTATTCATTTTCTCTACTACATCATAATCAATATGCTCTGATATATCAAGGTTTTGGGAGATGTCATGTCTTGTGGAATAGCCTTTTTAGGAGCATTTGTTGCAGATGTTATAGAGGTTGAAGAAGAGGGTGTTTTCTCTCCTTTGTCAACATCCTCATCATCCCCAGAAGAAATTTGACCACCAAGAGAATAAGGATGAGTATTCCTTTTATAAAATGGCATAAAATTCCTTTTAGATGATGATTCCTTCCCTACATGTTTACTGGGGTCAATATTGTCATTAGCAAGGCTCCTAATGAGTCTATGCAAGCTCTCCATATCAAAGTGTCTTTCCCTCTCTTATATTCTTTTAAGGATACCTTCTTTGCAGGAGGAGAAAATTTCATCTCTTCCATGGCTGACTTTCTAGAAATTCTCAACATTTCCTTCTCAACATTCAAAGCTTCTTGCATTGCCTTTGTTAAAAAAATCTTAGAAGCTATTTTTATAAAAAGTTGTAGTATAAAATTCAATCTAGACATTTGTTGCAAGCCTAGAAGTTTTAGAAATTTTATTCAATATATATATATATATATATATATATATATATATATATATATATATATATATATATATATATATATATATATATATATATATATATATATATATATATATATATATATATATAAATATTTGATTAAAATCCCTAATCTTTTCCTTATTATGCAGTTTAATTTTGGATAATTATATTAGTAACATTGCAAGAATTTTATCATTGCCGAACTTCTTAATGAAGATGTCTTCAAAATTATCCCAACCTTTTGAATTGCCTGGTACTGTAAAATAGCAAGTTGAGGTTTTTCCTTCAAAGATGTAAGGGAATAAGTTACTGAAAACACCTTCATGTTGTGTGCTCATGAGGTTGCACACTAGCATGAATTTTCTAACATGATATCTAGGAACTTATCTATATCAGGATTAAACTTATGTCTATTGCACCTAGTAATATCCAAGGCCTTCTATATTTTTTTCCTCTAACTCCTACAATGAATGGGGTAAGTGTCGGTTTTTTGGGTAGGCCAGGAGCTAAAGGGTGAGTTGTAGGTGGTTGATAGATAGGAATTTGTGGTGATGGAGAGGTGTGGAGCAAAGAATTGTTTCTATTTCATATATAGAATCTTTTGTTTCTTCTTGAAATCAAGGATGTTTTCCTATGGTGGGAAAAGGGTATTCTAATGGTTCTTGTCTAAAATTTTGACTTTGGGCTCCTGTTAGAATTCCAAAATTCTACTTGGAAGGAGGGATAAGGGAACCAAGTTGGTGTGAGCAAACAGATTGAGAAGAGCTTTCTCAAAAAACATATTCATTTTTTTTTCAAATTTCTGGAGAGGCTTGTTACACTAAGGAATACTTCTAATAATGTCCTTTAGGTAACTAAAAATAGAGAGTTTTAGAGGTGATTCTAGAATCATAAATTTCTGGTTAAGGAAATGAGTCTCTATATTTGATGTAAGAGGATCAACTTATGACTAATCAACTCGAGAGGTTATGGGATCAGATCTATGTGGGGTGCTTGAAGCTAATTAAAGGTTTGAAAGGAAATGATTATCTTTGCAAATGGTTAGTGGTTTTGGGATTTTTCTATTCCATTCATCATCGTATGTCCCCCCCTTCTAGTGAAAAAAATTTTGATTCTTGGAAAGGACCAAGCCAACACTAGGAAAAGTTGTATGATCAAGGTCCCAATTAGACCTATACTCATTTGGTATAACAACTCTCACCGATATGTGGACCTAGTTGCCACAAATTGATTTTACTTGAAAGGATATTTTCTAAAAGAATATAATATAACGAGCGAAATATAATGAAGTTAAGTAAATAAAGAAGTAATTATTGTAATCTAAATCTAAATTACTATTTCCTATCTCGAGAGAAAACTAAAGCATAATTATGGCTTCAAATAACTAGTACAATTAAGAGATATTTATATCTTTCTAATTGAAACAATCTTGGGGATTAATTTTAATCAACACATGATTCATATAAATAGTTAAATGATCACATAACAAATATAGTTTTGATACATATTTTGTTTTTCTTAATTGATTTAAATAAATCATGATTCAATATAGTATCATGTAATAGAACAAACATAATTTTGTGACCACACAAAAAGTACAAAATAGATCAAGAAAATTGGAAGAATTTAACTTCAAATTATGTTCAAATAAATGTAAGCAAGAGTTCCAAAAATACTTGTGCAAAATGAAGCAAAGTATGGCTCTTCTAATCTCTAGAAGAAAACTCTTTACAATAGTGCTTTGAGAATTTTTTAGAAAAAATGGAACACTTTCAAAAGCCTAAGGGACTCCATTAAGTAATAATAATAAATGCTAAACTACGGTTTTGTTATATTCTCTTCCAACAGAATATATTCAAAAAAACAAGAAGAAGGAGAGATCATTAAGGTCCTACAAGACCTTGATCAAACTCATATGGTTGATATCTGGCTGAGGAGCTAGAATCTTTATGTGTTTTTTCCATATCTTGTGAAATTCTTGAATCTTGGTCATTAAATTTGGAGCTTATAGACATAATTTGACCCGACTGTCGAATATTTTGGTTTTAACAGTTGGCGACTCTTTGGCCAGTCTTGAGGAAATATGTTTAGCGATAAGGCAATAAATTTTAGGTTTGACCAAGAGATGATCCATGGTTTCCAAGTTGACCATTTTCAATTAATCAATCTACTCTTTAAATGATTGTCTTTGTTTTTGGACTTCACGGATGAAATACCTTATTTTTCCAAACATATACAAGGGAAGTAAATCAGACATATCAGTTTCTTTTTTTTGCACTAATTGTTGAATCAATCATTCAAGAGAATTATTTCTTAACTTCCATAACCAAATCCTCAGAAACTTGTAAATTTCACTTCCAGCTCTTTAAAGTTACCTTTACTTTTAGTTTTTCTGTGTTTGAGATCTGAGGAAGATCATGAGAAGTTGCATTGATCCTAGAATGCCATGTTGATAGTTCAATTAAATTTTCCCAAGATTGATTTAACTTTGGCTTTGCTTTGAAAAACAATGTTGAATATGTCATAACAATATCTTGTTTCCATTCCACTAAAATTAGATATTTACATAATTATTCCTATGACTATTATAATCGATCATTGGCTTTAATAACTAACATTTTGAACTCATAAATATCAATCTTATTACCGTTTAACAATTGTACTTGTGATTGTAAGTGTTAAATTTGATCCATGTTTTTCTTATCATAATCTATAAAAATATTGTGAACCTTAGTGACTTCTACCTTTAATTTCTTCTCTAAATATTTCATTTGTTGTATATGATGTTTTTTCTCCTCTAAACGTTTTAATTTCACTTTTTCTTCAAAATGAGTTTCTTTCCTCATCAGTGTGTTTAAAGTTCGACAACTCTTTCCTTTCTTTGTTAATAATTTCTTTCAAATTGTTTACTGACCAAATGTTAGCATTTTCAAAGGCTCCCATTGAATTAGTTAATTATCCCACTAACTGCTCATTGTTCTACGGATCCATAAAAAACTATCCTTTTTTGTGTCGGAGATTCTCCCTTATGTTCAATTATTTTCCTCTTTTCCCTACCTTTCATAATGGACCTTTTCTTAATATTGAAAAACCATTGAGTAGGAGGAATTTCCTCCCCCTCAATTAGTGATAGGGAATTAATATAAAGGACATCTAGGCAAGTGATAATATGCATAAACAATATAGGATTTTTAGAAACAACTTTGGGAGTAACCAGAGTGGTGACTTCCTCAGTCTGAGTCTCATTATTGGGGGTTTTAATGTTTCACTTGGGTTTTATTGTGTGTGCAATACAATTTTTGAGATTTTTGGTGTAGTATTTGCTATATTATTTCATTTGTTCCCAGCCAACCCTTTCTATACTTTTTCAAATAAATTCCATTCTTCTTGAATTTTCCTTTCCCCCACTATAGTAGTTTGTTGAATGGTATTTTCTTCTAGTACTTATGTGGTAATGGTATCAATTATTTGATTAATTGTTGGAAACTTTTGAGCACTACTGAGGGAGTGTGGGGTGGGGCGGTGGGGGGGTGAATCAATAGCGTGATCTATATACAATTTTTTCCTTTTATCAACTTGACTTACTGAATCACATACATATTAGCAGCAACTCATTAAACATGTGCATCACATAAGCATACTTGAAAACCATAAGTAGCAATATAAACAATAAACAATGCACACAATCACATCATTACACATAAGACACAAGTTTATGGTGGAAACCATTCTGGGAGGAAAACCACCCCTGTTGTTGCTGCTCTACTTTGAATTTCTATTATGTCAAGCAATTTGTCTTTTACATAGCTTTCCAACTCCCATCAGCATGGAGACTCGACCTCGTCTACAATATGCCAACACTAATCGGCTAGGAGACTCGATTCTCCTGATTAGCTTGGAAGACTATGTTCTCACACAAATATATGGACTACCATTCACTAAAGGTCACCACGAACAACAATCCTCACCCAAATCTGATTGAACTATCCAATTACCATTGGATTGAGAACTTTTTCCTTTCACTGAAGCTTTGATATCACTGCTCCTCTCCAATATGTCGACCTCTTTTCATATATTTTCAAACAAGATCCAAGACTCTCTTCTCAACAAGAATTCGGCTCTGCATACATTCTCTCAGCAGTAAGATCTCATCATCAAATAAAAATAATAAACTCCACAAAAAAATTCTCTCCAAACTAGCAAAATTGTAGCCACATCAATTTTGAATATAATTAGACCCTCACAACACTAGAATGCTACATCTTACAAATAACATCATAAGACACTATGGATATGAGCCAAATGCATCAGAAGCTCTTGCAAAAGCAAGTGTTAGAGTATCACCAACATGTACTCGAGTAGCATACAAAAACATCTGCTATAATCTCTACCTCAATGACTTCAATCCTGATATATTCTCCAGAATGCTTCAGATATGTTCATTATTCAATCATTAACACTCATTCACTAAAGAATTTATGATCTACTCAAGTTCTAAAGAATCAACACTCTATATAACCTTATCTTACACACATACACACTCTTTCTACTCACAATCAACAACCATTGATCTCCAAAGTAAAAAATATAAAACATGTAGGGAAAAATTGAGCTTGGGGCTAGGGTCAAGAGTGCATAAATTGGACTAAATCAATCCACTAAGACCACAACTTGTGCACGCTTAACATTGTTTGAAATTGGCTGGAAGGTGAAGTTGCTCTTACAGTCTAGTCTCCATGCTACTGGGACTTTTCAGTCTCTCTCATGAATTAGGGGAGTTTTGAGGTCTAAAATCTGCCTCCTAAGGAAACTATAAAATAATAGTGGAAATAATAAAATAAGATTTGATTACATCATCAAATTTTAGAGGGGAAAAAGAAAAAAACTATTTTTTCAAATCGTATTTTCAATTTATCTCCCTATGGGTTTACTCAAATTTTGAGTGGAAACATTCTTTGGATGCATAATTTGATTCCTCATCCAAGGAGCACCCATTTTTCATACATTTTATGGGTCCTACTACACAAAAAATAAGAAATACATGAAAAACATGATTGCAATCACGTTTTTTCATCTATTTCTCATTTTTCGTGTAGTAGGGTCCATCGAAAGTATGCAACATGGGTACTTCTTGGACGAGGAATTAAATTTTGCATTTGATGAGTACTCCTGCTTGAAATTTGAGTAAAACCTTATGGAGATAAGTTTAAAATATGAGTTGAAAAAGTAGTTTTAATATTTTATTATTTTTTAATCTTTTACCTTTTTACTCCAAAAATGGTAAATCATCCCCCATGGTTGACATCATCATCTTGAATCCTATTGGTTCTTATAAATTTTATTCTAGTTGTACACTTTTCTTAAGAGGCCCATTTTCGACCTCAAAATTCCCCTAATGAGCATGTAAGGGAGCAACTAGGGCAAACCATAGGGGAAAAACACTAAACACTCAGCTCTGAATCTCTGCCACCTATTGGATCATCTTCTCCAACTCCTATACAAGCCTCCAAACCTCTGACACATCTTCAAATGGGTCAAACATGTCTCCCAAGTGTCACTTCCAAATTGACCTAGAAGGCCAACAAACAAGGTTAGCAAGAGTGCCAACATGTCCTCCATTCTCCAACAATCATCTCCATAGGTGCAATACCACATAACATACCTACAATACTATGCAGCACCATCATCAAGCCATCACATCACATTATAGGAGTTTTTAACCTAAAAGTTCCCATGAAATTTTCACGTACATAATATGTAAACCATTCAAAATCATTTAAATATAAAAAGAGGTACATGTAAATATTTTAGAGGGAAGGTAAAAAAACTACTTTTTTTATTTGTATTTTTGGATTAACTCCTTATAGGTTTACTCAAATTTCAAGAGTAGGCACTCATTGGACGTGGAATTTAATTCTGCATCCAACTATGGAGTTTACAAAATTGATTGTTCTTTTGGTAAGAGTTACATTGGAGAAACAAGATGGTCATTGCAAAGAAGATTGAAGGAGCATGGAGATGACATTAAGAATGAAATATTGCACTCTTCAGCTCTTGTTGAACATTCCTCGAAGACTAAGCATCAAGTTTTCTTAGAGAATGTCAGGATTATCGCTAGAGAGGATCACTATCAAAAGAGGAAGATTAGGGAAGCTTTGGAGATTATGAAAAATCCACATAATCTCAACAAAGATAATGGCATTGAGATCAACGGGAGTTGGTTTCCTCTAATCAGTCAGATTAAGTCAACCTCGTGTCTCATGTATAACCCTTCAGGCATGTTTCCTTAACCTAAGTCTTAAATTCATTAATTTCCTTAGTTTAAGCTTTAGGAATTTTTTTCATTATTAAAATTTAACTTTATAAAATAAATATAAATAGATAATAATAATAATTATTATTAATGATTTATTTATAAAAGAATTATAATTATTATTAATTATTAATTATTAATAATCATGTATATATAAATAAATTATTATTATTATTATTATTATTATTATTTAATAATCAATTAATAATAATAATTTATATATATACATGATTAATATTTAATTATATGATTTAGTGATTACTTTATTAGAATTATTTCTTTAGATTAAAAAAAAAAAAAAAAAAGTTTAGCTTTTATATATTTAGTTTTTAAATTTAGCATTATGGATGGTAATTACTATAAATAAATAATAATAATTATTATTTATTTATAATAATTATTTTATTATTTAGTATTATAGAAAATAATTCATCATTTAATTTAATTTATTGATTTTAATTATTCTAATTTAGGCTTTTAGTGATAGTCGACTTTTTTAGTTTTTAATTTTTTGTTATTTGTTATCTATTTTATTTTCTATTTATTCACCCTCCATTGGACTCTTCTTTCCTCACTTATTGTCCTGATGATGGATCCTCTTTGGGATTTGAAATGTTGACACATTTCACATACCACTGTGGGAAATCTAAAATATTTCTCTACAAGTGTCTACACTTGAAATTTGACTAAACCTATAAGGAGATAAGCCGTAAATGCATTGAAAAAAGCAGTTTACTTTTTCCCTCCAACATTCATAACTATTATTTTATTATTTTCCTATTTTTTTATTATTTTTTCGTAGGAGACCACTTTTAGGCTAAAATTTCCTCTAATTCTACAACAAATCATCCTCATAAGCATAGGCATGGAGACCTAGATGAAGACCTAGTTTCCAACTCAACTAGTGTGCTAATCATAATCTTCATCATATGTAGATCTGTATCATCCACCTGTAGCAACATCATAAACCAAATCAATTCCATCATCTTACCATCATCAAAAGGCTAACATCAAGAGTTGACATCAATGCAAACATAACCATCTCAATGCCAACTCAACTAGTTGCAACCATGCTACAAGAATGGCATCCAATCATCAGCTAGACTACATAGGGTTGACATCAATGCCAACATGAGCTAGCTTCCATCATGAACAAATGCCAACATCAACTAGCTAGATCAATGCACACCATAATTCCAACAATATCCCCCTTTGGCATTGATGGAAACCATACACAAACTCTCTAGACCATCATCCACTATCACTCCCCCTTTGACATCAATGGAAAAGGGTCAAATCCATATGAATAGGAAATAATAATTGAAGCACAAGTATTGGGGCAATAAATCTCGATATGGTTGAAAAATAATGCATATAAAAGATCATCCATGCCTCCATACAAGTGCCAAGCAACATATATAACCAATCATAATCCTCTATCTCTTCACATATCAGAAGTAGCAAGCAACAAATATACCAATCATCATTCAGAGAAGCATACCAACCAGCAATTACTAGAAATAGGAAGCAACATGCCAGCATAAGGCAACCATAATAATCATATGAAACATCATCATAATATGCAGTAACATCCATATGACGCAACCACACACAATCTCCCCCATAACTACATAGCAACAACTATCAACATATCTCATCACATGAGGCCAAAAATGCCAACTATTATAGAATAGAATGAGGCATATTATGACACATACAAGTAGATCATTCTGGAAATAATGTATGCCTGAAGCCAATACGAACAAATAATGCTCTCCCTAAACATATGCCATCACCAAAATCAGCTCCAATCTTAAATGAACCACTTCCGCTGCAAACATTGCTTCCTTACTAAGAGGGAAGCACCATATGGACCAAGACTCCACATGACCATGACTCATATGAGATATACATTGATAAATACATGGTTGTAGCAGTGATAAAAGATCTCATACATACTCTCATATGATCATAAGATGACCTCATGACTTATGACTATATGACCCAAAATACGGTACAATACAAGTACATGGCTTCGTGAGCATTTTATATGATATATCAATAAATACATGACGCTATGAGAAACTCCTATGGGCCAATGACACGAAAATATAACATATCATGTTTTTTACATCAATGTTATCCCATACATGTGGATAGAAAATAACTTGATGTAACTCCTCCAAAACAAGCCTATCACCATGATGACTCAACAACTATTGAATGGACTCACAACCAACACATATTGATTAAACAATAACAAATACATGGTTGTAGTAATCATCAAACAACAACTCATACATGGTTGGTCCATGTAACAAGTCATCCAATACATCTTGAAATGATGATCATAATCTATGCATGGCTGCACATATTTTCAGCTAGTTGTTAGTGGAAATGAAAAGCCTATACATGGCTGAAAAATGTGCTCTTTTTCACTCATGAAAACACATATAAATCTACTACACATGCCAGAGTTAAAAGAAATGAAGAAAATTCTAAATATCACATGTAAATCCATACCATGTGTTAGCGCTCAAATCTGCCTTAGGTTGAGGAAGGCAAAACTCGAGGCCACATCAAACCACGCTCAGCCTCGTAGCTAGCCCTACGAGGACAAGAGAGGGTTCTCTCCGGGTCTATCTCGACAAAAGGTTTTCAAAAGGGCTGAGATGACTCAAAATTAATATGGATTTTAGGCTAGTAAAGAGATTGGAAATTTTGATTTTGATTTTTTGGGTTTTTGTTGGAGAAACGGGAAGAAACAATTTTGGGTCTGGGGATAAGGCCAGATCTTTGCAAAATTCGAGTTGGGGCAAGGAAGGCAGTAGTCTTGATGCCTTTGATCAGGTGTATGGATGGATCAGAATGACAAGGAGCTGAAGAGGGCAAGGGAGAACATGGATCCTCTCCAAACTGGCGAAAACATGTAAAACTAAACAAATTTAAAGGCAGAGCACTGTAAATAATGGATTCAACCTCATTTACTCATTCATTTAGTTTCAGAAGCATAAGAAGGGAATGGCATACATTAAACATGAATAAACTTACAATAAACTGAGAGATAACCCCATCAAGAACTGAAAGCCACAAGAATCCCAACAGGTGTTGCAAAACCTCTGATCTTTCCTTAGCCAAAATATGAAAAATATGTACAATAGTGTGCCAAAATCTTCCCAAGAGTCCAACCCTTGCTACTGACTGAAAATTTACATATATAGATCAAGCCAACCCATTCCGTAACCTCTTGGGGTCGAGCTCCTCCTTCTAGGAGCAGTTTGAACAAATTCTAAACATGGAGCAAGAATCTAGGTGACCAAAACAACCTGCCTCTAAAAAGAAGGAAACTGATTCATTACATTAAATTTTTTCTATTTTATGAATGAATCATCTAGAATATGGTAAATAAGTGCCAATTTTACATCATTTACATCATATTATATCAATCTGGGTCAAAAATCACATCAAGAGGTGAAACTAGTGAAAACTGGCCGAATTCCTAAGCTGGAGGATGAAAATTTGACCAAAAACCTCTATGCGTAGCGCCCTGATCTCTATGCATAGCGTGCCTTTCAGCCTGTTTTTGGGGCACTTCCCGACATCGAAATCAAGCTCAAAATAGCTGGTTGGAAAGCCCTGGATGTCTGCTATCCAGCCCAAGTGGAATTTCCCAATTTGGAGCTCATTTGCCCCTTCAAAATTTCATTCTCCCAGAAGTACTTCCTGCTGGTGCAAAAGGTGGCAGCAAGGTGGTTTTCATGGTGTTTTTGGGCCTTTTGATCATCCAGAACTTGATGAAATGCTTCGGCAATACTTGAGCATGCATAACTTACCATGACAAACCCAAAAATATAAAGTTTCCCTCCAGCAAGTGTCCCAATCAAAAGCGAGCGCGTCGACGCGCTACTCGTATAGCTGAAAAATCTGTTTTGGGACCAAAAAATTTCAAAATGACAAAAATTTCTCCGAATTTGCTCAAATTTGGAGCGAAGACCCTCCATCATGTATCATGCCCAGCCAGCGAAGCCTTAGCCAAAACTCGAAGTGGATCCGGCCTCTTTCGCTGTTTTAGTGCTCTGCTCAACCTCCTTTTCAAAATCTTCATTTTTGCTTTGCCGACATGCATGCAAGCCCAATAATGATGTTTCATGTGACGGAGCATGTCTTTGTCTCTATTGGCCTTCGCCAACAACTCCTCCAGATGTCGATTGACTTTCTCAAGCCAAAATTGCCGCTCAAAAGGTGTCAAATCGCCAGGTCTTTTTCAGGCCAACTTTCACTCTTCACGGATTTGTCGCAGCTCTATAAGTGTGTGCTGGTCCTCTAGCTGCTTATTGCGCTGCTCCAAATATTTGATCAGACATTCTGCCTTCAGTAACTTCTCATTCAAGCTGTCAATCTCAGCCTTCTGCTCTTGGATGATCTCTTTCAGTTTCGAGCTAGGAGAGCTCCTATCCACATCACTAAATGTAACATCAATATCATGACCTCCCGAATGGCCCTCCTCATGTATTGACCTCTTGCCTCTGTCCTGAACCTGTACCTGTACATGTACTGAAGAAGAAGGTGAGACCCCTTCCACGCCATGTGGAGATAGTACTCGTCGTGTAACTGCGAATAAGGCCCTATGGCCTTGCTGATATGTCACATACACTGGAGCATTGATATGCTCGGTCTTAGGAATGTCAAGATAATGTGAAGGCTCTCCCTCATCATGAACTATCTCTAGAGGTGGTTGTGGCGCTGTGAAAAAGTCATGAGAAATAAAATCCTCCCAAGTAATGCCCTACTGTGCCAACTGATGAACCACTATGATCTTGATCAGTGCGTAATGATAAATACTTCTATGCTGCTGTGCTGGGGTCTTCTTCTGTACAAAAATCACCATCCCCTCTATGTTGCGATACATGAAGTATGGAATGTTCATCATACGTACCCTTGTGAAATGCATCAACAAACGGACATGGTACGCATAAAGACGTGAGAATCTGCCCTCACAACTGAAATACCGAATGATGAGTTTCATCAAAGGTGCAAACTCATCATTCAGGAATTTGAAAGGAAAAACCCTGCTCAGGTGCCTCATATACCTAGGTTTGATGTATGGCTCATAGTAGGATTTCTCTAACTACTGACGTTTATTCCATTTTTCTCCAATATTTGGTATCCCAGTGGCATGTGCAATAGTTTCTGGTGACAGAATGAAATCAACTCTGGCGAGGTTTACACGGCCATCATGTAAATGTAGAACAAACAAATGAGCTAGTTCACGATGATGCTGGATTTGTGAAATTAACTCACAATAGTGGTAGCATGACTGATAGCGAAAACAATCCATTGCAAGCGGGCAAGCATGCAATTGAACCAAAGAAGTAGGCTCTTCCCTGAGATGCCTACCACCTTTGCCACCTCTATGAGACCTCCGTGGCACATTACCCTCTGTTGTGGAATCACTGTCATACTCCTGCTCATAAACTGAATCTGTGTCTGACATGGCTTTAAAAACAAGATGTCTACAATATGTATGTTGATATAGGTGTGGTGAAATCAAATGTTCAATGTATGCTCAAAACCCAAACATATTACATATCTACCAAAGCATTATAGGAAACAAGCCACAATGGTAATAACTCTGTTTAAGTGAATTGGCATAAAACAGTCACTGCTTTGATCACAAGGAAATTTTGACAAATGAGCAAAAAGTGTAATGTGCAGCCTTTGTAATGTTGGCTAAAATTTGTCGAAGGGGAAAATGAGTATGGGGCTGTATTTTATCAATGGAGATGGGAAAACAACGTGATAATGACCATAATGAACAATGGAAATGACAATGGTAATACAGTGGCAATGACAGCAGTGGTAAAATGATAAACTGAAAGCGTGAGGGCAGTGACACTTTGACAATAGATGCGTAGTTAGCTATATCAACCATACAAGTTGGGAAAATCTTCACAAAGTCACCAACATGTTTTTAAAATCCTAAGGAATGAATCTGCTATGAGCATAGGGTTTCACCTCTCTACACCCAACACATTAATTCCCCACTTTAAACACACCACAATCATTTTCAAAATTTACTGAGCAACCATTAAAAACCTACTTGCAAGCTGTTGAATTCGATTTGGCAAGGAACCAGATGCAATAGCATAAATTTGTTGGCGCTGTGACTGTATGCGTAGCACGCCTACCCAACGCGTAGCACACAGCAAGTGCGTAGCGCCTGTGTTATTTTGCAAAGGCAGGGGAGGCCAAGTGCGTAGCGCCCCTTATATGGGTAGCGCGCCTCCTGTATGGGTAGCGCGCAGCTCCAACTCCGTTCCACAGCTCTGAAAACCGATTTTTCGCCCTTGTAATCTGCACTTTGACCTCTGCTTTGAGAATTGGTGAAAATGAATTGTCTCCAATGCTTTATATGAGTTGCAAAATATCTCATAAAATCAACTTTGATTTTAAATTTACTTCATGACCCGCTTTTCTAATGTTTGGCACTTTGTCATTTTGATCACTTAATATAATATTTGTTCTTTGGCTTTTTATTATTTTTTTGAATCTTGGACTGATGACATTTGGTTGTTTTTGCAGGGATTCAGCATTTGGCTTCAGAAAAGATCAGAGGCTTGCTCTGAAACTTCTTGTGATGAAACAAATACAATTATTACAAAAAATGTTTTCAAATGCTTTCTGAGAAAAAATATGAAATGAGAATCTTTTGAAACCAACCTCATGGCCTGCGGGCTTTTATTACATGTATGCAAAGGACTGAAAACCCTAGACTCTAGGACTAAAGACATCCTTTTTAACGAAACTAATCATTTATGATGATGAATGCAATGATCATGTACTTCGGTGATTTTTGAGAAATTTTGACTAACCCTGCAGGGACAAGCATGAGAAAACACAAGACAACCAGACCCCCTCGTCAGTCAATGGCATGCCCCTAGCGAAATGCAATGAAGTGGAATGAGCGAGACACCTAAGAATGATATGCAAAAGCGAAAAAATCTCTGACGGAGGGCTGTAAGGACCGACTCTAACACCATGCATAGCTCCCCCTGAGCTCAATATGCCTCTAATAGACAAGTTGATCCTGTGGACCTGAATGTGCATGAGGCTCAAATGAACTCATCATATGTCATTGCAATAACTCATGCTCATCAAGATGCCAAAAGTCCCCCCAAAGGTTGTACACCTCTCATGAACTCTGCATTCCTCTATAAATATGTAGGAAATAATCATGGACTGTAGGAGGGGATGTTATTCACTACTTGAAGATTTTTTTCTCCTTCTTTCTACACATGGTATTTGGTTGCTTATTTTTTGTCTTCACTAGTTTTGTGTTAGATCCTCTTTGTTTTTGTTTCTTTTGATGTTTTTGGCTTGAGTAATGGGGAAACAAATAATCTCTTGCCATATGGTCAAATCTATGGCATATATAACACTCCACATGGCCAAGAGGATCAACTCCTCTTCTTCTCAAGCCAAATATAAACCTTGCATGAAATGTGTCTCTCCTCCAATGGATATACCTGCAATATATTGCCTTATGGAAAAATAGGTGACATGAGTAGAAATAACCATAAAAATCACAAGTATACCTATTAGCCATTCTCCTTCGATGATGATATTGTTGGAATCTCTATTAATTTGGACTAGATGTTCTGCACCAACAATTTGTTGCAATATGCCCAAATTTGTAGTAGTTGTAGCATTGTATCTCATGCATCAAAGGAATAAAATGGAATTTTCTTCCTTTGAAATATAGTGGAGCTGTCAAAATCATATTTAGGAGAAAAAGGTGTTCTAAATGTAGGAGCTCCCTGAACTTTTATTCATTGTTGCTATTGGTTTTGTTGGTTGACTTGTTGCTCGTTCTGCTTCTTATTTCCTTGGTTTGTATTATTGTTTCTGGTATTGTTTACTATAGGTTTCTTGGTTCTTCATTTTTTATATTTTTTTTACCTACATGCAAACTATAATCACTCTTTTTAAATCCAATACCAGATTTATCTAATGGTGATATTTCGATCTTAAGCAAATTATCCAAGGCTACAATGCTCTTCTCCATCTTATGCTACTTTCTCAAGGACACCACTTCAGATTCTAATTTCTTACACTCATTTTAATTCTCTTGGTACTTCGTCCTCATACCTTCCCAAATTTTCTTTGCTTCTTCCAACTTAATCTTTAAGCTGGTTATCTCTTCCTTGAGTTTGGCCTCGTTATCATCACAAATTTGCAACAATTTTTCTTGATCCTTGCATGCAACTGTTAGTCTAGAAATTTCAGCTCTAAGAACCTTAATAACATTCTCAACTTCACTATGTGCTTCAACATGATTAAAGTATGAATTGCCAAAATTATATCTCAAAAGAAAATCATTAATGTTTATACCTTTAGGTTCATGATTTCATGATATCTTCTCATCATCCATTGATCATGTGCACTAGAAGGATGGGAATCTTGTGTCTAAGATTATTGTTTTTAGGGCTATTTTTATTATTCTTATTCTTGCTTCTCATCTTCTCATTTTCCTTACTGTTTCTAGTACCATCTCCAGATATGGATTCTAGCTTGTTCCGCATTTCTTTGGCACATTTCAAACCTACTAATATCTTCATATATCATCATGAATATTCTTGTAGATTATTCATCTTGTTGCAAAACTTCATCTGCAATTGGATATTTTCCACAACCTTCACATACTAATCTCCAAATATTAGATCCACAAGACAAAAATTGTGATTTAACATTTTTGTGCCATACCTTGTAATTTGTAGCAGTGAGGACAACCATTCTGAAAACAAAAGAAAAAGAATTTAAATCAATTTCTGCCAACAAACCCTAGATCTAATCTCCAGTGATCAATATGCAACCAAGAGCCCTTCTCTGATACCAATTGTTGGAAACCTTTTAGCACTACTGGGTGGGGGGGGGGGGGGGGGGGGTTAATTCGTATTGTGATCTATATACCATTTTTTCCTTTCATTAACTTCACTTACTGAATTGCATACATATTAGTAGAAACTCATTAAACATGTGCATCACATGAGCATAACTAAAAACCATAAGCAACAATATAAACAATAAACAATGCACATCATCACATCATCACACATAAGACACAAGATTTCAGGTGGAAGCCCTTCTGAGAGAAAAACCACCCTTGTTGTTGCTACTCTACTCTAAATTTCTATTATGTCAAGCAATTTGTCTTTTACATAGCTTGTTGACTCCCATCAACATGGAGAGTTGAACTCATCTACATTATGCCAACACCAATCGACTAGGAGACTCAATTCTATTGATTAGCTTAAAAGACTATGTTTTCACATGGATCTATAGACTACCATCCACTGAAGGCCACCACGATCAATGATCCTCACCCAACTCTGATTGGAATATACAAATACCATTGGATTGAGAATTTAATTGTTCCTTTCAGTGAAGCTTCAATATCACTACCCGTCTTTCATGAAGTCAATGCTCCTCTCCAATATGTGGACCTCCTTTCATCTATTTTCAAAATGGATCCAAGAATCTCTGCTCAACAATAATTTAGCTCTACATACACGCTCTCAGTGTCAAGATCTCATCATCAAATCAAAATAATAAACTCCACAAACAAATTCTATCCAAAATAGCAAAGTTGTGGCCACATCAAATCTGAATACAATTAGACCCTCACAACAATAGAGTGTTTCATAATACAAATAACATTATAAGATGCTATGGCTATGTTCCAAATGAATTGGTAGCTCCTACAAAATCAAGTGTGGGAGTATCACCAACATGTACTCCAGTAGCATACAAAAACTTCTCCAAACAATATCTACTTCAACAACTTCAATTATGATCTATTCCCTAGCATGCTTAAGATATATTCATTATTCAAACATTAACACTGATTCACTAAAGCATATATGCTCTACTGAAGGTCTGAAGCATCAACACTCTATACAACCTTCTCTTACACACATACACACTCCTTTTACTCACAATCAACAACCATTAAGCTCCAAAGTAAATAATATAAAACATGTAGGGAGAAATTGAACTTGGGGTTAGGATCAAGAGTGCACAAATTATACCAAATCAATCCACTAATACCACAACATGTGGACTAAATTCATTCACATCACGGGAGGACCATTTCATACCATTTCCGACCTTTTTTTTCACTTTTTTTGGAAGCCTTTAGGAATTTCCAAGCTAATTTACTTCTGAACAATGCAAGGAATTCAGAGAAAATATCATGAAATGATTTAGTCACTGTTATACAAAATATTGTCACCATGACTATTTGCAGTCAGTATGGGTCTTTCATCATTCATACTGTCCTCCTAAGCAAGTATCAAACCTCAACTCTTCATGTCAAGCTTTGAAAATGAGAGAAAGACCTTAAAAATCAATAAAACTCTGGTTCCGCACTTTCTCTCACTGTTGCCTGCGGTCCCGCACTCTTTGTTCGTATTACCTGCGGACCTGCCCACTCTGTCTCTAAAGGAGTGGGTGCGGACCCCTATGAAAGTAAAAAAGGCGCAAGTTTATTCTTAAAAACACACTTT
Source organism: Pinus tabuliformis (assembly GCA_031772625.1). Classification (NCBI taxonomy): domain Eukaryota; kingdom Viridiplantae; phylum Streptophyta; class Pinopsida; order Pinales; family Pinaceae; genus Pinus; species Pinus tabuliformis. The sequence continues at coordinate 764,157,609 of CM062804.1, read as the reverse complement.
GGGTTAAGTCTAGATGATTTTAGAAGGAATGTTGACGTGGATAATTTGCTCATAGGTGGTTCATGCATCCCAAAAGTGAAGGAGCTAGTCCCTTGATGAGAGGAGCTATCCCTTTGAAGGAGGGCTTTATCCCTTTGAAGGTGGACCTAGTAACTTCCCTCCATTGCACTATAAATTAAGGCATTGGGCTAGTTGCTAGAGAGGTTAGAAGCTGAACATTTTTTAGGGTAAATGCTGGTGGAATTGGGACTTCCTAGTTAAGCTTGAGAGGAGAGATCACATACCTTTTGGTTTCATTGGGAAGAGAGTGAAACTTGTCAAAAAAGAGGAGACTTCTTGTTGGACCCTGGGAGGAGCTTGTACAACATCAAGGCACAGGTTGTAAAGTTCTTCTTTGATTTAAATTAATACAATCGGATTCATTTTTCTCAACAAATTGTCTTATGTGATTTGTTTCATGAATTCCTTGATCATCATGATAAGTATGCTTTATTCTATTGTCTTTTTAGGTGCTATTTAATTTGTGTGCTTGTTTGTGTTTGCAGATCCTCTACAAGGGAGCTCATTTGGATCAACGGAGCGAGGCTTCACAAACTTGCATTGGACCCAAGGTAGGCCTAAAACACTTGTTTGCCTTTGTTTATAAATTGCATATTTAGAGAAAGATAGAATTTGATTGGCTTTCTTGTCACTAGATATCATTAGATATTAGGGAGGTCGGTCTTGTCCGCAAGAACGACTCATTCCGTGTGACAAAATGGCGACTCCGCTGGGGACTTGAATTTTTTATTTTTCCTTTGCTTTTACTTTGACTTGAGAAACTCTGTTTTTGTTTCTGTTTTTGGCTTGATGTGTGTGGGATTGGGTAGGTTTAGTAGACCTTGAATTATTTTTTGTTTTTCATACTTTTGGGAGAGGACCGCACCCTCTGCTTGTAACATAGTGCAGACCTATCTGCACTTTTGCTTTACACACAGAGCAGTACTGCACCTGTGTGAACTACGGGCCTGCGGACCCTGTCAAAATTTTGAAAAACTTAAGATTTTCTCTTTCAGTCAGCTTAGGATTTGTTTATGTGGTTTTAGCCTCTGCCCAGATCTGCACGTGACTTGTCAGGAACTTTTCTTAGGTTAATTCCATTGGCATTCCTGCTTTAAGCTTTTATCAATTGGGTGTTTTGAGTCTCTTTTTTGAGAAATTCTTAATTTGATTTCCTTTGGTCATTACTTGGAGGTTTGTCTCAGTCTTTTCACAATTTTGCATCTTTTTGCTTTTGTGTATGAGTGTTAATCGCATTTGAGTGTTGATCCTTGGAACTCTCACCCAATTTTCTTGACTTGCACTTGATTCGTTCTTAGATTACATTAGAATCATCTTGTGTTTGAGAATTCTCTTCCATAGATCACATTTGCATAATTAGAATTCTCATTTTCAGAATATGAATGAAAAATGTGCATAGATTACATTTGCATATTTTTCAAGTGAATTGTGCATAGATTACAATTGCATAGTTTACATTCTGAAAAATCAATCCTAGATTTAGATCAGCTTTCTTTGATTTGAATTTACATATTTTTATTCTTGTTTTTAACACACAAAAATAAAAATAAAAATTGTTTTGGAATTGATTTGCATTAGTTTTTCTTAATGAAATTAGTGCATTAGAGAATTTGTTATATTTTCTCTTAGTGATCAACTTTTTGCATTGTTGGAAGTGAATGGAAACTCTCTCCGTACTTTAGTTAGGATTCATCGAACTGAAAGGATTACATTATCATATTCGATTGCATTTAGTTTTGAGTCGGGTCATAACACCATTGGTTTCATATCCATTTACCCCTTTGAGTAATAACAGCCTAAATAACATAGCGCTTAATTAAAATTCATCTAGTAATTTTTACATTTTTAGGGCTCTTTCCACCAATCTAGCTTAGGCTCGTGTCTTGGAATAGGTTTTAGTTAACTCTCCAAGACAGTAAAACAAACAAGTAGCTATATCTTGCGGTAGGAGATAAATTCCAATTGTTACATCTATGCTCTAGGAAAGCTCCTCTTAAAGGAGAAGCACGAGATCATATCTGAACCAGTGTGGGAATCAATCCTTCCTCATTGGGAACGATAGAAGATATTCACATATTAAAAAAGGTAAACCTCGGATTGACCATTGTCGAGGAGCCTAGGGTCACTTGTTGGTAAACCTTGGATTATGTCAAGGAGCCTTCAAGGGGATTGAGCTTGTTACTCTGCTCTTGTGTGCGTATCGGATCGTAGACTGTTCCCCCAGGTATATTTGTTTCTGTTGGTAGCCTTAGTGACCATAATCTATAGGATTCTTTCCTAAGGTGACAATGGAGGGAAGATCCCACTGTACCTGGAGCAGACGTCGACTAGACTCACTTGGATTTTCTAGGGAGTTCTCTTCACTCGAGACGGTTTAGTGGAGAAACTTGTGCCAGTATATTCATTAATTAGGTTTTCGGGGTAACTATTCCAACCGCCATTTCTGTATTGAATTTTGCGATGTTGGATTTCATCACCAACTAGTGTTTTTGGTACGGAAAGTTACTGTTTATCTGTGGTTTGACTCCTAGATTTGATAGTGTGTGTTAATTTGTTTGTTTTTACTTTTAGAGACCATAGGTGTGAATTGTGAATTTTAATTGTTAGGTGTGAATTGTGAATTGTTAATTTTAGTTTTAAATTATTAATAAAATTCACTAAAGTTGAATATAATGGCAAATGTTCCGGAATTTACCAACCAAGGAACCAAGGAAAATTTTAAGGATGGAAATTTTTTTTGAAGTTTAAAACATTGGCGAATCTCACTAATCCCTAATATGCAAACTATAAAATGTGTATTGATATATTTGTAAAATTATTCAAATCTATAATGATTTTATATATAGTCTCTATATAATGTTGGCGATTTTTGAGGTAAAATAATTTTATATTCTAAAATTTGGGCGAATCATCTTTTATAAAAATTGGTAATTGGCGAATCTTTTTTTGGAAAAATCAAGGAAAATTAGCCCACTGGGCGAACATTAGCCCCTAAAATTTTCAATGCAAGGAACCCCTCTTAACGAGAATCATAGTACTTTTCCTTACTTTGGAAATGTTGGTCCTCCTTACATGGCTACTTGTTACACTAAAAAATGTCACCATGGCTATTTACAGTTAGTATGGCTCTATCAACAGTCATGCTATCCTCTTAGGCAAGTCTTATGCCTCTGCTCTCCATGTCAAACTCCAAACAATGTATTTATCTCTGGGTACGCAGGTTCTCTCAACCTTACTTGCGGGTACGCACCCAATGTTCACAAAAGCTGCGTACTTGTACGCTCTGTATGTAAAGGGGCAGGTGCGTCCCCCTGTAAAGGTCAAAATGCGCAATTTTCATCTTTAAAAATTTACTTGTGGTCATTTCTAGAGCATTCTAGAAGGTTTTTCGACGTGTATTGAGCGCCTCCAGATGGTTCATGTACCCCTACCAAAGAGGAACTTATCCCATCAATGAGGGAGCTATCCCATCCAAAGAGGGGATTATCCCATTGATGGTGGACCTGAATAACTTCCTCTAGACCACTATAAATACAGGCATTGGGCCAGAAGGAGGGGAGGTTGGAAGCTAAACATTTCTAAGGGTAGATGCTGCTGGAATTAGGACTCCCATTTAGAAGCTTGTGAGGAGAGATTGCCATCTTTGCTTGTTCTATTTGGAAGTGGGTGAGCTTTGTCAAAGTAAAGGAGAACTCTTGATGGACCCTGGGAGGGACTTGCACAACACCAAGGCTTAGGTTGTAATTGTTCCTTTTGTTTCCTATTAATGCAAATGAGTCCATTCTTCTCAATAACTTGTTATTTATGAGTTGTTTCATGTACTCCTTGGTCTATGTGTTAAATATGTTTTATTCTATGAGATTATCAAGTGCTATTTAATCGTTTGATTGTTAGTGGATGCAGGTTTCAAAGTGAAGGAGGAGCTCATCCGGATCAGTGAGGCTGGACTGCTACAACAGCGTTGGATTACAGGTAGGATCTAAACACTTGATTTCTTATATAGTAAATGCATGTTTAGAGAAGGATTTCTCTTGTTTGTCTTGTTTGTCACTAGAGAGTCTTAGGCTCCTAGGGAGGTCGGTTGTGTCCGCACTATCGACTCTTTCCGCCTGACACTACTTTGTCATTACCTGGATTTACAATAGGTTTACCGATATGGTTATTTTCAACTTCGTTGGCCCCAAATACTCCAATTGTTCCACCTCAACCGAATGCTTCGCCTCAACAGAGTTCACCATCTCAACATCACCAACCTTCTGTTGACCCTTTACCTTCTTCGCCTAATTTTTCTTCCTCCATTTCTTCCTCTTCGCTTGGTAAAAGCCTTGACGCTAGTAACCAGGTGCCTAAGAAGAAGAAGAAGAAGCAAGATAAGAAAGAAGTCAACTAACCAACCATGGCTGTAAGTGTTAGTTGTGTTGAGGAAACCTCCAACATGCATCGTAAACCCAAATACCCTTGCAGGCTTTGTAAGGGTGACCACTTCCTTATCAATTGTCCTGGTATTCCAAAGGTCTTGGAAGTATGGTCAGAAAAATCTCATCAACCTTGCATTGATCCATCAACCAGTGATAGTCAGGTTCCTGGGAAAAAGGGTAAAGTTAGGTTTCCTTGTAAGTTATGCAAAGGGAGTCATCAAACTCACATTTGCCCTCACATGGATGAAGCCTCAAAATTTTTTGAAAACCTTGCTATTCCATAGCAAGAATTTCCAACTGGTTACCGTAAACTTTCTCCCAACCTATCGTCAACTGACGGAGTGATTGATCTAATTTCAAGTACAGTCTATCCCACTCTTCCATTGGAGAGTGAAACTCATATCACTCAGGTTGATGATCCATTAGTTGATCAAGTGGTCGATTCAATTTCACATTCGGTCGATCCCACTCTCCCTTTAGAGAGTGAACTTCATACTACTCAGGTTCTTCTTGTTACATCAGATTCTTCTACGCGGGGTGCATTTCACCTGTTTCTATAGAACCCCCTCCAAGTACTGAGGTCTTTTCCTTTGATTGGAATAGATTAACAGAACCTCGTCTTCCCTCCTCCATCTATTTCCAAATCATTGTCAAGGCTGATGGTCAGGGAAAATTTTAAGAACCCCCCCTAAATTTATAAATATAATAAATGGGCGAATCTCCATGGTATATAAGAAAAATTGAAGGCGATTTTATCAATAATATAATATGTATATATAATTTTTTGGCGAATCTCTCACCAGGCATGGCGAATATTTTACTCAATTATAAAATATTGTAAGATCTTGGCGAGTCTTTCACTAAATAATAAAACTTTGTAAAGTCCCAGTGAATCTTAGCATAGGCTACATGCTGGTTTAATTCCCCCATTTAAATAGGCTACATTCTAGGTGAATACCATGGGTCAAGACCATGTGCCATTTTGGTGAATACCATGGGTCAATACCATGTGCCATTTTTATTTTTATTAATTCTAATATTAGGGTTAATAATGGGTTTTTTGCATGGTATTAATAACAATCTAGTCCATGGTATTTGTCCCATAGTATTTTGGCCATAGGTTTCACCTAAATATAACCCATTTTTTGAGTGTTCGTAAATATAAGGTGACTTATGGAGTAAATATAAAAAAATGTTTTATTTGTTTACCATACCTCTCGTGTATTTATATTTTTATTAATTTACCATACCTATTTTACAAATATGGTATTTGGCCCATAGGATTCACTTAAATAAAACCTCTTTCTTGAGCCTTCATAAATAGAACGAGGGTTATGGACTAAATATAAAACGAGGTTTTATTTATTTACGATACATCTAGTTTATTTATATTTTTATTTATTTACCATACCTTTTGAGTAAGTATAAAAAGACATTTTATTTATTTACCATACCTCCACTTTACTTATATTTTTATTTGTTTACACCCTTACATGTATATAAGGTGACTTATGGAGTAAATATAAAAAATGTTTTATTTATTTACCATACCTCTCATTTATTTATATTTTTATTAATTTACCATACCTCTTTTATAAATATGGTATTTGGCCCATAGGATTCACTTAAATAAAACCTATTCTTGAAAATGGGGGAATGGAAGGTTGTAAGTCCTAATTTCAAGGGCTAAATTTACCTTTTTTACCCTCTCCCTTAAAATAAGGTGGGCTATTTGAGGTGATTTGTAAAAGTGTACTATGATACAAAATATTGGCCCACTAAAAATTTAAAACCCCTTAATTTTGCCAAAGGGCGAACATTCGCCCCTAAAATTATCCTTGCTGATGGTAGGGACATACACCGCACACAGGTAGATGAAGGTGCTTCTGTTAGTATTTTATCCTCAACTTCTTGGAAAGCTTTAGGTTCCCCTCAGCTTGTGCTTATTACGCAGAATCTGAAAGCTTTTAACAGAACCATTAGTGAACCTTTAGGGATCCTTCCTAAGTTTTCTATTACCTTGGAAGGTAAAACTGTCTATATTGATCTTATGGTAGTTTGAGGTCCCTTGGATTTCAATTTACTCCTTGGGCGAGACTATGTTTATGTAATGAAAGCTGTCGTATGAAAACTCTTTCGCGTGATGTCTTTCCCTCACAATGGAAATATTGTGACAATAGACTAGCTTCCGTTCACTAGTCTTGTTTCAACTACTAATAATATGACACCCCTAAATGTTCCTGATTCTAAAGTGGTATCTACCCCGCCACGGGTTCATTATGTGGCAACTGGTCCCATGTTTTCAGTTACTGATGTAAGTGAGCCTCCCACTGTTTGCTCATCTTCCTTTGATTTAGATCCGGTAATTGACATGGAAAACTCTATGGGATTACTTGAACACGATGTTCTTATCCCTTTTGAGTCCCTTGACATGTGTTCCTTCCAGAGAACTATTCTTCCTTCTGATGAAGACCTCTTGGAATCCATGATCAAGGTGTGTCCATTGACATGTCTTTCTTCCAGTTGGAAGCCATGATCAGTGAGCGCGAGGATAGTTTCTTCCTGTATCAACCTCGTTCAAAAATGAAATAGGCTGTCATGAGGACAGTTCTTTTCCCGTGTCAACATCGTTAAAAAATGAATCAGTTGTTTCGAGGAAAGTTCCTTTTACTGTGTCGACCTCCTTAAAAAATGAATCAGTGAGTATGAGGACAGTTCTTTTCCTGTGTCAACCTCGTTAAAAAATGAATCATTTGTTTCGAGGAAAGTTCCTTTTACTGTGTCGACGTCGTTAAAAAATGAATCAGTGAGTATGAGGACAGTTCTTTTCTTGTGTCAACCGCGTTAAAAAATGAATCAGTTGGTTGAGGAAAGTTCCTTTTACTATGTAGACCTCGTTAAAAAATGAATCAGTGAGTATGAGGACAGTTTTCTTCATGTGTCAACCTTGTTAAAAAATGAAACAAGGTGTTAGAGGATAGTTCCTGTTACTGAGTCAACCTCATTAAAAAATGAATCAGGTAGATTTTAGGTTATATAGGTAGATTGTAGAGAGTAGAATTCAAATAGATTGTAAAGAGTAGTCAATGAGGATAGTTTGTTCTTGTCTCAACCTCGTTAAAAAATGAAACTAGGATTCATGAGGATAGTTCTTTTCCTTTGTCAACCTCATTAAAAAATGAATCAGTTGGTCAGAGGATAGTTCCTGTTACTGAGTCAACCTCATTAAAAAATGAATCAGGTATGAGGACAGTTCCTTTCCTGTGTCAACCTCATTAAAAAAAATGAATCAGTATGTTATATAGGTAGATTATAGAGAGTAGAATTCCAATAGATTGTAGAGAGTAGACTTGAGCATAGTTCCTTATCTTGTGTCAAGCTCGTTAAAAAATGAATCAAGGATTTTTTAGCATAGTTCCTTATATTGTGTCAAGCTCGTTAAAAAATGAATCAAGGATTTTTGAGCATAGTTCCTTGTCTTGTGTCAAGCTCATTAAAAAATGAATCAAGGTTTCTAGAGCATAGTTCCTTATCTTGTGTCAAGCTTGTTAAAAAATGAATCAAGGATTTTAGAGCATAGTTCCTTGTCTTGTGTCAAGCTCGTTAAAAAATGAATCAAGGATTTTAGAGCATAGTTCCTTGTTAGGTAGATTGTAGGGAGTAGTTATGAGCATAGTTCTTTGTCTTGTGTCAAGCTCGTTAAAAAATGAAACAAGAAGTCATGAGCATAGTTCCTTATCTTGTGTCAAGCTCGTTTAAAAAATGAAACAAGGGTTTTCAGGACAGTTCTTTTCGTGTGCCAGCCTCATTAAAAAATGAAACAACTCCCTTTTCGAGTCGAGTCTTTCTAAGATCTCGGAAGTAAACCTTCATTCCATCCACTTCGTTGAATGCAATGAAGCTTGGGGGGCATGTACCTCATTTTGCGTCATTATGCTGGGGGCATGCGAACTTATAACAAGCATAGTTTTTCATTTGAAGCTTGTGTAAACATGAAACCGAATCCAAGCAAAGTTCTCTATGGTTCAAGCTTGTGTAAAAATGAACCTATACCTGATTTACATCTCGTGATTGTCATTTTTATCCACTAAATTATGTTAGATGGGCCTTGGTTGTTTTCATTCGATCGCCCCCATCTCTTTGGCTGATCATATGCTTTCACTTGGTTCTTTACCCTTCCTAAGGGACCACATCTATGAGTGGTTTTATTAGCCAACCTCTTAACCATTACATGTTTTTAGCAGTTCCTCCATTGCCGGAACCAGTTGCTACCCTTTATACCACTCGTTCCCCTAGGATGAGTCCTCTTTAAGCTCTTTTCTGACTCATAAAATATGAAAAGATTGCCGAGCTTTTCCTTTTCAAACTCGTTAAAACAAAATTAAAAGGATGGTCCACTTACAGCTCTTTTCTGACCGCATAAACATGAAAAGATTGCCAGAATTTTGTTGTTTCAAGATCGATATTGGTAATAAAACGACGTGTCATTAATTGCTTTTTTACTTTTTAGGATCAGAGACACTAATTATGAAAAGTACTCTTTGATCGTAATGGTCAAGCGGTTCTCTCAAGTATTATTTTATACTTTTTCGGGGTTGGGAAACACAAATTTACGAAAAAGGACAAACATGGAGTCTTCTTAATTTTTTCAGACTCTCTAAAATTGAAAAATGCCAAGTTTCTCCTATACTGGACTCGTTAAAATTTAACAGTAAAGGACCTGTTCAATTACAAATAGGAATGGACCACTCCTTCTTAGGGTTCGAATTTAAACTAAGTTGGACTCATCCGAAGGATGAGCTTATAATCAATCAAATGTTATCCTTCTCAAGCTTGTCAAAAATAAAGAGGTGCTTTCCAGAAATGGTGGGGGAAAAGAGAAAAATGAGCCTTTTTGTCATACTTTGTGTCTCAGAAAAACATTTAACCACTCTTGAACACGACACTTTTTATTCACCTGGGTTGGGAAATCCTTTACCTAACAGTTGATCAAACCATATTGAAAGTCTTCAGCCAGTTTCTGGGTATTAACTTTGGGTCAATTGTCACCAAACCATCTATTGTGTCGTTATGTGTTCAAGAGGTCACTGCAAATAAACCATTCATCTGCAAAATATCTGTCATCCATCTTGACCATCCCTGAGTCAGTCCTTGCAACTAAATTTCTTCAAACTTGATCTATGATTTGGTGTTGTGGGCTTGCCTACGGCGGATCACTTTCTATCGACTTCAACTCATTATCTAGAAAGATGATCTAGAAATCGTTAGTACCTTGGGATCTGCATGCCTCAATGGCAGGTTTCTCGCCTTCAACGATAGTGTTATCTCAAAATCAGATCCTGATAGGCTGCTGGTCAGGTTGACTCTAAGTAACTATTTCAGACCTACTTTAAGCTGAGGCTTAGCCTCCTCAACCTGAGAGGGCTCTCTCTTAAAGGATTAATGATTTTGATTAAAGATAAGATGGCTAACTCTTATAGAACAACTATAAAAAATATGAATGCTGGAAATACATTAAACAACTATCCATTGGGCTTGTGGAGTCAACAACACCTCAATATAACAGTGAACTCAACTTTACATAGAAGTCAGGGCACTCAGTATTTAGACATTCAGAACATAACTCATATGGGACCACAGTTTATAAATGCATACAGGAAATCAGAGCACATTCAGTGAATTCTGAGTGATTATACATCTATACCACTGTAAAAATTATGGAAAGGACAAGATCACATATTCTGAACATAAGAAATCCTTCATGAATCCTGAGAAGTAAAGTCAAAATTACATTACTGAAAATGAGTCTTTACATAAGCCAAATACAAGCTGTATCATAAATTTTCCAACCCTGATTACATTGTTGTTTCAGCTATATATAGAGTTCTTATTCTAACTGATCGAGATTCCTCCTCCAGCATGAGGGGAATTCGAAAACTACTTCTAATGACACCTATTAACCCTTTAACTAACTAATAAATACAACAAGGTGTTGACTGGAGTTTTTTTAGAGATCTAAATCAACTATGACTCTAACTCCATATTACATGCATGATGGATTCTCCTTGTTCTTTGACATCTGGTTTTCTTTCAGTTTGGCTGAGATGGGTGTTTAATGCTCCATGTTGACCTTGGATGCTGAATCTTCTTAACTGCCCAGAAATATTAGGAGAGTATCCTTGCTTCTCGGCTTCAGTTTTCCCCAAAATATTCGAATGCAAAGAAGCATGTCCTTTATCTTTTAATCACCCAAAATGTAGAAGTCTGCCACGTCCTTGATGCGTTGTAAGCTTTTTCCCACGTACATGTGTGCAGGCAAAAGTTTCTTGTAAACTGTTTAACATATCCTGAACTGTGGTAAATTGCTCACTTTACGACAAAAAATTAAAGTTGGATTTTGAATATATCTTTTCTCCACCTGTCTTGACCTGGTTGACTGTTGATAGCTTCAGATGATGCCTTGTATGACTTTTAGACGTTTCCCTTTCAAAATTCCCGCTTATAATTCAAAACTGCTTGATTTGCATTAAAATCATCACCTTCAGCAGTTTCGTAGCGCGCTACGAAACTGCTGAGTTATTTAAAACAGCTTGCTTTTAACCCGAGACCTTTATTAGCCGAGTACTTGATTGCCAAAAACTCCTTTAGACTTTCCACATGTCGAATAGGAATTTATATTTCCTCAGAAAGATAAAATCAAGCAAATTTGTCAAAACTTTAAAACAAAATCTTACTTGAAATGAAAACTCATTTAGCAGGTAGCTGACTTAGCTGTGCCTTCAGATCTTCAATTTGTTTCTTCATAGCTTTATTCCCAGCTCTCAGTTTCATATTGATCCTTCTGATGTACTTGGCTTCTTTGATTGCTGGTACTGTCCATGTGTGAAATTGTGAATGGCCATCCACCACTGAATTCAGCTGAGCTTCTACAGCAGCATTCCCTTCCCATAGAGTTTTATAATACTTTGCATGTATGGCTGCATGTTTTCTAGCGGCTTTCTTCAATTTGGCAATCTCATATTTAGCTGATTCCAATTGGCTCTTCAGGGCTGCTATATTATTTTCTTTAGCTGCAATGATTGTTTTGCCTGTGTCTTTTTGTGTCTCTTCCCATGTTTCCTCTGTTCTTGGCAGTGCTTCCTGTACTTGCTGGAATCTCCTTGTCATAGGTCTTCTAGGTTTAAAAACGAACTCTTCAGCTGGCACATCAAATCTAAGCCTTTTTGAGGCCTTGGATTTCTTGGTGCTTTCTTGTTCTGACTGCATCAATTCGATTTGAACTGGTAGAGACTGCTCGAATTCAATAGCCTATAATAAATCATTTAAACTTGCCTTGGACACTGGACTTTCTTCAACTGCTATAGCTTTAACTTTTTCCTTATTTATCTGACTTCTTGTTCTTACCCTTGAGACTACTTCAGATGTGCTTGTTTCAGGTACAGTCTTTTTACCATGAGCTTTTTCCTTAGTTGATTGCTGAGGTTGATCTTGGATGATAAGTGGCTTCACTTGTTTTCTTACTTGTGACTTTGGAACTCTTTTAGCTCTTGCTTCTGTTTGGAGCTCAGCTATTGTAAAATCTCTAGCAGGTGGTGGAGTGAGGCCAGTCTGGCTTTTGAATCCAGCCATAAAAATGAATGAATTCCAATCTCTGTCTATCTTTTGGAGCCCGTCTAAAACCAGTAATTTAATCAAACCATGATGAAACAAAGAGGTTCCACAATCCTCTTTCCTCAGCTGTACCTTATCACACATCTTACTCAAACTACGGAATAGATAAAAAGCTAAGTCTATGGAGACCTTCCCGGTGAAATGCAAAAGGAGTTTAAAATGGTAAGAATAAACCTTGTTATACCTTCCTTGACAAGTCAGATATTTCTGTATGCAGGTGAGTAAGTGAGCATAATATTCTTTGACATAATTCCTGGGAACTACCTTACTTAAATCCTCATTTACATAATCATCCTTCAAAAACTCCTTGCAAGGATTCATGTCAAATTTGAAATTTTTAAACCATTCCTCTTTTCCTCGTGGGATCTCTGTTACAGTAGATATCACTTCTAGCGAAACCTGCAGTTCTAACATGGCTACCTTTGAATTCAAGCCTGTGAAGTTAAGTGCAAATTACTTAGTTACCTGTGCGTGTCCTCCTTGTAACTTTTTGCAAAACTTCTAGCACCCGGCCTTTTTAAATGCTTTCTTCACCTCTTCATTTCTCAGCGTTATATCCAGGCCTTCAGGTTCAGTCCTTAGACATTTACCGGATCTGTGCTCTTTTTTCTCCATTGATTCTTCCAGATCTTCACAAACAATGACTACCAGCTCCGGTTGGAATTGTGATTCGGCTTCTATTTGAATTCAGCCTCGCTTGATTATCAGCCTCGCTTGAATTTTGAACTTTTCCGTTTAAAACCTTTCAAGATGTAATCTTGCAGATTTCTCACTCATGCAAGACTTACGGCCATCATTAAGGTTTATGCACGGTTGTCTTTCTTGGGAATGATAATTCGTGCGTATCAACAGATCTAGTGGTGGTGATAGTGGCAATGAGAGGTAAAATGTGATAAGAGGGCTACATGAGCTGACATGAGAAGACATGGCCTATGACTCACCTAACAGACTTGACATTTCGGGAAAGATTCGCTGCGGAATGTATGAATCCATCATTTCGCAGCGCTGTCAGTTTAGAATTTTAATGATGCGCTGCGAAACTGCCTAATCATGATACGCTACGAAACTGCCTAACTATGATTGCGCTGCAAAACTGCCTAATTGGCATTGCGCTGCGAAATTACAAAAAGACACGGTGACTGACATAAGATAACCGGTGGCTATAGAACAATGGTAGATGGAGGGGAACCAATGGGAGCTGAGAATAACTTGACTCAAAAACTCTTCAAAACTCCAGATTCTAATGGAAAAAATTAAAACAAAATTAAACTAGCACTAACCTTTGTCATCGGGCTAGGATAAAAAGTTACATGTATCAATTTTAGTTCTAAGTGATAACAGATAGGTTGCATCATTGACCTTCGATCAAAGGATTCCGTGACATGTTCGACATCAACAAATCTATTCACATCTCATGGATTGTACTGAGTACTTTAAGAGCCATTGACATTAGTGGTGGTTTCTCTCACTGATCCAAGTGGATGTTGGTGGCCACCCACCTATCCCATTTGGACCCCCACATGTCTATTTCAGCATTTTCAGTTTCCTAAATTGTAGCACAGTTTACTATTTTTAGCAGTTTTTTGGGTCCTGAACTTCCGGAGCCGTTTTGAGGCCCTAAACGACGTTTTTTTGGGAATCTGGGGCAACATGGGTCCATGGACCATGTTGCCTCCCAAAGTGGTAGTACTTGGATAGATCTTTCTAACGAGCTATCGTTCGCGTCAAACGGAGATCGTATGCCAAAGTTACGACCCCGGGAAATTGATGTACCAATTTACCCAAACGGGGCCCACAATTTGGCGTTTCATCTTCTAGGGTTAGGTTTCGGGATGTGAAGGGTTTTCCATTGTTTCTCAACAATAAATAGGCCTTCGAGCCTCATTGTAACACAGTTTTTAGAACAGTTCAGAGGCATGTAGCCGCACATCTCTTCTCAGAGATAAGCTACCATCGCCCTAGCTGGTTTATTTCCACTTCTGGTTGTAAGCATATTTCAGTATTTTACAGTAATGAAATGAAGTATCATTTCCGCTGCATCTCTGTGTTTATGGTTATTGCATCTCTGTATTTATGGTTATCTCTTTAATCTATTGCGTTCCTGTCTAAATCCGGATCAGTGGTATCAGAGCTTGGACCCAGGTTCGATTCCCCAAGTTGTGTTTGAGGGGGGGTGTTGGAAGAATCACCGCACCTCTATAGAATCCGTAATTTCCACCCTGGGGATCCTAGTTACTGGCTTATAATGTTTACCAACACCTGCGAGTTTTGGTGTAACGGCAAACCTCCACATGCTCTGATACCATGTGGAGGTTTGTCGTTACACAAAACCCGCAGGTGTTGGTAAACATTATAAGCCAGTAACTAGGATCCCCAGGGTGGAAATTACGGATTCTATAGAGGTGCGGTGATTCTTCCAACACCCCCCCTCAAACGCAACTTGGGGGAATCGAACCTGGGTCCAAGCTCTGATACCACTGATCCGGATTTAGACAGGAACGCAATAGATTACAGAGATAACCATAAATACAGAGATGCAATAACCATAAACACAGAGATGCAGCGGAAATGATACTTCATTTCATTACTGTAAAATACTGAAATATGCTTACAACCAGAAGTGGAAATAAACCAGCTAGGGCGATGGTAGCTTATCTCTGAGAAGAGATGTGCGGCTACATGCCTCTGAACTGTTCTAAAAACTGTGTTACAATGAGGCTCGAAGGCCTATTTATTGTTGAGAAACAATGGAAAACCCTTCACATCCCGAAACCTAACCCTAGAAGATGAAACGCCAAATTGTGGGCCCCGTTTGGGTAAATTGGTACATCAATTTCCCGGGGTCGTAACTTTGGCATACGATCTCCATTTGACACGTACGATAGCTCGTTAGAAAGATCTATCCATGGATGGACCCATGTTGCCCCAGATTCCCAAAAAAACGTCGTTTAGGGCCTCAAAACGGCTCCGGAAGTTCAGGACCCAAAAAAATGCTAAAAATAGTAAACTGTGCTACAATTTAGGAAACTGAAAATGCTGAAATAGACATGTGGGGGTCCAAATGGGATAGGTGGGTGGCCACCAACATCCACCTGGATCACTCACACTTGTTAACAGTTTACATCATTGACTGGTAATCAAGTGGTTTCTACCATGTTCGACTTCGACACATTCATTCACATGGTTAGAATCGTACTATTTCGGGAAGTAGAAATCAATACCCTGGATCTAGTTTCCACCATCCAGGCTGCGAGGTGTTCATTATACAGTGGAATATTCATAAACACATGGCTATGTCCATACTGTCTCTACATGTCTCTATACTTGTGATGTATTACAAGATCATTCCTATATCAGAGCAGTAGTTAGTTTTCTAGTAAGTTTTGATCTGAGTATGGGAATGCCTACCTCAGCGATGATATGATCTCATATATATATTTTGCATTGATGTTCCAACCGGGCTCTCCACAAGATGATCCCCGAAATGATAAAGTACTTCACTCTTCCTAGATGATAAATGAAATCCTAATCTACTACAGACTTCGCACTTTAGGGGGAAATCTGTTACACAAAATATTGTCACCATGACTATTTGCAGATAGTATGGGTCTTTCATCATTCATATTGTCCTCCTAAGCAAGTCTCAAACCTCATCTCTTCATGTCAAGCTTTGAAAATGAGAGAAAGACCTTAAAAATCAATAAAAATCTGGTTCTGCACTTTCTCTCACTGTTGCCTGTGGTCCTGCACCCTTTGTTTGTGTTACCTACGGACCTGCCCGCTCTGTCTCTAAAGGAGTGGGTGCAGACCCCTGTGAAAGTCAAAAAGGTGCAAGTTTATTCTTAAAAACTCACTTTGGGTTAATTCTAGATGATTCTAGAAGGAATTTTGACGTGGATGATTTGCTCCTAGGTGGTTCATGCATCCCAAAAGTGAAGGAGCTAATCCCTTGATGAGAGGAGCTATCCCTTTGAAGGTGGACCTACTAACTTCCCTCCATTGCACTATAAATTAAGGCATTGGGCTGGTTGCTAGAGAGGTTAGAAGCTGAACATTTTTTAGGGTAAATGCCGGTGGAATTGGGACTTCCTAGTTAAGCTTGAGAGGAGAGATCACATACCTTTTGGCTACATTGGGAAGAGAGTGAAACTTGTCAAAGTAGAGGAGACTTCTTGTTGGACCCTGGGAGGAGCTTGTACAACATCAAGGCACAGGTTGTAAAGTTCTTCTTTGATTTAAATTAATACAATCGGATTCATTTTTCTCAACAAATTGTCTTATGTGATTTGTTTCATGAATTCCTTGATCATCATGATAAGTATGTTTTATTCTATTGGCTTTTTAGGTGCTATTTAATTTTTGTGCTTGTTTGTGTTTGCAGATCCTCTACAAGGGAGCTCATTTGGATCAACGGAGCGAGGCTTCCACAAACTTGCATTGGACCGAAGGTAGGCCTAAAACACTTGTTTTCCTCTGTTTATAAATTGCATATTTAGAGAAAGATAGAATTTTGAGTTTCTCTTATACTGGACTCATTAAAATTTAACAGTAAAGGACCTGTTCAATTACAAACAGGAACGGACCACTCCTTCTTAGGGTTTGAATTTAAACTAAGTTGGACTCATCCGAAGGATGAGCTTATAATCAAGCAAATGTTATCCTCCTCAAGCTTGTCAAAAATAAAGAGGTACTTGCCAGAAATGGTGGGGGAAAAGAGAGAAAAATGAGCCTGTTTATCATACTTTGTGTCTCAGAAAAACATTTAACCACTCTTGAACACGACACTTTTTATTCACCTAGGTTGGGAAATCCTTTGCCTAACAGTTGATCAAACCATATTGAAAGTCTTCAGCTGGTTTCTGGGTATTAACTTTGGGTCAATTGTCACCAAACCATCTATTGTGTCGTTATGTGTTCAAGAGGTCACTGCAAATAAACCATTCCTCTGCAAAATATTTGTCATCCATCTTGACCATCCCTGAGTCAGTCCTTGCAACTAAATTTCTTCAAACTTGATCTATGATTTCGTGTTGTGGGCTTGCGTACGACGAATCACTTTCTATCGACTTCAGCTCATTATCTAGAAATATGATCTAGAAATCGTCAGTACCTTGGGATCTACATGCCTCAATGGCAAGTTTCTCACCTTCGACGATAGGTTGCATCATTGACCTTCGATCAAAGGATTCTGTGACATGTTCGACATCAACACATCTATTCACATCTCATGGATTGTACTGAGTACTTTGAGATCCATTGACATTACTGGTGGTTTCTCTCACACTTTTTAACAGTTTACAGCATTGACTGGTAATCAAGTGGTTTCTACCATGTTCGACTTTGACACATTCATTCACATGGTTAGAATCATACTATTTCGGGAAGTAGAAATCAAGACCCTGGATCTAGTTTCCACCATCCAGGCTGCGAGAAATTTTGTATTCATTATACAGTGGACTATTCATAAATAGATGGCTGCGTCCATACTATGTCTACATGTCTCTATACTTGTGATGTATTACAAGATCATTCCTATATCAGAGCAGTAGTTAGTTTTCTAGTCAGTTTTGATCTGAGTATGGGAATGCCTACCTCATCAATGATAGGATCTCATATATATATTTTGCATTGAATGTTTTTACAGGTTCCAACCGGGCTCTCCACAAGATGATCCCCGAAATGATAAAGTACTTCACTCTTCCTAGATGATAAATGAAATCCTAATCTACTACAGACATCGCACTTTAGGGGGCAATATGTTACACAAAATATTGTCACCATGACTATTTGCAGTCAGTATGGGTCTTTCATCCTTCATATTGTCCTCCTAAGCAAGTCTCAAACCTCAGCTCTTCATTTCAAGCTTTGAAAATGAGAGAAAGACCTTAAAAATCAATAAAACTCTAGTTCTGCACTTTCTCTCACTGTTGCCTGTGGTCCCGCACCCTTCGTTCGTGTTACCTGCGGACTTGCCTGCTCTGTCTCTAAAGGAGTGGGTGCGGACCCCTATGAAAGTAAAAAAGGCACAAGTTTATTCTTAAAAACTCACTTTGGGTTAATTATAGATGATTCTAGAAGGAATTTTGACGTGGATGATTTGCTCCTAGGTGGTTCATGCATCCCAAAAGTGAAGGAGCTACTCCCTTGATGAGAGGAGCTATCCCTTTGAAGGAGGGCTTTATCCCTTTGAAGGTGGACCTAGTAACTTCCCTCCGTTGCACTATAAATTAAGGCATTGGGCTGGTTGCTAAAGAGGTTAGAAGGTGAGCTTTTTTTAGGGTAAATGCTGGTGGAATTGGGACTTCCTAGTTAAGTTTGAGGGGAGAGATCACATACCTTTTGGATTCATTGGGAAGAGAGTGAAACTTGTCAAAGTAGAGGAGACTTCTTGTTGGACCCTGGGAGGAGCTTGTACAGCATCAAGGCACAGGTTGTAAATTTCTTCTTTGATTTAAATTAATACAATCGGATTCATTTTTCTCAACAAATTGTCTTATTTGATTTGTTTCATGAATTCCTTGATCATCATGATAAGTATGCTTTATTCTATTGGCTTTTTAGGTGCTATTTAATTTGTGTGCTTGTTTGTGTTTGTAGATCCTCTACAAGGGAGCTCATTTGGATCAACGGAGCGAGGCTTCCACAAACTTGCATTGGACCCAAGGTAGGCCTAAAACACTTGTTTGCCTTTGTTTATAAATTGCATATTTAGAGAAAGATAGAATTTGATTGGCTTGCTTGTCACTAGATAACTTTAGATACTAGGGAAGTCGGTCCTGTCCGCAAGAACGACTCATTCTGTGTGACAATCACATGCTTAACAATATCTAAAATTGGCTAGAATGTTCATTCACTCTAACATGCCTATCTCCATGTGACTAGGACTTTTCAGTCGCTCTCATGAGCTTGTAAGGGAGCCACTAGGGAAGAGCATAAGGGAAAGCACTAAACACTCAACTTTAAACCTCTTCCACCTATTGGATCAACTTCTCCAACTCGTATACAAGCCTCCAAACCTATGACATAACCTCTGACACATCTACAAGTGGATCAAACATGTCTCCTAAGTGTCACTTCCAAATTGACCTAGAAGGCCAACAAACAAGGTTGGCAAGAGTGCCAATGAGTCCTCCATTATCCGAAAATATCCATAGTTGAAACACCAATGAACATGTATATAATACTTTGTAGAACCATCATCAAGCCATCACATAACTACAAAAAATCATCCTCATAAGCATGAACATGAATACCTAGATGAAGACCTAGTTCCTAACTCAACTAGTGTGCCAATCATCATCTCCATCATATGTAGATATGTATCATCCACTTGTAGTAGCATCATCAACCAAACCAATGCCATCATATGACCATCATCAAAGGCTAACATCAAGAATTGATTTTAATTCCAACATAACCATCTCAATGCCAACTCAACTAGTTGCCACCATGCTACAAGAATGACATTGTTGGGTCCCTATAATACTAGTGATTACCCCATTACTATTATAGTTATACCCCTTATTAATATTTTTGTGCCCCTATTGCCCCCATATTGTTATTACTGTGCCCCATAGAATCCCTCTATTGTTATTTTTGTGGCTTTATATTATTATTGTTAGGTCGGCTGGATTATATTGTGACTCCTTAGACTCCTATATATAGAAAGGAGGTTTTGTCATTTGAATCATCCAAGAATTGTTCATTTATGTAATGTAAAGGAGGTTGCCCCCTCGAAGAGGCTGAATTCTAAGGCGTTGATCTATCTTTTCTATCTTTTCTTGAGTTGGTTTCATAACATTTGGTATCAGAGCTTTGGCTTCTAGGGTTTCGCTGCTCCAAACAGGTCAACGTGGAATTTTCACTATAAATTTTTTTCTGTGACGTTTCAGAAGTCGCAAAAAAAACCCGTTTCAGAAGAAATCGTGTTGAACCTTGGGTCTGAATTTCAGAGTTTTTTGCATGATATTTGCGGAGATATGATCTGAGGAAGTTGGTCTTTTTGCAGACTCCTGAATTACATTCAAAACAGGTGACCTGGGGAAAATCATCATAACTTTCTCTCTGGGGATTGGATTTAAATTTCGTAAGAAGGTACAAAAATAGGATGGACTGTAGCTTCTTGTGTGCATGTTTCAGATCCAAAGGTCAAAACAGTGACTCTTGGAACATCGTACAAGTTCGCTCTACTGAACTAGTCTATAAGCAAGTCACTGTGGGAGATTTCACATAAATCTTCCTTGGAGAATCCAATTTGGGTTGGACTTGTGGCATTGGAAAGAGGACACAAAGGGATACTACAGCTCACAAATTCAGAACTAGATGATTGGAAAGTATAGAGATACATTAGAGGCAATATCGAGCTCCTACAAAGTGAAAAAAGGTGTGTATATTTTATTAAATTTTTGCTTAAGCTTGGTTTGAAAATTTATTTTGAAGGAATTCAAAGGGCATAGTAGAGAATTATTATTGGCAACTGATGCCCGAGGAAAGAAAATGCAAACACCTAGTAAGGAACCTGAAAGCTCTAGCATGACTCATGAAGAAGAGGAAGAAATGCAACATGATATATCAAAATTACAAGACCAAGTGCAACAACTGTCCCTTGCACAAAAAGGAACAAAATCTAAGATGGATGGTTTAAAGAAAGATGTAGAAGCTAAGATGGATTGTTTAAAGAAAGGTGTAGAAGCTAAGATGGACTGTTTAAAGAAAGGCGTAGAAGCTAAGATGATTGACGTGGAAGCTAAGATGGATGATTTGAAGATAGATTTGAAGATAAACATGGATGAATTGAAGATAAATATGAATAATTTTCTACAAGAAATGGTCCCTAAGGGTGAAAGGGTACTAAAGGAAACTCATGATGAGAACAAAAGAAATGTTAATCATGATTCCATAGACGCTAATGTTGGATCTAAGACTCACCATATTCCAAAAATTGATATGAGGAAGTTTGATGGCAAGGATCCTGCCACATGGATATTACAGATGGAGCAATTCTTCGATCTCAATAATGTGAAAAAAACACAAAAGGTACGTATGGAAACTTTATATTTGGAACCAAATTAGTTTGTATGGTATCAATGGCTTTGATCTCATAAACCATTTATCACTTGGGCAATTTTTACGGAATAATTGATAGCACATTATGAGGATACAAAAATCAACACTTTTTTTAGCCAATTGATAAGTCTCAAACAGAAGGGTTCAATAATGGAGCACATTGAGGAGTTCCAAAAATTGAACATAAGGGTAAAAGATATTCTAGAGGAGCATAGGATTGATGTGTTCATAGAGTCTTTAAAGGATAATATCCAACATGATGTTCGCCTTTGGAAACCTGATTCATTAGAGAAGGCATTCAGGTTAGCAAGAAAAATGGAAAGCAAAATTATGGCTACCAGGAAGCATACCAATCACAACTATAAAGACGGAAGTGTTGTTGCCCCTAGTCTTCCACAACCTATAAGGTTGACACCACAACAATTGGAAGAAAAAAGAGCAAAAGGGCTTTCTTACAGTTGTGATAGCAAATACACTAAAGGTCATAAGTGTGCTGAGAAGAAATTATTCTACATAGATTGTGAAGAGGAAGAAGAAAAGGAGCAAGAAAGGTCAAAAGAAGAGGATATACTCTAGGAACAAAGCCTAGATGAAGAACAAATAAATCCGACCATATGTTGTAATGCATTGGCGGGAATTACCACTCCTCAAACCATCAAGATAGAAGGACAAATCAAGAATAAAAAGGTAATAGTGTTGATTGATTCGGGAAGCACCCACAATTTTATTCACTGTAAGGTAGCAAAAGAATTGAATTGCTTCCTATATCTAGCACCAGAGTGTCAAGTGATGATTGCAAATGAGGAACAATAAATTGCTCTGGAAAGTGCCATAAAATCAAGCTATCCATGGGAGAATATGTATTGACTAGCCCAATTCTTTCCATTCCAATGGGAGATGCTGATGTTGTACTAGGAGTCCAATGGCTACAATCCCTGGGTACAATAGCTTTTAATTTTCATCAAATTTTCTATGGAAGGAAAGGAAGTTGAATTAAGGGGTATTGTAGGGAAACCAGGAAAGATAATCAGCTCTAATAGTATGACAAAGCTTCTAAAAAAGGAGCAAAGAGGTGTAATTGCAAAATTATGCTCGCTAGATGTTTCCACATCAGAATCATCTATTTCTCCAGATCTCCAAAAAGTCCTGGAAAATCACTCCAAGGTATTTGAGACTCCCAAAGGTCTCCCACCTATGTGTGATCATGATCATGCTATTCATCTGATTCCAGGAAGTGTTCCTCCAAAAATCAAGCCGTACAGATATCCCTATGTCCAAAAGAGTGAACTTGAACGTATGGTTGCAGAAATGCTAGAGGCTGGTATAATTCAACTAAGTCAAAGTTCTTTCTCTGCTCCAGTAGTATTGGTGCACAAGAAGGATGGATCATGGTGCATGTGTCCGGATTATAGGGAGCTCAACAAGCTCACTATTAAAGATAAGTTCCCCATTCCTGTCATTGATGAATTACTGGATGAATTGCATGGATCAATTTACTTCACCAAGTTGGATCTTTGTTCAGGATATCATCAAATCAGAATGAAGACTAAAGACATTCCGAAAACAACATTTAGAACTCATGAGGGTCATTATGAATTCTTGGTCATGCCTTTTGGCCTTACCAATGCACCTTCAACATTTCAAGGTTTGATGAATTCAATTTTCAAACCATTCCTTAGAAAATTTGTGTTAGTATTTTTTGATGATATACTAATCTACAACAAGTCTTGGAAGGATCATGTTGAACATGTTGACAAGGTGCTACAACTATTGAAGGAGAAATAATTATATGCAAAAAGATCCAAATGTTTCTTTGGAGTCCAGGAGGTGGAATATTTGGGTCATATTGTATCTCATGAAGGAGTTAAGGTAGACCCTAGAAAAATTAAAGCCATTAAGGAATGGAAAATCCCCACATCCATAAAGCATCTGCGAGGATTTCTTGGGTTGACAGGGTATTATCGCAAGTTTGTTAAGAATTATGGGAGAATAGAAGCACCTCTAACAACATTATTGAAGAAAGATGCATTTTCATGGACTCCGGAAGCAACAAAGGCCTTTGAACATCTTAAAGAGGCAATGTGCCAAGCACCAGTCTTAGCTACACCAGACTTCACAAAAACCTTTATTGTGGAATGTGATGCTTCAGGAAATGGAATTGGTGCTGTTCTAATGCAATATGAAAGACCCATTACTTTTGAAAGTCATCCAATCAAGGGAAAGTTTTTAAGCAAAGCTATTTATGAGAAGGAAATGTTGGCAGTACTCCATGCACTTAAGAAATGGCGACCTTACCTAATGGGTAGACACTTCAAGGTAAAAACGGATCATGATAGCCTTAAATAATTTTTACAACAAAGATTATCCTCTGAAGAGCAACAAAAGTGGGTCACAAAGATGTTGGGTTATGACTTTGAAATCATCTACAAAAAGGGGAAGAAAAATGTGGTGGCAGATGCACTCTCAAGAAAGGATGAGGATGTGGAAGCATTGTTGTGTGCCATTTCTATTATCCAACCAGATTGGATAAATGAAGCAAGGGAGGAATGGAAGAATGACGAAGAAGTGTGGGCACTTATTCGAAAGTTACAACAAGATTCCAGTATGTCTGGTACATTTAGATGGGAAAATGATTCGTTATGGTACAAAGATCGCTTATACCTCTGTAAGAATTCCCAGCTAAAACAAAAGATTCTTATGGAATTACACACTTCTCCCTTAGGAGGGCACTCAAGATTTTTAAAAACTTACCACAGGGTTAAGAAGGAATTTTTTTGGGATGGCCTTAAATTAGATATTCAAAAGTTTGTGGCTGAATGTTTGGTTTGCCAACAAAATAAAGTTGAAACAATTAAGACACTGGGTCTATTACAACCTTTATCCATTGCAAGCCAACGTTGGGAGGAGGTTTCAATGGATTTTTATCACAGGTTAACCCAACTCTGAGGGAAAGAGTGTCATCATGGTGGTAGTTGATAGACTTACCAAGTATGCACACTTTTGTGCATTATCACATCCATTTAAAGCCAATACAGATTCTACTGCATTTATGGAAACAATTCAAAAGCTACATGGAAACCCAAAGATTTTGTAAGTGATAGAGATCCCATTTTCACTGGAAATTTTTGGACAGAATTATTTTCTTGTCTTGGTACTCAGTTAGCTCATAGTGTTGGAGGGAAATGTTCCCCTAGGGCTTTTTGGGTTGAAACCCTAGAAGACTGAAAGTTATCTATTCAAAGAAACACACATTCACATAGCCATTATGCTATTATAAGCAAATTCTATTGTAAAGGGGATGTACCTTAGGTCCTATGTTTGAGAAGGCCTTTAGGGTCCAGACCCTTCTTGGAACTTTTGTCCTGCAAAACAACCAATTCCAAAGAACACAGCAGTATATGGACAAAACCTTATAAAGAAACCATCTTCATGTTATAAATAAAGGTAGTTAGTTATGAAATCCAAACAACCATTTACATATGAATTTTAAACATGAATATCATAAACATAAAGAAGATTCATATCGGGAACCAAGACATGTGTTTCTTTTATTATAGACAAATAAAGTACATAAAAAGGAATAATTTCACCTGAGTCACCTTCAGCAGGTTCCAAGCAAAGCTTCCTTCCGGATCCGTTCCAGCCTCAAGCCTTTAACAAACTCCTTCCATGCCTTACTCCATGATGTCATAAATAGTGGATGAGCATCAACACACAAGGAAACAAGGGTTTACTATACAAATGGGGGAAGTGAAAAGGGCACAAGGGACTTCAGACCTGGCCAGGAGAAAAATCTTAGCATAATAACCTTTCTCTCTCTTCTCTCCTCCTTTAGGTCTTCCCATTGAGGTCTTTTTATACCTCTCCCAAAGTAGTTTTTTAGTTGGGAGTTGGTTGGGAACAGTTGGGCCACGGGCACTAATAGGTGATCAGCAGGTAAAACCCGCGATCTCCAACCGAAAATAAGGAGTTTTATATTTTTTTAAGTGTTTTAATACATATACATGGGTTGGGTATACACAAACCTGCGTATACATGCATTTAACTCAGGGTAATGTCACGTATAAGGGATAAAACACTGTTTTTTAAATTTTAGGACCAGGTCTGGAAGGAGGGGTTGCCCTAGGCAATGAGTGCAGCATCTCAAACCATAAGAGTGAGATTTGAAGCTATAACAAATTCCCCCTAATATATGAGGTTAGAAGGGGTACATGATGGCCGAAATGTATTATGAAAGTACATGGAAAGGAAATCTGTCAAAAACTGAGGAGGACTTCACCAAAATTTAGCCTGCCAAGCCACCAAAGGAGATCAGAAAGAAACATTGTCTAAGGCGGGCATACCCATGCTCAGAAAAAGTAAAGCATGCCCGCATATCAAGTACAAGTGGATCCACTAAGTATACAAGTATAAATGACTGGAAAATACATAATGGATCATATGATCATGATCGAACAAGTACATGTCTGAATATCACATATAAGACTATCAATGATGCTGAAAGATGCAATGGATCACTGATATCAAAGACTGATCCCAAAAGGTACCAACTGAACATGATGGAATAGGATGGTACTACACTGCAAACTCAGGTGCCAGCATATAGAATGTCGCCATGACTGACTGCAACATATAAGTTGGAATGGTATCAACTAGCAGCAACAGGAGCAACTATCAAGTGAACCAATGAATGCTGATAAACTTGAGGTCTTCACCGACCACCGTGGTACATTTCTACATCATGGGAATAAATGATCTGAAGTCGACCATGTGAGAAATCGTTTGATTACCGGTCATTGATGTATACTGTTAACAAACGCGAGACTACTCAGCGATAATGATAATGAGCGTCAAGGTACCCAGTACAATCTAACAAGTGTGAATAGATGAACTGGAGTCAAACACCTATAAGAATCTATCAATCAGGAGACAATGATGGTTCCCCACTGTCGATAGCGAAGGATCTGCCACTAATGACTGCAAACCCCAAGGTACTGCCAAATGGACTCTAGATCTTTGCCCCAGAGCAATGAGTCGGAGTCGATAGGGAAAGATCCGCTAGAAGGAAGGAATTAAGGCATCCTTCATCAATCTAGCACGAGGGTAACCCGTAGGCCAATAATGTGGAAGGAATCAGAAGAAAGAGATGTAGTAACCCAACCGAAGTACGTTTTCAGCGTACACAAGATGTGGCTAGCGCACGACAGAAACCCTCTGAACTAACCAATAATGAAAGTTGACATAGAGGCGAGGTATCCACCAATAGGGTCAAATGGAAACTAAGGTATTGCACGAATCCAAATGTGTGATAATGTAAGATGATGTCGAACATAAGGGAAACCACTCAGTCAAAGACCCATGATACTGATCGATGTTGAGCACAAGGTGACCTATCAATAATGAAAATAGGGCCAGGGTGTGGCTCTAGGCCTGTCCTCAGAGCAAGATGTTGTCGTCGATAAGGACAAGACCCGCCAGCAAGAAGTCAATGGGGACCTTCTCAAACCGGCACGAGTAAAGGACCAATATAGCTGATCTGATGATAGACATGACACTGACAACTAGGGATGGCCAACTGAATAATGAGTCAAGTGACACCGCAGAGAGGCCGACTCAGGCTAACTTCCCTTGAACAAAAGAACGACTCAATGTGACTATGTGGCAGCATATGATGACTCTGTATAAGTTCGTCATGCAGGAGGCACGAACGAACCCTCAATATGATTGGAAGAGATAACCAATCAGGGGAGAACTGACTCAATAACAAGGTTAAGGCTTACCTAAGTCAAACTAAATCCCGCCCAAATGGAGGAGACTTTGTTTTGAGTTCTTTGTTCAAGGGAGACACGACTGACTGTAGCTGCCAACAATAAAATGGAAATATTGTCCCGTTCTCGCTCTTTTTGGAATATTTAATTTTTTTTGTCTTTTTCTGTTAAGCTTGAAAAAGAATAAAAGAATGCTATGGTATAGTGGAAAGAACGAGTGTCAGTGAAATAGATGATCTAGTTCCTGGGAATGGAACGTTCCTATGCTTAATGCAGGGAGGCGAAAACTAGTCAGTGACACTCAAAGGTGTGTTCCTTCCACGGGTCAAGGTGTGTCAAGCTGTAGAAATCAAAGGTATGTAAGGTTGATTTTGCAGTCGTCATGGTCAAAAGTTGGCTTGAACAT
This sequence comes from Pinus tabuliformis, assembly GCA_031772625.1. Taxonomy (NCBI): domain Eukaryota; kingdom Viridiplantae; phylum Streptophyta; class Pinopsida; order Pinales; family Pinaceae; genus Pinus; species Pinus tabuliformis. The sequence continues at coordinate 764,130,220 of CM062804.1, read as the reverse complement.
GAGTCCAAGTGAAGCCGGCTCTAGGCCAAAAGGTGCAAGTGGTCAACATGCAATGTAGTAGTACAACTCAACACAAAGGAGCCTCTAGGGTATAAGGCCAAAACGAAGCGAATAAGCGAAGAGGAATGAGTCTTCAACGCATAAGTCATGGCGGGACTACAGAGGACTCCCAAGCCTACTCAAATCAAAGCAGCATGGGCAACAAATGTCAGTGAGGTGCTAACTGTGATGCCCATGTAAAGGATGGCTCTACCATCATGTCATGATTTAAAGAATCGGTGAGTGAAGATGGCTTACAAACCATAACACGATGGGGTTGACCCTATGGCAGATGTATCGACAAGTGGAGGCTAGTATGCATAATGCAACAGAAAAATGGTGTCCCTAACCTATATGCCAGTGAGAAAACGATACCTGCCATGACGGGTCAGTAGTCATGGAACCGTCTCGAAACTGTCGAAAAAATGTCCAAAATGTCCTGAAAAGCAAACCAATCTCGACATTCCAAGCTCCCAAGTTAAAAGTCACATGAGGCCAAACAAAATAAAATTTTGAAAAAATTTTGCATTTTCAAAACTTATAAAAGAGATTTTGGACTCACCATTTTTACCATTTGAGTTTGAGAGCAAAGGATTTGGATCAAAAGGAGCAAACATCCCATAGCTAGATTCAACCGTTCAAATTCGTCAAAAACCTCGAGGTAACTCTTATACTTAGCTTGCAATTGATTATGTCTGGTTTTAAGATTTTTGATTAATGTTTCACCGTTGAATTCCTTGCCCGAAATTTCTCCACGGCGTATACGCGGGTTGGTAATATGAAACCCGCGTACACGCGGGCCCTATACGCGACTGTGTGCACAAGGACCCGTGTATACGCCGTGAACAATTTTTAAACAAAAACTAATGGTTACAAATCATTTTTTTCTCAGAATTCCTATCACGTGGCGTGAAAGAGAGCACGCAGCGGTGGATAATGAAGTTATGAACAATCCAGAAGCTTTAGATTCCCTACGGGGATGCGGTTTGCTTAAATTCTTCAAATTGCTGAATATGAAAGCAAACACACGTCTGCTTGAGATGCTCATTGATTATTGGGATCTCGAGGAGGAAGCATTTATGATTGATCAGATGCCACTCAGGGTAGAAGTGGAGGATATATATTTCATCACGGGCCTTTCCCGAAGGGGAGAGGTAGTACATTCCCGGGGCAGGACACGGAGCAGTCTCACGATAGAGGATTATGTACAGATATATTGCCCGGGACATCCCAAGAAGGTTCAGAGCCAGATTTCCATCACACATGTGGCGAGTTTATCATTGAGGATAATCCTGTTCACCATAGCTCGAGTGAACGGATCGTCCTCTCTGCATCAGGCATCACGGCTTGTTGAAAAGTGTGCAACAAGAAATGCTTGTTGAGAATGCAACAAGATGATGGAGCTTAGTGAAAAGAGTCGCCTTCACTAAGTGGGCCCGCAGGAAAATTATGGCGCAAGTTCTATTTTTGATCCCAGCATGGGTGATCACAGTATGAGTGATCACAGTGTGGGTGACCACAGTGTGAGTGATCAAAGTCTATTTTTAGACTGGCTATCAAAAATAGAAAAGTCAAATATTATTGTCTCATAATAATATTTGGACTATAAGCTTGATCTTATTCTCTTGGAGCACTTTAGGATGAGCTACGGATGTGGTACATGCAGATCCCAGAGGGAAATACATGGTTACCTATGGGATGACTAATATTTGCATGCAGGACTTCAGTTAGAACTCAAGTGAGTTGAGTTTAGTGGACTGGAGGTGCAGTTGATGGAGTTGTGTTCAGTTTAGCTTTGTTAAACTAGTTGTATTTAGTCTAACTGATCAATAGACTAGAGATGAGTTGGGTGAATTAGTTATTAATTAATTCACAAGTTATTAACTCATAATGCAACTATAGAATACATCAATTAACTCAGTTGCATGTCAGTGCATGTTCAGTTCAGCAGGGACAGGTGTTAGAGGATTAGATTACTATCAGTTGTGACTATAGCTGTGCATGATGATTTGCACAATCAGAGGGATTGAGTATGCCAATGAATTGGCCAATATCAAGAATTGTAGCCTGTGCTCACATCCAACACAGTGTGAGTGATTATTTGCAGGTCAAATACGAGTTTTGTAAGCCATTCTCATCAGTTCTTGAGCAGGTATTGAGCTGGAGAGGCAGGCAAGCAATGGAATAGATTTGGAGATCAGATCTGAGCTGTATTGTGTGTAACAGGTGGAGCTGGTACTGGATTGCTTGTGATAAGCAGTGTACTTTGTAATGTTACATGATTCAATCAATATAATATACAGATAGTGTGGGGTTTTTAGCGAGATGCTTTCCCCGGGATACATACTATGTTTATGAGTTTGATTGATGCTTCTATGTGTGCCTGTGAATGTTTCTGCTTCTGTAAATTGATGATCAACGTAGAGGAGATTATGTATTATACATGTTTCTCTTATAATTGTATGATCAAGATAATCTCTGTGAATATGTGTTAAATTATTCAAAATTTCTACATGGTATCAGAGCAGGTACATGGTATCGGAGCTGCTTGATTTGTAGAAGAGATTTTTACAGGATATCAAGTGAGGATTGATCATCAGATCTATTATTTAGAAAGTGTTTACAATTTATTTCTTCAGGCAGATTCTGTAATCGGGCTAGGTAGCCTCTGGATTCATCCTTCTTTTGGAAGGTGAGATATCCGATGAATGCCCATACAGTCGATCTCTGTACAAGAAATACTTTGTTCTCACGAATTCTAGATCAGAAGCAGTTGAGTTTTGAGCTGGTGGAATTCAAATTTAATTCCAAAGCAAGAGATAAACTCAGAAACATTCAGTGTGAGAATGGTGACAGTATGCCCCAGTATCTCACAAAGTTCACCCAATGTCGGGATGAGCTGGGAAGTGTGGGGGTGACTGTCGGATGAGGATGGTGAGTCTAACACTCCTTGACCTTCCTAAGAGTTGGCATAGCTACCAGGACTCAGTGAATGGAAGGGAGAAACTGCCAGGATGGGAGAGACTTTGGTCGGATCTTGTGCAGGAGGAGATTAGAAGGAGCACCAAAGACGGTTCTTCATCCATGCAGGATGAGGAGAACTGTGCCTTAGCGAGTAAGGTGAAGAAGGGAAAGAAGAAGGTCTCTCTTTCCGAATCTAGTTCTTCCAGTGATGGGAAGAAGGTTGACAAGTCAAAGGTGAGATGCTTTCATTGTCATGAGATTGGTTCATGGGTCAGGAACCTGTATGCTCTTGAGGTTCAAGATGCATGCAAAGCCTTGAGTAGCGAGGCAACTGATGGAGACTTGGTGCTTGAGAGGGAGTGTATATTACCTCTCAACATGCAGAGCCAGAAGAAGTCTCAGACGATTGTGGAAGAGCCACGATTGGTGCAGTAGCTTCAGGATGTTGTGGAGGAGCCACAACAAGGCAAGCTGAGAGGAGATCGAGTAGAGACATCTACTCATCCAGAGACCTCCAGTAGCGGGAAACTTCGAGCCAGGTGGTCTGAGGGATCGCATGCAACCATACCTCCAGGTAGGAGGTGGGGTGATGTGGATTGATCGTCCCAAGGAGGAGGGGCAGGATCCGTGAGGTACCCAACCTCTTGGATGATACCTTGCTACGGGAGCCCCAGATGTGTAGTAGTAGGAACTGACTGATTGGGTAGAGACAGATGCGGATGGAGCGGCAGAGAGAGTGACAGTGTAGGGAATCCCAGGACAGTGCATAGCTAGCAGGCTGTAGCAATGCGAGAGGCACAAGTGTTTTGCATAGTGCTAGGTGGCACAGAGAGGTGTGCAATGGTGTGAGATGCACAGAGATGTTGCAGTAGCGCAGATGTCAGAGAGGGAGCACTTGTCAGTAGCAGGTAGAGCTTCAACATCAGAGGGTGTTTCTAGCCCAACAGGGAGGTCAGTTGGGAGGTGCAGTGCGGATGCAATGCTGGGATATAGAACTAGCAGCAGCACAGATGCAGTCAGATATCAAAGTGACAGAGGCTAGAACAGTCAAATACTGAAGAGCACAGAGATGCAGAGTTTTCAGTCGACAGAGGCAATAACAGTCAGAGACTTTGATGACAGAGCAAGTGGACCGGCCAGATGTGTTGCATGGAGAACATTCCAGAGTTACAGGATCGGGTTTGAGAGGAAGCCTTTCTTGTTGAGAGGGAGTGTTGAAAAGTGTGCAACAAGAAATGCTTGTTGAGAATGCAACAAGATGATGGAGCTTAGTGAAAAGAGTCGCCTTCACTAAGTGGGCCCGCAGGCAAATTATGGCGCAAGTTCTATTTTTGATCCCAACATGGGTGATCACAGTATGAGTGATCACACTGTGGGTGACCACAGTGTGAGTGATCAAAGTCTATTTTTGGACCGGCTGTCAAAAATAGAAAAGTCAAATATTATTGTCTCATAATAATATTTGGACTATAAACTTGATCTTATTCTCTTGGAGCACTTCAGGATGAGCTACGAATGTGGTACATGCAGATCCCAGAGGGAAATATGTGGTTACCTATGGGATGACTGATATTTGCATGCAGGGCTTCAGTTAGAACTCAAGTGAGTTGAGTTTAGTGGACTGGAGGTGCAGTTGATGGAGTTGTGTTCAGTTTAGCTTTGTTAAACTAGTTGTATTTAGTCTAACTGATCAATAGACTAGAGATGAGTTGGGTGAATTAGTTATTAATTAATTCACAAGTTATTAACTCATAATGAAACTATAGAATACATCAGTTAACTCAGTTGCATGTCAGTGCATGTTCAGTTCAGCAGGGACAAGTGTTAGAGGATCAGATTGCTATCAGTTGTGACTATAGCTGTGCATGATGATTTGCACAATCAGAGGGATTGAGTATGCCAATGAATTGGCCAATATCAAGAATTGTAGCCTGTGCTCACGTCCAACACAGTGTGAGTGATTATTTTCAGGTCAAATACGAGTTTGGTAAGCCATTCTCATCAGTTCTTGAGCAGGTATTGAGCTGGAGAGGCAGGCAAGCAGTGGAATAGATTTGGAGATCAGATCTGAGCTGTATTGTGTGTAACAGGTGGAACTGGTACTGGATTGCTTGTGATAAGCATTATACTTTGTAATGTTACATGATTCAATCAATATAATATACAGATAGTGTGGGGTTTTTAGCGAGATGTTTTCCCCGGGATACATACTATGTTTATGAGTTTGATTGATGCTTCTATGTGTGCCTGTGAATGTTTCTTCTTCTGTAAATTGATGATCAACGTAGAGGAGATTATGTATTATACATGTTTCGCTTATAATTGTATGATCAGGATAATCTCTGTGAATATGTGTTAAATTATTCAAAATCTCTACACGGCTGACCATGAGTGTGGCAGTTGACTGTCTCACTACTGTGTCCGACTGGTGTACTCCTATTCTGGCCAACATGAAGAGCCAGCTCACTTCTATCAGGAGGGGACAGACCAAAAACTTTGGATATGGGACTATCCTGTGCACTTTCTTTTCCGAGAAGGTTCCTGCACTCCGCCCCAGGGTAGCAGTTTCCATCAATACCCCACACGATCCACGCATGGGCCGGTGGGATGATCTGATGAAACATTTGGGGGGTGGGGAGGTCCCAAGGACTGCCTTTGACGATGACTTCTTCACCTGGTGGGATCAGCAAATCATCGTCGTGGATGACTACCCCTATGCCGGGCTGGATTTCCGAGGAGATCTTGATCTAGTGTTACCACCGAACACAGCATGGGGCGAGATTGGTAACAATTTTTTGATTTTATGATTTTTTTGGATTTTTTAGATGAATTTTGAAAAATATTTTTGATGAGATTCAAATGACTTATATGATGATCATGTTCCAGACATTGGGCCGGTACAACTAGATGGGTTCCCGCGGCATGGACGGTGTGGCCGAGGAGCCAAAGAGGCAGTTGCTGATACAGAACGGACTCTACACAACGTCCAGCGACACTTGGCAAGACTGAGCTACTGAGTACCGATGGCTGCCATAGAGGACCTTCCTGAGGATATGCAGCGTCATGTGGTTGGCATGCCATGTGACTGGGTTCGCACTTTTCGGCGTGTGGCCAATGCGATAGTTACCTACTTGGTCGCTCATCCTGAGCCGGGGCATTAGATATGCCGGACATGATTATGGGCATTTGAGTCCCAATTTTGTATATTTTTGGACACACATATGTACACTCGAGACGCTTTATGATATATATATATATATATATATATATATATATATATATATATATATATAATATATATATATATATATATATATATATATATATATATATATATATATATATATATATATATACAGTTCGACTTTTTGATGCTTGATTTTATTGTGATGAATGATTGATGTGCCAGTCTAATGCCTGATTAGCGATAGAATTAGCTAACCAATTATGAGATCTTGGAATGTGCAAATAATTAATATAAGTAAATGATCTTTGCAACAACCTCACCCTTAAATACTGGCGATATAAACATGGATCCCTTACCCGATAAATGTTTTTTAATTGTGACGTAAATGATCTTTGCAACAACCTCACCCTTAAATACTGGTGATATAAACATGGATCCCTTACCCGATAAATGTTGTTTAATTGTGACACTATCAATTGAGAATCAAGATAAACTACCAACGATTCGATCCCATGAGAGATTGCCTCAGATAATAAATTAATAACGGCAGTATACTCAGCCATATTGTTTGAAGTAGGACCGATGCATACGCCTCTTGATACCATCAATTGACCAGTTGGATAACAAAGTACCCAAGCTGCGGAAGTGAGATTCCGAGTGTGCCGACTAGCACCATTGGCGAACCCAAAATAGACCAAATCATCCATCAACACCTGCCACAGCAGACCAAAAAGTGGTGATATCAAAAACTCTCGATGATATATGTACAAATATACATAATGTACAAAGAAGCCATCGCCTAACTCCTACTTAAGCAAAGTACTTCTTTAGGTAGAGCCCGTTTCGGGGCTCCGCCAGCTTGTTTCCCTCAAAATCAATTAACTCATACGACCCTTTTTCTAAAACTCGTTTAATAATAAAAGGACTGTACCACATAGGCTTAAATTTGCCTACCCCCAAGGTGTCTTTATCTTGGTCATAGACCAAGACAAGGTCACCTTCAGAAAAGACTCGAGGATGGATAGATTTATTATACTATGTTTTGACCCTTTTCTTATGAGCCTCATTCACTATGGCTGCATCTCGACGCTGCTCATCGAGATGTTCCAAGTGAAGGAGGCGCTCTTCGAGACTCGAAGTCTCAGGAAGGAGCTCAACAGCTAACTTAAGAGATGGGATTTCACATTCAACCGGAAAGATAGATTCTATCCCATAAACCAACTAAAAAGGTGTAAAACCAGTAGCCATTTTCACGGAGGTTCGGTATGCCCAAAGAGCCGAATACAACATAACGTGCCAATTGGATCGAGTTTTTTCAATTGCCCATTGGAGGATCGTCTTAAGATTTTTATTAACTACCTTGACCTGTCCATTGGCCTGAGGATAATAAGGAGACGAATGCTCATGCCAGAAACCCAATTTGAGAGCCAATTCAGACATCAGTTGATTCTGGAAATGACTGCCATGATCAGTGACAATCTCTCTTGGGATACCGAATCTTGAGATAACCTGATTAAAAAGGAACAATGCTGCCATGTCACTATCGTTCTTGTAAGTAGGCATGGCCTCGGCCCACTTCGTAAAGTAGTCTACGGCCATGATAATGTACTTGTGATTCGCTGCTGAAGGCGGATTACAAGTTGTAAAATCAATACCCCACTTAGTAAAGGGACCGATGGTGACAACAGGAAAAAGAGGAGCTGGATGCGCACACATCTTCCAAGTAAAAATTTGACAAGGGTGACAGTGTTTCACCGCTTCCACACAATCTTTAAAGAGTGAAGGCCAAAAATAGCCGGCACGTAAGATGCGCTGGGCTGTAGCAAGCCCTGATAGATGACCACCATAAGCTCCACTGTGGTAGTCATTGAGCATTGAATCTGATTCCTCTAAGGTTAAACAGCGCCGAAGGATTGAATCAACCCCTCGACGGTATAATGTGTCACCAATGATAACATAATTTTTAGCCAGGTGACATAATTTTTGACGTTCATCCTTGGAGAAAGTAGAGGGGAACTTCGAAGTCTGGAGATAGACAATGATATCTCCATACCAAGGGTCGAGTGAAGAGATGAGGAATAAATGTTCGTCGGGAAAACTCTCCTCATAAATAGTATCCTCTCCACAAGGCAGCTCAGAAATTAGTTCAGCGAAAACCATGAATTTCTTAGACTTGGCAAACAAAAATTTGAGATCAAATTCTTGCAATATGACTATCCATCGATTATATTTGCCCCCAATCACTCGCCTACTGAGGACAAATTGAAATGGATTGACCGCCGCTAAGACAAAAGTTTTGCGTAGCAAGATATAATGACGGAGCCGCTGGACAGCATGGACAGCTGCCAAGGCTAACTTCTCAACTGAAGAATAGTGAAGTTCAGGACCTATTAAGCCTCGGCTCAAATAATAAATCACATGCTCGGTGAGAGCATCGTCCTCCTGAACGAGAACCATACCAATGGTTGATTCTGCTGTAGCGAGATATAAAAGGAAGTCTCTACCATAATCCAGTGGACTCAAAAGCGGGGCAGAGACTAATGCCTTTTTCAAAGCATCAAACAATCATTGCGCAAAGTTGTCCCATACAAATGGAACTCCTTTCCGTAGCAAACGCATAAACCCTTTAGTGATCTCGGCATAGTTTTCTATAAACCGTCTTAAGAAATTAGCCTTCCCTTGAAGACTTTGAAGTTGTCGAATTGAGGATGGGGGAGGCAATTGAACTATTGCCTCAACCTTGAAGGGATCAACCCGGATCCCTTCATTTGACACGATGAACCCTAACAGCCGACTAGATGTAACCGCGAAAACGCACTTGTTGGGATTCAACCAAATTTTATAGAAACGACATCTCTCGAAAACCAATCGAAGATGACTAGGGTGATCAGTTCTCTTTTGAGAACAAGCAGCGAGATCATCCAAGTATGCTTCGATGACATGTTTGATGTCGTGGAAAGCATATGACATGGCCCGCTGAAAAGTGGCTCCAGCATTTTTAAGACCAAAAGGCATCTTTCTATATGCAAAGGTACCCCAGGGACATATAAAGGCTGTCTTATGTTGATCTTCAGGATGGATAGAAATTTGATTATAACCAGAAAAACCATCCATGAGGGAAAAAAATCTCATTACCCGCACACTCGTCGATAATCTGATCAATGAATGGCGTGGGGTAATTATCTTTCGAACAAGCCTTGTTTAGGTCCCTAAAATCGATGCATACTCGGATTGTTCCTTGCTTTTTATCTATAGGGACTGGATTAGAAACCCAATCAGTAAGAGGAACAGGGTATATAAAACCCGCCTTTAGCAGCTTCTCAACTTTAGCTTTAATAGGTGCTGCTTTCTGATGAGCCCCAAATTTGGTAACATTTTGGGCTCATTTGGCCTACTTACCCTTGCTCAACCCTTCATTTTTCATCACTTATGCATCATTTTTTAGTATATTCATGTTATTTGTACGAAGGAGGGCAGTCACTATTCCTAGGTGGCTAACACATGTTTATTTCAGGTTTTCTTGACATTTAATGGAGAAAAACCACGCAGATGAAGGCTAGGAGACAACCAAGATGGGATTGTGGTTTTGTAGGAAGGATGTCCATAGCATTGAATGGCCTTCCTCGTGATCTCCACCCCAACTCCGAGCTCCAACCACCACCGAGCTAGAAGGCAGCCAAACGGACTAAGGAAACAGTAGATTACTCTTAGTTTGGGCAGCCAAACCCCACTAATTTAGGAGGCCAGCTTGGCCCTTGTAATGTATAAATGATGAGGCTGTAGCCTTCGATGGGAACTTTTGAAACTTTGTTGTTTATTCTGGACTACAAGCTGATAGCTCTGTTTTTCTCTTTGTAAGCCATTTTTGGCATGTTGTTAGACTTATGACTATTATCTTTTAATAAAAGGCAGGCAAATTTGAGTTCAGTTCTGAGTTCTTAGAGGAGCTATAGCTCTCGGGGTTGGGCCCAACCTGAGAGCAATAGACCTCCTTTCCTTGTATTGATACTTTTCTTTCAGCATTGTACTTCTTTCCCTTTACATGCATTTGGAAACACGGTTTGCTGAGTTGAATTTCTTGATGTGATTGAGTAGGTTAGTTTTATGAACAAAGTTGCTTTCAGTAGTTTAGATTAGAGTAAGGAGATTAGAGTTAATCATAGCTCCAAAAAAGGGGTCGATTGCACACTCACTTCCACCTCTGTTTAGAGATTGGGATTGCAGCTCGTGCCACCCACCAAAAACACAGTTTTACATGTTCATACAAACTTTAATGCAATGTTCTCGGTTGTAGCAGCATCCATGCATTCAGATTTTGTGGAATGAATCTTTGTTTCAGTACCATACAAGAGTTTCCTTACAAAATCACGTTGTTGTTCTATGGTTTTATGAAAACAGTTAGAATAGGTTGATGAAATCTCGGTTTTGTGCAAGACACGGATGATTTGTTTCATTTAACTGTGCAGTATTACTCTCTCACACCCTTACCCTCCTCAGCTATACCTAGGCCATCCACTCTTCCCTGAGTTAGACCACTTACCTCCAAAACTCTTCTATCACCCACGTGATTCTACCTTTTCGACCTTCCATCTCCTCTAACCTCCTCTAGACCAACCAGCTTTTCACACCCCCTCTCCATCCCATCTCTCTGTCCATAAGCCATCACAAGCTCCCCTCCTACCTTCCTGTCCATCCCCATAGCCTCTTCCACTCATCCATCACCCAAAAATCCTATTGCAGAACATCCTGTAGAAATTAGCAGACTTCCTGTAGAAATTTTGAACATCCTGTAGAACCCCTGCAGACTTCCTGTAGAAGCTTGTAAACATGGTTTCCAAGCATCTGAACTTTATGAACTTCTCTGAAAGGATGCTAGGGATCCCTTAGACCCTCTCTGAGCCTTCCTGACCTCTTCCAAGCATTTCCCTCCTTGACCTATCCATGCACAGTCAAAGACCCAGATAGATGCACACACATAATAATTCCACCAACTTGAACAAAAATACAAAAATACATTTTATTTAGATCAAAGTAGTCTAGACACATGCATCTCACCTTCCTAGAAGTACTGGCACCTCTTTTAGTAGTTTGCATTCCCACCTTTGCATCAGTAGGACTAGCTAGTAGAATTAGGGTTTGCTAGGGTTTTCATTCCTTGTTGGCTTTCAGTTTCTTCCTGCAGTAGGTTAATTTCCTTTGAGATAGCTTTCATTCATCGGTTAAAAAGCTTCTTCTAAGAACTCATAGAAGTTGGCTTGAGCCCTAGCGGACTTGTGCCAGCTGACCAAGTGACATCTGCGACAAGAGCTAGTACTTGTGCATACAGCACCGTCGCTTCCAAGTTTGTTACGAACTACCGGGTTGATAAAATTAGAGAAGGAAGCTCCAGGAGTTGTAGCATTATTGCTACAATACTGGAGCCCACCATCTTTTTGGCGCCGTTGCCGGGGAAGCGTCAGAGTATTAGTAATTTTTGCTTTTCTTCTATTTTCCTACTCTCACCTTCTGCCAAGTAGTTTATTTCATTTCCATTCTGCAAAAGTAGCATAGACATTTCCTGCTTTCATAGATTAAAATTTCAATTCCGCAATTTCATTTTTGCAAGCATAGATTAGCATTTCAATTCTGCAAGCGTAGACTAGCATTTCCATTCCTGCCATTTCATTTGAGCAAAGTAGATTAGTTCTTTCCTGCTCTCATTTCAATTCTGCATTTTCATTTCAGCAAGATAGTTAGTTGTATATCAATATGTTTCAGTTTTTGCAGGTACCAGAGAGAAAAAAAACAAAAGCAATCAAAAGTCTTTCCATTTCATGCCTCGTAGGAATCGAGATAAAACAGGAAAATTCTTACCCAACACCCCCACTACATCACTGAGTCACCCTTCTCTCTTCTTCGGTGACAGTGATCCAGAAGAACCTATAGGTGAACCTCCTGAGATATACAAAGATCCTATAGCAGAAGAAGAATTAGAGACCATTCCATCTGAAGCTATGGTTGACAATAGAGGAGAAGATGAGAGAATAGAAGGTGCCTTCCCCATCCGAGAGACCAATGGGGACATGAAAATGAAGAACATTAGCCCCTCCGCTTTACCTCACTTCCATGGACTGACTACTGAAGATCCTGATACCTTCCTGTTTGAGTTTGTTGTCCTTTGTCAAACCTATGACTATACTGAAGATGAGCAGAAGCTGAAAGTCTTCCCCTCAACCCTTAAGGATGCAGCATTACGCTGGTTCATGGGCTTACCCGGGAACAGTATCACCACTTGGGCTCAGATGCAGCAAGCTTTCAATACCAAGTATCGGGACTACTGTAGGTCCAAGGAAACCAAGGGAGAAATCTTCCGGATGACCATGGGAAATGATGAGTCCTTAGAGGATTATGAGGAAAGGTTCCAACTTAGCTATAAACGAGCCAGGTTCACACTTGACCCTGAATCCCTCAAGTTGGTCCTGCTCCGAGGAGTCCCTGAAGACCTCTTAGATACCCTTCACATGTTAGCTGGAGGAGATATTTACCAACTGCCTTATGAGGACATAAAGATTGTGTTTAGAAACCACTCTAGGGCAGCCCGGAAACGAGGTAGAGGAAACCTCCTCTCGGCTGGTATTCCTTTCTCCAAACATGAGTTTGCAAATCAATTAGAGGATCTCAAAAGTGAGGTGAGACAGACCATTGCCATGCAACTTGATACATTCAGGATCCAGCAGAAGAAGGAAGAAGCTGAGAGGGCCTTGGTTATCTTCTGCCCTAGGTGTACAAGGAGACACCCTAAGAACGAATGCCCATTACATTCGGTTGAAGTATGTTTCGTTTGTGAGGAGGACCATCCCACAAATCAATGTCCAACCTTACCTGGGCTTAAAGCCATGTATCAAGGGACAGAAGCCCCCACTGAACCTCTCTATTTCCTCAACCAAAGGAGGCCACAAGGACCTAGACCTTACCAGCAGGGGATGCAAGGGGAACCCCAAGCTTATTACAGCCCCAACCAATCTACTCCTATGCCTTCCTGGGGTCCCCCTGCTCATCCTTCCTGGTCTGTGCCTCCTCCATGGTCTTATCCACCTCAGTATCATACTCAACCCACTACTCATTCATATCACTCACATGCCCAGCCACAACCTCAGTGGAATGCACCTCAGTCGGGGTGGAGGCCCTAGTACAACACTCCTCCCGCCATTTTGCCTCCACCACCAGTTCAACCTCAACCATTACCTCCTGCTCCTCCAAGGCAACCTCAAATGCCTGCTCAACCGAACCCGAACCCCAACAACAGACAGGCCCAACAGGTATACACTGGGGAAACATCATGCCCTACCTATGCTATGGAGATCCAGGAGATCAATCTGTGATCTGGAAAGACTCTTCCAGATCGCCAACTTCCTCCCCCAGAGGACGAGGAAGACAAACAGGAAAGTGAACCAAAGGCTATTCCACCCTTTCCTGAGAGACTAACAACCACCACACAACCCAAGCCAGAGGAGGATGAGCTTCTGGGAGAGCTCAAGCAGTTGTGTGTGAAAATACCACTTCTCCAAGCCATCAAGGATGTGCCAATATACAAAAAACTAGTTAAGGAAAAGTGTTTCAAACACCCAGGCAGGCGAAAGAGGGATGCTTCAACCATCAATGTCATAGGACAACTGTCTGACCTTATGTTGGGACAAGTCATCTGCTCAAAGTACCTAGATCCTGGGAGTCCTGTAGTAGATGTCCACATCAATGGCACCATCATACCTCACACCTTGATTGATCTGGGGGCTGCTATTAATATGATGACCAGGGATACCATGCTCAAACTCAACCTTCAGGGTTCCTTGAGGAAGACGTCGATAGTCCTACAACTAGCAGATCGCTCCACCGTGACTCCCGAAGGGATTGTGGAGGATGTCTTGGTCTCTGTTGACTCTTGGGAATATCCTGCAGATTTCTTGGTGCTGCAACCAAAGGCAAAGCTCACTGGATATCCTCTTATTTTGGGAAGGCCTTGGCTAGCCACTGCAGATGCTTACATAAGCTGCCGTGTAGGAAACATGACCATCAAAAATGGTCCTATGTCCAAGCGGCTAGTCCTATACCCTCCTGCCCAACCCTCATTAGAGCATGAATTACCACTTTGGTTGGAGGAAGGGGAAGAGGATGAGGTGTACTCAGCACCTTTGTGCACCCTAGACACCACTAGGGGAGATCCCCCAACCGAGGATGATTTGATTGAGACCTTGATCCAAAATCCACCTCCCAGTGCGCTGACCTTAGAAGAATTGGTGGAGGATGCCCAAGCCAGCACCTTAGTGGACCTCTGTGTGACCAACCCTGTCACTCCCAGGGTCAAGAATGTGGAGTTTGGCCCTGAGATAACGTTAAATATCAGCTCCTCCCTATCTCCTTCCCAGGAAAAGGAGCTATGTAGTCTGTTGGCTAGTCATCTAGATGCTTTTGCTTGGAGCTATAAGGAGATGAAAGGAGTCCATCCTTCGGTCTGTACCCATCACATCTACATCAAAGAGGATTGTAAACTGGTTAGGCAACCCCAGAGGAGGATGAATCCAACCCTTAAGGACATTGTCAAGGAAGAATTGCAAAAACTGTTGGATGTCGGATTCATTTACCCCATCTCAGATAGCGAATGGGTGTCCCCTCTAGTGTTGGTTCCCAAGAAAAATGGGAAGTGGAGAATCTGTGTGGACTACCGAGAACTGAACAAAGCTACCAAGAAAGACCATTTCCCTCTACCTTTCATAGATCAAGTGTTGGATGGATTGGCAGGAAAGAAGTTTTTCTCTTTCCTAGATGGGTTTAGCGGGTACAACCAAATCCAAATCAGCCCGGAAGACCAAGATAAGACCACCTTCACTTGTCCTTGGGGTACCTTTGCCTACCGAGTTCTTCCCTTTGGGCTATGCAATGCTCCTGCTACCTTCCAGAGAGCCGTCTTAAGCATCTTTTCTGAGCTGGTCCATGATGCGGTGGAAATCTATATGGATGACTTCACTCCTTATGGGTCCAACTTCCAGGAAGCATTGTCCAATCTGGGAAAAGTCCTAACCAAATGCATTGAGATGAACCTGTCCCTTAGTCCTGAAAAATGTGAATTCTTGATGACTGAAGGGACCGTGCTAGGCCATACCATTTCTTGCCAAGGGTTACAGGTGGATCCCAACAAAATTGCTCTCATCAAGAAGGTTCCACCTCCCCAAAAGGTAAGGGATGTTCGGAGTTTCTTAGGATTAGCAGGGTATTACAGGAGATTCATTAAAGACTTCAGCAAGCTAGCCTCACCATTGTTTGGCCTGTTGGCAAAAGATGTGGAGTTTAATTGGACTGACGATTGTCAGAGGGCTTTGAAGGAATTAAAGGACAAGTTGGTGTCTGCCCCAATCTTGAGAGGTCCAAACTGGGCCCTACCTTTCCACATCCACATTGATGCCTCGAACAAAGCCATAGGGGCAGCCTTAGGACAAGTGGAACAAAAACTTCCGTATGCCATTTACTTTGTTAGCAAAAAATTATCCAAAGCAGAACTGAATTACACTGTAACCGAGAAAGAATTCTTGGCTGTGGTCCATGCACTGAACAAGTTCTGACATTATATCACTGGCTATCAAACATTTGTACATACTGACCATGCTGCAATTAGATATTTAATGAATAAACCAGATGTGAATGCTCGTATTATTAGATGGTTACTTTTGTTGCAGCAGTTTGATTTGACTATCGTTGACAAACCAGGTAAGGAAAATGTTGTTGCTGACTTTTTGTCTAGATTGGATCTATCTGCAGATGAGGATGGAACAGTGGATGACCAGATGCCCGATGAACATCTGTTTGCTATCTTAGTACTATCTCCATGGTTTGCTGATATAGCAAACTACCTTGTTTCAGCACAGTTCCCTCCGCACCTATCCTCAAGAGAGAAGAGCAGAATCATCAGAAAAAGTGCCTCATTCACTTGGATCGGGGGAAACCTGTTCAAGCTTGGCCCTGACCAGATCTTAAGGCGTTGTGTAAGGGAGGAGGAAGTCTTTGATATCCTCCTCACCTGTCATGATGGGCCTTGTGGAGGACATTTTGCAGCAAAGAGGACTGCCTTCAAAATCCTGCAGGCAGGCTACTATTGGCCCACACTTCATCAAGATGTCAGAAGGTATATCAGCCAATGTGACCGATGCCAAAGAATGGGGAAACTGACTCAAAGGGATGAGATGCCTCTCCAACCTCAAGTGACTCTTGAGCCATTTGAGAAGTGGGGTATGGACTTTGTGGGTCCAATCAACCCTCCTTCGAGGCAAAGGTCTTACATCATTGTGTGCACTGACTACCTGACAAAGTGGGCAGAAACTAAAGCAATCAAAGCAGTGACAGAAGAAAAGGTGGCTGAGTTCTTAAGAGAAAACATCTTCTACAAATTTGGCTACCCAAGAGAGCTGGTCACCGATCAAGGAAGCCACTTCACATCCAACTTAATTGAAGACCTACTAGGTCATCACAAAATCAAGCATAGGACTTCCACCCCCTATCATCCTCAGGAAAATGGGCAAGTGGAAGTCACCAACAGAGCATTGGAAGGGATTTTGACTAAGGTGGTGAGAAGCAATAGGAAAGATTGGGCAGATCGCCTGGTTAAGGCCACATGGGCTTACAACACCACTTTGAAGACCACAACCAGCTTCACACCTTATGAGCTGGTCTATGGGAAGAAAGCTTTGCTGTCAATTGAATTTGAATACAGCACTTTGAGGTTGGCAGCTCAGCTGGACCTAGATCTCAGCCATGCCCAACAAGAAAGGTTATTGCAGCTGAATGGACTGGACGAGCACCGAATGCAGGCCCTCCTTCACTCAGAAGTGGTTCAACTTCAGAGAAGGGTGTGGCATGACCAACACCTCAATGACAAGCAATTCCAACCAGGAGATTGGGCGCTGTTGTATGATTCCAGGCATAAAGATTTCAAGGGGAAGCTGAGAACCAGATGGCTGGGACCACATGCAGTGGAAAAATGTCATGACAATGGATCTGTTCTTATTCAGACCATTGACGAGGAGGCCATCCCCATGCTTGTCAATGGGCATCGACTGAAGATCTATAGGAAACCTCTCTCAAGACAAGAGTTCATCAAAACTGTGGAGAAATCAGTGTTGGTCATAGAGAAGGGTTCTGCCTCTGTTTTGGGCATACCCTGAAAGTTCAAAAAAAAAAAAAAAAAAAAAAGGAATAAAAAGAATAAAACATAAAGATCCTTGGGTGAAAACCTTTCTGAGGCTCCCAAGGCAGGTGGTAGGGGTGAAAACCTCATTGAGGCACCCCTATTGTCTTTCAAAAAAAAAAAAAAGGGATTTGAAAAAGATCCTTGAGTGAAAACCTCTCTGAGGCGCTTAAGGCAGATGGCAAGGGTGAAAACCTCATTGAGGCGCCCCTGCTATCTTTCAAAAAAAAGAGAATAAAAAAGAAAAAAACAATAAGCAAAAAAAAAGACAGGGACAACAAGTTTATAATATGGCAATGCATGCAGGTTGCAGGTATTCTATGAAGGAGAGGAGGTCTCTCAACTCGAAGTCAAGGATCCTTATCATGCTGCCAGGAGACCTCACCGGCACCTCCTCCAAGAACACTCATCTTCTCCAAGGTGTGGGCACGATTTCATCACATCTTAGTCTTCTACAGGAAGGTGCAGACTTTCTACAGGAAGTTCTGTATTTCTACAGGAAACTTCCTGTAGAAGTTCGGGACGGCCCAGAATTCATTATGTGGGGAGATCTAACGACCAAGGTTCGACATGGAGGCATGCAAGCTACTCTTTCCTCCATCACACACTACTGTCACCTCCTGCTACCACCCCAGTTGACATGCAATAAAAGTACCTGCACAATCAAAACAAATCATTGAGTTATCAAGAGGAAGCGATGTTTAAATGAAAAAAGATGTTGAGGTGCCATGCAATACCCATCACAGCTATCCAAGGGCCCTGTGAGCGTGATCGTGATGCCACTGTCTTCATCGTTCAGCATGCACCCGAGGAGGAGAAACTGCTACAGGACATCCTGCAGGAGTCCCGTAGCAGTTAAGATAACTAGAGTGTACACCATTCCACCGCCTGCAACATGCAATGATAACGTGGGCACATGCAGCCGAATCATAAGCTTCATCGTCAGCAGCCTGTGAAGAGGAACCTCCGGGCCTGTGCAATCAAGCAGCAGCAAACAGATCTGGTCATCGTCGTTCAAGAGCCTGAAGAATCATGTCGCGGCCGCACAGGTAAGTGCCTCGCCCTTTCTTCCATCGAATTACATGAATTTTACTTTGAAATGTTTGCAAGTGTGAAGTGAATGGGTTGAGCGGTCGTATGGCCATTCGACTGGCCACGTCGACCAGTCAGATGGTCTAGTCGGATGTGTAACCGGTGGTCGTGGCAAAAGGAACGGGTAGTGCACACGTGAGAGCCATCCAGTCGGGGAGAAGCGCGTTTTAACAGAAATGGCGGCGGCGGATCTGCGGGGAATGATGCGGCAGTCAGGGAACTTGCAGTAGAATGATTAAGTGACGTCGCCCAATGGTCCGGCAGGGACAGCTCACCCCCGCGCCACGGATTCCGCCGGATTCAAATCTATCGGCTAGATTGCCACCCCACGCATTTATCATCAGCCGTTTGAAAGTCGAGTGAGCATCCGGATTCCTCTGAAGCTCGACACTCCAAGTCTTCGGCCGTTCAAACGTCTGTTAAGCAGCACAGAGAGTGCAGAACCATTGCAGTGTTCTCCAGAACCCGTGCGCTGTTTCTACAGGAAAGCTGCTTCTACAGGAAGCTTGCTGTCACGAGAAAATTGGGCTCTTCACGTCAAAGGTGGTGAATTAAAAAGGTAAGCCTGAACCTTGCCTCCCATGCAATTGGTTTCGAGGGTGGCGGAGTCGACGTTCTACAGTCTGCTCATAAAGGAATGCAAGTATTGTCTGCCGTTTGCATGAATTGTCGTCAGGGTGTATGTAAAGTCTCCTACAGGATATAATTTGTAATTAAAGCTCTGTTAAAACTCATCTAGAGATAGTTTTCGTGAATTGTATGCGTGGCTCTGTCCCAAAAGGCTAGTTTGTTGCATCTGCCACCTCCAGCCAACGTAGCAGTTTTTCACCATGCCGGGTGGGTTCATCAGAAAGGAACCAACCGATTCCAAGAAACTAAGAGGGAACCCTGAGGTGGTGGAGCTATTCACCCGCGCACAATGGATGTCGTTCTGCGACAAATTGCAGGGGTATGATGATGAGGTGGCAGAGGAGTTCTTGCGGGCTCTGAAGCCGAAATCAAAGACATTAGCCACCATCAATTTCAGGGGTTTGAGTCTCAGACTCACCCCACAGTTCATCAGCCGAGTTACCGAGCTCCCAATGGGAGTACCATGGGACAAAGAAGAGAGGAAATTAGGCCAACAGGCTAAGAAAGAATTCTTTCCACCAGAGGAGCAGTTCTCAGAAGATAAGAACGGGGTTCGCAGGACTAGCTTACTGCCACTTTGGAGCGAAGTCAGCCTCCAAATCATGAAATACATCACCTGCGAAGGTCGGTTTAGTATTGTGTATGGGTACCATTTTCGGTTACTCATAGAATTAAGGCATCAGATGGACCTACCTGCAGAGAACAAATTAAGCATTCCCTACTTTCTATTGCAGTCTATGACTGAATGTGCCACCAAGTTGAGGGAGGGCACACCAGACCAGGTAGCTCATCACGGGCTCATTAAGCTCCTCATGGAGGATGCACTCCACACATACAAAGTCCCTCTCTCATGGGAAGCCTTCCAGAATTTAACCAAGGATGGCAATATAAAAATGTTGACTGAAGAGCTTGGTTCCTCCAGCAGCGAGGAGAAGGAGTCAGTACCCGCAGGAAAGAAAGAAAAAGGCCAGAGACCCACGGCCAAAACACCAAAGACTGAGCAAAAGGAGAAACAAGAGAAAAAGGGTGCCAAGGAGAAAGAGGAAGCACCCATATTAACACCCCGAGAGAAGAGATTACAAAGCAGGGTGGACAAGACTGAGCAGGTCCACATCAGCAAAGACACCTCGACAGCAGCCTCGACCAAGTCAAAAAGTAAAACACCCTCAACAAAGCAAACTAAAGTGGTGCCACCTGTTCCTATAGGAAAACCGAAACCGGCTTCTACAGGAAGCCCAAAATCAGCTGAAAAAGGGCCTTCTACAGGAAGCCCTGAGAAAAGAAAACCAAGGGAAAAGAAAGCCGATGTTCTTGCAAGGGAGGCAGCAGCTGTGCTGGCCGCCCTCAGTACACCTCCTAAGCCCAAGGAAAAGAGAAAGAGGGAGGCCCCTCTATATTTTAAAGCCAGGAGAAGTGTGAGAATAAAAACGGGCAAGCCACAGCCTCCATCCAGCAGCCCAATCACTATAGATGATGCCCCTACTTCGCCCAAGGAGAGGTCCCCCTCAAAGATATCAGTCACCTATGAGAGGGGGAGCCCGAAAACAACTACTTGGAAAGAAAGATTAGACCAATTGGCTTCAAAAGCCCGGCTACAGGATGCTGAAGCTGCTCTACAGGAAACCTTAGCCCGGCTTAAGGAAACAGAGAGAATGGAAGGAGAAGCACCCTCATCACCACCGAGGGAGGGCGAAGTAGAGCCACCAAGAGAAGAAGAAAAAGAGCACATTCCGGAGCCTAGCCCTCAGCCAAGTCTGAGCTCATACTATAACTTCTTGGAAGCTGGTAAAATTATACCACAGAAATTCACTGTGCCACTGTTCTTTGCATTGGAGGAAGAGAGAGTACGATCACACACGTGGATGAAAATAGCCAAATCAAAAGGTGTGGCGGACATAGGCCCCTTGGAAGAGCAACTCAAGGAGGCCAGAAGGGAGTTAGCTATGGCTAAACACGTGGCAAATTTCCAACGGGTGTTCCTACAGGAAGAAAACGAAAAACTTAAGTTGCAGCTACAGGAGCTGAGGAGAGGAACAGGCACATCCTCCGGGGACATCACAGCAGAACAGTAAGGCAAAAAGGAACTGCACATCGGTCTTGGGGAGCCAACCACGCATCTACAGGAAGCAGAGCTGCAAGCACAAATTGAGGTGCAAGCTCTCAAACAAGAGCTACAGCAGAAAGAGGGACAATTGGCCTGCATGGCCAGTTGGGCCATGGATGCTATACAATGCAGACAGCCGGCCAAATCCTATGGCCTGTACCTGAGAGACCAATGGCTACAATGTCAAATCAACACCTTGGCGCAAAGGGGTATCTCTCAGCTCCAAGACCCGCAGCAGTTCACTAAATTATGCAATACCAGTTCATCTGAGGATAAGGCCAAACTATCGGAGTTCTACCTCCATAATTTGGCCCTTCCTAATGTGGTTTCATGGGATCCCAACACGGTCTTAGGGGATATGCAGTTAATGGCAC
This sequence comes from Pinus tabuliformis, assembly GCA_031772625.1. Taxonomy (NCBI): domain Eukaryota; kingdom Viridiplantae; phylum Streptophyta; class Pinopsida; order Pinales; family Pinaceae; genus Pinus; species Pinus tabuliformis. The sequence continues at coordinate 764,108,618 of CM062804.1, read as the reverse complement.
TTGCCTCATGGTTGAACCATGAAGACAAAAGAGCAGCAGAAGCCAAAGCGGTCATGAACCGAGAGCTGAATGAGCCATTACTAATTAGAGCAGAACCAGGGGATCCAACTGCATTAATATCAGCACACCAACACTTATCCACTGACCCTCAAGCTTCATTGAAATATATGGATCAGCAAGCCCAGGCCATAGCGCATTTTGAGGATATGGAGAGACTGCTAGGGGACAACTGTGTTCACGCTTGCACCCGCCGATGGAATACATTGGCCCACAGTCTAAAAATCAGAGAGTATCATACTCCAACTCGCATGAGGGAAGCTCTAGTACGGGTGCCCCTTTATAAGAAATCTATGCAGAACCTCCAGACCAGCTGGATTGGCCTCAAACTAAGCCCACCTCTGCTGTTAGGATTGATGGAAGGCAGCACAGAGAAAGATGAGCATGAACAGTGGGAAGAGGTGGAAAGAAAGGCTGGGTTCCATGTCAGAAAGGAGGACACTACTGCAGAAGCTTGGGATGTGAGGGTGGCAGTAAAGGCAATGAAGGATGAGGAGCTGGACTAGTTGCTCAAGGATGAGCAATCACTTTAGCCGGGGGGTGATGATGAGCCCCAAATTTAGTAACATTTTGGGCTCATTTGGCCTACTTACCCTTGCTCAACCCTTCATTTTTCATCACTTATGCATCATTTTTTAGTAAATTCATGTTATTTGTACGAAGGAGGGCGGTCACTATTCCTAGGTGGCTAACACATGTTTATTTCAGGTTTTTTTGACATTTAATGGAGCAAAACCACGTAGATGAAGGCTAGGAGACAGCCAAGATGGGATTGCGGTTTTGTAGGAAGGATGTCCATAGCATTGAATGGCCTTCCTCGTGATCTCCACCCCAACTCTGAGCTCCAACCACCACCGAGCTAGAAGGCAACCAAACGGACTAAGGAAACAGCAGATTACTCTTAGTTTGGGCAGCCAAACCCCACTAATTTAGGAGGCCAGCTTGGCCCTTGTAATGTATAAATGATGAGGCTATAGCCTTCGATGGGAAATTTTGAAACTTTGTTGTTTATTCTGGACTACGAGCTGATAGCTCTGTTTTGCTCTTTGTAAGCCATTTTTGGCATGTTGTTAGACTTATGACTATTATCTTTTAATAAAAGGCAGGCAGATTTGAGTTCAGTTCTGAGTTCTTAGAGGAGCTATAGCTCTCGGGGTTGGGCCCAACCTGAGAGCAATAGACCTCCTTTCCTTGTATTGATACTTTTCTTTCAGCATTGTACTTCTTTCCCTTTACATGCATTTGGAAACACAGTTTGCTGAGTTGAATTTCTTGATGTGATTGAGTAGGTTAGTTTTATGAACAAAGTTGCTTTCAGTAGTTTAGATTAGAGTAAGGAGATTAGAGTTAATCAGAGCTCCAAAAAAGGGGTTGATTGCACACTCACTTCCACCTCTGTTTAGAGATTGGGATTGCAGCCCGTGCCACCCACCAAAAACACAGTTTTACATGTTCATACAAACTTTAATGCAATGTTCTTTGTTGTAGCAGCATCCATGCATTCAGATCTTGTGGAATGAATCTTTGTTTCAGTACCATGCAAGAGTTTCCTTACAAAATCACGTTGCTGTTCTATGGTTTTATGAAAACAGTTAGAATAGGTTGATGAAATCTCGGATTTGTGCAAGACACGGATGATTTGTTTCATTTACACTGTGCAGTATTACTCTCTCACACCCTTACCCTCCTCAGTTGTACCTAGGCCATCCACTCTTCCCTCAGTTAGACCACTTACCTCCAAAACTCTTCTATCACCCACGTGATTCTACCTTTTCGACCTTCCATCTCCTCTAACCTCCTCTAGACCAAACAGCTTTGCACACCCCCTCTCCATCCCATCTCTCTGTCCATAAGCCATCACAAGCTCCCCTCCTACCTTCCTGTCCATCCCCATAGCCTCTTCCACTCATCCATCACCCAAAAATCCTATTGCAGAACATCCTGTAGAAATTAGCAGACTTCCTGTAGAAATTCTGAACATCCTGTAGAACCCCTGCAGACTTCCTGTAGAAGCTTGTAAACATGGTTGCCAAGCATCTGAACTTTATGAACTTCTCTGAAAGGATGCTAGGGATCCCTTAGACCCTCTCTGAGCCTTCCTGACCTCTTCCAAGCATTTCCCTCCTTGACCTATCCCTGCACAGTCAAAGACCCAGATAGAAGCACACACATAATAATTCCAACAACTTGAACAAAAATACAAAAATACGTTTTATTTAGATCAAAGTAGTCTAGACACATGCATCTCACCTTCCTAGAAGTAATGGCACCTCTTTCAGTAGTTTGCATTCCCACCTTTGCATCAGTAGGACTAGCTGGTAGAATTAGGGTTTGCTAGGGTTTTCATTCCTTGTTGGCTTTCAGTTTCTTCCTGCAGTAGGTTAATTTCCTTTGAGATAGCTTTCATTCATCGGTTAAAAAGCTTCTTCTGAGAACTCATAGAAGTTGGCTTGAGCCCTAGCGGACTTGTGCCAGCTGACCAAGTGACAGCTGCGACAAGAGCTAGTACTTGTGCATACAGCACCGTCGCTTCCAAGTTTCTTACGAACTACCGGGTTGATAAAATTAGAGAAGGAAGCTCTAGGAGTTGTAGCATTATTGCTACAATACTGGAGCCCACCACTTTCCTAGGGTTGACCAGCCCAAGCCTTTGATGAACTGGTTTGGCGTTCTCATACGTCTTGATCTCATGTTGAACTATAGAAGGATCAATGCTAGGCATTTCTTCATAAGACCAAGCAAATACATCTCGAAATTCCTTGAACAGGTCGGTGTAAATTTGAATTTCTTCAGGGGAACATTCAATTCCGATGAAGATATTCTCTATCACGTTAGGGTCCCTAGAGATGTTTATAGGTATCGTTTTTGAAATCACCGACATATTACCTTCGGCACGAACGTGTGCTGGAGCCAAAGGATTTGACACCGTACAAACATCACTAGTACAGAGCTCGGAGAATCTAGATTCTACTTCCTACAATGGAGGAAGAAAGTATGAACGATGGTGTAAGTCTTCCCAATGTCGATCTATACCCATCATTACTTCGAGAATTGCTTCTTCAGAAGGTAAAACCGAATCTAAGCAGTCCAAGGCAGAGGTAGAATCAAGGCTCCAAGCCGGGGCCACATCACCATCTAACTCCTCTTCGGAAAAAGGAGCAGAGTGGTTGTCTGCAGAGTCTACGATAGACTGATATCTAAGCTCAGCTGCAGATATAGGGAATGCCTTTCCATTTACTTGTCCTTCAACTAATGTGGTCGTAGGTGAAGGCAAGGTCCAAGGGTCTGAAAAATAATGAGTTCGAAAGAACTCTTCTCGAGGAGACTCCTTAGATGATGAAATGGCATTGACTTTAGTGAAAGGAGAGGAAAGATCAAAGGTACCCATCAATGAGGAATACATCCCTACTCCTAAATTCTCAGTAGGTGGACGAGGGTTACCCACTAAGGGAACAATAGAGTCAGAGCTTGCTTGAGGATCGACTGGACAATAATCCAATTGATCAAACTTAATGATTTTCCCCTCATGAGGAAAGCAAATGACATGGAACAGAGTCGAAACAACGACGTCCATTTCGTATACCCAGTTCCTTCCTGAGAGGAGATTATAGTCTAGGTTAGCATCTATGACTTCTACTTCAATATTGACAACCTTCCCCCCAACACATATAGGAAAGGCTGGGATAATCCCATGTGGCTTATGAGAATGACCATCAAATGCAGTCAAGACAGTAGGTGAAGGAACGGCCGAAGGCGATCCAATAGCCTTCCAACATGACATCGACATGATGCACATGGAAGCTCCTTCATCGATAACGGTACGAAAAATGTTGATTTTTTGGTATGTAGACTTTATTTGGAAAGCCATATGATGAGGGAGTCGCTTTTTGACATTTAACATGTCAAAATTGAGCACTAAAGAATTAGTTGGATCGACTGCCCCAATCGTGGAAAGTAAAGCACTTTGTTGAGCTGGACATGACTGGAGAACCTCTAAAGCAGACATAGTGCACGAACTCTGAGCCAGATCCTCAACAATGGAGTAATTCTGGGCGGCCCTAGCATTAGGATTAATAGTCGCGCATTTAGCGGAACCTTTCTATATCTGTGGTATAGTCTCAATAGGGGGTCGCTCAATATGAAGGTCGGTATTTCCGGGAGCAGTCTTGTCCTTGGAAGTTTTGGCTTCACCATAATCACGTGACCGAGTAGTCACATGGACGTTAGAAGCCATCATGAAAACATTCGATGATTTTTCCCCTTCTTGGTTGCCCCCTGCGGAGGTACCAGGATTTGAACTCGCGCCAGCAAGAAGTTGCTGCCCTTGGGGAAAAGGGTTGGTTAACACAGCCTGAGAACTAGAAGTCCCTTATTGTCCTAACAAGCATTGAGCGTCTTCAATATTAGGGCACAGATGAGTTAAATGGTCTCCACTGCACAACTTGCATGGAAACTTGACTTTCTTTCTAGACTCATTTCTACCACCACCAGCGTTGTTGCTGGATTTATTTGCATCACGCTTCCCATCCTGGTTCTTTTTCTTACCTCATCCTTTCTTTTTCCAATTGGAATTTTGATTTCCTTTGGGGTTATCAGATTGGATGGCATTAATTGAAGAAGTTTGGGAAGCCGGGGGATTAGACGATGTGACTTGGTTGTTAGAAGAACTTTGTAAGGACAACTGCTGCAATTGGTTCGACAAGTTCATGGTAGTTGTGTCTACCGACCCAACGATACCCTCTGCGTGGGGACTTGGCTTCAACTTAGCTATGTCAACCTTAGACCTAGGAGCATCTGGAAAGTATTTTTGAAGGATCCCAGACTGAGAGTAGATCAATTCTAATTGCTGGGCCCTAAAAATGGCTTGCTCCTCCGAATAGATTCCAGACATGGAGACATCCTTGGAGATCTCGGGTTGTAAAGATTTCAAAAACCATTCGAGACGGTATTCCGGAGGGATTTCGGCTTTAGTGAGCCTCTTTCTCTGTCTCCATTCCTGAATATGGTCAGAAATGTGAGTTGCCTTATCCTGACGAAAAGTGGCTAGAAGTTCAGTTCCGGCATCATAACGGACAGGTAACTAGAAATGGTTTAAGAAAATATTGGCTAAGTCAGTGAAAGATGTAAAGCTACCCCCTGGCAACTCTATATACCATTTGGCCGCATTACCAGTCAAGGTGCGCTGAAAAAAGTCTCAACCTAATCGATTCATCGGTTAGGGAGTTAGATGAGAACCACAAATGGAATGTGGTTACATGGTCGCCTGGGTCTTCACCGCTCTTCCCTTCGAATTTTGGAATGTCCGCAGGGAGTTTGGTTGGGACCGGAGGCCAGGCCGGATTGTACTTGATTGGATCGTTTGTTAACATAGTGAGATCTGGCAAGTTCAACGTTGCCAAAAATGGAATCCTAGGAGGACCTTGGGGATTCCACCCAGACTGGGCGAAACTCCCAAAGTTCTAAAAATATTGTCCTAGGTTTTGGAAGGCACCAGGCTGCCCAAAGTAACTAGAAGAACCAGCTGAACCAAAAGGCAAGCCTTGTGATCTAGCAAAATTTGGAGATTGACCAACTCCGGCCGCAAAACCTCCATAACCAGCAAAGTTTCCTCCTAAAGGATTATAAGGAGTTGATAACCCCTGATATGGATTCCAAGCTGAAGCTAAGGGAGGAATACTTTGAAACGAACTAACTGTGGAGTACGGCCTATTCCCTTGTTGGCCGAAAGAAGGATTCCGTATTCCCGTGCCACTAACCCCAGGGTTAGTCCAACCTTAGAAAGGATTGCTGCTTTGTCCTATAGAAGAAAAAGACATGCATCCTATTATCAGGTTGGAATGTGGTATATGACCACTTCCGAAAGGAAAACCCTGGAATGAAGCCGATCTGCCCATCATGGACATAGCGGCACTAAACGAAACCGATGGAATACCCTATGAGTGGGTACCAAATGGGAAGGATCCATTACCAAAAGCATTGGTTTGGGCATTTCCACTCATGGACAGAATGGAGGTAGACCCAACTAAAGATGTGCTAGCAAAAGATCCAAACAAGGAAGCAGAGGAGATGGAAATCGTTCCTCCCCCTTGCACCGATGTTGGAGTTTGCATAGTCGTAGCACTCGTAGAAGCCATGCTTCCAGTAGTGGTCATTGATGGTAAGCACGTAGCGTAACCTGGACTTGACGGTCTATGCGTCGGAGTCCCAACGTATTGTAATACGTTTGGATGACTAGATGGTAGTGGAGAATTCGGAGCCGCTAACGACTATGAGAGTTCTTCTACCTCTATGTTATTCTCCGCTTGAAAGAGAACTCGCGAAAGGACTGGAGTGTCCCTCTCTTGTTCAGAAGTGCCAGTCCTTGCTTGAACACTAATGCCTGAGAGGAGGATCAATCCCTGATGCGTCAACTGCCGTGGGACGAAACCCACCAATAGTATTACCTCTGCGCCTTCTAGGAGAAGGCTCTAAACTTGGTGGTGAAAGACCACGAAGTCTTCGAGACCGTCTGGGAGATCGGTCAGCCACTTTGAATTTTTTGTTATGATCTAACTAAAGACTCAAAAAATGAAAGCTAGGCCAACTAAGAGCACAGAGCACACACTATAAAGTCCCTAAAGATAACAGCCAGTCAAACAACTTCCAAGTATTTCCGCTCCGGGTGATTAGGACCGAACACCAAAATACAAGAAAGTGAATTAAGGGGCCTTCCAAAGATAGTCTGGGATGATGAGGGCCCAGATCTATCAACGAAGGTATCAGAGGAAGTTACGCTGACCTCCTAACAACAGCCTGCGCTGGTGCAAGCCCCAAAGCTTCGCAAGGGTGCCCTCCAGTAGTACTGTCGAGAGTGATGCAACATCGACCTCAGGTGCCACAGGATTCCCCTCCGTAGCCACCTATGTAGATCCCTAGGAGTAGCAACTATGGATACCAACTTGTCGCAGAAGCCAGGCGGAACAGTCGTGAGGTAAGTTCGGACAAGTAGGAGAGGGGGTATCTCTCTTCCCTGTCTTCACAGACCCTCGTGCTTAACTCCCAGATCCGGATCTTTCCTGGTCTTCCTAACGCTATTGGATTTTCACTCGCTATTCAGACTCCTATGTTTGACATTTATATGGCCTTGGAGAGTTAACTCTCCACTCGCCTAATCCAAGGCCCTAAAATCCTAAACTTGTTGGTGTAACTGACTTAAACAAAATGTTTTAGTGAATTTTAGTTAGCGCTTGATTTTAAAATAGGTTGTTCTTTAAGTCACAGGGTAATGGAAGTGAAACTAGTGGTGTTTTTTGACGCAAAAGAAATTAATAAAAACTTAACTACATGCACATGCACTTTTTTCGTTTTTCGATGAAGAGCAATTTCTATAGGGTTCAGAGGAACTTTTAATAAAATAAATTTTTCTTTTCTTTTCATTAATTCACACTCCACACTCACAAAAGTTAACAAAGCTATGTATGCCTAAAAAGGTATGAAAATCTATCCTAATGCAACAAATATATGCTGATGCAAGATTCGAAACTACTCTAAAAACAAAAAATGAAAGTTGCCTGCTTATCAATCTTTATCTTGCCACTTAAAATGTCTAGATGGAATATGAGATGCTACCATTCATTTCGTCTAAACACTAAAAACAAGTTGTAAGACAAACATAAAGCACTTTCATTCACTAAAAGGAAACCAAATGAAAACCAAGTTCAAGAAAGCAGACTAAGTTTTTCAAAAAGATTTTCTTCAAACGCAACAAAAAAAAAGTCTTTTCAAAAATGCTCTCAACAACATTGAAACTTGTGATTGAAGAATAGGCAACAAAAACTTTTGCAAATTGACACCACACAATTGATGAAAACTAAACAAAAAGAGATGTGTTTAAGGATGCTCTTAACAATCAAAAGCAGCAATGAAAGCTTTGGCAACAATAACCAAAAATATCAAAAAGACAAATTTCAAGAAAGTGTCAATCAACAACTTTCATGAAACAAAGAAGCGGATGGTCACAAAAGCGGTTTTGTCAAGCAAACAAAAAGTCACCAAAAGCAAGATTTGACACGAAGATTGAGATCAATCTCCCTACCCTAATGAATCAGAGCAGCCAAGATTCCAAACAAGAAATCTTGCGTGCTTGAACAAGAAAAAATGACGCTTGCAACAACAAAAACAAGACCAATACTCCTTATAATCAGAGAGAATTCGGAACAAGATGCTCGCTGTAAAAACAAAAACTGATACTGGAAAGTGACTGTTTAAGACTGACTCAAACTACCAGACAGACCTTCAGAAACAAAAATATTTACAAATCTTGAAAATTACAAGATATACGCGACTGTACTTATGTACAGTTTGCGTGTATACACGGTTGTAACTAAGGAAACCTGCGTATACACGGGTTCACTTAAAGAAACATGTGTATATACGCCTCTGTAACTAAGAAAAACAACGTTATATAAAAGGTTTCAAGAAAAATAAAAAACAGACTGAAAAAACTGGCAAAACTTAAAGTTCAAAAACAGACCAGACAGCAACAACAAGCAAACAGGCAGCTGAGCCCTGATTGGCTTGAAAACACCCAAACTAGGAACAACAAGACTGTTGTCCCCAGTGGAGTCACCAATTCTGTTGGAGGGAAATGTTCCCCTAGGGATTTTTGGGTTGAAACCCTAGCTGACTGAAAGTTATCTATTCAAAGAAACACACATTCACACAGCCATTATGCTATTATAAGCAAATTCTATTGTAAAGGGGACGTACCTTAGGTCCTACATTTGAGAAGGCCTTTAGGGTCCAAACCCTTCTTGGAGTTCCCTTCTTCTCTTTTGTCCTGCAAAACAACCAATTCCAAAGAACACAACAGTATATGGACAAAACCTTATAAAGAAACCATCTTCATGTTATAAATAAAGGTAGTTAGTTATGAAATCCAAACAACCATTTACATATGAATTTTAAACATGAATATCATAAAACATAAAGAAGATTCATATCGGGAACCAAGACATGTGTTTCTTTTATTATAGACAAATAAAGTACATAAAAAGGAATAATTTCACCTGAGTCACCTTCAGCAGGCTCCAAGCAAAGCTTCCTTTCGGATCCGTTCCAGCCTCAAGCCTTTAACAAAATCCTTCCATGCCTTACTCCATGATGTCATAAATAGTGGATGAGCATCAACACACAAGGAAACAAGGGTTTCCTGTACAAATGGGGGAAGTGCAGAAGGCACAAGGGACTTCAGACCTGGTCAGGGGAAAAATGTCAGCATAATAACCTTTCTCTCTCTTCTCTCCTCCTTTAGGCCTTCCCATTGAGGTCTTTTTATACCTCTCCCAAAGTAGTTTTTTAGTTGGGAGTTGGTTGGGAATAGTTGGGCCACAGGCACTAACAGGTGATCAGCAGGTAAAACCCGCGATCTCCGCCCGAAAATAAGGAGTTTTATATTTTTTTAAGTGTTTTAATACATATACGCGGGTTGGGTATACACAGACCCATGTATACACGCGTTTAACTCAGGGCAATGTCGCGTATAAGGGATAAAACACTGTTTTTTAAATTTTAGGACCAGGTCTGGAAGGAGGGGTTGCCCTAGGCCATGAGTGCAGCATCACAAATCATAAGAGTGAGATTTGGAGCTATAACACATAGCTCATCTTATCATCCTCAATCTGATGGGAAAACTGAGATAGTAAACAAATGTTTGGAAGGATATCTTCGTTGCTTTGTATCTGATAAACAGACACAATGGGTCAAATGGTTGCCTCTGGCTGAATGGTGGTATAACACTTCCTTCCATACAACAACAAAAATGACCCCTTTTATGGCACTTTATGGGTATCAACCACCATCCATCACATCATATTTAAGAGAAAATTCTAAGGTTCAGGCAGTGGAACATCACATCGAACATCAACAACAAGTCCTCCAACTCTTAAAGGATAACCTTGTGTTGGCACAAAATAGAATGAAACAACAGGCAGATCAACATCGCAGTGAAAGAAGTTTTGATGTAGGTGATTGGGTATTCCTACGGCTACAACCATATAAGAAAATGTCCCTCAAGCAAGCTAAGAAGGATAATAAATTATCACCAAAGTATTATGGTCCGTACAAGGTGTTGCAAAAGATTGGTACTATGGCATACAAATTGGAGCTTCCTGCAGCTTCTCAATTGCACCCAGTTTTCCATGTTTCATGTTTAAAGAAGGTTATAGGCGACAAGCTCCCAGTTCAAACAATATTGCTAGAACTTGACAAGGAAGGAAAAATTATATTGGAACCAGAAGCAGTCACAAAAACAAGAACTCGACAGCTACGAAATCGTTCAATTTCAGAGTATCTTATCAAGTGGAACAACTTATCCGCTGAAGATTCCACATGGGAGGATGAGAATTTTATGCAGAAGTATCCAGAACTACTCAAGCGTTGAGGACAACACTTTTTTGAAGGAGTGGGGCATGTCGGGTCCCTATAATACTAGTGATTACCCCATTACTATTGTAGTTATACCCCTTATTAATATTGTTGTGCCCCTATTGCCCCCATATTGTTATTACTGTGCCCCATAGAATCCCTCTATTGTTATTTTTGTGGCTTTATATTATTATTGTTAGGTCGGCTGGATTATATTGTGACTCCTTAGACTCCTATATATAGAAAGGAGGTTTTGTCATTTGAATCATCCAAGAATTGTTCTTTTATGTAATGTAAAGGAGGTTGCCCCCTCGAAGAGGCTGAATTCTAAGGTGTTGATCTATCTTTTCTATCTTTTCTTGAGCTGGTTTCATAACAGACATCCAATCATCAGCTATATTACATAGGGTTGACATCAATGCTAACATCAGCTAACTGGATCTGTGCACACCATAATGCAACCATCAATAATTGATTATATCACTTGAGTATGTTGGTGAGCTATGCTCTTTTCCATGTTTAGGGACTTTGTTTGTGTTGGATGGGGACTAGTGGGTTGAATTAGTTCTTTAATCACTCGTACTTTTACTATGTACTTGGAGAATGTGTGGAAAGCACATTCACCTTGTACTTCAAAAGTTCTGAAACCTAGTTAGGATATCTTTGGGAATATTTTAAACTCTTTTTAAAACTTCTTGATAATACCTAACTCTTCTAAAAACATCATCAAAAGGTGAATCTTCATGAGTGTACTTCCTTGCTCCAGTTTATATATGGTGTTTTAACATTATTTTCTTTGGGTTGTTCTTTTTTATTTCAACATATGATAGCTTGACATTTTCTAATGCTTCAGCTTCAAGCTTGGCATGGCCTACAATGGAAAAAGGAAATATACCAATTTGGATGGGAAAAAAAGGCCAAATTATCTTAGAGGAAGATTACAAGTCTATGGCTAAACATGTGGCTACCACTTGATATGTGATTTCCCTGCATATGAGTCTATTAGGGGTAAATATATGTGTTCATGTGGGGTATCCATACAACCATAAGCCTTGATATATGAAAAGGGAATATTCAATGTACCAAACACCAATTTCACGCAAACATTGCATGCCTTCTTCTATTATCCTAGGAGGTTCAACACCAAATAATTTTTCATGAAGTGGGATACGCACATGATGGAAAATATCATAATAGTAATCACTAGCATTCTCCTCCACTAATTTGGAATGATAAATATTGATTGGTTGAGGAGTATTGTGGGTTCGTTCCCATCCCATTTGAGGAAATAGGGTATAAATCATATGCCATCCATTATATACGCAAACATATAGAATGGAGGGATAGTTTTATCTAGTCTTTTCTTGAGAAAAACAACAATGTGTATCTTGAGATTATTAGATAGAATGAGAGTCCAATTAAAAATAAACCCATGGAAGCCCTATGTATAATAAGGACCAAATATAGCTTAATAAGGTTGGAACCTTTTTCTCCAAATAACATGCACAACATAGTAGAACCATATAGAGACCCATGTTGACGGGGATTAAAATACATCTTACCAATTTCCTCCCTAAGTATATTCCCATTGCCCCATTACTCTTGGATTATATCAGCTAACATTTGAGCGTATTGAATGCCTTCTTCTTAATGAAATTTTTTAAGGAAGTTTAGTGTCATAAGTAATTTCAGGGACATAGAGCTTATACCTTGAATATCATAGGGTCTGAAGGAGCCAATGACTACCCTTTGGTTGTTAAAGGTTATTATTTTCTGAATATCTACATGGTCCAGGTCCCATCGCACCATGTCTATGTAGGAAGTCATTTTCGGTCTTACAACAACTTTATCCAATTCCTACTTGGTTATGTCCCTTATTAGGGATGCATTCATCATCACTTTCAAGTTTAGACTTTGCATTACTTTCTTCTTCAAATAATTGATAAATCTAAGACCATAATCTGCTTCTATTGTCCAATTTATATGTGGTATCTGAAAATAGATTGGAATTATAGCTTTTTGCATATAGGTCCTTGACCTACTAAAGTTTATTTTGTTTTAGATATTTTTTGGGAATCATATTAAAACCTACTATCATTGTTGGTTTCCAAGAGAAAATGTGTGAAATAAGGCAGATAATATTAAAATTAACCCTTAGAATATTATAGCAACCATAGTGTATTAGGCAAGTTTTTGGTGAATCAAAAGTTATTAAAAATCATTAATGAAAAAACAATTATGAACATATTGGAAACATGTTTCATTTATTCTAGGAAAGGGCTACAACCACTGCAAATTATTCATTAGTAGTGTCTGAATTCAAAAAAAAATATCCTTTGATTATTATTTGTAAGATGTAATTAACCTAATTATTGAATTGCAGAGTTATTAAGTGGAACCCACTTTAACATGCAAAAATTAAATGTTAAATGTGATGTGGTAGGTGTGCTATGTGATCTCCACATGGATGCCACATATGAGGACCACACACAAATGAAAGGTTATAATGTGGAGGGTATAGTTGGCTTTCAAGGCGATCAAATGATCAAAGGGATAATGTTATGTTCAAAGTTCCATTCCATTGGGTGGTGATATGGGAGATAAGAATATATATGTCTCATGGTGCAAGGAGTACCATTAATTGATAGATCCATTTATTGGCTCGTGGGGACCACGAGGATTGTAACCATTTTCATATATATTTGATAGGTGATCATCCAATAAAAGAGAAAAGACTTATGTTTAGTAATGAATACTATCGTTTTTCATCATCAAAGGTATTGAGTGGAATGTTAAAAGTTAGCCTCAATACAAAAGGTTTGCATATTTACAAATAAAGTTTAAGGTTTAGATACAAAGGGAAATTTATAACAACTTGAATTTTACAACTTAAAGGTTTATAAAGGGGACATAATGGGGGTTGTTGTTTTATCACAACAAGACAAAAATGGGAAATAAATGAGCATGCTCAGTGGTTCTGAGTTAAGACATGAATTTTGGGCAAAGGAAGTGAGTATTGCATGTTACCAGGTAAATAAATCACCGGTAAATAAATCACCCACATCAACATTGTATGAAAAGAATCCACACGAAGTATGGATTAGGAAGAAACCATCTCTTAAACATATTAGGGTATCCAAGTATGATGCTTATGTATGCATTCCAAAATAAAATATTAGTAATATGGATAATAAAGCTAAGAAAAGGTATCTTTGTTCGATATAAATATGGTCTGAAATATTATAAGCTTTGGAACTGTTAGGTTCCTATACCAATAGGTTTCATTTTTCATGATTGACAGTGGAAGTGCCAAATATGTTCATCCTTGCATGCTGCAAAGGTTCCATATTTTGTGAACAGAAAAAGAAAGTTAAAAAATGTAAAGAGGGTATGCCCTAAAAGAATAATCAAAGGGAAAAAAGAGTAAATTGGTCAGGAAAAATAATAAAAATGAACCCCAAATCAAAGACCAGGAAAGTGGCCAGCCAAAATGCCACTGCTATCTTATCTGCAGGTTCACAATGTGCAGATACTGCTGCTTATCACACTTGATGGGTGGTCCAACAGTTCAATCTGGACCATTCCATGTTTAAATTGCTTGTTGTAGAATAGAGAAAGAATATATGTCCAAACAGTTCAATCTTGGTAGATGAGTATCTAGATAGAGAAAGTAAAGGATCCCAACTGCTTAATCTAGGCCCTTGGAAGAGATAAGGGTAGATTTAGATAGGCGGGCAATCAAAAGAAAAGAGGAGAATCAGGGTTTGCTAGTTCAAGTGCACCCAATCAAAATGAAGAAAACATGTTAGGTGTATTAGGCTGGGTAGGTAGTTTGAGGTTGCAGAAGCAAGGTTATGATCATTTTTTGTCTTGTCAAAGAAGATTCATCTCATCAATGACATTGGTACCATGCCAGTTGTTTGGTTGCATAACAGTGGAAGCATGTCTAATTCCCCTTCATTCACCCATAAATAATTTACTAACATCCCCTCAAGGAGCTTGGGATCTGCCCAAGGGGCCTGTTTCACTTCATTTCATGCTAGATGTTGAGTTGAATTTTAACTCCACTTAGTGAAAAGAAGCCACATTTCTTGTGTAAAAATCATTGCTCTATACTCCTTTCATCTTCCTTGTGTCTAAGTTTTCACTTTATAAACTTGGCATTCATCCATACAATCTCGATTCGCAAGGTCATATTAACACTTAACCCTATTATCTAGCTCCCTTAAATCATTTTTCTATCCCTATGGTACAAAAAACTATATTAAAACCCCAAAAAATGTAAATATCCCCACCCCTTGGCACTATAGCTAAATAACCTAAGTTGGGGAAATATTTGGTCCATTTGGGACTAATGTTAGCCTTTCCGCGTCCTAGCCCTTGGAATTAACTTAGCATCTGGTTAAGTTAATAACCATTCCCCCCCTTCATTCATAAATCATATGTTATTTACCTTCCGCGCTCATTTTTCGGGTTTTTGTTTAATATTTGATTAAACAAATAAACCATATCCCCGACGCCTAACCACATTAACTCATATAAACCAAATTTTAAACCTTGGCGCGCATGTTATAACATTAAATAAAAGGTGGGTCCCGCTCCAGAGTTGCACGCCGCTCGTCATCGCCCGAACGCCGTCCGATCCCGCGCTTCAAATCCAACGGTGGGCAGTCATTTCGGGACCCCCGATCTGCCGAAGATTAGCATCCGGGGGATGGGCGGTTTTGCTGCCGTACCCCCGCCACACGTCGTTCTCCCGGCGTGATCGGAGGCCCCCTCCCCAATACCACCCCGGACCAAAGGTGGTGCGGGAGAAAACCACAAACCGCCCTCCTGCCCCCTGACGTCAGCTCCCCGTCACCTCTGACGTCACGTCCGCGTCGGCCCGCCGCTGCCCTGTGCCGTTGCCACATCACCTGCTCACGTCACCACCCCACCAACGTGTCCTCTGCCACGTCACCGTCTGAGTCAGCAGCCATGTCAACTTTCGTTCCATTACGCGCCAAATGACGTCATGCTGACGTCATCCCCAAAAAGTGCCAAAAGCGCCAAAAGTCCCGAATTTTATAAAAAAGCCGTGAAAACGACCGTTTCGTTTCATTTTCATTGGTTAATGTGGGAGTGACATGCATGTTGTTTTGCGACGATTTGCTGCCACTGCTCAAATTTGATCATCCAAGCGAGTGCCGCCTGCAAATCCGACCCCTCAGTCCACCATTGAACCTATTGAACTGCCCTGTGCGCCATAAAACCACGTATTTCTTTACCCGCATTTCACCTATAAACCCTATTTTTCTCAGTTTTTCTCCATTACAATCACATAAACATCTGCCATTTCCAACCAAAAAGCACTCCTGCACCTGAATTCCGCCTATAGACTCACTATTCGATCCCCTGTTCCAAGGAAATCCGGCAAACTTACCCTCCTCTGCAAAATTCCCTGCTAAAACGCGGTTTTAAGTTTGTTTCGTCGGCAGAGTCTGCAAACTGCGCGTACAATTACTCTCTTTGTCAAAATCCTCTCTGAAATTTCACTCATTTGGCTACAAAACACTCCATTCCCTCTGCAGTATACTCACAGCATGTAAACCCAAGGCATTCATTCAAAGACCTGTCCAAATTCTGCAAAATTTACTATTGTACCATAAATTATACACAGTGAAGGCTAGTGCTATAGTTAAGCTTATTCTACAGCTTCTTGATAAAGTTTCCAAGGCAATTCTCAATGTTAGTTGTTACACAAGTCCTAAATTGAAGTACAAAAACAGAAAAATTTGAAGATGACCACTCCAGCAGCATTGAACACTGCTCCTTTAAATGCACCTCACAAGGAACTTGAAGCATTGCCTTTAGCTGATAAGGACCAGATTATTCAAGATTTGGTTGGGGACAGAAACCACTTGTAGACCTTCTGTCAGCTAAGAAATAGTCACCTGAACAACTGTGATATGTATGGGATATGGGAGTCTAATTTGCCCATTTACTTCCTCCCTTCTGTCAACATTTTCCCTGAGATTATTCGCCTCTGCTGTGAAAACTATGAGCCAAATCAAAGAGCAATCAAGTCTCTATTTGGGAGCATTCTATTCCAAATAATTCCGGATTCAATCAACCAAATGCTTAACTTCAAACAAACTCAACTTCTGATGCCTCTTTCCATGAAATACCTGCTTGATGAAGGTCCCAAACTTTCCACCTCAGAGATAGCCAGAATTGCCAAAGTGTTCATGAGAGCAGATCGCCAGCCTACAGGGCCACCTCCTTTTCTGTATGTGTGCTTCAATGAAGTGGGCAAGTTGCTAGTTGATATGATCTCCTATGTACTAGGTTTCAAAACAAGTGAGCACATTGATGAAACCATTCTGGTCTTATTGTCTGCATATACTCCAGGATAGCCCCCTGCTATCAAGTATAATTATGCCAAATTCATCTCCAACAAAATACATGAACAGCTAGTGAAACTGGATAGGGAGGGAGTCTTTAAATATTCATCCTATATATATCATTTGTTCATGTATTATCAGCCAGATTGCTTCCAATGCCCCATCAAAAAGTTGGATTGAAAAGGTGAAAGAAGGTCTGTTATTTTTTGTCATCAGTCTTTCATGAAGTCCACAGCTCCCCCTACTCTTACTGTGAGTTTGTCGACCAATTTGTCTATCCAGTCTCTTGTCTCCTAATGAGAACTCCTCCTCCTAGACTATCCTATGACATGCAGAAAATATTGCATCTTTTAAAGAACTACAAAATAGGTGACTGGTACTTTTACCAGAATCACACTGTCATTAGGATCTATGGCTGTGAGCTTTGTCCCTACAGGCTCCCAAAGTATGTGCCAATGAGACTCTTTGCCTTGGAGTATTACAGGCAACTCATCAACTTAGATTTAACTCATTTTCATAGTGCCAAGAAGAAGGCTCACCTGAAATTCAGAGACCAACTAGGCCCCTTTCTCATGAACAAGAAAGAAGGTTGGCAAGATACTGATCAAATGTTGGGGCAGAAGCTCAAGTTGAAAAGGAGCTTCTTGTGGGTTCCTTATGACCCAGATGGCTTTATCAGTGCCATAAAAGTAAAATATAGGCTGACAGCCTATGAGCATTGTAAAATCCCACAAATTGAACAATATGCCAACCAAGATGAGTGGGTGGCAAGGACACTAGTTGAGGAATTTACCCAAGAAGAAATTATGGAGCAAAATGTCAAAGATTTAGAAAAAACTCTTGACTTGGATTCTTTTTACCAGGCAACATTCAAACTGCCGCAACAAGTCAGAGAAGGCCCATCTCTAGCTGTAGCTTCACAAGCTGCCCAACAATGGTCTACACCAGCAATAGGTACAACAAAAGGCAAGGAGCCAATGGGTGCAGAATAGGAAACAGTAACAGAACAGGCTGCTACCTCAAAGGAGCAGAGTCAAGGGCAAGCCCCTCCACACCAGACTGAGCCACCACAGATTCCAGCATTGCAAACTCCTGCCAATGAAGAAAGAGGCAAGAAGCGAGATAGGGAAGAAACTACACGAGCTAGTGGCTCAACACAACCACCAGAGGCCAAAAGACAAAGAGTTGCACCTCAAGTTGAGGAAGAAATTACTGAAGAGGTCGTAGAAAGCTTGAGAAGAGAAACAAGCCAGCAAACAGCTACCAGCTCATTCCAGCAAGAACAAGAGAGGCAGCATGGTATGGAGGTCTCTTCCTCAAGGCAGCAAACCAAACAACCACCTAGCATCAAATCAACTTTCATGGAAATCGAGGCTTAGAATGAATTGTTAAGAGTTCAGCTATATGATCAATTCCTCAAGGCAACACCCTCCAAACAAAAAAGATTAATGGCGCCTATGACTTTAAAGAGGAGAAAATGATACTAAGTCATTTCAAGCCAAAGATCCCACAGCCCCAGACAACTGCAGACTATATAAAGACAAGCTTAGAGGTCCTCTCTAAGGACATACATCCGATGGATCAAATAGAGCTGCACAAACAAACAGGTGAGATGGTCTATGCCACCCTAGCAGACAAGGCCACACTGGCTCATCAACTGAAGGAATCATTGAAAAACACAAACACTCAATTAGATTTGGAAAGAATGTCCTCCTCAGCCAAAGATAATAGGATAAAGACATTGGAGGAAATCATTGTGGATCTAGGGCATGATCCTAAGAAGGATGCCAAAGCCATCAAGGCCCTTATGAAGAAAAAGGAGGATGATATTGCTGCACTCAAAAAACAATTGAAGCTGTCCTCAACTATGCACCCACAAACAGCAGAACTTGTGCAAGAGAAAGAAGCTGAGGATACAATGGATCTGCTGATGCAAATGAACCAGAGAATAATTCAGATGGAGGGAGAGTTGGAGAAAGCATTGCAAGGCAAGCAGGGAGAGTCGACCTCCCAGCCACCTCAAACAGCTCCAACTGTGGTCACTGTTCCTCCTACACAAGCAGCAGCAATCCCTCCTATTATCCCACCATCCACAACAACTGCAACAACCACAGATGCTACAGCAGCAACAACAACAACACCTGAATCTAGCATGAGCATGGATGAAATGATGAAAGTTGTCAAAGAGCTAGAAGGTCAGGTGACAGAGGTGAAAGAGGCCAAAGAAAAGTTGGCCAAACTGGAAGTAAGCTACGATAAGTCCAAGATGACAGTAGCTGAAAAAACAAGGGAAATTAAGGCCTTGAATGACAAAATAAAAGCCTTAGAGAAGGAGCTGACTTTGGACAAGACTCTAGCTGAAATAAAGAAGATTTTGTGGGCCAAAATTGGCCAATCAATCACTGACCAATGGAAATCGATCCAAACCATGCATGAACAGATAGAATTGATAGGCCTAGCCCAGTTTGAGACTCAAAGGGCTAGAGTAGCATTGGGAAATATGCCTGAGCAGGCCAGTAAAATGATTCATTTCCTAAACACTCATATTAAAGAGGAGTTGGCAGCGTTAGACATCAGTAATAGGACGGATATTGTTCTGACAGCAAAAAAGGTGCTGACCCTAAGAAATTTTGTGCAAAGTCTAGAAAGAAAGTGTCAGGAAATGCAGGCAGAAGTAGATGATTTCAAGCTAAAGCTTGCAGCATTGCAGAGCAGAGGATTACCCAGCCTATTGACCAGCGCTGGAAGACTGCTGACCCGTGAACAGTATGCCACCAGGGTAAATAATTATGTTTCAAATCAGATTACAGCATCTTCAAGTACCTCAGAAGAAACAGGACCTCCATCTGGACAGAGCCTTTATGACAAGCTGGAAAACTTATTTTACATTGAGCATGAGATCAATCACTTGTTTGAGGTCCCGCCCAATTTTTACAGATATACCGAGGCAGATGAGACATTAATAAAGATACAAAGGCATCAATTGCCTACAGAAGATTGGTGGCAAGCAATGTTGGAGGTTTTGCCAAGGTAATTTCAGTCCTTTTCCCTCTTTTGATCAGCTTCAGATTTTGGTCAGCTACAGGTCAGCGAAATTGGGTGCACAGACCACCGGTTAAAGCATGAAGACAACAAGCAAAAGAAGTCAAAATATGACTACAACAATTTTATAAAAAGGCCAAGTATGCATGCCAAGAGCAGGACAGCAAAGTGGTGACACAGTAAAGACAGCAGGACAGCAAAACCCAGCAACCGCATATTAAAGACGCAGCCACAACCGACTTTGTTGGTCCAAAAAAGTCAAATTTCTCTGACAAAGTGGACAGCTAGCACACCAACAATTACTACAACATTTATTTCTTTCATTTACTTCCTTGAATAGTTGGTGAGGGAACTTATTGCATGAAGACTCATCCATAAGATATTTTGTATCTTATTTTTGTATATATACCTCCCCATAGAATGTATTTGGGGTTGGTAATTTCATTTCTGAACCGCGTTGTAAGCTATTGAGGCTGTATAATACAAAGGCTGTTGGAATTTCACTGTGCTAAACCATCTAAATGTGGAATTGATGCTCTGGGAAACGCTATAGAATTCTTGCGTCGTTTATGGATCAATAAGTCTCTCTTCTCTGTGTTTTTTATGTCTTCTATGTATGCAATTTCATGTATGTTCCATAAACTTGGTAGCCGAGAAGAATAATAGCACAGAATTTGCCTAAAGGCACTCTATGTTCAATCTCAGCTATTGTATATGTTTTCTTCAGAATTAGTCATAAATAGGAATTCTTAATTGCTCCTATTTTCACTAGTTCTTTCACTTTGAATGTTGCTTAGGAATTCTTCATTTCTCCTTAGTAATCTTCATGCACTCTCCCTCTGCCAGCATAATGAAAGATTCTTGATTGCCTTTCATTCACTGACTTCATTCCACCATTTCATATATCAAAATTGCTCCTAAATTGATTATCCTACTCTATAGCAAACTCCTTTACCAAATGAATACTTCAACATTTCACCAGTTCACTCGCTCTGACTCCATCTACCTAATGGAAGAAACTGTTTCCTACTTGCATCCCTGTTCCACCTGAAATTACCTTCCAACAAACTCAAAACAAAAACTTGTGTATCATAACTAGCCTAAAATATTGCAAAACAAAGCTAAATTACAAAGAGAGAGCCCTCTCTGGTTGCAGGTAGGCTAGGACCTGCAGCTAAAAGATTGGTTAGTGGTTACCTCGGTCGTATTCCCTTTAGGAGGCAGGGAACAACCTGAGTGATAACAGGAACCTCATGTTAGTGTCAGTCTTTCCAGCCTTCCTCCAGTGATCAAACATGCTCTTAAAAAGTGATTTTAAGGTGTCAAGGTCAAATTTTATCATTTCAGTGAGTCTTCAAGTAAAATTTGGTCACTAGGCATTAGGTCTAGGGTTTGCTTTCACTCCTTACAAAGTTGTCCAAATGTCGGTCCATGTCACCATTCAGCTGAGTCTACCATCATTCAGAGGGTTTTCATCATCATGTCAAGTTCCAATGGGTCATTTTACATCTTGTTCATGCTTCAGTTGCACCTAGGTAAGGTCATTTCCCTCTCCTAAGGTTTTGAAGATAATTTCTCTTGGACGGTCAAATCATTGACAAAACTTGTATCCTAATGTTCATACACCTTCCCCTATCCTTAATGTACCTTATTAAACATTTCCCATCACTGAGATCCCTCAAATTCCTCATTTTCACACAAACCCTAGTTTCTTGCTACAAACCCTATTTTCTAGGCTAGGCCTGTGTTTCGCCATTGGACCCCTTCCCCTCACTCAATTTCTGAGATTCCAATTTCCCCTACTTCCTAACATCCCTCCCTACTTCCCAAAATATTCTCAAGAATTTAGAAGCCCCTTATCCCCTTCATTTCGCTTCATTTTTACAAATACCTTATTCCACACATCGGGATAGGTTTTACTCAAATGTTGTTTCTGCAAAAAAAAAGATAAATTTGGGAAAATTGAGAGAGATTTTTGTCCAAACTAGGCCAAGTAAGAAAAACCTCCTTCACTTTTTACACAGGTGTCATTTTTTTAGAGAAATGTCAAAAATGCAATCGCCTCAGGAGAATTGATGCACCTTTGAAGTGACCTTGGGAAAATCAAGTTTTCTCCTAGCTTGGTTGGCCAAATGACTTGCTTAATGAGTCAAATGATAACTAGACAGAAATTTATTTCCAATGAGCTATCATGAACTCAATTTGGAGTTGAGGAATGCATTCAAAAGTTGATTGTAACAGCACTCTGCCTTGAGGCAGCCTCATTTGTCACATTTTGACCAGTCTTGGGAGATTTGATTTTTGATAGGGCAAATGAACTCAAAATTTACAAATTCAAGGATTTTTGGAAATCAGACTCAAATACCTTTCCAACAAGCTATCTGGTACACAATTTGCACACCAGGAAGGCCTCCAAGAGGCTCCTGTAAAAAGGCGCGGTGCACTAGGGAGGCGCGGCGCACTGGGAGAAATTTTCCAGTGTAAATTTACACTGGCGCGGGCACTGGGCTAAAAGGCCTGAAATTCATTGAAATCTTCCTCAAAATTGCAAACTATTCTTTCCAAAAGTAGGTGGAGCCTCCATTTGTGTGTTTCATCCAAGTTTTTGCTAGGGTAGGGTGGTTGATGGATGGTAATGGTTAAAACAAAAACATCAAACCCTATCTTTTAAAATACCTCAAGGAAACTTGTTGCTAGGATTTCAAATCATTGTTTTGTCACCAAGTTCACTCCCTCATCTCATTTGTCTTTTTATTTCATCATTCCATAAGTTCCCCTATCTCCCTAAGTTCATCAATTCCTTCTCCTATATTCCCTTTCCCAAATTCTCAAACCCCACACCTCATACCCTACACAACAATTCCTAACCCTATTCATGAAATCCCTCAAAACCCTCCTACATTTCCATAATTCCTATAGTCCCAATAGTCCTTAATCCCTCACTAATTTTCCCTCCCCTTCCTTATTTCACTATTTTTCCTTGGTGGTAGAGGTTGCACAATCATTAAGACAGTCCAACATAGTTTGACACATCAACGCCACAGGTCCAGGATAAAGACAAAAGAGGCGCAAAACACATGATCAGCTCCAATTCTTGGCTGAAGCTTCTTTGAATAAGCATGGCACTTGATGGGGGACCTACAGCCCAAATTACAAGAAATTTGGAGCAATTTTTGACATTTTGAAATTTTTTTCACAAAAAACAGGGTTTTTCTCCCTGTGCGCTGCGCCACCTGGCGGGCGCTTTTGATAGGAAGCTCCAAATTGCAAAAAGTTTATATTTCTAGATTTTTCACGAAAAATCGTGACTTTTGGTGCATGGCCAAGAAGTTTGGGCAAGTTTTGAGTCCCCAGGAGGTCAAAAACACTCAAAAAATGACCTCTCTGCCCCTATTTTGACACACAGGAAGAAGTTTTGGGAGATTGATTTTTTGGAGGGGCAAATGGTCACGAAATTCAGGAATTCCACTTGGGTTGGAAAGTAGATAGGTAGGGATTTCCAACAAGCACACTTGGGCTCATTTTGGACTTTAGGAAGTGCCTCAAAATCAGCCCCAAAGTGGCATGACGCACACAGAAATTGACATAGCGCACAAAGGTTTTTTGCCCAATTTTTCACCTTCCAGCTCAGAAATTCGGCCAGTTTGACTAGTTTTGCTTTATGATGTAATTTTTGATCTATCTTGATGTAATTGGGTGAAAATGATGTAATTTTGGTACTTATTTACTTGTTCTAGAGGATTCATTCACCAAAAAGTGAAAATTTAATGAATGAATCAGTTTCCTACCTTATAGAGGCAAGTTGTTTTGACTGTCTAAATTTTAGTTCCTTGTTTAGAATTGGTTGAAACAGCTCCTAGAATGATGAGCTCGACCCCTAGAGGCAAGGGAATGGGTTGGGCTGGTCTACATGATGTAATTTCTCAGTCATTTTCAAGGTTGGACTCTTGGAAAGGTTTGGCACTCTATGGTACATTCACTTCTGCATTTTTGGCAAAGGAAAGACCAGGGTTTTGCAGCACTGTTTGGGATCCATGTGGCTTTATGTTTTGATGGTGTGCTTCTCTGAGTAATTGTAACTTCATTAGTGTTATGTGTATCATTTTCCTGCTTCCTCTTTTGAATTTGGACAAACGAGTGATTAAGGTAGAATCCATAACTGCTATGCTCTGCCTTTGAATTTGTTTAAATTTTCATATTTTCATCTGTTTAAGGAGAATTCTTGAGACTCTCTTGCTCTCCTTAGCTCCTCACCGGTCTGATCTATTCATTCAGTCACTTTAAAGCATCAAAGTGATTGCCTTCCTTGCCCCAATCGGAACTCTGCAGAAACTGTGCCTCATCCCCGAGCCCAATTTTCCTTTCCCATTTTTCAACAAAAAATACCAAAAACCAAATCAAATCCTTGCACTTAATACCTAGCCTAAGATCAATTGCAAATTTAGTCGTCTCGAGCCTCATCAATTAACTTTTGCCGAGACTGACCCAGAGAGAGCCCTCTCCTGTCCTCGTAGGGCTAGCTACGAGGCTGAGGGTGGTTTGATGTGGACCTAGAACCTTGTCTTTTCACCCTGTGGCAAATCTAGGCTCTAACACCTCAAAAATAAGAAGGTTATGTAGAGTAAATATGTGATATTTAGAGAAATAAAATATGTTGTAAATATAAATTCCTTACAAGGGAGAAAGAACTATAAAGAATAGAGTTTGAATTCAAGAATGATGAATAAAACTCTACATAAGAACATGAATCAAAAGAACAAGAGAATCATACTTGAGTATTAAGAAGATTGGTTCAAAGAAAAAGGCAAATTGAAAGTCACTAGTCCACCTCATTTCCATTCTAATTTTACTTTATTTATTACTCATGGTGATCCTATAAATGTTAGGGAGGTAGTGGATTCAAAATATTGAAAACTTTGGGAAAAGGCCATGGTTGAAGAAATGGAAACCTTGGATAGGAATGTCGGTTGGGATCTAGTGGTGTTTTTAGTTGGTAAAAATTCCATTGGAAACAAATGGGTGTTTAAGAAGAAGTTCATTGTAGAAGGAAAAGTGGAGAAATAAAAAGTTTAGTCAATAGCAAAAGGTTATTCCCAAGTAGAGGAATTTACTTTGATGATATTTTTCCTCCCATTGTCAAATTAAATTCGTTTAAATTTCTTTTATATATTTCCGCTACTTTTGGTTTTGAAGTCGAACATATATACATGAAGAAGACATTCCTACATGGGATCTGGAAGAAGGAATTTACATGAAGCAAACATAATGATTTGCAGTGAAGGGAAAGAAAGAACCAGTATATTGGTTGAAAATGTCCCTATATGCGTTAAATCAATCACTAAGGATGTGATATAAAAATTTAATGCTTATCTATTGGACGTTAGCTTTATAAGGAGAAAAGTATATCACTATGTGCATTTCAAATTATTCAGTGATCATATTATTTATTTGGTCTTGTATGTGGATGATAAGTTTCAAATTGGAAACAAGGAAATCATCTAGGATGTGAACATATAGTTGTCCCCTAATTTTGACATGAAATGTTGCAGTCCTAAAAATTTCATTTTGGACATGGAAATTAAAAGAGATTAGACAAATATGAAACTTTTCTTAAATTGCAAGAATTATGTCAAGAGAATATTACAGAGGTTTAATATGCAAGAATGTAAGCTAGTAAAGACCCCTACTCCTATAGGTTTAAATTCATTTGTAGGCTAGTGTCCCAAGACACATAAAGAGGAAGAGGACATGTTACATGTTCTCTATGTTGATGTAGTTGGAAATTTGAGGTATGGAATGGTTTTTACTAGAGCAGAATTTGCAAATGCAATGGGAATATTGAGAAGGCATATATCAAACCTAGGGAAGGAGCATTGGATAATGGTAAAGAGGATTTTCATGTATTTGCATGGCACTACTAGTTATGTATTATTCTACCAAGCTAGACCAAGATTGGATAGAGTGTTGGACATACATGGATTTATTGATGTGAATTGAGTTGGAGATATAGATTGTAACCTATATACAAGTGGTTATTTGTTTAACATATTTGGAGTAGAAATTAGTTGGATGAGAAACAGATGATCTATAGTGACACTCTAAAGTATAGAAGCTAAATACAAAACAAGAACTCTACAATCAAAGAAGCAATATGGTTACAAATATTATGTTCCAGTATTGGTTTGGTACAACACGTTGTAAGTATATGTGTGATAGTCATAGTGTAATATTATTTGTAGATAACCTAACTTATCATTATAGGACAAAGCATATTGATGTTCAATATCACTTTGTGAGAAACATGGTTGAATATGAGATGGTGATGCTAGTGAATGTGAACACCTTGAAGAATGTTGCAGATTTAGTAGGAAATTCTATAAGCATTGAGAAATTCACTTGGTGTAACGAAATAATGGGCATGTTGAAAATGGTAACTAGATCTGGTCTTCATAATTATTATTGTACTTTTATCATTATGTATTTTATAAAAAAGGAGAAAAATAATAAAATTATTTTTTATCATTATTATTATTTAATTAGCTAAGAATGTTCTTCATTATTCTAGGATTTATTGCGTCAAAGAGTCAATGTCCTATTCAGACCTCTTGTAAAGAAAAAGTAAAACGATTTTTTAAAATGAAATTTTTGGGTCAGCTCACCTAAAGAAACCAAGTCAACCCTCCAAGATGAGAAGTCAGATCAATGAAGGGATGTGTCTTTTCACACATAATAACAACTATATATTGGCATATGTCCACCTCAAAAAGAGAAATTTATTTGATGCTTTTTTTCTGACAAGTTTTTAGGCAAGGGCATGTGAAGTTCAGAGGCTAATTTTATGAAAACGACATGTGAGTTTCCTAGGTTATTGTTTTGAAGAATTAAGACTTCTATGGATGATGACCTGCAAATTTTATGTGAAGGGAAATCTAAAACTAATGTGAATTTCTGATGGCAGAAAACCTTAGCTTACTGTTGTATAAGAGTTGCAATTGGTGCTTGTTTCTATGATTGATATTGACAACATTTCCTATAATTTTGAGGGCTTGAATTGGTTTCTTTAAGGGTTGTATTTTTGTCATGGTCTTGGGCCTTAGATTTCTCAGTTTGATACGATTCTATAAGAAGAGAATATTTTTCTGGGTTTTCCCCCTTGTGGGCTTTTTCCCTAGCCTAGAGCCTGTATCTTTTTGTTCTTGTCTCTTGTGATCTTCATGTTCTTATATTTTGGTAATTTCTTGATGAAAGAGAAAAAAAAATAATAAAGAAGCCAAAAATTCACAAGTAATTATCATGGAAAGAGAAATTAACACTAATCTACCAGCATCTTAATTTATCAACATGGTATTAGAGCCAAGGTTTGAAGAAAGAAGGTGTGAAAATCACTTTTTTTGGCATATCTCTAAGGAAATATTCTTTTTTGGATATATGGTTGTAATGTGTGCGAATTTCCTGATGTACGAGGGCATAGAAGTTATGTTCCTTATCTCTTGTGGAAGAAAACCAAATTATGCCCCTTATTTCCTAATGAAGGCATATGATCTTAGTTCTACTATCTAAATTGTGCACTTCATCTTCTGTGGAATTCTACTGAAGTTTTGTGATTTCATATATCTATTCCTGGGTAATAATACAAGTTTCTACGAAGACTCATTCAAAGTTAATACAAGTCTCTTGAAGACATATTCCTAAGATTGATATGTGATTCCCTTCTAAAGCTAATGCAAGATACTGAAGTCTGCTTAGAACTAAGATCCAAAGGTGTCTATCCAAATTTGATTATTACCATGAATTTATGACCATGAAGTTGATTATGACTGTGAATTGTTGCAAACAATGATGTGTGGCTTGTAAAAATTATAGCATATTGTATGGCTCATATCTCTAAGATGTTATGTTTCTGAGTAGCATCAAATACAATGAATACCCTATGTATAAAGGCGCGATGTATATTTTGTGGCTCACTATAATCAAAAAAAGCTCGATGGGGCTTGTATGTATATATTCTAGTGGCTTGTCATGTTGCATCACATTCTCCATGGTTCATTGTATACTCTTTTCAGCCAGCAATATTCTCTGAGGTTTGACCTTTGTACATTGTGGATCACAACAATATTCAAGGGTAGACATATGATCTATGCAATGATAATTGGAAATAGCATCACATGTTTATACATAGTGTTCTTTCTCTATTTTATAATGGTTTGTGGCATCAACAACATATGGTTAGTATATCATCACATATATGGAATCACCCTGTGGTTCATATCATTCATCACTATGGTTCACTTTATAATGTATGATGTAGCAGTTAGACATTACATGACTAATTTGTGGCAGTTGGTTGGTGTAACAATGCTAGGTTAAAAGTTCATGTAATAAATTTAAAAAAGGAAAA
Source organism: Pinus tabuliformis (assembly GCA_031772625.1). Lineage (NCBI taxonomy): Eukaryota > Viridiplantae > Streptophyta > Pinopsida > Pinales > Pinaceae > Pinus > Pinus tabuliformis. The sequence continues at coordinate 764,080,334 of CM062804.1, read as the reverse complement.
AATAACACCAAGTTCATGGGACATGTACTCCAAGATGAATGTTGGGAAGAAAATCATAGTGGGAGTTCATTTGGTTTATTATGGCTAAGGGGAAATTGACAAAGGCAATGGTAAAGGGTTTGAAAAGGAAAAGAGGCATTAATTGGCATTTTATTTATGAAAATAATGGAAAAAGGATAAAAGGAAGGTGAAAGGTCACAAGTTGCATGTGAGGAGGAAATTGAAGAAAATAGAGGCCTCAATGATAAAAAGGCTTCTGAGGATCAGTTCATAGGCTTTTTTCAGTTTGGTTTTGGAGATCTTTCTATTCTCTCATAGCATTGCACACTTAGACCATTCATGGAGCACTCTAGTATTGGATAAAGGAAAGGAAAGGAAGGACAAGAAGGAAAAGGAAATCAAGGGACAAGCAAGGAAAAGTTGGATCAAGAAACTCCAGCAGGAATACTTGTAGGTAACAAATTGCGTGTGTAATTTCCTAGTTGGTTTTTGAATGCCTGGTACATGCAAGTATGTATTTGGTTCTCTTGTTGTCATTGGCATGGTTTTTTATAGGTGTGCCAGTGGTTTTAGCCTTGCCTTTCCAATTCTATATAGTCATGGTGTGATGGGGTTTTTTCAATTGGTTGAGCTTTGGACGGATGAAAGGCTTTGGAAACCGGTGAGCTAGTCATAAGAAAATTCCCAAGGGCCTAGGAATCCCTTGACAAATAATGAAGGGATTGCAGTACATCCTAAGGGTGGAGAAAAGAAAATTCATTAAGGTATTGGTGAAAAAATATGGAGGCATCCAATATTGTTTAGGGCCTAGTAATCCCTTGACCAATTTTGGTGGGATTACAGTAAATCCAGGTAGTGTATGTTTCTTGTTTGGGCTTAGAAATCCCTTAACTAGTAATGGCTAAATCATAGGAAAGCCTAGTTGTGTAGGTGCTTGTTTTAGGCCTAGGAGTTCCTTGACTATTTTTGGCATCATTGTAGTAAAGCCTGAGGAAGCCCTAGTGTTATAGACATTTTTGTGCCTTACAGCTCTAAGCATGAAATGTCCATAAACCAAGGGATCCTAAGTCCCTAAAAGTGTTGTTCCTATCCCTAGAGGAACAAGGTCAACCAATTACAGCTTCTCCGAGAAGTTCTCCACCAGAAACTGCTCAGAATCAGTCAAATCAGGATCATTTCAGCTGCTCCACTAGCTACCTTCATTGCATAGCACCCAAGTAAACTAGCTAGGTGCATTGCAATGCACCTAAATGCACTACCAGGGTGCGCTGAGCGGGAAATTCCAAATGGTAGTGTCATTCTGCGAGGTGGATAGACAATGGAAGCTTCCAGAATCTTCCTCAATGACACTTGCCTCACTGAGTTCGACCAAGGATGAGTAAGAGGCTCTCAGCCTCCAAGTGGAAGCAAGAACTGATGGAGAGAAGCCACAAGTCAAATCATAAGCTGACTCATCCTCTCTGCATACATCTATATATGGATCCCTCATCCCAGAGATCCAGGAGGCTGGAATTTTATACTTTGCAGAGAATTGTTGTTGGTTTTGAGATTGAGATTAGTGCATTGGGTGATTTATGCTTTGTTGGAGGTGAAGAAGGGATTCCTTTGCTGGGAGGTAGATGCTGGATCGAGACTCACTTGGTTGTATCTTCTCCTGAATCTTCTTGTTTTATCAATAAAACTATTTGAGTTTCTCCTACATGCTTGTGTATCAATGATGTTTTGTTATATTTGCATGTTTAGCTTAAATTTGATCCTAAGCTATTTATGAATGTAAATCTATGTCTTTGTGTAGTTTTCCTCTTCTGTGATCTTGCAGGAACTTGGTGAAGCTGGGCGAGTAAGGGAGTAGGTAGCTGGAAGCTAACAAAGAGGAGAGCGATTGGATCAACAAACTAGCGCAAGACACAGGTTAGTTCATCCTTCCTCTTCGTTTACATTTCATAAAGAAGAATACGAAAGTAGTTTTCCTTGTTTGTTGCTAAGGCACTATCACACCTTAGAGTGGGATAGGGGCGTTCTGAGTAGATACTTTTCCCAACAACAAAATGGTGACTCCGCTGGGGATCGTGTCTAGTTAGTTTGTTTGTGTTTCTCTTGTTGTTTGTTTCATAAACACAGAAGTAGCAATCGAACTGCATTTACCATTATCAAATGCAAAGTAGCTGCTACGTCAATCCACTCACTGGATTTGTTTATGATTTGAACAGCTGATCCACAAATGCTCTAATTACCCTTTGTGATAGGTCTTAGTCCTCCTTTAAATCATCCCTCTAATTGTACCTTACTGATTGCTTTTACTCGGCCAAAAACCATAGATTAAACTGCAAACCGTGACCCAAAACCCGGATAGAAGTCTCGTTTCTGCCCCAGTGCAGTCTCTGTGAAGAGGTTCTGCATTTCAACGCAGGTCCCGAGAGGGATACCTGCGCTGCAATTCAGTTTCTCTGTGCAACAGGTGCGCTGATCAGCCTTTGCCCTGTGCAGCTGAGGTTCTTTGCTTCATTTTGTCCAGTTTTATCTCTGATTTTTGCAGCCTGTTATCAGTGTGTGTACCTGTCTGAAAACCCCTTTTCTTTGCCTTAATTCCGCCTCCTTTGTACAAAAAGACTGTAGATGTTCTTTGTGTGTTTGTTACATCATTTACAGTTTTCCATTGAAAAGTAAAATAGTCATATTGTCGTCCTTAGATTTAGATCTGTCGTAAGTGTCGATTTTGATCTTAGGAGAAAGTTCATTTGCTGTTGACAATTGATTATACCTTTTACTTTTACCTTTGGTTTGAATTTGTCTCTTTCTAGTGTCGAAACGAGTGTTTATTTCAAAATCATAAAGTGTCGTAATCTTCTCTACCTTTTTGATTTCGAAAAGAAGCTTGTTTGTGTTTTTCACTTGAAAGGAAATTCAGATTTGTACATCAACTTTCTTTTTAGGCATCAATATTAAGAAAGTGAAAACAAATACATGCATATGTGCATTTGCATATTGATAGTTTGTATGGCTTGATTTAGGAAAAGTGCATTTACAGTGTGCTCTTTTCTCTTTGAGAAAAGATTGTGTCTTTCTTTTACCCTTGTAGCTAGGATTTTCATTGTTGAAAAGAGATAAAAGCTTGCTTATCATCTTTAGATTGCATTTAGGAATTACATCTACATCTCGTGGTGATCCAAAAAGGCAAACTTCTAAGAAAGATCAACTTAAAATAAATTGAATGAATCTAACAACGCTTTGGAACTTAACACACAACATAGAGGTCTAGGCTAGAGACGTGTTCCGGCGTCGTAAAACCTGGTAACTGTTGTCCTCACTGATGGTTGGGTGATTCCTCCACTGTGAGACGATAAGTGCCAGTACGGACTTGTGCTCCCACGTACCGTCGAGTATATATTGGGAGACCCCTATAGGCTTAAAACCTTTTATCCATAGGAAGCCGTGTCAGCCGCCCTACTGATCGCAATGCACCGAACACAGCATTTGGGAAGATTGACTGTCGTACCGTAAAACGTATTCTGCATTTTTGTGATTGGTTTGGCACACCCTACACCTAGATCTCCAGAGCAGTGCCTTTTGTTCCTTTTCAGACTCCTTAACAGAAAAGGTCCATTTGAGCACTTGTCACTTCAGGCTCATTAAAAATCGAAGGAGACTAGAGTCATCTTTTGTTTTTTCTCGACTCTTTAAAATTGAAAAAACAAGTTGTGTCTAAAGCATCTAAAATTCATTTAATTCAGAAACATACTTCCCCTTTTGTATTTTAGTTGATCGAGTAATCCACAATCGTGGAAGAAAGTCAATTGAAACCCCGTCGTTCGCGGAGGCTTACGAGTCAACCGTCTTTGTCTCCGGAATCGAAACCAGTACGGACAAAGTGAACTCGTTTAACCGGTTCCAAATATCCTATTAAAGTTAGAACAAGTGTTCCAACAACATCCGAGATTCCGGTTACTCCAAACATTTCTGGAAACCCTGCCTCTACAGAAGAAGTTCAACAGCCACACAGGGACAGTGATACTGATCCTAGTCTGAGAGTAAACACTTGTGTTACTGAACCAGTTCCATCTACAACCGGTTCGGAGAGTCTTACTCTTCAAACATCTGTCGTTGTGGATTCCACCCCTTCTTCGGCACCAGAATTATTTTACGGACCTGACGGTCTTCCCCTTCCACCTAGTTTGATTGCGATTGAAGAAATTGTAGAAGATCCTCAAACAAGTACTCCAACGCACTTTGGAGTCAGGGTTACTCTATATCCTTCTTCATCAGAAGTTAGTCTACCACCAATGGAAGTTCCTGTAGAATCGCTAGGTAATCTTTTGGATAGACTCCAAATGTCTGAACAACCGTCAACATCTAGGACTGTGTCGACTGACACAGTGACAGCAAAACTCCCTGTCGTCACTCCGACAATGTTCATCGGCATACCATTTGTCCCAACTAGCTCTCAATCACTAGAAGGAGCCCACTCAGGGGCTATTTCGACAGTCTGGTCCGTTCCTGTTTGTTCAACCGGAATAATATCCGGTAACTCTTATGTTGAGTCTCAACAAATTGATCCATCTAGAGGTCAATTTGGGCAATCCAATCCCCAAGGGCAGACAATTCCCTTGAGTTCCGGATTACCACCGTATGGGGGGCAGTATGCCCTTTCATTACCACCTCCGGGAGGATATCCATACGGGAGTTCACAACAATATTCAGGTTACACTAGAATCACCTCAAGTGGTTGGGTACCTATGCTACCTCAACAACCAAGAGTTGTGTATTCAATGCAACAATGTGTACCTATGTCAAACATCCCGACTACACCAGCTATTGTGACGGTGTCACAAGTTCAAACGCTGCCTGTTGTATGCCAACCTCAGATTTCTCAGGTTGTAATGCAACAGCCCCTTGACCCTGTGACTCAACCACAATCGCCAACTAGTGGGGCGACACAGGTCCAGACGGGTACAATTACCCCACACCTTGGTCCAACGGTTAGTATAGTGCAACAGAACATGGCTTCACAACCGTGGCTGGTGCAATACCAACAACCACAATTCCAACAAGTATACCAAGGTTCTGGGCAGCAGATCTTTGCAAACAGTGGACAGCCGTACATTCAAAACGGTCAAAATCAACCATTTTACAATGGTCATGTCCACCAACCTTATCAGTCATACCAGCATCAACTGCATTATGCTGGTATGCAAAGGCCAACTGCTCAGGCGATTCCATCGTATCCTGGGTATGCTTCACCTAACCTGAATCAACAGTTACCTTTCGTGGCAACTTTAGAGTTACCTGATTTACACCGGTTAACAAACGATCCAATTGCTTACTCCCCTTGGTGGCCAGCGATTCCGCATAAACTTCCATCAGATATTCCTAAATTTAATGGAAATCCGGGTGAAGATCCATCGAATCACGTGATGACATTTCATCTATGGTGTTCATCAAACACCCTCAACGATGATTCGATAAGGGTTCACCTCTTCCAGAGGACGTTAACGGGTCCAGCGGCAAAATGGTATATTGAATTGCCTAGAGCTTCATTCGACAACTTCAGTACCTTAGCCACAACCTTTTTAACCCATTTTCAATTACTGATAAGGTATGAAACGGGAACAGAACTCCTTACCAACTTCAAACAGACAACGGCCACTCACATATTTGATCATATACATGAGTGGCGACGTCGTCGCAGGATGGTAAAAACGTACGTTCCCGATCAGCTATTAGCTGAATGGTTTATCAAGTCGTTATTACCTTCCATCACGAAAGATGTGGCAAAGGGGGGAGTCGTAACGGAAGAGCAAGTTATAGCTCGTGTGCAATATCTGGACTTAATCTATACTCAGTCCGGCATGCTCTACGACAAAATACCTGACGCCCCTAGACCGGAATTCTCAATTCCTCCTCCTCCTAAATCGAACAATGACTCTCACGCTGGCGATGGTGTGATTGGCAAAACAGACACGAAATCGACAAAGGCTACATCTAAGAAGGCCTGTAAGATTTCAGATCAAAATGCAAAAGACGAACTTCTTGCTTCGGAAGTAAATGCCGTATCGACAGATAAGGGCAAAGAAACCAAACAACTAGGAAGCAAGAAGAAACAAGGCAAAGGGAAGAAGAAGAAACAGGATGAGTCATCTCCTGAAAAACCTTCTTCAAACCCTCCTGGAAATAGGAAACCCCCTTCAGGGTGTCAAATATGTGATGAGGATCACTGGACAAAAGAATGTCCATACAAAGCTGAGCTTAAGAAATTCTTTAAAAGTTTGAAAACCTCAGCAGTGTTAACTGATCCGTTTCCAAATCCAGGAACAAATCTGGTTGATAGTGGAAATGCTTCCCCATCTCAAGTGCTAATGTTGTCGGTTTCAAAACAACAAAATGATGCTTTGATTTCGACAAGGAACAAAGATTACGGGAATCCGCAGCTGTCGAACGACAAGGATAAAGATCAACCAAGTAGTTCGACAACAACTTCGACAGAAGTTGTACCACCCATCATTCCTGAATTAACAATAAAACCGCTGAAGGGAGTAGTACACAAGTCGACATTTAATCCCCGCGCTAGAGCGGCGCAACATTATAACATAGTGGAAGATTTGGCCCAATCGCCATCCGCTATGTCGACTCTTGAAGTACTACAAAATTGCCCATCCCAAAGGCAGGCTTTGTTATCAGCCATTGGTGGGGTTGATCCTAAGGATTCCAATCTTGTATCCTTCGACCACAAAGGATACGATCCTCAGTTACCAGCCCAACTAGCTTTCCTTATTCAAGTGAAAGCCCTCAACAAAACTGTTCATCGAACAATTATTGATGAGGGGGCATCTACATGTATTATGTCGATGAGTTGCTGGAAAACTTTAGGATCTCCAACCTTGTCGCGATCTTCGACGACATTAAAAGCATTCGACGGAAGGACATATACCCCATATGGTATCCTAAATAACTTGAAAGTTGAACTAGGGGGAAAAACAGTAGAAATAGATGTTGAAGTCATCGATGGGAATCTTGATTACAACATCCTACTAGGAAGACCATGGATATATGCCATGGCAGCTGTTGTGTCGACCTATTTTAGAAAGATTGCATTTCCCTTTCAAGGAGGGATTACAATCGTCGATCAACAAAACTTCCTCCCCAATGGTTCTCAAGTTACAGGAAGCATTCCCATGATCCATGGAAGCCCCCATTCGCTTCAGAATATCGGAGTAGGCCTACTAAAAGATCCTATACTAATGGGAACTTTCGCTCTTCCACCTCCAATCAATCTGGCGGAAGTAGCGTCGATAGGAACCTGCAATATGATATCTTCCACAAAGATCTCAGAAAACGATATCAACATGGATCATGCAATGGTTTTGCCCCCAAGCCCAATAGAAATATTATAGCAATCAATGTTTCTAGCATGGGAGGCAAACCCGAATCAACGCTCATCAAGCGTTTGGGTAGATAGGTCTAGAGAATATGGTACCCCTTCAGATCCTTGGTCGCGAGTGCATGGAACCGACGAAGGAATTGTACAATCAATGTTGATTGAAGGGGCACCATGGAATGATTGCCACCATCGTTCCCTTCTTCCAGATTATGAAGAAGATACTCAAGATGACCTTTATCATCCTTCAGTTTTTGAATTCCTATCAAATACTGTAAATACGGTGGATTCCGAGCGAAACTTATCCAACATTGAAGAGACTATAGCCATAAATATCTCGACTAAAACAGATGTTGTAGAGAATATTTATGTCGGCAAATGTTGTTCTCCTTCAGAACTGGAAATATACAATGCTCTTTTTCGCGAATTCAGAGATGTCTTTGCTTGGTCATACAGTGAAATGCCAGGCATTGACTCGAGTATCGTTGAACATGAAATTAAGATGTATCCAGATGTCAAACCGGTACGACAACGGCTCAGGCAGGTGCACCCCAAGAAAGCCGCTGCCATTAAGGCAGAAGTTGAAAAACTTCTCCATGCTGGTTTCATCTACCCGGTTCCTCTAACCGATTGGGTATCGAATATTGTCCCTGTTATGAAGAAACAAGGGACAATTAGAGTGTGTGTCGATTATAGGGATGTAAATCAAGCTTGTCCAAAAGACAACTACCCTACACCCTTCATCGACCAGATAATTGATGAATGCGCCGGATGCAAATCTTTTCATTCATGGATGGATTTTCCGGGTATAATCAAATAAATATCCGCCCACAGGACCAGTCAAAGACTGCATTCATTTGTCCGTGGGGCACATTCGCATATCGAAAATTACCCTTTGGTTTAAAGAACGCAGGGGCGACGTTTCAGAGGGCAATGAATTATGCCTTCCATGACATCAAAAACATCGTTCAACCATACTCGACGACCTTCCAGCTCATTCGCGAAAGCGGACTGATCATCCGCAGCATTTAAGAGCGATATTTCTACGTTGCCGACACTACAAGATACGACTCAATCCGCACAAATGTGTATTTTGCGTCAGTTCTGGTCGTTTACTTGGCTTTGTAGTCTCCAAGGATGGGATTCGTCTCGACCCGTGCAAGGTCCAGGCAATCATAAATTTGCCTCCACCTTCAAATTTGCTTCAGATTCAGAAACTCCAAGGGAAAGCAAACTTTCTGAGGAGGTTCATTCCAAATTACGCCGAACTTGCTAAAGGTTATACACGTCTTTTGAAAAAGGAGGTACCCTTCGTCTGGGATCAGGTTGCGCAAGCTTCCTTTGATGCTTTAAAAGATTCCCTAATGAAAGCATCATTAATGTACGCCCCCGATTATCAAAGAGATTTTAACCTGTATCTGGCTGCAGCAGATACAACCATCGCAATGGTTTTAGTTCAAGAAGTCGATGGAATTGAACACCCTATATATTATTTAAGTAAAAACTTAAATGATACAGAAAGCAAATATTCTTATGTTGAAAAACTAGCGCTTGCAGCTGTTCAAGCGATACAAAGATTTCGACACTATGTCCTCTTCCGGAAAACTACCATTCTGTCAGATTGCAACCCCATGACTTATATATTGTCGCGACAGTTGCTGGGGGGCAAATATTCAAAATGGATAGCAATCCTTCAAGAGTTTGATCTGGAATTCGTAAAATCCAAATCAAAGAAAGCTCTAGTTTTTGCAGAATTATTATGCGATCTCCCATCGTCGTCCAACGATGAAACATCCGAAGAATCAATCGTGGATGAGAATTTGTTTCTGATATCTACAAGCAATGAGTGGTATGGAGATATAATAATTTATCTCCAAACCCAAAAGTTTAGGCCTAACACCTCTCACTCTGAACAAAAACGTATACGATACCAAGCAAAAGACTACATGATCGTCGGTGATACACTTTACCGTCGTGGTATCGATACAGTTCTGAGAAGGTGCCTCACCCATGAGGAGGCTAAGAAAGCCCTGAATGAGTGTCATTCAGGAGCTTGTGGGGGCATCAATCTGGATATGCTACAGCACAAAAAATCTTACGAGCAGGATACTTCTGGCCAACAATGTTCAAAGATTGCATAACCGCAGTCAGAAGTTGCCATGCTTGTCAAATTTTTGATAGCAAAACCAGAAGACCACCCGCACCTCTACAGCCAATAGTTGCTGTTGGGCCGTTCGCCAAATGGGGCATCGATTTCATGACATGTAACCCCACCTCGACCGGGGGGCATGGGTATATCATAGTCGCAGTTGACTATTTTACCAAATGGGCCGAGGCGATGCCTACATTAGATAATACTGGTGAAACAACTGCCCTTTTCTTTTTCAATCATGTAGTCGCCAGATTCGGCGTACCACAGGCTATAGTCACAGATCATGGATCGCATTTTCGCAATCACATGATGCTCGAATTAGCTGCCAAACTAGGATTGTCTCACGACAGCTCTACTCCGTATTATCCGCAAGCCAACGGACAAGTTGAAGCGATCAACAAGGTCCTGAAGCGCATGTTGCAAAGGATGATCGGAGTTCACAAAAGAAGGTGGCACCTAATCCTGTACTCAGCCTTGTGGGCTTACCGAACATCGGTAAGGAATGCAACCGGGTTCACACCCTTCCAACTGGTATATGGCCTGGAAGCAGTCTTACCAGTCCAGTGCGAAATCTCGTCTCTTAAACTCGCAATCGATCTCCTCCCCGAAACTTCAGAAGAAGAGGCTCGTTTCTTGGAATTAATCCAATTGGATGAAACCCGTCGTGATGCCGCTTTGGCTAACGAAGCCCATAAGAAACGAGTCAAGGCGCAGTTCGACAAAAATGTCAAACCCCGTGTCTTCTCAGAAGGTGACTTGGTCTTGCTTTACGACCAAGAATCCGATAAATTGGGAGCAGGTAAATTTAAGTCTTTATGGATGGGCCCCTATATTGTTAAACGAGTGTTAGCAAAAGGAGCCTACGAGTTAATGGATTATGACGGAATTCCACTGGCGCAACCTCGTAATGGGTTGTACCTCAAGCGTTACTATGCTTAAATAGTAACCAATATGCTTTTGTTGTATTTTGTTTTCGCTAAAGTGTTCGTTTTGGTCGAGTAATCCACCTTTTTACATTTATTGCAGATGTCAAACCTTTTGGAGACATGTGTTGGATATGCCGACGGAGCGAGTCGTAGTTCGCGGAACCTGTCCTCCGCAGCCTGGGCCATTTTTGATCCAAGCGGCGAGTTAGTAAGTTTCAGAGGTGTATGTATTGGTCAATCAACGAATAACATCGCTGAGTATAGCGCGTTGATAGAACTTCTCTCTGATGCCATCACCCATGGTATACGCCGACTAATCGTCAGGCTAGACTCACAACTCGTAATACTACAACTCAATGGTATATATTCCGTCCGAAACCCAGCTATTTATCGCATGTTCCTAAGGGTTAAGATTTTGGAAAGACAATTTGATCTTATTCAATACCAACATATTTCCAGAAACTTAAACACATTAACCGACTCATTAGCAAACTATGTGTTAGATAGACATTTGCAACATTTATAAAAAGAAACACATCATCAATGTTTTACATGTGGATCATATAGCTCAACCAGAATAAAACCCCGAAAATCAAAATATATATATAGCTGTTTATGGTTTACATATAATGTTCTGTAACCAAGACAAAATCGGTCACATGACCCAAAAACTCAAAATGCTAGGGGGCACCCTAGTCTAATGATGCTCGTGATAGCAAGTCACAGCCTGTGCGATCATGCGTAAGAGACGAGTCCATCGTCTAGGCACACCAGTAGTATGCCGCTGTAACTGCAAAGGTAGCTCGTCGATCCTCACATCTGGAATACCGAGAGTAAGGCTCTCAACCTGCTCCTGCACAGCTGTGAGAGTCTCGGCCACATCAAGGTCACGAAGGATAACCCTCCCGGCAGCCTCTCCTGCTGGGGCAACGGCTGGCACTCTCAGGCGAACTACTGGACGAACAGGACCAACATCTGCATGTACACATGAGTTTGATTAAAGTCTTGATAGAATAAAGCACAAGGACATTATAAATAAAAACAGTAAACAGTGATATGGTCAAAGATTTTACCAATAGCGCCCCACTGCTCGCCATCCGGCAGTACTAAATCCGGATCACCCCGGAAGTCCATGCCAGCATATGGATACTCGGCATAAGTCATCTCCTGACGATCAAACCACCTGAAGAAGGTATCAGAAAATGAAATCTGAGACTGGCCAGCATGCCTAGACATATGGTCAACCCATCTCTGCATACGTGGTTCAGTAGGAGAAGGTAAGTCGAGTGCAATGTACTGTGGCTGCATCAGTGGTATCTTCTCCAAGGCAAAGGCGGTCAAAATAGAACCGAACCCAAAGTTCTTCAACCTCCCGTCCTTTATCTTGGTCAACTGATTTTTCATCACAAGAAGTACTGCATCACACCAGTTGAATATTTTCGGTTGGAGGCATTCCAAGGCATGCTGCATATAGGATCTGTTGGCTACATGAAGAGACGCACTACTGGCCATCCTACCAAAAGTAAACAGGATAGACCTAAGGGACCTGTCAGTGACATCACGGATGATGATCTTGCCGTCTTTACTCGGCTGAGATCCTTCCCTGCAATACTGGCGGACATAATCTCTCACAGAGTCACTCCCTCGGGCCGAACCTGACAAAGAGATGGGGGCACCCCGCCTCGACAAGCCAGTCAAGAAGTAAATGTCTACTGCAGTCAAGGGGATAGATTTGCCCCTAATCTGGAAAACTTGATTGATAGGATCCCAAGCATCGAGCAAATACTGCAGTAGGTTGATCTGCTGTCTCATGCTAGAGATGCGGAAGAACTTCAGCAAGCCACAGTTCCGCAGCGCGTTCACTGTAACCGGATCATGTAGGGCAATCATGTCCTCTTCTTCATGTTCTCGTTCTCACCATGTAAGGGTCATCTTGCTCCGAGATCTCTGAAAAAAAAACAAGAGAGGAGTTAGATCCTGATTTTGATGAGAAACAGGCAAAATTTTTTATCAAAAACTGTGCAACAAATTCCTTTTCTGCGCCCAACGCACCTGCAGCAGTGTTCCACCTGCGTTGAATGTCAAACTGCCTTCATACTGGTCAACATTCAGCGCAGGTTTCGATATGCCCAGGGTGCGTTGATGGCAGAACGAACCCATCAAACCCCAGGGGCTCAGAAAAGTAGAGAATGAAGCACAGAATGCAGAAAGGAAACCATGAAATGAAAGAGCTCAGGTTTAGCTCCTACCTGGTCCAGACGGCGCCGAGAATCGTCCACAGAATCTCCCGAAATCAGCTGATGAAAATCAAGGGGAAGAGGCACCTCCAAAGCTCCAACAAACCAAGTTCAAATGAAATGGTAAAATGAGAGGTAAAAACACTTTTTAATTGCTTTTTCGTAGTTCAAAGTAAAATATTAGCGTTTTAATCTCATTTTCAAGCAAATGTTATTCATTTCTAACTAGTTTGATGAAGCAATTGAAAATACAGTACTATCTTTGAAAGGACGAAGCTATTTATGGTAAAAAATCAAAACAAGACCATATTATCGAGCAGTTTTAGCACATAGTTCATGCTCGTTAAAAAATAAACATAAGACCGAGCAAGTGTTTCAATCCGCGTTTAAGCTCGTTAAAAAATGAACTATCCTCCGGTAAATAACCACCGTGAATGTAACATTATCAGCCATTAAAGCCTTGGTCGTGTTTGCACCGTCACCTCCACTTTTCCATTGGCCGATCATTCACCTCCATTTGATTGTTTACCCATTTTGAGGAACAGCTGCGAAGAGTGATTTCACTAGCCATCCTTGTGACACTGCCGTGCTTGGAAAATTCCAACCCTTACCTGGAATCAGCTGCTACCCATTTTATCACTCGTTCCTCAAAAGACGAGTCTTCTTTAAGCTCTTTTCATCTGACTCGTAAAACATGAAAAGATTGCCAAGTTTTGGCCTTCCAGCTCGTTAAAGCGACCGGAAGTGCTATCCCTCCTCTAGATTTTAATCTTTTTGGACCTGAGGGATTATTGCACAAAAAGATCGAGCGCTTGTTTTGTTCGGCTCGTTAAAACTATCGAAAATTCATCCCTTCTGTATTGTTTTATACTTTTTCGGACTTAAGGGATTAGATGACGAAAAAGGAATTTCGGAGTTACCTTTACGTACCTTTTCAGACTCTCTAAAAATGAAAAGGACCGAGTTATCTTTGTCGTTAAACTCGTTAAAAACATTAATAGCGACAAACTTGTCTTTAGACGAGAACGAGTTTCACTATCGCTAGGCTCGTTAAAACATAGCGATGGGTTTGCCCTCCTCAAGCTTGACAAAAATAAAGAGGTACTGGTCAGCAATGACTGGGGAAAAATTGGGAAGAAACTCAAAGAATCTTTATTGGTAGCAAGTCGCTCTTGAACATGACACTTCCACTCCGTGCCTGAGTCGGGTTGGGTTGTTTCATTCACCGGTCACATCACCATGGTCTCGCCATACCATCCACATTTGGGGTAAATGCTACCAATCCATCACATAAGTGTCGCCGACATGTTCAAGAGAAGTCATCCAGAGAAGTCACCCGTGTCCCATCCACTACCATACATTATACTTCATTCTTTCATGACCGCCATCCTGAACCATATATCATTAGATTGTTTTCACCTCCATCAAAATCATTTGCTCCGTTCCGTGTCATTGATGTGGGATTCATTAAGGCCCTCCTTTGACGGATCGCTTCTTGTCGACATCAGCTCATTATCCAAGAAGTTGATCTAGGAACACCCCATTCAGTACTTTGAAGCTTGCATGCCTCAATGGCAAGTTTCTCACTTCCAGCGACAGGTATACATCAATGACCTTCGACCGAAAGATTTTACGTGGTGTTCGACGCCAAGTCCTTTATTCACACCACGTGAATTGTACTGCAGTACCTTGAGGGTCATCATCCTTATCGGTGATTCCTCTCGTGCTTGTTAACAGTTTACATCATTGACTGGTAATCAAGCGATGTCTTTCCATGTTCGACTTCAAAACATTTTTCACATGGATCGACTTGTACTTCGAGTGAAGATCGGACGAGATTGAAGACCCTGGATCTAGTTTCATCCATCCGGGCTGCGATATATATTCAGAAAAAATAAAGACATTGACATGTACAGCATTGCAGCACAAATAATCATCCTACCAAAAGGATGATGACTTCATCAAAATCATCAGTCTACCATCAGACGATTGTCTGTCCTGTGTACATAAAAATGAATTTATAAAGCTGAGCATGGGAATGCCCGCCTCAGCTAGATCATGAAAACAGTATGAAAAATAATGTATTGTATTGTATCTTATTACAGGTCTCCTCCCAGCATTGAAAGAACTTCAGATCCTCCTAATAAAGCATTTCACCCGATAAATGAACTCATACTTTAGGGGGCAACTGTTATAGACATTTTTGTGCCTTACAGCTCTAAGCATGAAATGTCCATAAACCAAGGGATCCTAAGTCCCTAAAAGTGTTGTTCCTACGCCTAGAGGAACAAGGTCAACCAATTATAGCTTCTCCCAGAAGTTCTCCACCAGAAACTGCTCAGAATCAGTCAAATCAGGATCATTTCAGCTGCTCCACTAGCTACCTGCGTTGCATAGCACCCAAGTACACTAGCTAGGTGCGTTGCAATGCACCTAAATGCACTACCAGGGTGCGCTGATCGGGAAATGCCAAATGGCAGTGTCATTCCGCGAGGTGGACAGACAATGGAAGCTTCCAGAATCTTCCTCAATGACACTTGCCTCACTGAGTTTGACCAAGGATGAGTAAGAGGCTCTCAGCCTCCAAGTGGAAGCAAGAACTGACAGAGAGAAGCCACAAGTCAAATCATAAGCTGACTCATCCTCTCTGCATACATCTATATATGGATCCCTCATCCCAGAGATCCAGGAGGCTGGAATTTTGTACTTTGCAGAGAATTGCTGTTGGTTTTGAGATTGAGATTAGTGCATTGGGTGATTTATGCTTTGTTGGAGGTGAAGAAGGGATTCCTTTGCTGGGAGGTAGATGCTGGATCGGGACTCACTTGGTTGTATCTCCTCCTGAATCTTCTTGTTTTATCAATAAAACTATTTGAGTTTCTCCTACATGCTTGTGTATCAATGATGTTTTGTTATATTTGCATGTTTAGCTTAAATCTGATCCTAAGCTATTTATGAATGTAAATCTATGTCTTTGTGTAGTTTTCCTCTTCTGTGATCTTGCAGGAACTTGGTGAAGCTGGGCGAGTAAGGGAGTAGGTAGCTGGAAGCTAACAAAGAGGAGAGCGATTGGATCAACAAACTAGCGCAAGACACAGGTTAGTTCATCCTTCCTCTTCGTTTACATTTCATAAAGAAGAATACGAAAGTAGTTTTCCTTGTTTGTTGCTAAGGCACTATCACACCTTAGAGTGGGATAGGGGCATTCTGAGTAGATACTTTTCCCAACAACACCTAGTTTTTTTGTTGTGAGTCCCACATTCATGCTTGGAATATGGCATGAGGGTGATTAACGAAAAAGAATATTTGGTTCAACACTATCTATGGTTGAGTGGTATGTGGAAGTTCATGAATTGGATGGATTTTCATATGACAATAAGAGCTCATTTCCTCTTGTATTTCATGAGTATTTATAAGTGTTATTATATGGATTTGATGGTTGTTTTATCATTATTATTATTCTGGTTATATGATGGTTATAAGAATGGTTTCATGACAAAATATAGGTATGGCTCTTATCATGTTTTGATTGGTAAATGAATGGTTATCAAATGCATGATATAATAGATGTTATTGTAGCTATTATGAGAGGGAATTAGATCTTCTTGATGATTCTCAGATAAGTATGAGACCCCTATGTTCATGTATGCATTCATAACCTGTAGATTACATGTTCTCAATGTGTTTGAAGAAATGAATTGCATCGCTAGGCCTGGTTAGGTCAAGTCCTTGATAAATTTTTATGTTAGAGGATTTTTATATATGTCATTTATTTTGTTGGAAAGTATCATCAAGTTCTGGTCAGTGAACTAGACTCTAGCCCTGAAAAGGAGGCACAGATCTTGCACTTGCAGGCTCAGAACTGAGAAACTAGGACTCCAATCGCTACCTTACAAGCTTATGCATGTGATTGGAGGCCTAGATTTGCATGGATGTAGGCTTATGCACATGACTAGAAGCCTAGGTCACTGATAAAGAAAGTTAACTTGGTGTTTGGGCACGTGGAGTGGTTTTCTAGCTCTTGGGGGTCCTGTAGCACATGAGGGAAGTCAGTAAAGTGTTAGGTTGTCGATTCCACTTCCTTAATTGTACTTAGGAGATTGAATTATGACATAGTAGAACTCATCTCATGTTTACCCTGACAGGATGATGAAAGTGGGTAAATGTGGGAGGGGTGGTTACAGATTCGTATTAGAGCAGGTTTTGTTCTCTTTGCAAGATATCTGATACAACAAATTGGTATCAGAGCTTCCAGGTTCAAACACTTGGAGTGGATGGGCTAGATGCATGTTTTTATACAAGCATTTTCATTGTTATGGTTTTCATGAATGAGGTCGTTATTGTAGTTTGTGTCATGATGATGCTAATGTGTTGGTTGAGATAGAGCAGGAGAAGCAGATTATCAAGGCAAGGTTGCAGCACTCAACCTCGGGGTAAGAGAAGGTTGTTATATAGGTTTGTATGTTTTGAATGTAGATAGGTGGTTAATGGTTTTTATAAGAATTATGGTTATTTAGATTCCTTTCATTCTATTACTGTTATGGTTACATGCATGATAAATTCTAATTGATCAGTGCGGTCATAAGAAAATGCTTTGGATAGTCGTGCATGATAGTTAACTTGTCGTTATATGCATTGCGGTCATACACATGATGATTATGGTCATTTCAGCTGAGGTCTTGATGTTATTATGTATCGTGCTAATCTGGATTGGATTGTGTAGATGGTTATGGTTATGATATTCAAGTATGAGTTGATATATTTGTGATATTGTGCCATACTAATCTAGACTGACTATGCAGATGTGATAGCCTCCCCTACAATATATTGAGGTATAAGTTTTATTATGTCATATATTTGGTTTATCTAGCATGGTATGTTTATAGGTTGTCTAAATGTTTGATTAATTACAAGAGATGAGTATGTGTCTATAAGATTACATGAATGAATGATCTTGTTTTAATATGGTTGTACTAACATAGTATGTGCTAAGACAACTGGTATGCACTTGAGTGTGAATGGGTGCTAGTTGTAGTACTATGCCTCATGATTATGAGTTGATTGTTGATCATAACATGTATATTAGTCTAGTTAAAATTTGATTTAAAATTAATAGACATTATGTCTTGATATTTGGGATGTGTGACTGGAATGTGTGAACAATTGCAGGGAAACATGCTTAGTATTAACATGACAAGCTAATAGTTGATTTATTTATATAAATAACATTTGAGTGATGTGGTAGAATATAATAAGACTCAATTGCAGCAAGTAAAAAGGTACAATAAAGGAATTGGGTGAAAATTCCTTTACCTATGTTTGGAAACCACAATTCCAAATGAATGCGTGTTTTGCATGAATACACAAAATCTTCTTAACCTTGATTTTGTCTCACATTATGTTAGTATGTGATATATTCATGAACATTTATTTGATAGGGATAACAACTGGTTTCCAGTTATGGTTGGATTCTTTAAGGAATTGGAGTCCCTTGAGAGATGATATATGTGTGTGTTTAGTTATAAGGCAATGTGTTGGGTACAATAAGGTAAGGTAACTAGTACATTGTTATATTCATTTATGCACTGTCGGTCGTGTGTTTATGGAAGTATGATACAAGGGATTTCATGGCAAAAGAGACTGCCATGAAATCATGAAGAAGGCTCTAGTTGAGCTTTCCCTTGGCAGCATTAGGAACCCATGAGGTTGAGTCATGGTGTTTGCTGCTAGTTTTCTACTTTTGGTCTTTTATGATTTGTTTGTGCTTGATTTATAGTTTTTTTTATGTTTGGTGCATGGCCATGCCGCTTTTTTGTGGTGTCGTATTGTTATTGGTTTTCCACGGTTTTCTTATTTGCTTCTTTCTCTTGCCTTTTATGTTTTGAAGGTCTTGGGAATTGGTTAGGGAAAGAGGAAAGTCGATGGAGGTCAAGGATAGATGAATGAATCCAACAAGTAATGTATGACTTGGATGAAGCCGATGCATGTATAAGGGTAGCTGAAGGTAAGAATAGAATAGGCGGTTGGATAGGTTGGGTCCATTGAGATAAATGGACGGTGGTAGGACATTCATGAGAAAAGTAACAGGAAAGGTAAAGTAAATGGATTTGAGGTGTCAGATGCCTTGGCTATGTGGGGAACTTTTTTCGCAATGTACTACATGTTGTGCATGTATAAAGGGAGTTATATTAACCTCAAACTTATGATATGTGGAAATTATGTTGTGATCATGATTATTGTTGAAAATGCAGCAAGAAATTCTCAATTTTGATTTTTCCTTAATCAAATTGAGGAAATTAGAAATTCCACATCAACAGACAACTTGAAGGAGTTAACTGAGGTGACATGGATCTTATCACTCAGTTAAGAACACTTAATTTGAGTTAATGAGTTGAAGTTTAGTTTGCTTGAGTTGATTCATACAAAATAGTATTCTAGCTCAGTTAATTCGAGTTAGGGGCATGAAGTTCAGTTCTGTACAGTGATTCCTAAATTTTAGGTGCCTAGGTTGAGTTAATTTTAGTTGTAGCAATTTGATTAAGTTAAATTGATTTATGATTAGTTAAAATAGTTCTAATTGTTGGAGTAACTAGTGGAAGGTCAAGTTGTGGAAGTGTGTCTTCAACCACACTCAGTGATCATCTAGATAATTGATCAATCATCCTAAATTAACTCATGCATGTGGATAATTCAGGTTACCTAGTTGATATGGATATTCAAAGGTAGTGTAATATCCATTGTAGCATATTCCCATGCGTACAGGTGGTGCATGCAGACAGTGGAAGGACCTAAAGGAATTGTGCAATTCAATATATGGAATTTCCTAAATAATAGGGATTAATTTCCTCAACGAACAATGCAAGGAAATAGGAGCTTGGAGGGCTTGAAAATTGGCCAAGTGTTGGCTAGAGTTAGTCATTCAGGAAGAGAGATAAACAATACACTTGCAGGTTGTGCTTAGGCTTAAGTAAGAATATATATTTCATCTCTATTTTCTGATTAATGCAATACATATAGGAAGGCATTTTGAGTATTTACTTTTCCCTGGATAAATCTTTGTGCATGTGTGATGTTTCCTTTTACATGTCTATGATTTGTGTTCTAGATGTTGAATTAAATTCTGCAAATCAATAGAGTAGCTCTTAGTCTTATGATTTAGTAAATTTCATGAGAAATTTTGAATCTACACATTAATTTCTACATTGTATCAGAGCAGGATTCACTGTAGAGCAGAGATTTCGAAGATGTTATTACAGGAGGATCAGATTTGCAGAATCAATTCTTCATAGCTAGAAGGATGGATTTTTATGGAGTAAGGCTTGATTATTGCCTTGATGAAGCTCGAATTATGTTTCTTGGAAGGACCTCATGGAGGCAATGTTGGAAGATAATGGATTGAAGGAATTCATAGATAATGATATCCTGAAACTAGTAACATATGATGCTTGGGATCTAGCAGAATGGAAGAAGTGTGTAGGAAAGGCAAGGAGAATGATATTAGAGGGAGTATGAGACCATATTGTCTCAAATATCCAAAGGAAAGAAACTTTTTATGCAA
Source organism: Pinus tabuliformis (assembly GCA_031772625.1). Lineage (NCBI taxonomy): Eukaryota > Viridiplantae > Streptophyta > Pinopsida > Pinales > Pinaceae > Pinus > Pinus tabuliformis. The sequence continues at coordinate 764,060,089 of CM062804.1, read as the reverse complement.
TGTGGCAAGCATTGGTAGATCTATTCTAGAATATTAGTGACCATAGGAAGTTGGCACTCAAGGACAAACTTTGAAATATCAAGATGCAGAAAAATGAGACCATTCTGAAGTACCTGAGCAGGTTTACACAATGTCATGATGAAATTGGTCAAATTATTGTTACTATCACATGAGATTATTTGTTAATCCTAGCCCTTCTAGGCATTCCCAAGAGCTTACACAATTACCAAGATTCAGTGAATGGGAGGGATAAACTACTAAATTGGTAGCATCTATGGTCCGACTTGGTGTAGGAGGAAATAAGGTAGAATACCAAAGATGGGACCTAATCCAAAGAAGAGGAAGAGTACTTTGTATTAGTCATAAAAGGAATGAAGGCAAGGTAAATAACTCCCAAGGTGAGGTTGATTCCACTTAAGGGAGAAAGAAGAAAGACTTTTCCAAAATCAAGTGTTTCAATTTTCATGAATTCAGTGACTATGCCACAAAGTGTCCACACAATAAGGAAAGAAATAAGGAGCCTAGAGTTGCAGCAGTAGGTGAAGCTTTGGCTTCACATTTCAAGCTTGACTTCAATCTCATTACATGCATGGTGAGCATAGTGATGGGGCGTGTGTGGCACTTGGGTTCAGGTGCCCCATTCAACATGATGGTGAATAGAGAAATTTTCAGTGACTTGGAGGAGAGAGATCTCAAGATGAACATTGAGTTCGGAGATGAAGAAAGGTACAATGCTACCAGGATCATTACAATACCCTCTAAGAGGGAGTATGGATCCCCTCTTCAACTCAAATATGTTATGTTCGTGTCAGGACTAAAGAATAATCTCATCTCACTAGCAGTGTTGGAAGATCGTGGTTATTATGTGATCTTCAGCAAAGGGAAAGAATTATTGAGACACATAATCATGGAGAAGCTGAAACAGATCGGTGTTCGAGTCAAGAACCTATATGCACTTGAGGTAGAAGATGCATTTAGAGCCTTGAGAAGCAAGGCATGGACTAAAGATATGGTGGTTGATAGGGACCATGTTAGACCTCTCAAAATGCAGCCTTAGAAGGAGCCTCAGTAGATTGTGGAGCAGCCACAAATGAAGAGGTAGAGAGGAGGAAGTGTGGAGAAATATGTAGAAATTTTGAATAATCAAGTACTTATTCACAGAGATTATCCCGATTATACACTATTGCAGAATGCATGCATAATACATAACCTCCTCTACGTTGATCATCAATTTTGCGGAATTAAAAACAATGAAACATCAATCGCATGCACACATTAACACAATATGTAACTCGGGGAAAGAATACAGCTGAAAACCCCACACTATATGTATATTATAATGATTGAGAACATGTAACAATACATAGTACAATACTCCTCACAAGTACTCAGTACTATCTCCACCTGTTACACACAAAACTAGCTCAGATCCAAACAAGTCACAGGTTCAAATCTCCTCCGCTGCTTTGCCTGCCTCCACTGCACAATGCCAAGTGAAAATCACGTGAGCACAAGCTACAATTGCCTTTATATTGGCCCACACTATGCAGTCCTCATTGGCATTACTCAATCCATGCATGTGAAAATCTCATGCACAACTGATAGTCACAACTCACCCTTTCACTTACCTCTAACACCTATCTCTGTTGAACTGTCCATGCACTGAGTTAACTGATGTATTCTTTAGTTTCTTTATGAGTTAATAATTAGTGAATTAATTCACACAACTCATCACTAGTGTATTCTTTAGTTAGACTAAAATACAACTAGTTCAACCAAGTCAAACTGAACACAACTCCATCAACTCCACATCCAACTCCACAGAACTCACATGCATGAGTTCTAACTGAAGTCCTCCATGCAATAACTCAACTAACACATAAGAAACCACGTGATTCCTTTTTTCATCTGCATGTGCCACATCCGTAGCTCGAACTGAAGTGCTCCAAGAGAATAAGATAATGTTTAAAATCCAAATATTACTGTTTCTATTTTTAGCCTGGCAGTCTAAAAATAGACTCTGATCACTCCGCTGTGAACCACAAATAGAAATCCATATATTTTTCCCAACATGACCAATCATCCATAAATAGCATCCTGCAACTCATAGACCATGATCCATATGTCTAAAAATAGACATAGTCTAAAAATAGACTTTGCGCCAAAAATACCCTGCGGGCCCACTTAGTGAAGGCGACTCCTTTCCACTAACATCCATCATCTTGTTGCATTTTCAACAAAATACACTAAAGAAAAGACCTCTAGTAAGGGGACAGTTTGAGCTAAGTGGGAAGAGGGAGCACATGTAATTGTACCTCCAGGAGTGACATGGAGCGATGTAGATCCTTAGTCCAAGAGTTGTAGAAATTTGAGTAGGGTCCATTAAGGAGCCTAAAATATTCAGTAGCATGAGGATCAATGTTAGTTAGGTATTGAGGAGTAAAAAGGAGTGCTAACAGCAGAAAAGGAGGCTCAGTAGAAGAGTCAATGACAACACAATTTTCCTAGTATACAGTTGTAGACATAGTTGATCCAATGTTTTTTTGGATGCTTCTCAGTTGCAGATGTTGCAGGAGCAACATCAATAGTGAGAGGTGTTTCATGTAGTACATTCCACAGGTGCAAGATAGGGGTGGTTGATAATCCTTTTCTTGCTTAGAGGGAGTGTTGAAAATGCAACAAGAAAATATCAATTTTGATTTTGCCTTAATCAAATTGAGTAAATTCGAAATTCCACATCAGTAGACAACTTGGAGGAGTTAACTGAGTTAACATGGCTCTTGTCACTCAGTTAAGAACACTCAATTCGAGTTAATGAGTTGAAGTTCAATTTTCTTTAGTTGACTCCTAAAACATAGGAGTCTAACTCAGTTAATTCGAGTTAGGGGCATGAAGTCCATTTGTGTGCAGTGATTCCGAAATTTTAGGAGCCTAAGTTGAGTTAATTTTAGTTGTAGCAATTTAATTCAGTTAAATTGAGTTATGAGCATTTAAATTAGTTCTAACTATTGTAGGAACTAGTGGAAGGTAAAGTCATGGAAGTGTGACTTCAACCACACTTAGTGATCATCCAGATAAATGATCAATCGACCTAAATTAGCTCATGCACATAGAGAATTCAAGTTACCTAGTTGATATGGAGATTATAGGGTAGTGTAATATCAGTTGTATCATATTCCCATGTGTATGGGTGGTGCATGCAATCAGAGGAAGGACCTAAAGGAATTGTGCAATTCAATAGAGGTAATTTCCTAAATAATAGGGGCTAATTTCCTCAAGGAATAGTGCAAGGAAATATGAGCTTGGAAGGCTTGAAATTGGCTAAGTGTTGGCCAGAGTCAGTCAGTTTGGTAGAGAGATAGAATATACACTTTCAAGTTGTGCTCAGGCTTGAGCAAGAATATATATTTCATTCATCTCTATTTTATGATTAGTGCAATATATATAGCAAGGGATTTTGAGCAGTTTCTCTCCCCTAGATAAATATTTGTGCATGTGTGATGTTTCCTTTTTCATGTATATGATTTGTGTTCTAGATGATGAATTAGATTTCGCAGATAGAATATACACTTTCAAGTTGTGCTCAGGATTGAGCAAGAATATATATTTCATCTCTATTTTCTTATTAGTGCAATCTATATAGGAAGGGATTTTGAGCAGTTTCTTTCCCCTAGATAAATCTTTGTGCATGTGTGATGTTTCCTTTTTCATGTATATGATTTGAGAGATAGAATATACACTTTCAAGTTGTGCTCAGGCTTGAGAAAGAATATATATTTCATCTCTATTTTCTGATTAGTGCAATATATATAGGAAGGGATTTTGAGTAGTTTCTTTCCCCTAGATAAATCTTTGTGCATGTGTGATGTTTCCTTTTTCATGTATATGATTTGTGTTCTAGATGATGAATTAGATTTTGCAGATCAATAGAGTAGCTTTGAGTCTTATGATTTAGTAAATTTCATGAGTAGTTTTGTATCTACACATTAATTTGTATAATTATGTTGATGTCTATATAACTATACACGAATCTATGTATGCCATTATTTGATAGGGTCAATAGGGATCATGATTGTCTTGAAGTAATGTTCATATGTATATATGTATGTGTGTATTTTGTTGTCTGACAAGTTTGTCTGGGATCATTCTTATGGAGGAATGATTTCTTAGGCAAGTGAATGGCATGAAGAGGTTCCTAGTCTTATGAGGAATCAAGTGGCAAGAGTAGCCTTGACAGATCTGTGAGGTCAGTATCATGTGTACATGAATTGATATTTTGTGATTATAATATGTCTATTTTTATGCCATGGCAAGTAATGCTGAGGGATACAATAGCAGAATGAAAGCAGTGTGATCTGCATCATGTTGGAAAAAGCATGGATAGTAGAAAGACACTAGAAGTAAGGTTGCTTAGTAGAGACATTTTGGTCTTCAGATGTGTAGTACTGGTGTTGTGTACATGTTTCGTATGCAGATTTGTGTACACTTAGTGTTTTGTACATGTTTCATATGCAGTTTTGTGTACATATGGTGTTGTATACATGTTTTCTATGTGGTTTTGTTTACATATGGTGTTGTTTGCATCTAGTATATGCAATGTTTTGTACCGATGGTGTTCTATACATGTTGTAGATATGGTGTTTTGCATATATGGTGTTTTGTACTTGTTTTATAAGCGCTTCTATGTACAGATGGTGTTGTTTACATGTTCTACATGTGGTGCTATGAACATGGTGTACATGTGGTGTTTTGTTTGTATAGTATTGTGTACATGTTGTACATGTGGTGCTTTGTACAGGCTGTGCATGTGGTGTTGTGTACATGTCATGTAGGTGGTACTTTGTACGTGTGATGTTGCACACACATTGTGTAGGTGGTGTTGTCTACATGTGGTGTTGTGTGCATGTGGTGTTGTGTACATGTGTTGTTGTGTACACGTTGTGCAGGTGGTGCCATGTACATGTGGTGTTGTGTGCAGGTGGTATTGTGTACATATTATGCGTGTGGTAATGTTGTACATGTGGTATTGTGTGTGTCGTACACGTTGTGTTGTGTACATGTGGTATTGTGTGCATGTTGTACATGTTGTGTACATGTGATATTGTGTGGATGTCATACATGTTGTGTTGTGTACATGTGGTATTATGTGCATGTCGTACATGTTGTATTGTGTACATGTGGTATTGTGTGCATGTCATACATGTTTTGTTGTGTACGTGGTATTTTGTATGTGCATTTTGTAGTCGTGGTATCATGACATGTGTATTCATTGTGTTGTACACTAGGTATAGGTGTATATATTGTGTTGTGTTGTAAACCGGGTGTAGGTGTAGTTGTTGTTTTGTACACTATGTGTAGTTGTATGTATTATGTGGTGTTGTACACCATGTGTGGGTGTATGCATGTGATGTACACTATGTGTATGTGTACATGATTGAAGAGAACAGAAGTATTGGGTGCCTTCCGGATGTGGAAACTAATTCGATGTGTGTACAAAAAGAACAAAGGATAAAGGTAGAAGCAAAGAAATGATTGAAGGATAAGTATCAATGTTTTATTTTAGTTTTATTATGCATGTGATTTATGATGGCTACATGTAATTTATGATTCTAATTTATGATAGTTATGTTTTGAGCAAACCGGAGGTGATATGTTTATACATGATGATTTGATCAAAGAGTTAGTTTGACTTGTTGTGACAGGAAGTAAACATAATGGAAAGTGTACCCTATTGAAAAGCCACCAATGGGGTATGATTTGAATTTATTTCAATTTATTTTATATCTAATGGTAGTTATATGCTTGGTACAGGAAAGCATGGTTGAAATGCCCAGTTTGGGTGGTTGAAACTAACTGCAGGAATTAGAAGCAGCGGCAAAAGGAATTGGAATAGGAAGGAGTATGTTGGTAAATCATTTAGGAGCAGTGCCATTTTGGGACACTGGTACCCAATAGTGTCCATTGATTTCCATGAGAATGTGATGATTGGTAAGTTGGTTTTGAGGCAGGGATATGCCTTGGTTTTTGGACCTTTTGATGCGAGGAAACCTTGCCAAGGGATGGATCTCCTAGAAAGGGGGATGTCAAAGAACATAGAAGCTGAGTGACTACATGGAAGGGGGTTACCAAATTTCCCAAGGGACTATGTAGCAGAGAAGGGAAGGTGAGTGGATGGATTTTTTTTGGTCATTATGATTACCAGATTGAATCGGATGCACATTAGGAGTGTGCCTTGGAACAATGAGTTGGTAACTGTTCACTAAGAGAACAAGTGGCACAAGATTTTGCCGTTGGACATTAGATGTAGGTTTGGATTTGACAGTGGATTTTGGACTTCCTGGGAAGGAGGTAAATCCTAGTACTACTTTGAGGGTGGAGGTGTGAGCCTATAGATTCCCTTGTTTTTGATGCAAGCAACATATCCTTTTATTTCTTGGTTAAAGAAAACGTGCATATGTGCATAAGTTTATATTATTATAAATACTATATCAAGTCGGATTTATAAATCTCCATAGATAGTATGATTATTTGTTGGTTGAAGCAAATGTACATGAATATATGTGATTGTTATTGTAAATATCATAATGAGTTGTGTTATAAAGCTCCATAGTTATTATGTTTTGTTTTCAGTGGTTTGTTGTTCATAGGTGTCATAGAACACCAAGGACGTTGTTCCACTAAGGGGAGGGGTCTGTAACAACCCCGGGTTAAAATTTCATGTAATAAAGTTAATAAAGGAAAAGGTAACACCAAGGTCATGGGACACGTATTCCAAGATGACTATTGGGAAAAACATCCTAGTGGGTGTTCATTTGGTTTATTATGGCGAAGGGTAAATTGGAAAAGGCAATGGAAAATGGGCATTAATTCACATTTTATTTATGAGAATAATGGAAATAGGAGAAAAGGAAGGTGAAAGGTCACATGTTGCCTATGAGGAGGAAATTGAAGGAAAAATAAAGGAAATTAAAGAAAGTAGAGGCCTTAATGATAAAAAGACTTATTAGGATCAATCCATAGGATTTTTTCAGTTCAATTTTGGAGCTCTTTCTATTCTCTCATATTATTACACACTTAGACCATTCTTGGAGAACTCTAGCATTGGAGAAAGGAATGTAAAGGAAGGGAAAGAAGGCAAAGGAAAGAAAAGGACAGGTAAGGAAAAGTTGGATTAAGTAGCTTCAACAGGTATACTTACAGGTAACAAGTAGCATGTGTGATTTCTTAGCTGGTTTGTGAATGTATGCTACATGCATGTATGTATTTGGTTCTCTTGTTGTCATTGCCATGGGTTTTTCTAGCTGTGACAGTGGTTTTAGTCTTTTCTTTCCATTTCCAGATAGCTATGGTGTGATGGGTTTCTTTCATTTGGTTGATATTTGGACTGCCAGATTATTTTGGAACTGGGTGAGGTGGTCTCAGGAAAATTCCCAAGGTCCTAGGAATCCGTTGACCGATAATGGTGGGATTGTGGTAAAGACACAGGGTGGAGATAGGAAAATTCCTCAAGGTATTGGTGAATAAACCTGGAGGCATCTAAGCTTTTTTAGGTCCTAGTGATACCTTGAATAGCTTTGGTAGGATTGTGGTAAATCCTGGTAGTGTATGTTTCTTTTTTGGGCCTAGGAATCCCTTGATCGATAGTGGCAAGATTGTGGTAAAGCCTAGTTGTGTAGGTGCTTGTTTCGAGCCAAGGAGTCCATTGACTAGTTTTCGTGGGATTGTGGTAAACCCCGAGGAAGACGTGGTTGTTTTCTTATGAGTCCCACATTGATGCTTGGAATATGGCACAAGGTTGATTGGATGAAGGAAATATTTGATTCAACCCAATCTATGGTGTTGGGATGTGGCCCCCTCGGTCAGTTTTGGGGTTAGGATAACCCAAGTTTTGATATAGTTTTGTAATTAATCTAAAGTCTTTGCAATTTTGGATGTGGAGTGCATAGATGAATAGGAGTCAAAGGGGTTTAGCCCCTCGTTTTATGTAAAGTTTGAGTTGGCTTTGAGATCCACCCAGTGTTCGCAGACCATGGAATTGTATGAAAAAGGGTATAAATAGGTGTGTCTTAGAGAGTCTAAGGCATGGGTATTTTTAGAGGGGATGAAGGCTTGGAGGTAAAAGCGAAGTGAAGTCAGTCAGATAGGAGAAGAAAGGCTCTACATATGAGTGCACAGAGGCCTAGGTAGAGTCCATAGTTGAGTGCATGGACCCCTACAGTTGTGTGTGCAGGGTATTTTTGAGTCTATAACCTTGAATTGAAGATCAACAAAGATAGTTTCCAAAGGATTCTTTCATATTTCTATTATTTTTGTTAATGCTAAATGTTGTAGATAAATGATGTGTTTTATGGAATATTGATTAATTGTTATGTGATTCTCTTGAATAAATGTTAATGATGTACGCAATGCATGTTTAAGTAATGTCATGAAGACTTTGATGAATTCTCTGATGTTTACTAATAACTTAAGTAAATATGCACGAACTCTAATTTAGGATTGCTCTCTGATGCCTGTAAGTAGATAGGTTGACTATTAAAGGCCCACAAAGACTGATCGTAGACCTTTGTGAAGGTCTGAAGTCCATTTTGACAGTTGCAACAATGTTCCTTAAGAGTGTATTGATCTGCGTGAAGGAAGATCTGAGGCGCTGAAAGACATCACAATGGTCTTTGGATGTAGAAACTTGTTTCTTGCATCCCCCCATACTGCTTTGGGTGAGACTACAGCCTCCACTACATGGGTTGTTTCCAAAAGGGCCAGTATTGTAGGGTTTTTTTGGTTGGCGCTACTAACTCTGAACCTGGGTCAGGACCCCCTAAGCCAACAAATGGTCTTGTTTCTAGGATCTAGATCTACTTGAAATATATGTGTCATGTCGCATCATTGGAATCCAACCAAAAATGAAATTGAAAATTTGTTGGATCGTAAGATTCACGAGTTCACCGCACAAGAAAACAAGAATTTGCACCTGTCAAAAGAAGAGTGGTTGAACATGTATCTGTATATAGATACATGAGATCTTCTTCTGCACTTTTCCCATCGAACTGTACAAGTGGTTAGCTACATTAACATATAGTCAAGGAAGGTCAAAGATTGATAGTCCTATAGTGTGGACTACATAACTAGTGCGATGATTAGAAGCCTTTGAAAACAAGATCATGCGGGTTGTTGATCATTGGCTTGATCAAATTCTAGGAGGATTTGTTACAAAATTTGTAGTTGATGCCTAAGTCAGCTATAGTGAAGTAGAGCATTGAATTTTCAAAGGACTGTGAGGTAAGTGTTTAAGATCATTGAATACTTGGTGTTGGCTTAAGCGGGCCTAACCTAGGTTCAGAGTTAATTAGCTAAACAAATCCCTACACTACTAGCCCTTTCGGCATCAGCCCGCGAAGTGTGAACTGAAGTCTCACCCAAAGCAGTATGGGGGGATGTTGGAACCAAGTTTCCATACCCTTGAGATGTCTGAGGTGCCGATTTAGTCCAACTGTGACTACCTTTGCACAGGTCACTTCGCGCACTGTCTTGACCTTCAATACCTTCACAATCTATTATAATCACCTTTCGTGTAGCCCTAACCAGGCGATGAGATGATTTCGTGCTGTTATGGCAACTTCCTGCGCTTTTGCGTAAACAGATATTCTATCTTGCATTCACTTATTCAACACATTCATACATATTTGCGCATCATCTAAGCATTAAAAGTGCAATGTATATTCAATTTAATAGATGCATAACAGGAAATAAATGTGTAGAATGGATATGAAACTTCTCTTTATTAATGCTCCAACTGTTACAAACATGACTCGCCCTGCGCACTCAACTGCAGGGGTCCACGCACTTAGCTGAAGACTATTAGGCCTCTGCACACTCAGCTACAGAGCCTTCTCCTACTCTACGACCCAAAATTAGACTTTACACTTCAGATATGACTCAACTCTTCATCCTTATCATCATTATTCTATGACTATTGATTGATCTAACTACTTAGAGCCTCGCTCTATTTATACAATCCCATGGTCCATGGACCATGGGTAGGTCTCTACAGCCAACATTACATTAGAAAATTGAGGGTGGACAACCATATGACTCTTTTACAAACTACGCGCTTAGTGCCCAAAAAATGTGGAGTCTTTACATCGGGGTTACAACTTTTGACCAAAATCTGGGGTTAAGCCCCAAAAATTTGGGATCCCAACAGGCCCCCAACACAAAGATCATGACTCGCCCTTGAGTCACTCTATCAGTGTAGAGATCTTTGTGCGAAGACCTCCCAAGTCTGCCTAGATCACTACAAGATCAGCAATGCACTAAGCGGTTGCTTGCTACACTTCTTGGATGTGCTGTTCAGAGACTGTTGTAGCTGACCTGCTTCCGTGAACCTGTTCTTGTGTTCCTTTCATCTACACGAGCTTTGCTCCAATAGAGGCTGTAATGACACACGCTTCATCAATCCACGATTGTAAGCACACCTTCAAAACTGTTTCCTTATGTCAAGCAGCATCCACCTGCTCCTTGAGCACTTTCACCTACTACATTTGCGTGAGCCTCCGTGTAAGGGAAACCATCTGCGCAGTCCATTTTACTTCATCGTACTTCTATTGTAGCTTGCACTCCTCTGTTTCTAGGTGTTGTATGTTAGAGTCCTCATGTAGAGTAGTGAGAACCTCGAGCGACTCCTCAAATAGCTTCGTGTAGCCTATCACTGCACTATTAACCTCCACTATTGCTATTGTAATCGTGCTAGCACATTGTTCCTTAACCTCTAGTGGAGTTCAAGGCTACACCTTCAATTGCAGTTCGTCTATCTAGAGGTTTAGTTCGAGTTGAACCCTGGCCACCTCTTCCTTTGCCTTGCGCACCCCTGCTGCTAGTTTTCGGATGTGTGCCTCCACTGGTTCTTCTACTTGGATGGCCAGCTCCGGGACCATCTGGCAGGCTTCCTCGACCACCTGTACAAGTTATCTATTTTGCACCACTACCATAACGTGCTTGTATTTCTTGGGTCTCAGCATATGTGGCGATTTAGGGATTTCTGCGACTATCCCAACACTTTCTGGGACTTCTACTTCCATTATGGCCTACGTAGCTTCCTCAACAGTCATTTCTCTAGTATCAATGGCTACCTTAGGCACTGCCATAGTGCTATTCCACAATTCTCTCAACGAATCAGGTAAGTGCTTAAACAACGACTTCGCCTTAAAAAGATTGAACAAGTTTGGGTTCATGAGTGTCTGTGCACGCAACAATTCATTCCTCAAATTGTCAAGTGTTGTTTGTTGGACACCCCTTTGTAATTTATAGTGCCTTTCAAATTTGAATTTGACCATTCCCCCCACATTTGGTACATTAATGTTCACTTGGCAGCAGATTCTCAAGAATCTAGCCCATAAAGTTCGCCTTAAATGCATGTGCCCACTCCATTTGGTCTCAAACCAAGCATCACATTGTGAATAGTGACTGTAACGGTCACTTTCCATCCGACCCACGCAGCAGCGGAACTACCCTCGCGTTGTCACGGACCCTGTGACACTTCGCTACTGTGCATAGTCCTGACATCACGCAGCTCTCGAGCAAAGTAGTTTATAGTCTCGTGCCTCCTCTCAACTACCTGAAGCACTAAGACTATGCTTCTGTCATCTAGTCAGATGGTCGAGGCCCCTGTGTACACCTTCAAATGACTACCATTAACTTTTCCTGGGAAGAGTTCTCCATTTAACTTTACCAACTATATCGTGCCACCATCTGTGATCTCCTTAATAACATATGGTCCCAGCTAATGCATTCTGAGCTTCCCTGAGAATTTATTAAACTTACTATCATATAAAAAAACCAAATCATTCACCTTAAAGGTGCACAACTTAATATTTCGATCACCTTTTCGCGCTGCTTTTGTACCTACTAGTGAAATCCAACCAAAAATCGTTCTTCTTCGAGCTCCCCCAACTGCGCGAGCCTCTCTTCCGGGCTCTGTAATCTATCATACCTATGAGTGTTGTTATGCGTAGACTAGGCATGATGTATTCCATAGGCATTACAGCTTCCACTCCATAGACAAGCCTAAAAAGTGTTTGTCTTGTCAGTTTCTTGTTCTATACGCCCATAATACTGTGGGTACGTGCAGGTCCCAATCACTTCGCTACACGTTGCATACTTTGATCAGCACGGTCTCCAGTACTCTATTGAACGCTTTTACTATCTCGTTAGACTATGGGTGATACAGTGTGCTCTTTTGATGATACACATGAAATTCTTCCATCGGCGCACTAATCGTCTCGTTCAAGAAATGTGTACCGCAATCACTCATCAAGATCTTCAGACATCCGAATCTCGTCAATACATGTTCAAATAGAAACTTTGCGGTCATCGTAGCCATGCAATCCTTTACCAGTTGCGCTTCTACCCAACGAGTCAAGTACTCTGTCGAAATGATAAGATATATTGCGCCTGTCTTTCCTTGAGGTTTGATAGGTCCTAAAAAGTTGATTTCCCACTTTTCGAAGGGTTGCAATTTCATTTTTGGATTCAAAGGCATCTCATCCCTCCACAATGGTTTACCTGTTCTTTAACATACATCACATGCCTTGTAATGTACTTTTGAATCCTGATGAAGGATCGGCCACCACAACCCTGCGTGGAGAATCTTCTACAGAGTTGCTCTCCTTGCATAATGTCCTCCCGAATCACCCCCATGAGCATCCGTGAGGATGTTGCTTCGCTCAAAATCAGGTACATACCTTTGCAGTATCTCATCATTCCCCATATTATATAGGTTGCCCGCAATGATAGAGATGTTTTTCATGCGCACCACTAGTTCCTTCTTCTGCTAGACAAAGTACCCTTTTGGCGCAATTCCAGTCATGAGAAAGTGAATTATATCTTCATAATGTCCATCAACTACGTGCATAGCAAAGAGTTGCACATCAAGTAATCCTTCCTCCAGACTAGTAGGTTCCTCTCCTGTCTTAATGCATGACAGGTGATTTGGTCCCGCGTTCAATCGTCCAAGCTTCACAACAACTTCAAAATCATATTCTTGGAACAATAAAAGCCATCTGCATATGCGCCCCCCCAACACAGGCTTATTTACCAAGTACCTAAGCGTGGAATGATATGTATACATCTTAAAGTGACCTCCTAGCAAGTAGTGTTGATACTTCTGGAGCACATATACCATAGCTAGTCCCTCACGTTCAGTGGTGGAATAATTCTTTTCTGCTTTAGATAATATCTGAATCGTGAACGCAATAGGGTGATCCAAGCCTTCTCCACCATCCTATGTTAGTACTGCCCCTAGCGCTATACTCAACGCGTCAACATGGACATGAAACTCTTTCTTCTAGTTCTGAAAGACCAGAATCGACGCAGTAACCATATTTTCTTTCAATACATCAACGCTTTTCTTACAGTCATCGTTCCAACAAAATGTGACATCCTTTTTCAACAGCTTTTCCATCGGTGTGGTGATCTGGGCATAGCCTTTGATGAACTTCCTGTAGTACCCCATATGTCCCAGAGTAGTGCACAGCTATTTCGCACTTCGTTGTGCTTCCAAATTCAGAATCACCACGATTTTCGTGGGGTCTACCACCAACACTTGTCTACAAACTACATGCCCCAACAAGTTCCCAAAAGGAAAAAGGAATGTACAATTCTTGAGGTTGAGTGCAATTTGGTATCTTCGGCATGTATCCAACATCAAGCACAGGTTTGCTATTGTTAGCCTCCTATTGCAATAGGTTTCATATTTCATGATTGACTGTTTTACATGCCAAATATGTCATCTTTTCATGCTGCAAGGTTCCATATTTCCAAGAAGTTCCATTTTGAAAAAATCATACCATTTTGGAAGATTTTTACAGTTAAGAGAAAGCCAAACAGCTTAATCTTGGCTTCCCTAGGTTTAAATTGCTTGTTTTAGAAGATAGAGAATGAGTATCTGTCCAAACTGTTTAACCTTGGCAGATTGTTAGATAGGTAGAGAAATTAAGGAGCCCAACTACTTAATCTGGGCCCTTGGAAGAGATAAGGGTAGATTTAGATAGGAGGGTAGTCAAAATAAAAGAAGACAATCAGGGTCTGCAAGTTCAAGTGCACCCAAACCAAAAGGAAGAAAAAATGCTAGGTAAGTAGGCTGGGTAAGTAGTTTTGTGGTTGCAAAATCAAGCTATGTGATCAATTTCATGTTTTCAAGAGATATATCTATTCAGATCATAATTATGAGACAATTTTTCATTTGGAGGAGCTCAAGCGAGGCATGTCTAACTCCCCCTTCTTCCTATTCCCCAAATCATTCACTAACCTCCCCAAAGAGGTCAAGATCTGCTTGATATCTCTTAAAGTTTCATCATTTCTCATATCATTGGCCTAAGTAAAGGTTTGCTTTGCTTAGGAATACTCTTATTCACTCTATAAGTCATTTTTCCCTTTTTAAGTGGCCTAGGATCTCTAAACTTAGCGCTTTCTTGTCATTTTCATATTAACTTCTAACGTTATTATGTAGATCCCTATCTATTTCCCCTTCCCCTTACTAAAAAGCACTAAATAGCTCCCTGTTGTGGAGGTAAATCCCCTCTGCGGACAGAGGCGATCCCTACTAGTCCAAACAAGGTCTAGCAACAATCAAACAACGCTAACATGCAGGTTCCTAATTACAAATAAAAGACCAATGATGAAGGCCTACCTAGATTCCAACGCTAATACTTGTAGAAGAGTTGAAGCTCCCGTTCCTTTGCTCCGGCTAGTCACAATCCTCACGATCCTCGTGCATGGACACCTGCACATGCAAAGAACGATACAAACACAAGCATAAAATCCAGTAGATGTAACTATATATCAGTCAGAAAGGATATAACTCAAATACCATCATAAAAACAATAAGAGTAGAACCATAATGATAGTCGTCTATTATTAATAAACAAAGAAGAATACAACCATAGTTCTGACGTCAAATCCTTCTCAAGAGGGTCCAGCCAGCAAGTCTCTCAAGCATTCACCCTTGAAGGTAGATCTCCCAAGACAAAAACTCTCTCTCTCACAAGTTTACAGAAGAAAGAAACACTTCACAACCTTCCTTAAGCTCTCTAGCAATCCCACACTTGTCACACCAACTACCTATCAAGCTCACACACTAGCAGCAACACTCCAAGCACTTATCAATTCCAAACTAGCAGCTCATGGCAATGGTGGAGGCTTAAGTAGGAGAAGGAGTCTCCATGAATGGTGGGAGGATGAGCTTATCTCCAAGGAAGGTGGCTCAAATGACGAAACAGACATGCCAGAGAAGGGAGGGCGACATTTACAAGGCCAACAACCAGGTCTGGAGTCATCTGGAAGGCCGGCTGTTAGAACAAACTCACCCAGAATGGATCAGCGCGGATTCATAACTGCACTGGAGCGTTGACATCGCTGTTGAATAACAAAGAAGGTCATATCAACGTGATTAGATATAAATAACAGATGCGCTGCCTCATGAAATTCGACCAGCACGGGAATCATGTGTACTTCCGTGCTGGCAGCGCATTCGGTCTGCTTTGGAGCGCTCATTAGCGCATTTATTTTTACAACAGTCGCGATGATAGCAGAACTTTGGCAAAGTGGGTCATTTGGCAACATTAGAGAGCATGAGCATGATTAATTTGGTCTCATGACACAGCAGGAAGACTGACAGGGAGACAGTGACAAATTACTGTGTAACAGATGCCCCCTAAAGCATGAAGCCCAAGAGAGTGGGAGGGGTGAAATGCTTTATGAAACCGACTGAAATAGAACACCACCAGGAAGGATCTGCACGCGAGTACAACTGATATCTCTAATAACTAGTACATGTAGTCTAGGCATGGGCGCAACCATACGAAGGAGGTCTGTGGTATGGACGTAGCCACCCAGCTAATGAGACCATGATGATAATAAAGGTATGGTCGCAGCCATCCATGAAGACTTAGGTATGGGCGCAACCATCCATCAATGAGTCATGTAATGATCATAAGCATCCACAAAATCGCAACCTGGATTTCAATAGACAAAATCCAGGGTCTTGTGCTCCATCTCGACCCGAACAAAGTACAAGTTCAAGCATGTGAATATAGGAGTTGAAGTCGAACATGCAAGAACATCGTCTAATTACCAGTCAATGATGAAAATTGTTAACAGACGCGAGAGGTACCACCAATAATGACAATGGTCCTCAAGGTACTATAGGTACAATCTACGGCGTGTGAATCAATGAGCTGGCGTCGAACACCCGCAGAATCATTCGATCGGAGGCCAATGATGAAAACCTCGCGTCGAACACAAAGAACCTGCCATTGAGGCATGCAGGCTCCAAGGCACCTGAAGGGAGTCTCTAGGTCAACTTCCTGGATAATGAGCTGAAGTCGACAGGAAGTGACCGTGATCGAAGGTGGGCCATAATGTTTCCCACATCATCGACACGAGACAGAGAAGGATAAGATATTTTGTGTGAGGTATCAGAGGGAGGTTTAAGTATTCTTGCAGAGGTCAACTTTTCTTGAATATATCGGTGGCATGACAGTGGACTTGGCAGTATTTGACATTAAATGATCAAGGGTCATGGTGACAAGGCAATGAGTAGATGAAAAGTCAAGTAGGAAAACCCAAACCCACGGAGGCCAGTGTAAAACAAGATGAGAGGTTCCCACCCAAACACGAATGTGGACAAGTGCCATGTTCAAGAGCGACATACTGCCGACACGACAATGATTGTGGTTCCATTTCCCCACCATTGCTGGTGAGTACCCCGGTTATTTTTTATGACAAGCTTGATGGGGATAGCATATGCTTGAAAGGAGTCATTTCGACAGAATCCAATGTCATTAAGTTTTAACGAGTCTGACAAAGGAAGAACTCAGTGTCTTTTCTTGTTTAGAGAGTCTGAAAAGATAGCAGAAAAGGAAACTCCAGGTGGGCCCTTTTTCGTAAAGTTGTGTCTCTCGAGCCCGAAAAAGTATAAAACGATGCTCGAAAGAACCGCCTGACCAGTATGACCGAGGAGTACTTTTCGTAAGTAGTAACTTCGACCCGAAAAAGTAAAAAAGCGGTCAGAAGCACGTCGTTTCGTAGCCAATAACGAGTCTGAAATGACAAAAACCCGGTGATCTTTTCGTCTTTACACGGTCAGAAAAGAGCTTAAAGGAGACCGGCTTTTGTTCCATTTTACGAGTTAAAAGGGAAAACTCGGCAATCTTTTCATCTTTAAACGGTCGGAAAAGAGCTGAAAGAAGACCTCCATTTTTATTCTCTTTAACGAGTCAAAAAGGGGAAGTACTCGGTAATCTTTTCATCTTTTACGAGTTAGAAAAGACCTTCAAGGAGACTTGTCCCAGAGGAATGAGTGGTATAAAGGGCAGCAACAGGTTCCGGTAATGGTGGAACTGCTCAAAACATGTAATGGTCAAGAGGCTGGCTAATAAAACCACTCATCGCTGCGGTTCCTCAGGAAAGGAAAAACAACCAAGTGAAAGCATATGATTGGCCAAAGAGATGGTGGCGATGGAATGAAAACAGCCAAGGCTCATCTAGCAGAATTCAGCAAATAAAAATGGCAATCACGAGATGTAAATCGGGTATGGGTTCATTTTTACACAAGCTTGAACCATGGAGAACTTTGCTTGGATTCGGTTTCATGTTTACACAAGCTTGAAATGGAAAAATATGCTTGTTATAAGTTCGCATGCCCCCTAACATAATGACGCAAAATGAGGTACATGCCCCCCAAGCTTCATTGCATTCAACAAAGTGGATGGAATGAAGGTTCACTGTCGAGAGCTTGGAAAGACTCGACTGGTGTTTTACGAGATCTTAATCAAAAGACTCGATTGGGAGGGGGAGTTGTTTCATTTTTTAATGAGGTTGACATAGTAAAAGAACTATACTCATAACCCTTGTTTCATTTTTTAACGAGGTTGACATAAGATCAAAACTATCCTCGTACACCTTGTTTCGTTTTTTAACGAGGTCGTCACAAGATCAAAACTATCCTCGGCCAGATCCAGTTTCATTTTTTAAGGAGCTTGACACAGGAAAGGAACTATGCTCCGAACGAACTTCGTCATAATGAACAGGAAGTCATCACTTCCAAGAATGGCACTCCCAGTGGAAGGACAACATCTTGGAAGTCAGGACCCAATGCCCCCAGGACATCATGCACGACGGCAACATCACTAGATATAGGCACGGGATAAGTAGCCACGTAGTTGACCTGTGGTGGGGCAGATACAACTGGTGGATAAAAACCAGGAGGGGGTGGCAGCTATGCAGGAGGCGCTGGGGGACTAAAGAACGATAATTGATCTATAGTCACGATTCTTCCATTGTGTGGAAAGCAAACCACACGGAAAAGCGAAGAGACAAGGGCCCCCATGGCATAAACATAGTCACGACCAAGGAGAAGACTGAAATCTAAAGCACCTTGGACAACCAGCACGTCCATATAGACGGTTTTGCCTCCCAAAGTAATAGGAAATTTCGGGAGGACCCCTAGAGGTTGACTAGTTCCCTCGTCAAATGCTAACAGATTCTGTGCGACTGGCCCAAGCTGCGGGGAACCTAAAGCTTGCCAAGTAGTGGACGACATAAGACTGACAGAAGCACCTTCATCCAAAACAGTGCTAGGTATTGCCTTAGCACAGGCATGTACTGTAATCTGGAAAGGCACATTGGATGGAAGGCGGAAGGTGGTCAGGTAATTCCAATTGAAGGAAGCGACCAGACTACTTGGTGGGGGAATCGTATGATTGCCCCCATGCTCTAAAGGAACCGAAGGAGGACTTTCGGGAGCAGCTGGGATAGGAGAGTCATTTCCAGATTCAGGAGAATCTGAGGAGATGAGAAGAACATGAGCAGCAGAATCATGATGCTCCTCCAGAATAGAGTAATCAACAGGTGGTGAACCCAAGTCAACACTCTCTCTGACCAATGGTTGGTCTGGAGCAAGCTCGGCATAGCCTGGTTCGGGATGAGGAACCTGGACAAGATAAGAATCTAAGTCAATCTCTTTGTCAATAGGGAGAGGGTTTGAAGAGAACCTCTGATAACCAACAGGAAGTTGGGGTGAAGAAGCTGTAAGACTTTCCAAAACAGTGAAAGCTTTATCCATGAGCAGATAAAGGTGAAGGGGATGATTGCCCTCACATAGTCTACAGGGGATTCGAATCATCCCTTTCTTCTGAATGTTGTCACTTGATAGGGTGGCATCGCCATGAGCTTCAGAGAATGATGAGGGACGATCCAGATCGCAAGACCATACTTCAAGGATCTTGGGAATGCCAGGACAATCACGAAGAAGGTGGTCATCCTTGCACAATCTACAAGGAAATTTGACCTTCCGCCGAGGAGCAGAAGGTGGCTCGACTTGAGTTGGATTTGGAGCAGTCACTGCACTTTTAGCCTCTCGCTGATGAGACTTCTTCTTCTTCGTCTTCTTCTTCTTCTTCTTAGCCACCTGGTTACTTGAATCCAGGCTTTCACCAGGCGAAGTAGAAGATGAGGACGTAGAAACAGGCGAAGAAGGGGAGAGGTCCACCTTAGAATCAACATGATGTTGTTCAGGTGGAGGAACTGATTGACCAGCAGTTGAGACGGTAGGGACCAGAGAGGTTGAGAACAACCAAACAGGAAACCCAACAGTTAACCCAGGAAGGGACAACGTTGCCATGTAAGGAGCACCAACATTTCCTAAAGGAGGGAAATGACCAGGATTCCCATCAGAGGGGATGCCTGGGTTGGTAAACTCCGGAAAATTTGCCATCACAAACGAGAAAGAACCCTACTCAAACTAATGCAAACAAGATCTAACCGGGTAAATGTGAACGTGGTCGAATAAATTTTAAGACGCAAGGACATAACTTGACCTTTTCATTTTTTAAGAGTCGAGAAAAGGACAAAAAGATGACTCTTGTCTCCTTCGAATGTTTAATGAGCCCGAAGTGACAAATGCTCAGATGAGCCTTTTAGTTTACGGAGTCTGAAAAGGATCAAAAGTGACTACTCTAGAGAACTAGGCAAAAAGGTTTACCAAACAAATCCGTAAAACTGCATATACACCTTGGCAGTCATATGAAAACCAAGGACTTCCCGTACGGTAGTCAATCTTCCTGAATGTTGTGTTCGGTGCGTTACGGCTTGTAAGGCGGCAGACATGGCTTCCTGTGGATAAACGATGATAACCTAGTGGGGTCTCCCCATATACTCGACGGTACGTGGGAGCTCAAGTCTGTGCTAGACCACTTGTTGCGTCACGGAAGGAGGAATCACCTAACCTTAAGTGAAACAAAAGTGACTAGGTTTAACGACGCTGGAGCACGTCTCTAGCCTAGACCTCTAAACAGTGAGCGTTATGTTCCAATGCATTTTTAAGTTCATTCAGTTCATTTTACGGTTGATCTTGAATTAG
Source organism: Pinus tabuliformis (assembly GCA_031772625.1). Taxonomy (NCBI): domain Eukaryota; kingdom Viridiplantae; phylum Streptophyta; class Pinopsida; order Pinales; family Pinaceae; genus Pinus; species Pinus tabuliformis. The sequence continues at coordinate 764,039,676 of CM062804.1, read as the reverse complement.
GTTTCGGTTTTCAGGCCCTACCGTATGAAATCTCTCTAAAAATGCCTAAATTCAAACTATATGCCAAAATATGTCATTCCATTCAATGAATGCTAATTACGAGAGAGTTAGAAGGCTTTCACACAAACGAAATGATCACAAAACAACAAACAGCTTCTCTAATGCAACTAATGGAAATTCACAAACTTTTCTTTTAAGATCACTAATCATAAATCAAAATGAAAAGCTTCTAGTTCTCATTAACTAATACAAAGCAAAAGAGATTTTCTTTTTGTTGATGGCAAAGTGCATTAAGCGAACTTTTGAGAAATAATAACAAGCAAATGTGAAAAGAACCGGTTGACCCCAAAAAACTGTGATCTGTGTCCGGGTAGTGAGAAGTAATCGAAACAATGTGAAGACTGGTTCAATAATGATCACCTAAACAACCAAGAAAAATCAAGCAAAGAGGAAGGCTTCACAAAACCACAAACAAGCAGTAAACGAATCTTTGTAAACGAGTAACCAAGAAATGCTGATCCAACAAAATTGGAATGACAAAACTAGGTCGCAAGACACAAAAAGAAAGATTCACTCAACAAGACTCACAAGAAACTGTTTCAATCTTCAGAGAATGAAAATAAAGTCATAAACCAAGTGCAAACAGCAGGGGATAGCAAGACCAACAGGCTCAGGAGGCAGAATTGAAGAAATTCAATTCTACAGGAATCAGCGTGGGTGATACACAGCAACAATGCGCTGACAAGAAACCACGCGTAGCAACAAAGCGATGTCAGTGCGGAAGTACACGACTTACCCGCGATGGTTCGATTTTCAGAACCGTCGCGACTGTTCGGTGTATTAACGCGATGATCAAGAAGTCACAGAAAAGGCTATGCGATGGTAGCGCGACTGTTTTATTATAAACTGCGCTGAAGCTAAAAAAACGGCCATAATCAAGCCAAAAACTCCCAAACCAAGACAATCAGTCTTTAAACAATCAAGGCACCTCCCAGACCGAACCAGGAAATCCAAAAACAGAGAAATAATCCCCAAACTTTGAAAAGATAGCAAAAATCAAACTCAAGGAAAAAATGAACACAAAAGGACAAAAGCCAGCTCCAAGCTGTTCAGTCCGTAAACCAAACCGGAGATGGACTGAAGTGGCTTTGATCTACTTCGCTAATGCAGAGCAATAGCGTTTCGAAGGCTATCTGGCTGTGGTTTAGGCTCCGTCTAAAGTTTACAAATCAAACAACAAGGTAAAACTCCCCAGCGGAGTCGCCAAATTGTTGTGGAGGTAAATCCCCTCTACGGACAGAGGTGATCCCTACTAGTCCAAACAAGGTCTAGCAACAATCAAACAACGCTAACACGCAGGTTCCTAATTACAAATAAAAGACCAATGATGAAGGCCTACCTGGATTCCAACGCTAATACTTGTAGAAGAGTTGAAGCTCCCGTTCCTTTGCTCCGGCTGGTCACAATCCTCACGATCCTCGTGCACGGACACCTGCACATGCAAAGAATGATACAAACACAAGCATAAAATCCAGTAGATGTAACTATATATCAGTCAGAAAGGATATAACTCAAATACCATCATAAAGACAATAAGAGTGGAACCATAATGATAGTCGTCTATTATTAATAAACAAAGAAGAATACAACCATAGTTCTGACGTCAAATCCTTCTCAAGAGGGTCCAGCCAACAAGTCTCTCAAGCATTCACCCTTGAAGGTATATCTCCCAAGACAAAAACTCTCTCTCACACAAGTTTACAAAAGAAAGAAACACTTCACAACCTTCCTTAAGCTCTCTAGCAATCCCACACTTGTCACACCAGCTACCTATCAAGCTCGCACACTAGCAGCAACACTCCAAGCACTTATCAATTCCAAACTAGCAGCTCATGGCAGTGGTGGAGGCTTAAGTAGGAGAAGGAGTCTCCATGAATGGTGGGAGGATGAGCTTATCTCCAATGAAGGTGGCTCAAATGATGAAACAGACATGCCAGAGAAGGGAGGGCGACATTTACAAGGCCAACAACCAGGTCTGGAGTCATCTGGAAGGCCAGCTATTAGAACAAACTCGCCCAGACTGGATCAGCGTGGGTTCATAATTGCATTGGAGCACTGACATCGCTGCTGAATAACAAAGAAGGTCATATCAACGCGATCAGATATAAATAACAAATGCGTTGCCTCATGAAATTCGACCAGCGCGGGAATCACGTGTACTTCCGCACTGGCAACGCATTCAGTCTGCTTTGGAGCGCTCATCAGCGAGTTTATTTTTACAACAGTCGTGATGATAGCAGAACTTTGGCAAAGTGGGTCAGCATAAAATCCAGTAGATATAACTATATATCAGTCAGAAAGGATATAACTCAAATACCATCATAAAGACAATAAGAGTGGAACCATAATGATAGTCATCTATTATTAATAAACAAAGAAGAATACAACCATAGTTCTGACGTCAAATCCTTCTCAAGAGGGTCCAACCAGCAAGTCTCTCAAGCATTCACCCTTGAAGGTAGATCTCCCAAGACAAAAACTCTCTCTCTCACAATTTTACACAAGAAAGAAACACTTCACAACCTTCCTTAAGCTCTCTAGCAATCCCACACTTGTCACACCAGCTACCTATCAAGCTCACACACTAGCAGCAACACTTCAAGCACTTATCAATTCCAAACTAGCAGCTCATGGCAATGGTGGAGGCTTAAGTAGGAGAAGGAGTCTCCATGAATGGTGGGAGGATGAGCTTATCTCCAAGGAAGGTGGCTCAAATGACAAAACAGACATGCCAGAGAAGGGAGGGTGACATTTATAAGGCCAACAACCAAGTCTGGAGTCATCTGGAAGGGCGGCTGTTAGAACAAACTCGTCCAGACTGGATCAGCGCGGGTTCATAACTGCACTGGAGCGCTGACATCGCTGCTGAATAACAAAGAAGGTCATATCAACGCGATCAGATATAAATAACAGACGCGCTGCCTCATGAAATTCGACCAGCGCGGGAATCACGTGTACTTCCGCGCTGGCAGTGCATTTGGTCTGCTTTGGAGCGCTCATTAGCGCGTTTATTTTTACAACAGTCGCGATGATAGCAGAACTTTGGCAAAGTGGGTCATTTGGCAACATTAGAGAGCATGAGCATGATTAATTTGGTCTCATGACACAGCAGGAAGACTGACAGGGAGACAGTGACAAATTACTGTGTAACACTCCCCTATGTACATATTCCCATCCCCTGGCACTATAGCCCTATAACATCAGTTTGGGGAAATGCTAAGTTCATTTGGGGCTTGGCATTAGCCCTTCCGCGTCTTAACCTGGAGTTAGCTTAACCTCTGGTTAAACTAATAACCATTCCCTTCCCCTCTCTTACCCATAAACCTTAATGTTTTACCCTGCGCGCTCACATTTTCAGGTTTTGTTTAATTATTTGATTTAAACAGTCAAACTCCACCCCCGGCGCACATACCATAACCCACAAACCCAAAGGTTTGAACCCCTGCCATGTAAACAAATATTAATTTAATATTCGGGTGGGCTCGCGCACATAAACCTGCCGTCAGCTCCGCGCTCCGTCAACCCTCCGATCCGCCCTCCTAGATCCAACGATCCTCGGCGATTTCGGAGCCGCCCCGACGTTTGACTGTTAGCCTCCGATAGGCTAGCAGTTTCTCCACCAGACCAAAAGACGCGTGTCTCCACCGATTGTATCGGGCGGGCTCTGACAAATACCGCCCCCGTACAGAAGGCGGTCCGATTAAACCACAAATCGCCTTTTGTCTCTCCGCCCCCTGATGTTAGCACCACGTTAGCGTTACATCACCTCTGCGTCAACCCGCCAATGCTACGTGTCACTGCCACTGCATCTGCCTCTATCCCTACCCCGCCACTATGTCCTGTGCCATGTCACCCTGCCGTACTGCCACATCACCCTGCCACGTCACCCTGCCGTACGGGACCCACCGCTGACGTCATGCTAATGTCATGCTGATGTCATCACAGAAAAGGTGCAAAAGGGCAAAAATCGTGTCAAAGAGTGCCCGAAACGAAAAACATAGGCAGTTTTCGATAAGAAAAATGGCTCAAAATGGAGAGCTTCCTTGCTCGGCTACCTGCAAAACCGAAAAATTCGCGGGAGGCAACGCTGGAAACAGAGAAACTAAAGAAAAGACAGCATAAACAGAACTAGAGAACTAAAGGTATGCTGGTATGTTCATATTCAATCGGCTAGCGCCGATAGCATTCTAGAGGCCACGAAAAGCATTTGCAGCAGCTATTTTTGCCTTGAAAGGGCAGAAAAGGGGCGATTTGACAGTTTCAAGCATATCAAGGGAGAGAAAATGGCCCGATTCAACTGTAAAAGAGTATCAGATCGGCAATATCAAAGCAGGTGAGCATTAAAGGCTTCCATCCAAGTCAAAGAAGCAGTAAAGGCCATTCAAAGCTCATCAGATCGGGACTAGAGCACATTAAAGCCACCTAAAAGCAGCATAACCGCCTAAGAGGTACAGATAAAAGGCAAGGCACAGTTATTGCAGAAACACTGCACTGAGCCACCAAGGACACCATATTAACTCATTTTGATACAGCTGCCTCCAGCGCAGCTCAAATAAATATCTTCTTGCATTAATTTTAGGACAAGATTAGATTAAAGAACTCATTTCCCTCAGATCTGCTTAAGATCTGCTGTAATAGATATTTTTGGATATTTTCTCTATATAAACCACCCTAATTCATTGTTTAAAGGGTTGGTTGGTTGATAATCCTCATTCTAGACTTGCACTGTATACTTTGAGAGCTCTATAATCAAAGACTGCTGGAATGCTTTGGATGAAGAACTGATTGTTGTGTTATTTAATGGCCAAAGAGTGATTGTGGAATTCCTGTGCTACTACATGGCTCAATAAGCGTTTTCCTACCTCTGTTTACAGTTTACATATGTTTATGCCACCATTGTGTTACCATCTAAATAGAAAGAAAGAAGAATAGCTTAGGTTTTGCTTGACTGCACCCTATGCTCAGTTCTTGTTATTTCTATATGTTTTCTTCAGAAATGGTTATGAATATGCATACTTAAATGATCATGTTTACCCTATTTCTTTCACATATGACTGTTATTTAGGAATTCTTGACTGCTCCTAGACAAAATTTCATCCACCTTCCCTCTCTGTTAGCTAATGAAAGATTCTTAGTTGCCTTTCATCTCTGACCTTCATTCCATCTTTATTCCAGCTTGATATTGTTCTATGTGTAGCTATCCTGATCTGTATTCCTCTTATGACCAAGAAAACGCAACAACAAGCCCTAATCCATGACTCCATGCCCAATGGTTTGAACTTCTCACTCTATGCATCCCAACTCTGCTTGAAAACATCATCCTTCCCACCAAAATCAAAACAAAACCCATGTACACCATAACAGCCTAAAATCAACCCAAAACAAAGTTAAATATTAAAGAGAGAGCCCTCTCTGACTGCAGGTAGGCTAGGACCTGCGGCCCAAAGATTGGTTTGTGGTTACCTCGGCCTTATCCCTTAAGGAGCCAAGGGACAACCTAAGTGATAACATCATTGGCAACTCCACTGGGGACCTTATTCAGAAAATTCCAAAAAATAAGTTAGAAGCTGGCTCCCAAGAAGAAAACACATAATACTAGGTCAAATCCACACCCAAATCCACCAACTGTTTTTGAAAATCCCAATTTAATCTCTAGAAACCTTAGTAAACAAAAACAAGAAGAGTTTGTTGATTCTAGTCCTGAAACAGTTCAGCCAAGCTGTTTTCCAACCCCTGTTAAAGTTTTCTTTCGTTCAACCCCTACTTCCCCTTGTTCATCGTCCACCTCTCCAAGCACCTTTTCCACACCTCCATTCACTGCACATACTACCACTACCACCACTGTTATTACAGCTCTTCCATCTATTCCAGTCGTTCCACTTATCCCTGTAAATATGGCTAACATATATGCACCTTTACAGTTACCTGCAAATCCAGGGGCGATGCCTCAGGATTATCAAACCAAAATCACATACTTTGAAGGTACTGGTTTCGACACAGCCCTACAACATACCAAGAAAATGTAGGACTATTTTGAGAGTTATGAAATAGATGATGATAGTGTAAGAATGAAGATTTTTGTCCAAAGTTTAACAGGATATGTAAGGCCCTGGTTTAGAGCTCTTCCTGCAAATTCCATAGCTGACCCAGAGGCCCTTAACCAAACTTTTCTTAACAGATGGGAGAAGAAGAAGGACCCTCTGCACATATTATCCGAGTATGACACTATCAAAAGAGGCCCTCAAGAAGCTATCTCAGACTATTGTGCCAGGTTTAACAATGTTTACAACACTATTCCACAAAACCTTAGACCTCCACCTGATCTTGCTTTATACAAATTCCCTTATGGATTTGATTCAGACATGGCTTATCAGTTAAGGGAAAGAGCCCATCAACTCTTAGCAGACATGCAGAATGTAGCTGTTAGTGTGGAGGCAAATATGATTGCCAAGCGAAATAGGGCAAGAGCTGAGGGAAGAACCAATTTTAAAGATGAACCTTCACCCTTTGAGCAAAAATTGGACACAATCATCAAAGGTATGGACAGCTTTGAAAATAGAATGGGAACTATTGAAAGAAAAGCCTCATGGGAAGGACAACAAAACAATCCTATCAGAAATCAAAACTTTAGAAAAAATCAGAACCCAAACGTTGGAAGGGCAAGTCCCGACTAGGATATAAGACCTCCTTTTCATGAAAACTATGTTGAAGCATCCACATCTAGTGAGCAAATAGAGGACACTCACATAAACTTGATGGGTTTGAAGAGTGAACAACAAGTATTTCTAACCCAAGAAGACCAAGATGACCAAGATATAAATCAATTTCAGACCAAGTCTAGAGAGTCATTTGACTTCAAACAAGGCTATGATTCAGCTGTCTACGAAGTCCATAAACAATACAAATTGAGAACAAGAACCATTGATGTGTTTGATCCCATCAAGCCAAAGGATGCCAAGCAAGCTAAGAAAGTAAAAGACCAGGCCGCTATAACAGAACCTGCTGATAAAATAGACCCAAAATTAAAAGAAGTGACCAAAGAGGATGTATCTGACATGCATCCCTTTAATAAACAGCCTTTTGTATCCTTTCCCTCAAAGGACAATGTAAATAGCACTCCTCAAAGCCTTCCCAAAACAGAACAATCTCAAGAAATAATTGATAACCAAGAGAAGATCACTGAAGATACAATTGAAAAGAGAAAATCTGCCAGTCACGACACTAAAACACAGTCAGAAAAACCTTTTGATTTAGAAGCAGAAATTGGTAAATTAAAGATATCTATTCCTCTCTCTGAGCTTGCCAAATATGATGTGTACAGACAGCAAATCAAAAGATCACTACAAATGCTGGAGAACAGGGATGATGTTAATGTCTTAGATAATCAACCTGAATTACTTTTTGGTCCTAAAGTCAATGGTAATATCAGGACATGGAGCTGTTCTACCCTTTTATGTCAGTTTGCACATTCATGATAAAGTGTTGCACAATGCTATGTTTGATTCGGTGCTTCACACAATCTAATGCCCAAAGCTGTAATGGAGAAGCTAAACCTTGATGTCACTAGACCCTACAAAGACTTATTCTCATTTGATTCTAGTCAGGTCAAGTGTTTAGGCTTAATCAAAGAACTTTGTGTGTCTTTAGTCCAATTTCCCAACAAAACGATCCTAATGGACGTGGTGGTTGCTGACATTCCACCAAAGTATGGCATGCTCTTATCAAGATATTGGGGAGCAAAACTCCAAGGATCTCTCCAACTAGACCTCTCCTATGCCACTATTTCAGTCTTTGGGCAACCAAAGAGACTGTATAGAGAAACACTGATGAAGTATGTGGTAAGTAGTAAGGAAAAACCCCGAAACTTTCACATTTACTCAATCCATTCTGATATGGATTCCCTTATATTGTTCAATGATGATAGTTGCCCTCCCACTAATGAGAAGCCTTTGCCTTTAGAACAAGAAACATGCATCAATCAAGAGTCGGTTGCCCATACCTGTGAAACTGTTAAAACAATTAGTGCAACCAGCATACAAGAAGAACCACATGAAGCACAAAACCTGGGTCCACCCAATCCTAAAATGACTGAAACTCTTAATACTAACCACAAGCAAGAAATCACATGGTATTTAGAGTTTGATGGTTCTGTTAATAAGCTAGGAGCAGGGGCAGGAATATGGATTCACAATACACATAACAGCCATGCAGAGGGTCATTCTTACAGACTAAAGTTCAAATGCACCAACAACATGGCAGTGTATGAGGCTCTCCTTTTAGGCCTTAAAATGCTCAAAGCTCTAGGAGCTGCAAAAGTGTCCATTCTAGGTGACTCTGATTTAATCATTCAACAGATGAAAGGTAACTTTGTTACTAATGACAATAGGCTAAGAGCTTATAGGTCTGATGCCACAGAAATACTCAATTCCTTCACCAAATCCAAGCTTGCTAAGATTTCTAGAAGCCATAACATGCATGCTCATAGTCTAGCTACTTTTTCTAGCACTTGCAGGCTGCCCTTTGAGCCCAATTACCACTTTACTGCTGAGATAAAGCACAGGCCTACTGTTCCTAACAATGTCAAAGATTGGCAAGTGTTTGAGGATGATGCTCAAATCAACAATTTTCTTACCTTACAGCAAGAATTCTCAAGCTTAAACATTGATGAAGATGCCATGGATGACCCACAACAGCTAATGAGCCAAAATGAGCAAACTATAACAGCTGAAGCAGCAAATCAAATGTTGCACCCAACCATTTTTGATGAGAAAAACATGCAAGAGCTGAAGTAAATGCATTTAGATGAAATAGCTGAAGCAGAGGCCGAAGTGATTAATTTGAAAGACAATTTTCTACCTGCTGGCCTCACTCCATTAGAAGACATATTTGATTCAAAAGATGTCCCCAAAAAGCCAAAGATGCAGCCCTTAAACGCTACTGTGGAAGACTGTAATATTGGGACAGCAGAGAAGCCCAAAATGATTAAACTGTCCAAGTCTTTGCCTCCCAATCAAAAACCAAGATATGTTGATTTATTTAAAGAGTTTCAAGATGTATTTGCCTGGAGTTATGAGGACCTTAAGTCCTATGACACCTCTTTTATTCAACATACCATTCCCTTAAAGCCAAATCAAAAGCCCTTCAAACAGAAACTAAGGAGAATCAATCCTGTGCTTCTCACTTTGATTGAGAAAGAAGTGAAAAGAATGTTTGAGGCCGGTATCATAGCACCCATTAGATTTTCAGAATGGGTATCCAATCTTGTTCCCTCAAGGAAGAAAACAGGGTAGATTAGACTATGTGTGGACTTAAGAAATCTGAACCAAGTCTCCTTTAAATATCACTACCCACTGCCAAAAAATGGACCACATTATACAAAGAGTAGTGGGGTCTTCAAGAATTTCTTTGCTAGATGGCTTTTCAGGTTTTAATCAAATACTTGTTCACCCGGATGATCAAGACAAGACAACCTTTACAACACCGTGGGGAACATTTAAGTATGTGAAGATGCCTTTTGGACTAAAGAATGCAGGTGCTACCTTTCAAAGGGCCATGGACATTGCATTTGCCAAGGAAATCCATGATTTCCTAGTGGTTTACCTTGATGACCTTACTCCTTTCTCAAAATCTGATCAAGAGCACCTAAAACATTTGAGACAAGTGTTCCTAACCTGTAGGAAATATGGCATTTCCTTAAATCCTAAGAAATCTCTCTTCGGCCTAGAAGAAGGCAAATTGCTAGGCCATATCATTTCAAAAGATGGAATTAGAATAGATCCTGAAAGAATTCAAGCCATCCTTCAAATCCCTTATCCAAGAAACATCAAAGAGTTGCAAGCATTCCTAGGAAAGATAAATTTCCTAAGGAGATTTATCCCAAATCTAGCCGAGCTGATAAGAATGCTAAATAAAATGTTAAAGAAGGATTCCAAGGTAAAATGGACTTTAGAGGCCAAGCAAGCCTTTGAGGGCATAAAATCTGCCTTAACTCAAGCCCCAGTCCTCACAAGTCCTCAATTTGATAAAGATTTCATCATTTTTTCATTTGCATCTGAACACACCATTGCTGTTGTCCTTTTGCAGAAAGATGATCAGGGAAATGAAAAGCCAATTGCATTTTTCAGCCGAGCCCTTAGAGATGCACCCTTGAAGTACCAAATCATGGAGAAGCAAGCATATGCCCTTGTTAAAGCAATCAAAGATTTCAAAATTTACATTTTATATTCACATGTGATTTCTTATGTGCCAAATGCTGTTGTAAAAGACATATTAACTCAAGAGGGCATAGAAGGCAAAAGAGGCAAATGGATTGCGAATATCCTTGAGTATGACATTGAGATAAAACCCACCAAGCAGATAAAGGGACAAGATTTAGCCAAACTGATGTACGAAACCAATTTTCAAGCCTTAGACATTAATCAACTGGACAATGAACAGGAGCTAGTGACTCCACAGATCAGTCAAGCTTTTTTGCAATCCCTATGGTATGTTGATATATGTTTTATATTGTTAAACCTATGTGCTCCTCCAGGGTTGTCCAGAACCAAAAAGAGATTTTTAAAGATGAAAGCATCAAAGTTTTGTGTCTTAGATAGTGCCCTGTTTTAGAAAAATCATGAAGGAATATTGCTTAATTGTCTAACTATGAATGAAACTGATAGTGTCATGAAAGAATTCCATGCAGGGGACTATGGAGGGCACTTATATTGGAAGTCCACTGCTGGTAAGATACTAAGGGCTGGTTTCTATTGGCCCTCTTTGTTTGCTGATGTGAGAAAGTTTGCTATTTCATGCCACAAATGCCAAATCTTTGAAGGTAAAAGGAAGCTTTTGCCCTTGCCCCTTAAGCTCATTTCAACCGAGAAGCCTTTTCAACAATGGGGTCTTGACTTCATTGGAGAAATCCATCCATCCTCTTCTGGTCAGCATAAGTGGATTCTAACAGCCAAAGATTACTTTACCAAGTGGGTTGAAGCCATACCATGTAGGCAAGCCAATGACTCCACCATCATCCAATTCCTTGAAACCAACATTTTGTCAAGATTTGGCTGTCCTGAGAAGATCATTACCGATAACGCTGCTGCCTTCAAATCCAAGAAAATGATCAGTTTTTGCCACAAATTCCACATTACCTTAGGTCACTCCACAGCCTATTACCCTCAAGGTAATGGCTTGGCTGAATCATCCAACAAGAGTCTGATTAACATCATTAAGAAAGTCTTGGAGGAGAACAAGAAGAACTGGCACAAAAAGCTTGTAAATGCCCTATGGGCAGACAGCTTGTCAACCAAGAGATCCATTGGGATGAGCCCATATGAGTTAGTCTATGGCATGGAGGCCAGGTTCCCCTCTTCTTTGGGAATCCCTGTCATCAAATTGCTGCAAGAGATTCAAGCAGAGCAAAATGATATCCAAAGAAGAATAAACCAAACCATCCATTTGCAGCAAACAAGAGAGCAAGTGTACGACAGAGCTCAGATTTTACAAGAGAAGCTCAAGAAAATGTTTGACAAAAGAACCAAGGCTGAAGATTTCTACGTAGGCAACAAAGTCTTAAGATGGGATTCAAGAAGAGAGGACAAAGGAAAGTATGGCAAGTTTGATTTCCTGTGGAAAGGCCCCTTTATTATTTTTTCTGTTCAAGGCAACAACACATATTTTCTGAAGAGTTTGGATGGCAGCACGGCTGAAGAAGGCCCTGTCAACGGCCGAATGCTAAAGCACTATCATGATCCCTTTTTTTGAACGCAACACAGCTCTGTATACTATCTGTACATTAATATTTGTATTTTTAGCACTTTTTCTTATAGCAGGCCAATAAGAGGGAACAACGCAGCAAATTTTGAAGGGAAGATCAAAGAAATCTCTATTTCAGATCTCTGTTTTTTGAAATAATTCCAAAGAATTTCTCAAGAAGATTTCAATATATTTACAAGCACCCAAAAGGCAGGAAGCAGAGCTGTAATTTTTCTGCAATTCAGCTCAGAAGGATACTGCATATCAGCTTATAAGAATTCAGTCAAAGGCATTGAGAAGAAGGAGAATTTCAGTTTACAACAACAATTGAAGATCAAGGCATTCTGACTTGCTATTCTTGGCTTTTCATCTTGAAAAACCATCCCCAAGTGGAGCCACCGTTAGCCTCCTATTGCAATAGGTTTCATATTTCATGATTGACTGTTTTACATGCCAAATATGTCATCTTTTCATGCTGCAAGGTTCCATATTTCCAAGAAGTTCCATTTTGAAAAAATCATACCATTTTTGAAGAGTTTTACAGTTAAGAGAAAGCCAAACAGCTTAATCTTGGCTTCCCTAGGTTTAAATTGCTTGTTTTAGAAGATAGAGAATGAGTATCTATCCAAACTATTTAACCTTGGCAAATTGTTAGATAGGTAGAGAAATTAAGGAGCCCAACTGCTTAATCTGGGCCCTTGGAAGAGATAAGGGTAGATTTTAGATAGGAGGGCAGTCAAAAGAAAAGAAGACAATCAGGGTCTACAAGTTCAAGTGCACCCAAACCAAAAGGAAGAAAAAATGCTAGGTAAGTAGGTTGGGTAAGTAGTTTTGTGGTTGCAGAATCAAGCTATGTGATCCATTTCATGTTTTCAAGTGTTATATCTATTCAGATCATAATTATGAGGCGATTTTTCATTTGGAGGAGCTCAAGCGAGGCATGTCTAACTCCCCCTTCTTCCCATTCCCCAAATCATTCACTAACCTCCCCAAAGAGGTCAAGATCTGCTTGATATCTCTTAAAGTTTCATCATTTGTCATATCATTGGCCTAAGTAAAGGTTTGCTTTGCTTAGGAATACTCTTATTCACTCTATAAGTCATTTTTCCCTTTTTATGTGGCCTAAGATCTCTAAACTTAGTGCTTTCTTGTCATTTTCATATTAACTTCTAACATTATTATGTAAATCCCTATCTATTTCCCCTTCCCCTTACTAAAAAGCACTAAATAGCTCCCCTATGTACATATTCCCATCCCCTGGCACTATAGCCCTATAACATCAGTTTGGGGAAATGCTAAGTTCATTTGGGGCTTGGCATTAGCCCTTCCGCGTCTTAACCTGGAGTTAGCTTAACCTCTGGTTAAACTAATAACCATTCCCTTCCCCTCTCTTACTGATAAACCTTAATGTTTTACCCTGTACGCTCACATTTTCGGGTTTTGTTTAATTATTTGATTTAAACAGTCAAACTCCACCCTCGGCGCGCATACCATAACCCACAAACCCAAAGGTTTGAACCCCCGCCATGTAAAAAAATATTAATTTAATATTCGGGTGGGCCCCCGCACATAAACCTACCATCCGCTCCGCGCTCCGTCAGCCCTCCGATCCGCCCTCCCAGATCCAACGGCCCTCAGCGATTTTGGAGCCGCCCCGACGTTCGATAGTTAGCCTCCGATAGGCTAGCGGTTTCTCCACAGTACCAAAATACGCGTGTCTCCACACGATTGTATCGGGCGGGCTCTGACAAATACCGCCCCCGTACAGAAGGCGGTCTGATGAAACCACAAACCGCCTTCTGTCTCTCCGCCCCCTGACGTCAGCACCACGTCAGCGCTACGTCACCTCTGCGTCAACCCGCCACTGCTACGTGTCACTGCCACCGCATCTGTCTCTGTCCCTACCCCGCCACCGTGTCCTATGCCACGTCACCCTGCCGTACTGCCACGTCACCCTGCCATGTCACCCTTCCATACCAGGACCCACCGCTGACGTCATCACAGAAAAGGCACAAAAGGGAAAAAATCGCATCAAAGAGTGCCCGAAACGAAAAACAGAGGCAGTTTTCGATAAGAAAAATGGCTCAAAATGGAGAGCTTCCTTTCTTGGCTACCTACAAAACCCAAAAATTTGCGGGAGGCAGTGCTGGAAACAGAGAAACTAAAGAAAAGACAGCATAAATAGAACTAGAGAACTAAAGGTATGCTGGTATGTTCATATTCAATCGGCCAGCGCTGATAGCATTATAGAGACCACGAAAGCATTTGTAGCAGTTATTTTTGCCTTGAAAGGGCATAAAAGAGACGATTTGACAGTTTCAAGCATATCAAGGGAGAGAAAGTTGCTCGACTCAACTGTAAAAGAGTATCAGATCGGCAATATCAAAGCAGGTGAACATTAAAGGCCTCCATCCAAGTCAAAGAAGCAGTAAAGGCCATTCAAAGCTCATCAGATCAGGACTATTGCACATTAAAGCCACATAAAAGCAGCAGAACCGCCTAAGAGGTACAGATAAAATACAAGGCACATTTATTGCAGAAACACTACACCGAGCCACCAAGGACACCATATTAACTCATTTTGATATAGATGCCTCCAGCGCAGCTCAAATAAATATCTTCTTGCATTAATTTCAGGACAAGATTAGATTAAAGAACTCCTTTCCCTCAGATTTGCTTAAGATCTGCTGTAATAGATATTTTTGGATATTTTCTCTATATAAACCACCCTAATTCATTGTTTAAAGGGTTGGTTGGTTGATAATCCTCATTCTAGACTTGTGCTGTATACTTTGAGAGCTCTATAATCAAAGACTGTTGGAATGCTTTGGATGAAGAACTGACTGTTGTGTTATTTAATGGCCAAAGAGTGACTGTGGAATTCCTGTGCTACTACATGGCTCAATAAGTGTTTTCCTACCTCTGTTTACAGTTTACATATGTTTATGCCACCATTGTGTTACCATCTAAATAGAAAGAAAGAAGAATAGCTTAGGTTTTTCTTGACTGCACCCTATGCTCAGTTCTTGTTATTTCTATATGTTTTCTTCAGAAATGGTTATGAATATGCATACTTAAATGATCATGTTTACCCTGTTTCTTTCACATATGACTGTTATTTAGGAATTCTTGACTGCTCCTAGACAAACTTTCATCCACCTTCCCTCTCTGTTAGCTAATGAAAGATTCTTAGTTGCCTTTTATCTCTGACCTTCATTCCATCTTTATTCCAGCTTGATACTGTTTTATGTGTAGCTATCCTGCTCTATATTCCTCTTGTGACCAAGAAAACGCAACAGCAAGCCCTAATCCATGACTCCATGCCCAATGGGTTGAACTTCTCACTCTATGCATCCCAACTCTGCTTGAAAACATCATCCTTCCCACAAAAAAAAAAAAAAAAACCCATGTACACCATAACTAGCCTAAAATCAACCCAAAACAAAGTTAAATATTAAAGAGAGAGCCCTCTTTTACTGCAGGTAGGCTAGGACCTGCGGCCCAAAGATTGGTTTGTGGTTACCTCGGTCGTATCCCTTAAGGAGCCAAGGGACAACCTGAGTGATAACAGCTACATAGCATCTAACCAGCCCAAATACAGTTCAGTCATCAAAATAGACCTCCAAGGACTTATGAATATATTCCCAGAATGCCGCAACGACCACGCGCGAAAAGATAGCGGGGGCATTCTTCAATCCAAGTGTCATGAGAGTATATTGAAAGCAACCCCACTCAGTTGTGAAGGCTGTCTTGCTCCTATCCTCCGGTGAGATTTTGATCTGGTGGTACCCTGAGAACCCATCAATGAAAGAATATTCTTCCTAACCACCTACAACACCTCATCTGTGAATGGAGTTGGGAATGGATCATGTACACATGCGTCATTGAAGTTTCTGAGATCCATGCATATTCTTATTTCTTCCATCTGCTTCTTCTCTTGTACCACCATCAGGCTTACCCAATTGGATTCCTCCATAAGCTTAATGATGCCTGCCATGAGCATCTTGTCTAGTTCTACGCGGACCTTCTCCTTGTATTTCGGATTTATGTGATATGTCCTCTACTTAACTAGCTTCATGTCGAGTTTTAATGTGATCTTCATTACCCCTAAATCTTTGATTATTCCCTTCAAATCTGTAAACTTGGTCGGGAATAAGTCCTGATATTCGCGGAGTAATTCAACAACCTTATCCACCATCGGGCCATCCCAATAGTCTCCAATCTTCACAATTTTAGGTTTTGCCTCCCTACCAATATTCACCTGCTTAGTCTTCACTAGTTCGGTTATGTCAGGGTTCTCAATATGTGGTCCCTAAACCTTGCAGTGGGCTTCCATCTCTAGAATGTTAATTTTCCACAGATCTTCATCTTCTTCTTCAGAAGTTACATTATAACATTCCAGCACACAACTCAACTGAGTAGTCCACTCAGGCTGAATCGATTCTATTGGCTCTTGTGGTATCCTAAATATGGTTGCTTTTACCTCTTGTAGCGCTTCATCAATACTATCCCACTCATCGTCAAAACTTAAGGTCATCACGAACCCTTTGCACAGAACATCCCACTCACCTATCCCGTGGTAGAGCTCTATTTCTATATACCAGTCCATTGGTATAACATCCAAGGTATGACAGAACAGGTGTACCCACTCAGGCTGTGGCTTTTCCCCATAGGCCTGTCTCCATTTGGTCAGATGCGTTCATGGATCATCCTAACCATTGTACTTATCTGTCAGTCACACCCTAGGCTTCCCAAATTGTAAGTGCATCATTCCCCTACACTCACGCTAGTCATCAAAGATCCCTTTGTGCATTCACCACCACCTTGCGAGCGTAGCACGCGGTACCCAGTCCAAGGCCTGGAAGCGTTGCTTTTCGAACACCTCCCTTTCAAATTTATTCAAGAAGGTATCTACCTCACTTAGGCCATCATAAGTAGGTAGGTCTCTTACTTCTGTCAATACGCAGTGCAATGACCTTGTCATCATATTACAATTTAGTGTAGTTACCTCATATAACTGATTCTTCCATCGCCCCATTTCCTCATCCAAATCCAAAGTACAAGATCTTTCACTCTCCCACGCAATCCTTCCATCCGCGGTGGGATTCACCCAGTCTTGGTTTTGTGTTGTTATCTTATAGATGCAGTCCAAATCATCATCACTTTCATAGTCGCGCACTAGGTCTGTATAGCACGATCCTTCAGCAGGGTCCAGGGGTATAATTACGCGTAGTGACTTCTTTTAAAAAATCATTTTCTGCTTTTTCAAATTAGTCATCCTGTTCATGTCAGTGACCCAATCAATTCCCAAGAGCGCGGGGTAGGGATTGTTGTCATCAAAAATATATGTCACTTCAAAGTATATTAGCGTGCTCACTCCCTCAATGTCCATAGTTATTCCTTGCAATTCCCTCATCTGTATTATTTTATGTTGGTTCACCATTCGCAGTTGAATAGGATACCACTGCAGTGTAGGTCTCCCCATTCGCTCCCATGCCTGCTTCGGCAGAACATTCACATCTGATCCTAAATCTGGGATAACTTGATCCATCTCATATTCTCTGATCTAGGCAGTTAGTCTCAGTTCTCTTCCTGTTCTTGTCTTGTGTTTTCTGATCTTCCTGACTACGTGCATTTTTCCTAGCGCAGTCCTAGTGCATCTGTTAATGAGTTCCTGTAACTCTTTTACGGCTTTACTATCACGCAGTAACTTCGTACATGTTTCCAAGAACGTTGTGAGCATGGATGGGTCCATCTCCGGCTCAGGTATATCTTCGCTTCCTACAGTGGAGGCATTAGCAAAGCTCTTCTTGGCTTCCATGAAGGTTTCCCGAGTGCACTCCAAATCAAACTCTTCTTCCTTCGCCGGAGGTTTGTGAACCCAAGTACTATCTTCTAGTTCTTTGCCTTTGTCATCTCCCATCGCGATTCCAATTCAGAGCATAATGTTTACATTCGGATCTTCCTATAGTGGCTCAGACCTCATCATCTACAGGTTCTAAGTCAGAGGATGCGGTAGTGCTCCTTTGTCGTGTATCCCAGATATCACTGTAGGACAATCTTCTATCTCATGATCAAAAAATTTGCAATACAAACACGATGGGCATGTTGGATTTGTACAATCACGGGCATAATGTCCTGGCCCTTTGCAATTGTAGCATATCAACTGTCTGCGACCTCTTCCAGGTCCTCCTCCGCCTCAACCTCATCCGCACCCCTAAGATCCTATTCATGCCATTCCTGCATTCTGGTCAAGGGGTCACATTTCGACCTACACTTTGTAGGTGGGAGTTCTATCGATCATTAACTCATAGCTTCTACAAGTGCGCTCATCATGTCCCACTGATCTACAAAAGTTGCAGAACAACTATTGCGAATTTTGTGTATACTTCTATTACAAGTGACAATTGTCTGTGGCATGTTTTCTAGTTATTTGACAACTTGTGCACCACAAAGCAGGCACTGCACTAGGTCCTGCTTGTGCTTCCGGTCTTAAGGGCATCGGTCCTCCTCCTACAAGGTAATTTGTGAAAACTGGGCAGTGGCCCTTATCATGACCCTAACCCTTGCATTTTATGCACCACACCTCTTCACGCACTTCTCGTTGAGTTGTCCTGTCTTGTTTCAGACTTTGCATCTCAATGCATAAATTCCTCAGTTGCGCATGGATCTGCTGAACTCCTATGTTAGGATCTTGCATCGGGGTCTCATGTAGCCTCATATCAATCTCTAAGGACTCTGCCTAAGTCGTTATCTTCTACTGTGATAGCACACTTCTTAAATGTGGCATTAGCAAAGCTTCAAACCACTCGCGATGTTGTCCATCCATCATATTCATATTAGTTTCGTGAATAGTACATTTCAGCCTCTGAGTCAGCTCCCAAGGAGTCTCATCTAGTAGCATTGTGATCTCTTTGAATCCAATGATCGACTATGCTTCATACTTTGGCCTACTAAATTCTCTGTTTAGCGTTGCTTGGATATCCACAATTACCATGTTCGGGTTATCATTGGAGTGCTTAATTTACTAGGTCAGCACGCAATCCTGCAGGGCGCTAACCACTCTTGCTTTCTTTATATTGTTATTTGTAGCTCCTTGTGCTTCCCATACAACCCTTACCACAAACCAGAATTGGTCTGAATCCTCATTTCCCAAACCCTTGAACATAGGAAACTTCACTGTGCTTGCCATATTGAATTGCGGTGGTGGTGGAGGTGGTATTCACAGAATTATTTGCCTTATCAGATGGATCGCACTGCGCAGTGAGACCTTCCCGAGCACTTCCTCATCCTTTCGTGGAGATTAAATCAAAGGGCTAGATTTTGTTCCCTTACTTCCCTCATTTCTGTAAGCTTTTCCACTTCGCGTAGCCCCGAACATCAAGGTAACTGCATAACCCTCTTTTTGCACAATAGCATTCTAATCCAAGTATTCAAAGACTTTACATACTTACCTCGCAGTCCTTTGAGAAAGCATCACTCTGCTTCACTGTAGCTAACTTAGGTGTCAACCGCAAACTCAGTAATGAATTCTCCTATAATACGATTCAGCTAATGATCAATGGTGCGTGCGATCTTATCCTCTGATGCTTTTAACCTTTGCACTAGCTCTAGGGTCCACACAATAGGACCATCAAGTTTCCACCTTCCTTGGCTATCTGCTAGCTTCGTGATCCACTCGTATAGCTTAATAGGGAAGGATGCCAAGAAGATTTCATGGATTTCTGTGTACAGGTAGTAGTCCAACCACTCTTCTTTTGATAATCGTGGATTCCTATTCTGTTGCACCCTGAACTCGTGAATTCTTCTGTCCAACCAGCCTTCAATTTCCTTCTTAGTTGGATTCCAATGATACGACATCAGACATCTTTATGCAAATTCTGGTCCTAGCAACGGAACCATTTGTTGGCTTGAGGGGGCCTAACCCAGGTTCGTAGTTAATTAGCCAAACAAATCCCTACGCTACTAGCCCTTTCGGCATCATCCCGCGGAGCGTGGACTGAAGTCTCGCCCAAAGCAATATGGGGGGATGCTGGATCCAAGTTTCCACACCCTTGAGATGTCTGAGGTGCCGATTTAGTCCAATTGTGCCTACCTTCGTGCAGGTCACTTTGCGCATTGTCCTGACCTTCAATACCTTCGCGATTTGTTATAATCGCCTTTTGCATAGCCCTAACCAGGGGCTGAGATGCTTTCGCGCTGCTATGGAAGCGTCCTATGCTATTTCCCCAAATTACACCGTGTATCTTACTTATATTCTTAAAGATCTTAGTTAACTTCACATAAACAGATATTTTATCTTGCATTCACTTATTCAACACATTCATACATATTCGCGCATCATATAAGCATTAAAAGTGCAATTTATATTCAATGTAACAGATACGTAAAATAGGAAATAAATATGTAGAATGGATATGAAACTTCTCTTTGTTAATGCTCCAATAGTTACAGACTTGACTCGCCCTGCGCACTCAGTTGCAATGGTTCGCGCACTTAGCTGCAGACTACTAGGCCTTTGCGCACTCACCTGCAGGGGTTTCCGTACTTAGCCGCAGACTACTAGGCCTCTGAGCACTCAGCTGCAGAGCCTTCTCCTACTCTATGACCCAAAACCAAACTTTACACTTCAGATATGACTCAAATCGTCATCCTTATCATCATTATTCTATGACTATTGATTGATCTAAATACTTAGAACCTCGCTCTATTTATACAATCCATGGTCCATGGACCATGGGTAGGTATCTACAGCTGACATTACATTACAAAATTGAGGGCAAACAACCCTATGACTCTTTTACATCCTACACGCTCCGCGGCCACAAAATGCGGAGGCTTTACATCGGAGTTACAACTTTTGACCAAAATTTGGGCTCTAAGCCCCAAAACTTCCCTTTGAGGAT
Source organism: Pinus tabuliformis (assembly GCA_031772625.1). Lineage (NCBI taxonomy): Eukaryota > Viridiplantae > Streptophyta > Pinopsida > Pinales > Pinaceae > Pinus > Pinus tabuliformis. Next base: position 764,018,974 of record CM062804.1, on the reverse strand, counting down.
CCCGCACCCAACACTTGGATTAAAATATTGTTATGTGAAAAACTGGTGATGCCATTTCCTTGATGTTCGGAGCTGCGCAAAGTGGAAGACTCTTTAGAGATCGAGAGAGATCAGGTCCAGAATATAGTCCATTAATTTGACCTCCCTCAAGCAACGACGAAGGAGTTGTGCAAGCCTCACCATGAAGTGTTGTCCAGTAGATAACATAGGGTTTTCAGTGAACACATTATCCATTCACTCCACCTCCACCTCTAGCTCCACTGCATACACCTTCATCCACACCTCCACCTCCACCGCATACACCTTCGCCCACACCTCCACCTCCATCACCACCATTCAACATGGCAAACACGATGAAGCTACCGATTTTCAAGGGCATAGGGAGTGAAGATATAGAGCAGTTCTTATTTGTTGCGAATGCTATTTGGACTATGCAGCAGATTACTGATTACAATATAAAGAAGGCACAGTTGGTTACCGCTTTGCAGGATCGCACACTAACTTGGTATATTAAGTATTGTTCTGATAATCCTCTTGCATCGCTAGCAATGATTAGGGCAGCTTTAAACAAGGAGTTCAGTAAGCCTCAGTCTGACTCATAGTCTGTAGTTGGATTCAAGGAAATCATGATGAGGGTCAATGAGACTCGGGAATTAGATCAAAGGTTGAAGTGTTAGATTCGAGAAGCTAACATGCAGCTCACAGATAGATAGCATCGCGAATGGTTTATAGCTTCGTTTCTACCCCACTTGAGAATTGCTTTGTCACAATAGAAGATAGGAACACATGCAGAAGCCTTGGAAATCGTGATGAGGTTGCATGCATCACATATTTAGGATTCAACCTTGGGGGTACAGCAAATCCACTCTCAGTTACAGAGTCTACACCTAGAATTACATAGTTAGAAGAAAGACAAGGAGACTAAACCAGAAGTACATGTGGAGGTCTAGTGTCTGAGTGCAAGAGCCAGGGGCACAATAAATACCACTATCATGTATATGCAAATTATAATAAAGGAGGGGGACCAATTCCCATGAAGCCAGAAGCCCCAGTAGGACCAAGCATGGGGGTTGCACTATGGTGTGCTATTTGTCAGGTTGCTAGAAAACATGCGATGGATAATTGTCATTTACTTCAAAATTTCGTCCAGACACCCCATCATTTTTTCTGTAACTTCTATAAATGGGTGGGCCATGATGAGCGCCACTATCACAGCTATGAGTTGATGATAGAAAGAACACCTACATACCGGATGCAAGCTGAAACTCGGCCTCCAGAGCAAGGCACCGAAGGAGCACGCCAAGGTTATCAAGGACGAGGATTGGGCTGAGGAGGAGGAGGGCCTGGTAGAGGCCGTGGATAGATCATATGCTACAACTGCGAACAACTAGGACACTACGTGCAATAGTGTCAGAATTAGACACACCTGTCATGTCAATACTGCAGCCATTTTGACCATACTATAGAAGAATTCCTGGTGCTGATAGCTAAAATGCAAGAGAAGAAAGCATAGCCTCAGTAGCCTACACAGAACTTAAAGATGATGAGAGTTGAGCCCTGTGAGGAGGATCGAGGCATGAATATAGTGCTGAGAAGTGGAATAACGACTGGCGATGGTAAAGGTAAATAACCTGTCGAGGACAGATGGGTCCACAAAGTACCAGAGAAAGATGTTGGCTTTGATCTAGAGTGCGCTAAGGAAACCTTCATGAAGACCAAGAATGGCTTCACTGAGGCCTCCACCTCAAGAAGCTAGGACAAGGTGTGAGAAACTAGTGCACTTGTAGAGTTTTATCCCTCTATACTCACTACGTTGTTGGAGACCTGCATAAAACTATTGTGGATAGAAAGGCTATGGAAGGCCTACAGGAATTAATAAACAAATGTGCCAGCAAAGCGAAGGTCCCTGATGGACACCGGATGGTCAGAAAAATTGGCAAACATATGGCACGAATAGGGCATTAGATGAGGATAACCAGATAGATAGGTGATTATGAGATGGACCAGGTCATTTTGGATTTGGGGTTTGATGCAAACATGGGAAAGAATGGGGAAACCTGCACTGCAGTGGTCTCTGATTCAGCTCAGAATGGCAAACCAGAAAAAAGTCATCCATATGGGATGATTATATGGAGTAATAGTTGATATATAAGGTGCGAGTGTGATGGCCAACTTTGAGGTTATAGAGATCGTTGATGACAGTAATCCATACCTCGTGCTCCTGGGAATTGACTAGGCCACTGATATGAATGGGGTCATCAATCTGAAGAAGAGGACAATGTCGTTTGAAAGGAAATCACCATTATGAAGAACATGATGATGAACTGGATAAAATCTATGAAATAACAACGTGAGACCAATGCTGGATCAATCTGACGGCAGATAGCTGGATTGCATGGGACCAAGAGGATTCCTGCACCTTTGATTTAGATGAAGAGTTGGAGAATTCACAGAATCATTTGCATGAAGTGTCCACACTGTGATGCAATATGATGACGAAGTCATTGTGTTGTGTCTTGTCAGAGATAAGGAAACTACCTTATTATGATGGCTTAATTGACGTAGATAAGTTTATGGATGAATTTGAGTGTGAAGTCTTTGAGGATCACTTCTTGCAAGCTTTAGAATTAGCACTACGCACTACGCCTGCACGATGGTCAGGTACACATAAGGATAGTTTTCTTGGATGGCGTGACTATAGAAGAATAATGAAGTTATGGCGTGGGCGTCCTAACACTAGATTGGCTGAGAAATATAATGGGAAGGATGATCTGCGCGATCGCTTAGAAAAATGGACTAAAGCATGGGGGACGGAACCGCAACCATAGTGGGTACACATATTTTGCCATACTTTGGATACAATTCCCATGAACTAGCATCTAAAAACGGAACTCTACCATGGCACCGCGGAATGGGATATATTGAGGGAAGGATTCTTATTGACCTTCAGCTTTGAAGATGGCTTCACAAGCATCGATGAATCTCTAGAAGAGATTAAGGCAGTTATCTTGAGAACGCTACAAGAACTTATGGAATAGATCCAACCAGACTGGAGCACCCAACTATGCCATGCGCTACAATGCTATAATGTGACCGCTGAAGAGGAGGATGAAGATCCAAGAAAAAATACTATTCCAGAGGTAGAAGTGCATCGTGAAGTCGAAGGCCCACAAATGGACAACCCAGACATCATTGCGTCATTTAAGACAAAGCAAGTAAACATTGGTACTAAAGCAAAACTGAAGTTTGCAAAAATTGGAGATTATTGGGATGACGCTACCGTGGATAAATTTGCTAATTTACTCCTGAATACCAAGATTTATTCCCTACCAAGTTCTTAGATTTGAGGGGCATAGTTGGTGATTTGGGTGTTATGAAGATCACTCTAAAACTAGATGCAGAGCCTATTAAATGGAGGTCGTATCGCCCTAATCCTAAATACAAGGAAAATGTTTTCCTAGAGATGGATAAGATGCTGGAGGAATGCATCATAGAACTGGTTGAAGAATCTGATTAGGTGAGCCCAAAGGTGGTTCAGGAGAAGAATCAAAAGGGTGAGATAAGGGTTTGCGTAGATCTACTGAAGCTTAATGATGTGTGTGTCCATGACCCATTCCCAATGCCATTTACAGAAAAAGTGTTAGACAATGTGGGAGGATAGGAGGCCTATTCCTTTACTGACAGGTTCTTTGGGTATCATCATATTAAGATCGTGCTCGAGGATAGGAGAGAAACAACCTTCGTGACGGAGTGGGGTTGTTTTCAGTACACTGTGATGCCGTTTGGGGTCAAGAATGCACCTATGATATTTTCTCGCGTAGTCATCGCAACATTCAAAGAGTTCATTCATAAGTTCCTGGAAGTGTAATTTTCTGACTGGACAATGTTTGGATTAGTAAAGCGCCATGTAGCAAGTTTGTGCCTAACGTTGGATATGTGTCGCAGATACCAAATCACATTGAACTTGAAGAAAATTATATTCTATGTTCCCTTTGGAATCTTGTTAGGTCACGTGGTGTGCAAGCATGGGTTGATGGTGGACCCTGCAAAGATTGAAGTAATTGTGAATTTGGAGACCCCTAGGAACGTCAAGAAGTTGCACATGACAATGGGACATATGAGATACTACAGAAAATTTATCAAAACTTATTCCCAAATTACCATACCCATGGAGAAACTGCTGAAGAAGGACGCAACATTCTATTGTGATGAAGAATGTTAGCACAACTTAGATGTATTGAAAGAAAATATGGTAATTGCGTCGATCTTAGTATTCCTTGATTGGAAGAAGGAATTTCATGTCCATATGGATGCCTCTTGCATTGCATTGGGTGCAGTTCTAACACAGGCTAGTGAAGGAGAAATGGACCATCCTATAGCCTTCGCCAGTAGGAAATTATTGAAGGCCAAGAAGAATTATTCAATGATTGAGCATGAAGGATTGGCCATGGTGTACGTGCTACAAAAGTTCAGGCATTATATGTTAAGAGGACATTTCAAAATGTACATAGATCATTCTGCCTTGAAATACCTGACCAATAAGCACTGTGTTGAGGGGGAAGATCTGCAGATGGTTGCTATTATTCTAGGAGTATGACTTTGAAGTCATTGTGAAGCCAAGGAGGTTAAATGCAGGACTTGACCATCAATTGCAGATCAAAACAAGCGAGGAGCCCAATAATATGGAGGAAGGGTTTCCAGATGCGCATCTCTTTGCGGTGCATGTAGCGGATAATCATTTTGTAGACATTATTCACTTCTTGACTATGGGGATGGCACCGAAAGGATATACAATTCAGCAAAATAAGGAATTAGTAGTGTAGGTGACAGATTTTTCAATTATTAAGGGAACATCTGTATAAGATGGGTGCAGATGAAATATCGCAAAGATATGTGCTAGATTTTGAGCGGGATAGCATTCTCACTGAAGCTCATGGGGGAGCTGCAGGAGGTCATTATGCAGGCAAGGAAACTGCGAAGAAGATTTTGCATGCAAGTCTATGGCGGCCAACACTACACAAGGATTCCAAGTCATATTGTAAGGCATGCGATGCATGTAAAATAACTAGCAGACCATCGCGAAGGGATGAATTTCCATTACATCCTCAAGTATCTTTGCAACCATTTGAGAAATGGGTGGTTGATTTCATTAGGCCAATTCAGCCCCCACGAAAGAGAACAAGTGTGTGCTATATGATCACCATCATAGAATATCTAACCAGATGGGTGGAAGCATAGCTGGTTAAGGATTGCACATGGGATACTATGGCTAAGCTTTTATTTGAGTATGTCTTAACTAGATTTGGCTTCCCGAAAGTGTTGATGAGTGACAGAGGTACTCACTTTCTCAACGAAATGATCAGTGTGTTGACTGAAGAATTCTAGGTCTACCATCATAAGAGTACACAGTATTACCCGTAGGCCAATGGAACTGTTGAAGCCTTTAATAATATTTTGGAGAATGCATTGATAAATATCCGCAATGCGTAGTGGAATGATTGGGATGTGTGTGTACCTGCAGTACTATGGGATTATAGGACTACTTGTAAGAAGCTGACAAGGCTAACGTCTTTCCGATTAGTCTATGGGATCAAAGTCGTAATGCCAATGGAGTATATTGTGCCTAGTTTGCGCATAGCAGCCCTGACGGATATGGCGGATTGCGAGGCATTAGAGGAACAACTCGCGCAGCTGATGGAACTCGAAGAGGATCATTTTTTGGCAAGATTTCATTAACAAGTATAGAAGGAATGTGAAAAATCATGGCATGATCGCCATATCAAGCTTCGAACCTTCAAGGTAAACAATCTTGTCATGTTATATGATGTAAAATTCACTAAATTTTGGGTAAATTCAAGATGCATTGGCTAGGGCCATATATTATGAAAGAAATTACAGATGGAGCTGCAGTTTAGCTCGTGAAGACGAATGGAGAACCTTTCCCGAGAAGAATGAATGGGAGAAGATTGAAGTTGTATAAAGGGGATCCCACACAATGACTATATGGCAGAAGGATATTCTTAGTACTCCGGGTAGTTGCAAGGGAGTGCAGGAATATAAACTACACTACCCAAGTTGGAGGACAATGCAGCAAGCAAGCTGTGTGGAAAGTGATGAAGATGAAACCTATGAAGCTGCGCATAGGAAGTTGTGCCATGGAGGGAGGTGCCACACAGCACAATAGAAAAGTGACCGTTGGAGTCACTATTCATGACTTGATGGTCGGAATACAGTTAAGTGGAGCGGGGTGGCGGAATTTAAGGAATAAATCTTTGAATATTTGCCACCAAAACAACATTTATTATTAGAAATGGGGGGAATGGTCTAATTTGAATTCAAAACCCCCTATAAATCATGTGTGCTAGTCAAACAGAGAACACTTTGCACTCTCTAAATTGTTAGGGAATTTCACCATCTATTGCATATGAGCCGAGCATTTTGGGAGGATTTCATTGCGAGTTGAATGTTTGTTGAGTTTGATGTTATAAAGAAGAAGTTTATTATTGACAAAATGGTTGCACCATGTCTTGCTAAAACTGTGAGTATTGGCAATGTTGCCTCTCAGACTGTTGCCCCAGAAGTTGTGAGTATGGAAGCCCTGGCTACTGTCTCTATGGTGTCGAGGTCACCTAGGCCAAAGCCTACCCCCACCAGAGAGACCCAACCAGCTAAATAAACGAAGGACAAGCAGAAGAAGTCGGTGCCGATCTACGCTTCCCCAAGAAAGCATACCAAAACCCAGGCAAAACAGAAGAAAGATAAGCAGCCGGAGAAGGTAGTGGACCTAGAGGCGGAAGAAGCCCAGGGAATAGAAGATATATATGCTGAAGGAGTGGAACCTATAACAAGGCTCCTTGAGTATATCCCTCCACGGAAGGGAAAAGTGAAGGTCATGAAGGACCCAGATTCTGAGAAGTTCACCATATCTATGCCCCTACTACCTGAGCAGGTCCCATTTGAAGGTCCACAGCTCACAAGGATCCTGCTGTTGAAAATGGAGGATTAGGACATCGCAGACCACGCTAGGTTTCCACACTTGGTGATGGAAAAATACATGAGGAGAGTCTATTATGTAGAATCAGGTGTTACAACATTGGAAATAGAGGAATGGGTCTATGGTGTTGAGCACTTGGGGTTACTCAATTTGTTGTGGGTGCCCCATTATCACCGCACCCCCATTCACACAATTTATGTTTTCTAGCTTCTCACTCTGGTGCACGATGGTTGTTTATGGTTGGGAGAACCTATCCCCATCATAGACATGCTTATTCAAAGAATCACGCACCTACCTTATAAGGGCACGAACCTGGCCAAGGAGTTTGGCAGAAAGATTCGGGAAAAGGACCTCACAGAAAGGATGAGGAGGGATTATGACCTCCTTAAGATGTCGCGAGGATAGTCAATTATTTCTGTAACAAACCTGGCACTTCAATTGGCTACCAAGATCTTAGCACGGAAGCTGATCAGAGAATGTCACCCGGACGAAGTGCCGGCACCTGTAGTTTCCCTGGTTACACAGTGCGCAAAAGGCATACAGTTTAATTGGGCAAGATATCTTTGTCAAGAGTTCTTGGCGAACTGCCGCGAGGCCCAAGATGAAACCAAGTTGTTTCACTAAGCTTGTTTGCTACTGTCAATCGTGATAGTTGCATGAAAATTTCCGGAGGATAGCCAATTTCCTCTGCTTGAGGAAGGATTACCGGAGGAAGCGCTTTATTGCTTACTTATGGTCTACGAAGGATGCCACGCAAATTGGTGAAACAAAGATATTTTGGATGCTTATGGAAATGGATCTCCACATGACCATCAATCAGCATATGAGGTTGTCCCCAACCTTGTTTACACAATTGTTAGCCTGCACAATATTCAAGGCTGACTTCCATAGAGTATACATTCAAGTGCGGAAAGATCTAGAGCATAAATGGCACAACTTGCCATATTTGGTGACAGAAACGGATGTGCAGGAGCTTGTAGAAAAATGGCCTGTAGAATGGCGTGCCCCGTCAAACATAGCTATGTGACCAAGCATGGGTGTGGAAAGTTTTGCTGCATAGAAAAGAAAGGAGGTGGCTAAGTAGGTTGTGCGTAACCCGGCAGCACAGAAAAACAAAGAATCTATTGAAAAGGTTCGTGTGGAGAAATAACACGCTACCAAGGAGCAGGTAGAACAGGAACAACACAAGTCACAAAAAGGTGACAAGTTACCTTTGCCAGATACAGAGGAAGAAGAACTTTCAGGGCAAGGTGGTGTAGGTGATGAGGGGCAGAGAACCCCATTTATTCTGAAGATACGTGGCAGGGAGAAGCAGGGAGGTACAAGGAAGAAGCAAAAATTGGATAAATCACTGGTTAATCCCATGGTGTTAACGGAAGGCGATCTTGATGAGATCAACAACAAAATCAGGGATACAAAAACCGAAGTTCTGTAGCGGTTTGAGCATAACTTCATGCAAACACTGGGGAGCATCCAAAAGGATCTACACGAGTTGCAAATCCAAGCAAACAGAATACAGGTGGGCACTAGACAAGCGAGCCTGGAGCATGTGAACATGGAAACCAAGACAAGCCAAGTATCATAGTTAGTAAGGAACCTAGACCTCAGAACTATAACATTTCCACATGGGTCCCTTCACACGAGTTGCCGACGATTGCATTATCCTGAGTACAATCAAGAATATCGTGCTGAATATAGTGGCGCTCTCCAACGAGACCCTCCATGCGCTACATATAAGGGTGGCAGATGAATTGTGAACTAGGGAGAAACACACCTTTAGCCTTATCAGTGAGTGCAAAGTGAACAATGAGCAGATGTTTGCTAAAAAGATGCAGGATTTGAAGGAAATGGAGGCACTTTAGATGCGTAGTTCAAGTCTGGAGTCAGCAGTAGCAGAGGCATGCAAGACAGTGCCTGAACTTCACATCCTGGAGGATGCACAGCTAGAAGCAAAGATCAGAAAACTATCTACTTGTGTACGTGAGGCTAAAGCAGAGGTTGGGCGGGTAGCCTTTGACCTCAACATGATTAATACAAAGTTGCAGTGAAAGTTGCAGCCCATGACTCTGCCTGAGGTCCGGGAGCAGCATGGAGATGCGGTAAAGGAAGGCATTGCTACCTTGGATTCCATAGTCACTGACTGTGTGACATTGTTTGAACAAGCTATGGAGCTAGTAACCAATATGCAGGACAATCCAAACCTACAGACGCTGAACAAAGAGGCAAGGGAGCTACAGCAGCAACATGATGAAGTCAGGGCACTGCATGCTCCGTAGCACCAACACAACACCTTTCCAAATTACAGGAGGGAAAGAAGCTCCTAGCACAGGTAGAGGAAGCACAGAAGAAGGAGGCCTTTCTAAAGGCCGGGTTACAGACTTGGTTGGAGGAGGCTTGTCAAGTCACAACTACCATTCAGGAAAATCTTGAAGGGTTGTAGCAGAAACAACAGATGATGAGGTTGGTCGTAAAAGGACTAGCCAAGGAAAAATTGGTTGAGGAATTCAAGAAGACAGCAACACAGAGCACTGCCAAAGTTGCAGTAATCCAAGTGGAGCTAGAGGATCTTCACAGTAAGCTCACAGCACCAGCAGAGTGACTCAAGAATGAGTCACGATCTTTGTCTTATGGGCTTGTTGGGATGGGGTCCCCTAGGTCAGGTTTTAGGTTAAGGTAACCCAAGTTTTGATGCAGTTTTGTAATTAATATAAAGTCTCTATGATTTGTGGATAGGGAGCGCATAGATGAATAGGAGTCACAGGGATTTAGCCCCTTGTTATATGTAAATTTTGAGTCATTTTTAAGATCCACCCATGGTCTGTGGACCATGGAATTGTATGAAAAAGGATATAAATAGGTGTGTCATAGAGAGTCTAAAGCATGGGTGTTTTTAGAAGGGATGAAGGCTTAGAGGTAATAGCGAAGAGAAGTGGGTCATATAGGAGAAGAAAGGCTCTGCAGCTGAGTGCGCAGACCCCTATAGCTATGTGTGTAGGGTAGTTTTGAGTCTGTAACCTTAAATTAAAGATCAATAAAGATTGTTTCCCAAGGATTCTTGCATATTTCTATTATTTTTGTTAATTCTAAATGTTGTCGATGAATGATGTGTTTTATGGAATATTGATTAAATGTTTCATGATTCTCTTGAATAAATGTTAATTATGTATGCAATGCATGTTTAAGTAATGTCATGAAAACTCTGATGAATTCTCTGATGTTTACTAATAACTTAAGTAAATCTGTGTGAACCCTAATTTAGGACTACTCTTTGATGCATGTAAGTAGATAGGTTGACTATTAAAGGTCTGCAAAAACTAATCATAGACCTTCACGAAGGTCTGAAGGCCATTTTGATAGAGTGGCAATAGTGTGCCCTAAGAGTGTATCAATCTATGTGAAGGAAGATCTGAGGTGCTGGAAGACATCACACTAGTCTCTGGATGCAGAAACTTGGTTCTTACATCCCCCCATACTACTTCGAGTGAGATTGCAGCCTGCACTACGCGGGTTGTTGTTGAAAGGGCTAGTAGTGTAGGGTTTTGTTGGTTGGCGCTACTAACTCTGAACCTAGTTCAGGACCCCCTAAGCCAACATATGGTCAGGTGGTAAGTGGAAGTCCCTAACTTGGTTGGATTTGAATATGATAATAAGAGATCATTTCCTCTTGTATTTCATTATTTATTATAATTTTTATTATGTTTCTTTGATGATTGTTTTATCACTATTATTATTCTAGTTATATGATGGTTAGAAGCATGGTTTCATGATAGATTTTAGTAAATGAATGGTTATTGAATGCATTATCTAATAGGGGGATGGTGAATATTGTTGATAATTAATGAACTTCTATCATCCGAATTCTAGGAGGGAAGCGGCGGAGCTATGGATTGCGGGGGAAGCAAGCTAAAATAGGGTTTGCAACAGGGCGTCAGTGTTGGTTACCATGGAGGGGCGAGGAGGGGGGAGTTCCACTCCCTCCTATAGTCATGCAGTTTCGAACCACTTCAAGAAACCAATGGAGGCAGACAACATAGAAAAACAGAAAAACATCAGATCACAATAACAGGAAGAGAATCATGAGGAAGTTAGAAGAGAGAAGAAGACAGGAGGAGACAGTCAGAGAGCTGAGCACAAGAATATGACATGACTCTGTAAACCTAGGTCAGCCATTACACCCTGGGTTGTATTAAGTGATCTAGCGCTACAGGTGCATAGGGATCACATGGCGGCGTATGCAGTAATATGAAAATTTATGGGGATATGGCCAACGAAGAAGGCTTTGCATGCATGGATAAAGAACCATTGGAAACCTAATGGAGAAATAAATCTTCACCATGGGTCCAAGGGTTTCTTCATAGTGGTGTTCACAAACTTAGAGGACAAAGACAGCGTTCGACGGAGGACCATATTTTTATGCTGCTGCAAGACTCTACATGCAACCATGGGTGATGAATTTTGTCCCAGAACGAGAGACATTCACATCAGTGTTGCTGTGGATAAGACTCTACTCCCTACCTTTAGATTATTGGCTGCTAGAATCATTAAAAGCCATAGGCAATAAACTAGGTCATTTTTTAAAAATATCAGATGCGACTCTGTGAGGAAAATACACCTCCTTTTCTTGAATATGTGTAGAAATGGACCTATCTGGAGCACTTTCGGATGAAATCATTCTAGAGGTATATGATGAAGAATGGGTGTAGGCAGTGGAGTATGAACATGCCCCATTCAGATGTCGCAAACGTCATGAACACGGGCACCTCTTCAGAGACTGCCCATTAAACAAAATGGAAAGCAGCATAAAAACCAACACAGGCAAAGATATTGAAGGCTTTACTAAGGTGGGAGGCAAAGGGAAAGGAGGGAAAAAGAACTAGAATAAAATCAAAGAGGAGAAGCAACCAAGTCATAACAGATTCAAGATATTAGAAGAAGAGGATGGGAACAATGGAATGAACCAGGTACTGGAAGATAGTCCTGTAGAGAAGGAAAAAGATGACAGCATGGAGGATATACCTAAAAAACCAAACTAAAGAAGGATCTGCCAAGAACTATGGAACTTGATAGGGACCATGACATGACCCCAAGCGAGGTTGGAATGGAGGACCATGATCTATAGCAAATTCTTGAAATGGAGAATCTCGATCTAGAAAAGTTCCTGGAACAGGGAACCACCAAAGGGGTTGATTCTCTACCACAAGAGGAGCTTGACAGAGTACAATAGCTCTTCCTTTGGATATCTCAAGCAAAGGGTTCTAGAGTCAAAAGAAACCATGATAGCCAGGAAAAAAGAGGGGTAAAAACGATGGAGGCAACATCGGGACATGCTCCCAAGAACCCAGGCAGGAAAAGAGGAAGGAAAAGACAGAATGAGCTACTGACAGAGTGTGGGAAACTCATGATCAACTCAGGTAAGATGAAAGACCTTACTAGTTACTTATTTACAAACCTTCCTTAATGAAGCTTACAACCTAGAATATTAGTGGTCTAGGAAGCAAAAGGAAATAAAGAAACCTTAGTAACAGAATAAAAGAAGAAAAACCAGATATGATGTTTATCTAGGAAACAAAATGTTCAATAGATAAAATAAGAGAGATACATAGCAAATGTCTCATCAAGTATGAATATCTAGAAGTTAAAGCAGACAACACAGCAGGATGGATTCTCACACTTTGGAACCCCCAGAAACTTGGAATCCTAGATGCTGAAGCATCCAGGAACTACCTGTCGATGGTGATCCACCCTTTGGGTGATAAGGAAGTCTATTTGACCACAAATTTCTATGGTCCTCAAAAACTTGAAGACAAACTCAGGCTTCTTAGCTCACTGGAGGAGCTAAGAGAAAGATATCCTGTTATGCCCTGGATTCTGGAACGGGACTTTAATATGATCAGATCTCTTTCAGAAAAAAAAGATGGGACTAGAACACTAGGCAAAGACTCGATAGCCTTTCAGAACTTCCTAAATGACATGAGGCTAGTGGATACGGAGACAAAAATTGGTACCTTCACCTGGATTAATAAGCGGGGAGGGACTTCTCAAGTTGCCTTTAAACTAGATAGATTCATAATCTCTGAGGACCTCATTCTCACAAGCCTTGACTTGTCTGCTTTAATCCTCCCTTTTGGAGGCTCGGATCACTTGCCTGTCTAAGTTGAAGCTTCTTTCATAGGCACTCTGAGAAACAAACCTTTTAGGTTTGAAAATATTTGGCTCACCCACCCTAACTTCATCAGAAATATTGGAAAATGGTGGGTAGAAGATATGCCCATTCAGGGAACTAATATGTTCCTTCTGCATCAGAGACTGAAACACATCAAACTCAGGCTTAAAGAGTGGAACAAAAATGAGTTTGGAAATATCTTCAAAGCCAAAAAAGAAGTAGAACGGAAACTACAGGGAATTAACCAGGTCCTCATCACAGATGGCTTTACCAAGGAAAGGAAAATTCAAGCAGACTCTCTTCAACAAGAATGGGAAGACAAATGCAAGCAAGAGAAGATCTTCTGGAGACATAAATTGAGAGTGCAATGGATAAAGGAAGGAGAAAGAAACACAGTTTTTTCACAAATCAACCATGGATCACAGGTCTCGTAATAGGATTTCAAAACTCAAAGATACTCATGGAAAACAGCTCAGCACCCACAAAGAAATAGAATCTTCTTTGGTACAAAATTTCCAAAGCATAGCAGAGGAGCCTCTCATAGACAGATCACAACATATCAACAACTTCACAAAGCACATTCCTAAGCTTGTAACAAGAGAAGACAATTACAATCTTAACAGGCTAGTGACTGAAGAGGAGGTCAGTGAAGTCATCAAAGAGATGCAAAATGGGAAAGCTCCAGGCCCGGATGGGTTCAATGTAAAATTCTTCAAAGAATGTTGGAAATTGTCAAACAATATATCCTTGATGTGGTGGAGGAATCGAGGAAAAACAAAACTATTTTGATGGCGCTTAATGCCTCTTTCATAACTTTGATTCCAAAGCAGGAAAAATCTATGACACTAGATATATTTATACCCATATATTTATGCAATGTGGTGCACAAAATTATATCCAAAGTAATTGAAAATAGTCTCAAGCCCCTTCTTCCAACTCATGTGTTTAAGGAGCAAACTGGATATGTGGAAGGAAGGAAAATTATAAATAACATCATTCAATCTCATGAGGTGGTTCATTCTCTCAAGAGCAATAAGCAAGAAAGTATCATCATACAACTTGACCTAGTGAAATCTTATGATAAGCTAAGCTGGGCTTGCATCAAGGAAGTACTAAAAGCGTATGGCTGTGACCATAACTAGATAAGATGGGTAATGACCCTTGTCACCATAGTTAGTTTTTCAATCCTGCTTAATGGCTCACCATCCAGAACCTTTAGGCCTTCGAGGGGCCTCAGACAAGGAGATCCGCTCTCCCCCTTCCTCTTTATTCTCATGATGGAAGGTTTATGCAATGCGATCAAATCATCTAAAGAAGAAGGAAAAATACAGGGACTCAAACTCACCCTGAATGGGGATTCCTTGACTCATCAACAATTTGTGGATGAAACTATGCTGCAGGGTACACCCACTGTCAAGGAAGCTAAAGCTTTCAAGAAAATCCTGAACGACTTTTGTATGGTTGTTGGTACAAAGGTAAGCCTTACCAAATCAAAGATTTTATTTTTTAATATTGATATTTCTATACAAAGAAACCTCACCAAAATTATCGGCTTTCAAAGAGAATAGCTACCCGCCAAATATCTGGGAATACCTCTAATGGACAAACCTCTGAACAAGGCAGTTTGGGAGCCAGTCACTAATAAACTCCATGACAAAGTCTAGAAATGGACAAGTAGGTCTTTGAATTTAGCAGGACGACTAGTGCTAACAAAATCTATCCTACAAACTGTTCCCATCTTCATGTTTTCAGCCCTTCCTGCTCCTAAAGGAGTTGTGCAACACATCAGAAATATCCAAAGATACTTTCTTTGGGGCAAAGGGGAAGAGAAAAAGAAATGGGATTTGGTAGCATGGGATAAGATCTGTAAACCTAAGACACATGGAGGTTTGGGACTTCATGACCCTGAAACCCTAAGCAAAGTTTTGGGGGAAAAACTATGGGTGAGATGGCTAAAGGAATCGATAACCCTTGGGCCAAGGTCTGGAAATAGAAGTATGCAAACAATTGGTAAGAAAGGGATCACATTCGAATTTCTGGGCTCATCAAAACCTCCCACATTTGGAACAAACCATGGGAGAATAGAGCCATTGTTCAGAAACACAGTTTCTAGGAGATTAGAGATGGAAACCTAGCTTGGTTTTGGGAGGACAACTGGTAATAGGAACCTAACTTGTTAAGAGAAGAACTAGCCAATCTCAAGAATGAAACTAACAACAAAGGTTTACTCAGGGTAAATGACTTCTGGGATCAAGCTAGGAACAAGGGCAAATGGAGAATATGGAAGGACCTCCTATATAGTGAAGAAAACCCTTTAAAGGCCTAGACAGATGCTCTTGTAGTGAACTTGGAACAGAGAAAGATTTTTACATCAACTTCATCAGACCAACTGAGATGGGGAAGAAACAACGAAGGTAAATTCAACCTCAAAGAAGCCAAGAGAATGGCCCTAGGGCTTGACTTTCCAAACCCTGATAAGGTATGGAAGGACCTATGGCAAAACCAGCACTGGATGAAAATCAAACTGTTCATGTGGTTGGTGCAACATAAAAAAATTCTGACTTTGGAAAACCTTCATAAAAGAGGTGTAGCTGGTCCATTTAGATGTCAGTTATGTGAATTAAAAGAAGAAACAATGGAACATCTACTCAACCTCTTCCCATTCACCTCCACCTTGTGGAATTTGGTGGCTTCAATCTTAAAACAGACGGATAGGGACAATTTTAGCATTACTGGCACTTTGAAGAATTGGAGGAGAAACTTCTCTGAAAATGAAATAAGCAACAAAGCTTGGACTTTGGTTCCAGGCTTTCTAATCTGGGATTTCTGGAAAGAACGCAACAATAGGATTTTCAAGAATGGAATTGGCTCATCCTAGAGCATCATAGCTTAGATCATTAGACAACTCAAAGAGACTATATGAACCCTTCTAAAGAAACCCCCCAAGAACCCACCTCAAGACCAGGATGCACAAATACTATTACATTTGGGTCTACAGGTGCCTTTCCCCCAGGGCATAAGCAAGGCTATAAGTCATATAAAAGCAGATAAGGACTTCTGGCAACCTCCTCCTCATGGCTTTTTGAAATTCAATATAGTTGGAGCCTTTAAAGGAAACCTTGGGGTGGCTGGTTATGGCGGAGTCATAAGAGATGAGCAGGGATACATAAAAGTCATCTTTCATAGTCATTTGGGGAAGGCCACTAATAATATGGCAGAAGTCGTGGCCCTAGAGAAATGCCTATAAATCTTGATTGAATCAAATTTACATAATACTATCATTGACGCTGACTCTGAATTGATAATTAATTCGGTCAAGAAAATATGCAATGGAACAACACCAGAAAGAGTGTTGAAACACTAGAGGTTATTGTAGGTCTACCAATGTATACAATCCCACCTGAGAGACCTGAGAACCCTGAATTTTGTTCATGTGCACAGAACAGCCAACATGTTAGCGGATTGTTTGGCCAATGAAGGAGTGCTTTGTGCAAAGTAATAGAAGATATGATTGGATGTCGACTCCCCTAGGGAGATTGTGCGAAGACTGTCATAGACAGGCTACCAAAGATAGGGAGTACTTTCAAAGCATGAGAAATAAGCAGAGAGATGACTAGTGTTCTCTGTAAAGGCAAAGTATGGCAGAGAAACTGGGGTTTAAGCGTAAATCTATCCTTAAGCAGAAGATCAGCGGCGTAGATAGAAAGGAATGAGAACCATCAGATCTTTTAGATCAACGAACAGTAATGGTGAAAGAATGCAGAGTTAATTCATGGGGGAAATGGTTTTGCAATAGTAAAAGTAGTATTTTGGGCGTCCTCAAACCCTTAAGCGGTTTTGAAGGGTAAGCACCCGATTCCACTCATTAAGAAACACATAGTAGCAAGGAGGAGAGAGGAAACTGCTTTTCACGTGGTTAATCCTCATGCTACTTTTCCACTCGAAATCCCTTACAGTCGTCAAAATTAGTACGAGTAGATCAACGGTTGAGGTTTTTCGTGCAAGTTGGCAGATCAGGCCAGTGACAACCATCGGATCAAGTTCCAGATCAATGACCAAGATCTAATCACAAATCGCATTAGAGAGAGGTCAAGAGATGGAGGAGATAGACTTGCGATATGCTGATGGGCGATTAAGCGATGCACCAATAGCCATTGGATCGGAAATTGGATTCAATGGTGGAGATTGGGCCAAGTGGAGATAGGCGAATGGAGAGCGCAGCGGAACACCGATGGACCGGGAGTGTGGATCCACCAATATTTATAATCACGGGTGTAAAATATTTGAAGTCTGGCCTTTGGGTGTTGAGCGGGATTTCCCATTTTTTAAGAGGATAACCTGATAAAGTGTTGTGGTCGGGTTTTAAGGCTTAAAGCCTCAATTGAATGCTTCCAATAGGTTTTGTGGGCCATAACTAACAGGCCGACTGTTCATGGGTTTTCTTGGTTTTATAGCTCCTTTGTAGTCTTATTCGGGATATTCACAGTTTTTGAGTTAGGTTCAGGTTTTGCCAGCCTAGCTTCCTATTGAATTTTCATAGAGCTGGTGCTGCTCTTTGTACATTATGTATTTTTCTAGATTAATCGAAGGTCCCACTCTTACTTGATCAAAAAAAAGAATGCATTATCTAATAGATGTTATTGTAGCTATTATGAGAGGGAATTAGTAGTTATTATGAGAGGGAATTAGACCTTCTTGATGATTATCATATAAGTATGATACCTCGATGTTCAGATATGCATTCATGACTTGTAGATTACTGTTGAAAATAACAACAAGAAATGTTAAAAATAGCATCAAGAAAGATCCCGATTTAAATTGTAATTTAATTAAATTGGGAATAAAATTGTAATTTCACATCTCATGACAGCTTGTGTTAGTTAACTAAGCTAATTTGAATTAGTTGGCTCAGTTAATTTGAGTTGAGGGTATAACTATATTCATGTAGAGTGTCTCCTACAATTAGGAGCACTGTTTGAGTTTACTTTGAGTTGTAATTAATTAATTCAGTCTAACTGAGTTAAAGTTAGTTAAACTAGTTCCAACTAATGGAGGAAGTACAGAGAGGTATAGTAGTGTGGTGTTGCCTGCAGTCGAGTGTGGTGTTGCCTGAAGTGTAGTGTGGTGCTACTTGAAGTGAAGTGTGGTGCTACTTGAAGTGTAGTGTGGTGTTTCCTGAAGTATAGTGTGGTGATACTTGAAGTGCAGTGTGGTGATGCCTATAGTGATCAACCAGTAAACTAAAGATTCACTCATAATTAACTCATGCATGTTATATTAGAGAAAGACCCAATTGAGATTGGATTTCAGTGACAGTACTATCAATGTATAATCATCCAAATTATATAGATGGTGCATACAGTTAAAGGAAGTCCTATGAGGATTGCACAATTCATAATTGAGGAATTTCCCAATTAAATAGGGGCTAATTCCTTGAGGAATAGCACAAGGAAATAGGGACTTGGTCAAGCAATAATTTAGCTAATAATTGGCTTGATATTGTCTAGAAAGCAGTGATATAGATAGAGATACTGTAGAGGTTGCTCGAGCTTGAGAAAAGCATTTTAATCTTCTCACATTTTCTGACTAATGCAATATAAAGATAACAGGGGTTTTTAGTTGTGGCTTTCCCCAAGAAACCATTGTGATATGTGTTGATTCAATTGTTTCTTGTATTCTTCGTGATATCATGGTCGCTTAATTATTTCCACTGATGATTAGAGTAGATTTAATTCAATTGTTTTAGAATATTAAAATTAGCAGTTTGAATCTACAGTGAAACACCCTCCTCCCACATCTAGCCAAGAAACTGGTCATCTGGGGTAAACATGCGACAAGAGGCCAATATGATATGATTCGACCTCCTAATTCACGTTATGGAAGTGGAACTAACGGAAACACACCATACAGACATTAATCATTGGCTACAAGACCCTTAGGAACCAACCCAATACTTTAGACATCTTGCCTTGGGATCCCACTAAGATTTGGACAATTTAAGGCTTAGTCACACCCATTCTATAGGCATAAGTGCGACCAACAACCCAAAGTCGCTCTCACAGGTTTGCCTACCATCGACCAAAGACCAAAATTGTCAGTTCTATGCCTATGACTCCAAGATTTGAGCCACTTTTTCAGTCCCAGAGCCTAGGTCACTGCTCATAATTGAACCATCTCTTCATATCAACAAAATAACATGGAAATGACAGTACTAAAGAAAATAGTTGTTCAACACCTTGACTGGACCCCTACTAGCGATGATAGGAATTTCATCGAACATATTGCAAATGTGTAATCTACAAGTGTAACTAACATTTCTTACCATAGGGGTCTCATTTTTAGCCAGGAAACACTAAGAACCATTGATGCCTCAACACATCAACTAAAATTCCATCCATTAGGTCATAGATACATTGATCATTCAATTACAAGTAAAACCATGATGAGAACCACTCATGGCTGCTGTTATAAAACACATACATTACCAGCATAATTGCAGTAGAAATACTCATGAAAGTACAACCATATAGACCACATACAATCCATTAAAATTCTGATAGAAATACAAGGATAAATAACCTTTCATTAATGGTGCAAAATACAAACATGGGATGGGACTTCCAAATTCCACCCGACTGTAGAATGGCTGAGCCAAATCTCTCTTCAGTCATTCCAACCATGCCATATTCCAAGAATGAATGTAGGATCTCATAGAACACATCAATCAAAAATCATCTGGAGCTTCCAAAAGCCATCCACCTCAACCCATAAAATAGTGATTCCACCTCATAGTTAGACATCACAAAACCATCATCAGATTGGTCTCCATACAAGCTTTCCAGGGCTTCTAGAGCATTTGTTCCAACCAAGGCTTCCAGAACTAGTAACTCAACCCACAGATTCCGCCGAGATTCTAGAGAATTTGTCCAACCAAGGCTTCCAAGACTAGTAACTCAACCCACCAAGGGCTTCCAGACCAATTTTCCAACCAAGGCTTCTAGGACTAGTAACTCAACCCACCAAGGGCTTCCAGACCAATTTTCCAACCAAGGCTTCTAGGACTAGTAACTCAACCCAAGATGTTACAGGGCTTCCAAAGTGTTTGTCCAACTAAGGCTTTCAGGAACTAATAACTCAACCCAAGCTAAGGAAACATGAGAAACACCAAAAAATAAACAATAAAAGTAGCCCACAATAACCATGGCTATCCAGGAAATGGAAAGGTTAGGCATTCCACTGTCAATCTAGGCAATCCTCCATGCCAATGAAAGATCACAACCAAAAAACCACATGCATGCCAAAACTAGTGAAGGAAATATACATGCAACTTGATACCTGTAAAAAAATATGATGTAGTTGCTAATCCCAATGCCTTATTGCGCTTTCCTGCTCTTCCTTTGCCTTCTTGCTCCAAAAATCCAAGTATGCCATGCCCGCCAAGAGTGCTCCAAGAAATCTCTATGTCTCCACACTAGTACAAAATTACTAATTAATTACTAAAAAAACAAATAAAATTTGTGTATAAATGACCATTTTTAAGTTAGTGACCAATACTAGTTAATTTACAGTATCCTATAGCGTGACCAACTTTTAGTCGTTTTTAGCTTAGTCATTAATTAGTTTCCTCAATTTTACCATCTAGTAGTATACTTAGTCATTAATTTGGTCATTAATTTTTCATTGGTTTAGTCATTATTGTCGCAATTAATGACCAAATATACAACAAAATATATTACTATATGAATCCTTGAGAAAGCCAATTAATGACAAAAGAAATATGATTAAAATATTGGTCGTGTTATAAGATACTGTAAATTAGCTACTAATAGTCATATATATGCAAATTTTAGTCATCATTTAAAACCAATTAAAGACCAAAGAAATATGACTAAATTATAGTCATGTTATAAGATATTGTAAATTAGCTACTAATAGTCTTATATATGCAAAATTTAGTCATCATGTTAATAAAAAAAGTTATCATTTGCAATAGTCATTTATATTTTTTTGGTATTCTCATAGTCATTATATAAACAATTGATTTACTAGTTTCTATTCATTTTATTTAATTTCATTCATAATCATTATAAACGACTAATTTAGTCATATATTCATTTTATTCGTGTTCATCATTAATTAATCTAAATTACTAATTTAGTAGTTTTAGATTGGTTTTATGTGTTCATTATTAATCAACATAAATTAATTAGTTTGATTTTGCGACTAAATTTTAAAAAAATGTCATACAATGTGCATGTTTATCTAATATGATAATGCAAATTTACATATGTTAATTACAAGACTAAATAATATCAAGTGCAAATAAAAATAATTTCAACCATATAGATTTTATTATATAAAATATCAAGTATTACAATATGAGTTTCTAATTTAATATTGGTTGGAATGCAATTTACACATGAAATATTGTTTCATCATTTCAAAACATTATAATTATGTTGCGAAAGCATTGAAAGTGAATTCACGAACTCTGAAGGCTTGACCATCAGTCTATATGAGTGTGTCTTATGCAAGATATTGACTCTAAGTGTATCACTAGACATATTCTCTTCTCTCTCTCTTTTTGCATTTGTCACTCCATTGTTATTGTTCTCCTCTTTCTTCAATTGCTGCTTCTTACCATCAATATTGAGTTCCTCTCCTAAAAATGAAAGAAGATACAATGCAGAGTATAATACATGAAAGATGATGAATACTTGAATATAAAATAAAGTAGCCAATAAAATATACGACATATACCTCAACATTCGATAGTGGCCACTATGCGGCTAGATGACATGTATAAACAAAGAAAATAAAATGTCACCATAGAAAATAATACCTTAGGAACTTAGTATTCAACCTTCAATAAAACATTAGGAAAAATCATACCAAGTTACGTGTTAAAAATATTAGGCAATTGATAACTTGTGAGAACAAATGGAAAAAAAAAGATCAGTGTAAAAAATATCCTTATTGATTGTTCTAAAAGAGTCATGTTCCTTAAATTTGGATATTATTTTTCCCACATTAAATGTTCCTCGATATCATGACCTATGTTTTTAGGATCGTGAGATTGATCCAACATCATATTGGATTGTGGAGGCAAAATGATTCAACTTTCCAAGATGAGTACCTCACTTGGTTGAATGGAGTTGCTAGTTGTGAGTATTGTCGAAAACTTAGGGAAGCATAACACTAAGGCCTAAGAAAATATATTACCACTTGTCAACTAAAAGAAAAAATTTCAGTCCCACAATGGCCTCTAGGAGTATATTTCGTTGGATGGATATCACACTCTGAGAGATGATTGTCTAATGCAATGAGAAATGTGCATATATTGTCACAATGCCCCTCACAGTCAGACCCTATAGTTGTGTCCTATAGTATTAATCATATTATACTATTTAATTATAAAGTATGACTATCATATTATTATTAGTTTGAATAATTAGTCTGAAATTGTGTTTTTAGTATTTTTGTATACATGAAAATATTCCAAAAAAAGGTACTTTTTGTGACTAGTTAATTTCAAGTGAATCTAAATACACAAGAAATTATGGTGCCTCAATGTTTCTCTAGTGGTTATCTACTCATTGTACCAATTGCTCCCATGTCCTCTACTTCTTTTGGTGAATTCCTCTTTTATGATGTCCAATGCCAATGCAATGGACATTTATCCTCGATGTTTTTCTGAGACAAAGGGAAGCTCCACAAGTAACAACCACAAAGTAGCCTAAAATATATTATTGTGGGCCAAAATGCAGTAATTATATGACAATCCAAGAAACACTACACGTTAATCATCTTCCCTTTAATATTGATTAATAATTTCTTTACATGATCATGTAATACTAAAGTGTCAAGTAGGTACATTTAAAGTTATTCATCCATCAATATCACCTTTGAGACTTCTTAGTAGTTAATACTTCCTATTACACACACAGTAGATCACCAACTTCAAGGATAGCAATATAAACACAAAAAAAATGAAATTAAAAGAAATGCTAGGAAGTCAAATGTGACTAATATTGAGTCAAGAAAATACCAAGCCCTTCACATTATCGAGGAATTATTAGGAACTAAAATAGAAAATCCTTCAATTGCATCATTTTCACCTTTTTTAATTTCTTTAATTGAGAACATAACTTTCAAAAAACAAAAAAACATTGAAAAGGGTCTCAAAATCCTAACAAATGCTCGAGTGATTGTTGTATCAATTAAAAAAAAGGAACTCGTTCGATATGCTTTTAAATTGAGGAATATATTGAAGAATATGTATTTTTCTTATCCCTTGCCCCTAATCAAATTGTAATATGTGGGTCCCAATCAAGTAATTAATTTCCCTCCAAGATAGTTAAGAGATCACTTTGGAGAAGGACTTCTAGAAGCATTTGGATAGTAGAAATGGAATTAACTAGGAGGAAAATAAAGCACTTTAGTGGGTGCTCAAAATATTTGAATGCAACTGAAAAATGATTTTAAAATCCATCCACACATTTTAAAACATAAACCATTTAGCTTCATCTCATTTATTTTCCACCTTTCTGTAATATGTAATTATTTGAGAAAGAATATAGCATTCATAAATATTGTCATGAAAGAGGACTCTTCATAATCCGAATAAGTTTGCCTCTAACAAATAAACAATTTCAGTAAGTGAATAAATCTTACGGTATATTTCAGTGATTAAAATGAAAACTTTATTCTTAATCTCATTACAACAAAAATAAATTCAACCCTAACTAGTTGGGATCTAACAAATCAAGAATTTCATGTAGTAAAGTAAAATTACATGGTACATCCCAATTATTTGCTATGAAAATTTTATTCCTGATATTATTACAACATAGATAAATTCAAGAGTACATACATATTTCCTTATCTGAGACAAACTTTGAATACATTTCGAGATTTCATAGAAATATAATGATACGATTTACCTGTAAGACATCAGAAAGCTATTTGCATCTAGCACCCATCACTGACAATAGTGTTATTGAGGCACCATATCATGGCATTAGAATCATGTCGATGGATAGTGTTATAGAGATACCTTGCAACACCTATTCAACACTACCTTCAAGCTTCAAATTTATCAATTGATTTACTTTAATAGCAAATTCTAGTGGGATTTCATTAAATACAACCTGACAAAATCCATTTATGATAGTTTTCCTTGCCTTCTCTAGATCTATCCCCCTTTGGAAATAAAATAACTGATATTCCTCAATTTTTTAGGTACTTACTTCATGTTCAACATGGGATATTGTGTTCTTCACGTGGAAAAGGTTGCAAATATTAGATGTATTATGGAAATGAGCATGCAATTCAAGGTTGCTTCTAAAGTCCCTTGGGTGAATTATAAAACAGCATCTACTTAAAACATGATATATGTTAGTAACAAAAACCTACCCAAGATCCCACTTAAGAATTCAAAATGTTGCAAATAGGAGATGCCTTAAGCAATATCAACTATTTAATTGCATAATCACACTAAAATAGACACATCTTTAAAATTTTGAAAAGTGTGAAAAAAATGGAGTTGGAATATTATAGTTATGTCACGGTAGATATAGCTATGTAAAATGTAACTTCTATCTAAAACACATAAATGTAACTTATATAGATACATGAAATGTAACTTCTATATTAAAAAGTGGAGTTGGAACTATAGTTACGTCAAGGTAGATATAGCTACATGAAATGCAACTTCTATATAACATTCTAAATATCCATTATTAGTCATTTAAGAGACTATTTTTTTTTATCTTCGGTTAATAACTTAATATTCCAGCAAAAATATCATAGATTTGGTTCTTCACCAACCAAGGGGAAATTTTAAACCATTGTGAAAATGCTTACTCATTCCCCTGCCATATTTCTGATATTTTATTTGTGTGCGAATTTAAGCTAGTGTAGTGTAACTTCTACATATTTGACAATTTAAATGTAAAAAATTACCCAGATTGAAGTTATACAATTAACATATTCACAATAAGATACAATATGCATGAGTTATAAGTAATATGAAGTTTACATGTTATATCAAGACAAAATTTTTCTCATCTCATTAATGCTTATCTTATAGTTGGTGATGGATATATCCTTTAAAATTATGATCCATCCTTGTCATATCTTATATTTAATGATGGATATAGCTTTTAAAAGCATCAAATGTGTTTGTTATTTTATGTATGGTCAATTTAAATGGAAATGCTCATAATTTTATTCAATATTAACTTGTACAACTGGAAATAAAATGATGTGGGGGTGGTGTTTCTAGTGATTTTAAAACTTGTTTTAATTACCTAAATTTAGCCTATTTAAAATAAACAAGGGTGGTGTTTCTAGTGTCTTTCAAACTTGTTTTAATTACCTAAATTTATAATATTTAAAGTAAATAGTTGCACTGACCATCTTATCTTCAATTCAATGACTTTGCTTGAGGGCATCTTCATGACATCCACCATCTCTGAAAATTATGAAATATTAGTAGTATCTTGCAATAAATTGAAAATGTTGGCATTGAATCTTTTATTGTGTTTTTTACTCGGTGTCACAAATTTAATGATATTTTATGAGTCTTGGTTTCGATTTCCATGTTAAGACTGGATTCATCATGCCTGCTAGGATTTTTAGTTGTGCACACATCATATTTCTCACTTCTAATTGTATCAAAAACAGAGAGTATGCACAATGACATGTAGTGACATGTGGGTGTCTATTTTACTCAATGATATGCTTGATTTTTTAACCCATTCCAATCCTACCACAATGAAATTAAGAGAGACAAGTACACAACAAGGACTACCAATTAATGAAATTAGAGACTTTAGAATGCAACTCAAATTGTACCTGAATGTAACGATAAGTATTTGCAGCTACCTGGTCACTGATGAGCATCGAATCACACTATGAAAAATTCCTTGCATTATGAGAATTTGGTTGCACCTGCACTAATCCTCTGTAGTAGTTCCTTGACTTTCCTATAGATATAATTTTAGAAACAATCTTACTCCTAAAATTCTTCCCTAGATGGATGATCTTTGTCCCCCCTATTGATAGTTATTTTTCAAGGATACAAAATATAACTCTCCAACTGCATCATCGCCTTCAAAAACAATGTTTTAGTATTTCCAGGTGATTTTCAAACCAGTCTCTACTCAGGTCCACGAAATCCTTGATTTGTCTCCATCGCACAAACCGCTTTCTGTAATAAAATATAAATCCCACGTCTGTATTCCTCGTCCCCAACATACCAATTATTTACAGTGCAATACTTTATCGTTGCTCCCTTGGTGCAATAGAGATCCAATATTGTGGCATGGATATGATTGGTGTCATAAAATGGTGCAATGCATCCTTCAATATATGTCACAAAACTCCTCTCACCTCACAAAAATCCTCTCATCTACAACAATAAGAGTCCTCTCAAACTTCCTGGTCTCCATCTCATTCATCCTAAAATAAGTGGATATTTCAATGGGTGACAAAGTGTGCTTGTGGATTTAATAGAAGGAGCTATCACTGAAAAAGCAAATTACAATGCAGCATAATAGTTATCAGCAGGAGGAACAAACCTGCCAAGCTACTTCCTAACTAGATCAAGATATTCCTGAATTACCTCTTATAACAAACAAAAGATAACATCAATTGCTTATAGAATCTTCCTATGCATGGTATCAATGAAAACACTGTCAAAATCAGCATCTACAACAATTTTGGTCAATCTCTTCTTCTAGTCAAGGGCATGCCCAAATTTTGAAAAGTATCAAGCAGATTAGGGTCCACCTCATCCAGGTTGCTCTTCTTCTTCTACTCTCTCTTTTTAGGTTTCGAATAATAGCAAAGGTCTTGGAAATTGATGGGTGGGTAAAATTTATCAGACTACTTGGGTTCTTCCATTTTTAATCATTGTCTGTAAGCATTGAGTCTAAATTACAAAATCCATTCAAGTTCCTTCTTTTTAGGTGAAATTAACCTAATATAGGAGAGTTGTAAGGTTTAATGGATCTACGTATATTCTACTTAAAATATAGTAACATGGTTTAAAACTGTAGGCATTGATATGGAGAATTGTAAGGTTTAATGGATCTAAGTATATTCTACTTAAAATATACTAACATGGTTTAAAACTATAGGCATTGATATGAGAATCTAAGGATCAAACATAAAAGATTTTATGTTCATGATTACAAGAAATTTTAATTTCATGTAGCAAAGTTTGAGGAAGGTCTAGTATTTGCATCCTACCAGAAAATTTGCTTGCATCATTCGAGCCCTTTGAAGTTTGGCATGGTAGATTCCATTACACAAACAACCAGCATAGATCCATCTTTACTCTGGCTCTACCAAGTGTCGAGAGGGATCAAATTTTTTTTCACTCTATGCTGGTTTGCATGTCAGGATAATTGATCCCTCTGGGGCATTTGTAGATCCACAGTAATGATGCAGGAGCATCAAGCACTTAGCCAGCAATGTGACATCTTGGTCACATGTTGTGGCTAGTTAAAAATATATTAGACTTAGAAATAGTTTAAATAATATATTTTATTAAATTTGCTATTTATTTTAGGAGAATTGTAGTTGTTTAATTAAATATGGCACAAATAATAGAGTTGGTTTCTTTCCCTGCGTGGAATAGAACCAAAATAGGGAAAATGCTAAATAATAGGGGGTATTAGTTTGTTGAGAAACTCTAGAAGAAATCTATTCTAAGAAGAATAGTTTCTCATATTTGTATAAATTAGAGAAAGGTTGAAGGTGTGAGGAGAGAGTTTTTTTTGTGTGAAGTTTGCAGAGCGAGAGCTCAGATAAATAAAGGAAATGATTTTCGTGCATAACACTGGCCTGTTATGACAAAGAAATCGATTTCTATTTGTTGATTTTATCTGACTGTGATATATATATATATATATATATTAGTTTTGAATCTGTGTCGATTTGTGTGTAGCATTCTGTTTGGTTGTGTGAGTGGTTTGAGTGTGACTTCGACGAGGAGATTATAATCGAGGAAAATAGTTTACAGATGTTGGGTTCATCCATCGTATTTCATTTATCTGCTCTATATGGACTAGCAATTGTATTTGATTGCACTGTCTTTTTATATGCAATTGTATTTGTAGCAGGTTGCTGATGTTGCGGAGAAATGAATCAATTATATCGGTCATCGAGGTCGCTGAAGAAATGAAATAATTACTACGAATTCCCATTCCAGATTCAATGTTCATTTCATTTGCAGCGCTGTGGAATTGATGAGTTAGAAGATACAATACAGGAATCCATTTGAAACAGAGAAAGTCGAGTTAAAACCGTTGAAGCATCGGACCAAGTGTTAAGGTTCACTTCTGTGAATCAGTAGTTGGCTTGTTGAATCCAATTTCGGATCGGAACACCAGAAATTTGCAATACGGATCCCTGAAATCACGCATTTGAGCTTGATATGGAGTGTCGGTTGTAGTAATTAAAGGTTCAGCGCACTAAAGTACTCCGACAGTTAATACGATGGAGGATATAAATGCCAGATTTTCGTGAGCCATTCCGGTCAAATTGCATGAAATCTGGGAAGAAAACGATATGTTTATATGTTAAATTATAACGTGACCGCCGATAGTAAAAACAGATTCGTTGTAATATATTATATATCGGTCCACCCATATACATAAATGATAACGTGTAGTTGGCCAACAGCGAAGATATTGTATCAGATTTGGATCGATCTGATAAGGGTCGATGTTTGCTAATTGCAACAGATGGCAATACAGTTAGGCGCCAAAATGAATGATTTGTTGGTTTTCAAACAGAATGTGGTTGTATCTATTATGCGTTAATAAAGGAATCAGATGGGCTGCGCCCTGTATGAAGAGAGAAAAGAATTCATTTTCTGTATTTTAATTTGAACCACGTTTTTTATTTATTTCAGCATTCCAGTATTTTGAAGGGCGAACAAGACTTCTCTGTTTGTGTTATTTTATGCTATTGATTGTAATCGATCTGGATTGAGCACAGGAATTTTGGTGCATCATTTTTGGTATCAGAGCCAGTCACAGGTGTTGCAGCAAAGATGCTGCCAAGGCGAGGAATTGGTCGAGGAAGACCAGAACCACATGCAGTCCTGATAGAAGAAGTGCGGAGACTGCGTGAACGAATGGAGACAATGGAAACAGCCCAGAGAAGAGCACCTGATGAGAGAACTGAGAGTTCTTCAGAAGAATCTGATGAAGAGGTGGAAGCAGGAGAAGAAAATGAAACTGTCAAAGTCCTCAAGATGCTGGCAAAAGTTGGAAGCAAACCCAAGATAGAAATTCCTATGTATGAAGGAAGTTTAAATGCCGAGGAGCTCATGGATTGGATCAGATCCATAGATCAGTATTTCGATTATGAAGAGATTGAGGAGAATAAGAGGGTGAAGTTTGCAGTCACTAGACTGAAGGGCCATGCATCCATCTGGTGGGACGAGTTACAGACATCAAGAACGAGAAAGGGGAAATCTAAGATCAAGCAATGGGATAAAATGGTAAGCAAACTGAAAGCCAATTTTTTGCCTAAAGACTATCATTTGAATCTTTTTAAGCAGATGAAAAATCTGAAGCAGAAAGGAATGTCTGTTAAAGAATACACTGAAGAATTTTACAGGTTAAATATCAGAACAGGGCATGTAGAAGATGATTTGGAGAAAGTAGCCAGGTATATTAATGGGCTAAGGTATGAGATCCAATATGAGATTAGCCTGTTAAGTTTGAAAACTGTTGAGGATGCCTATCAAGCAGCCTTGAAGGCAGAGGAAAAACTGTTGCGCAAACAAAACCAGAGAAACAGAGGTAAGAATCCAGCCAACGAAGGAAGGATACTTGAATCCAAAGTTCAACACTCTCAAAATGAGGCAGGGAGTGCGAGCAATAGAGCACCACAAAGAGGAGATTTTGGCCGTGGAAGGTTTGTGCCCAGAGGCAGAGGGCGAGGAAGAGATATTCGGTGCTTTGCATGTGGTGAATGGGGACATGTACAATGGGATTGTCCTCATCAGAGATCAACAAACCAGTGCAACGTGAATGTTACAGAAGCCAAGGAAGAGATTCCTCAACCTGAAGCTAAAGAGGAACCACCAGAAGACGGAGAGTCCCTATTACTAAAGAGGGTATTACTGGAAGGAGCTAAGGAAGCCAAAGAACCAGTTCAAAGGAAGACTTTATTCAGAACTGTATGTAAGTCCAAGGGTAAGTGTTGCAAGTTGATAATTGATAGCGGTAGTACTGAAAATCTTGTTTCTACAGAGATGGTGGACAAGTTGAAGTTGGAGAGAATAGTACACCCCACTCCTTACAAAGTATCGTGGCTTCAAAAGGGCCATCAAATTTTTGTAACTGAACAATGTCAAGTTGAATTTCAGATTGGTACTTATAAGGATGTCATTTTATGTGATGTAATGCCGATAGATGTATGCCACATATTGCTTGGAAGGCCCTGACAGTTCGACCAAAATGCCATTCATGATGGCAGAAGAAATACTTATACTTTGGAAAAAGATGGGAATAAGCATACACTACTGTCGTTGAAAGCTGAAGCAGCTGGGAATAGTGTTACATTGATGAATGAGAAGATCCTGTTGCAGGAAGATGAGAAGGGTAAGGAGATGCATCTTACTAGTGTTGGCAAACCCAAGGTAATTTTAACTTCTACAAATTTAGAAGATTTACCTGAAGAAATTCAGAATTTCTTGAATGATTGTGCTGATATTGTTGTGGATGAGTTGTTACCCATCAGGAGTATTAGTGAACATAATGATCTAATATCGGGAGTCAGTGTGTCGAATAAAGTAGCCTACAGGGTAATGCAGGAAAATGTCGAAGCTGGAACACAAGTGAAAGAGTTGATGGATAAATGGCTAATCAGTGGAAGCCTTAATCCATGTGCTGTGCCAATAGCACTCAGTCCGAAGAAAGAAGTTGAATGGCGCATGAATTCAAATTCTCGAGCCTTATATAAAATCACCATCAGGGTGAAGAATGAAGATTTGAAGGAATATGCAGTCTCTAAAGAAGAGTTGAAATGGGATCCGAAGAAGATCCAAGTAGATGTGAATTGGCTAACTCCTAGAAGCATATTTGAGGGAGATGTCAAAAGCAGATGGCAGGAATGCAGTAGCAAAGACAAGCAGCGAGCAGATATGAGGAGGCGGAAAAAGGAATTCCAAACAGGTGATTTAGTCATGTATTGCAGAATGGTACCTATACTAAAAGCCAGAAGAAGAACCACAAAGAGACCCCATAACAGACGGAAGCCCAAAGCAGGGAAAAGGAAAAAGAAAGTGCTAAAGAGAACCAGGAGTCAGACTCATTATCAGTGTTTGACCAAGTGGAAAGAGGAACCAGTAGAGGACGTCAGCAGAGCTACAGAGAATGAGGATCAACTCCAAACAACTACAAGATTAGTTTTCTTCCCCGGGAGTCTGATGCAGGAGCATCAAGCACTTAGCCAGCAATGTGACATCTTGGTCACATGTTGTGGCTAGTTAAAAATATATTAGACTTAGAAATAGTTTAAATAATATATTTTATTAAATTTGCTATTTATTTTAGGAGAATTGTAGTTGTTTAATTAAATACGGCATAATAATAGAGTTGGTTTCTTTCCCTGCGTGGAATAGAACCAAAATAGGGAAAATGCTAAATAATAGGGGGTATTAGTTTGTTGAGAAACTCTAGAAGAAATCTATTCTGAGAAGAATAGTTTCTCATATTTGTATAAATTAGAGAAAGGTTGAAGGTGTGAGGAGAGAGTTTTTTTTTGTGTGAAGTTTGCAGAGCGAGAGCTCAGATAAATAAAGGAAATGATTTTCGTGCATAACACTGGCCTGTTATGACAAAGAAATCGATTTCTATTTGTTGATTTTATCTGACTGTGATATATATATATTTTAGTTTTGAATCTGTGTCGATTTGTGTGTAGCATTCTGTTTGGTTGTGTGAGTGGTTTGAGTGTGACTTCGACGAGGAGATTATAATCGAGGAAAATAGTTTACAGATGTTGGGTTCATCCATCGTATTTCATTTATCTGCTCTATATGGACTAGCAATTGTATTTGATTGCACTGTCTTTTTATATGCAATTGTATTTGTAGCAGGTCGCTGAAGAAATGAAATAATTACTACGAATTCCCATTCCAGATTCAATGTTCATTTCATTTGATGAGTTAGAAGATACAATACAGGAATCCATTTGAAACAGAGAAAGTCGAGTTAAAATCGTTGAAGCATCGGACCAAGTGTTAAGGTTCACTTCTGTGAATCAGTAGTTGGCTTGTTGAATCCAATTTCGGATCAGAACACCAGAAATTTGCAATACGGATCCCTGAAATCACGCATTTGAGCTTGATATGGAGTGTCGGTTGTAGTAATTAAAGGTTCAACGCACTAAAGTACTCCGACAGTTAATACGATGGAGGATATAAATGCCAGATTTTCGTGAGCCATTCCGGTCAAATTGCATGAAATCTGGGAAGAAAACGATATGTTTATATGTTAAATTATAACGTGACCGCCGATAGTAAAAACAGATTCGTTGTAATATATTATATATCGGTCCACCCATATACATAAATGATAACGTGTAGTTGGCCAACAGCGAAGATATTGTATCAGATTTGGATCGATCTGATAAGGGTCGATGTTTGCTAATTGCAACAGATGGCAATACAGTTAGGCACCAAAATGAATGATTTGTTGGTTTTCAAACAGAATGTGGTTGTATCTATTATGCGTTAATAAAGGAATCAGATGGGTTGCGCCCTGTATGAAGAGAGAAAAGAATTCATTTTTTGTATTTTAATTTGAACCACGTTTTTTATTTATTTCAGCATTCCAGTATTTTGAAGGGCGAACAAGACTTCTCTATTTGTGTTATTTTATGCTATTGATTGTAATCGATCTGGATTGAGCACAGGAATTTTGGTGCATCAAGTAAGATGGATCTATGATGGTTTAATTCCCCCCTTTAAATAGGCTACATTCCACTTGAATACCATGGGTCAATACCATTGGTTCTCAATACCATGGTTCAATACCATGTGCCATATTTACTTTTATTAATATTAATATTAGGGTTAATAATGTTTTTTTTCATGGTATTAATAATAATTTGGCCCATGGTATTTGGCCCATAGGCTTCACCTAAATAAAACCTCATTTTTTAGTGTTCTTAAATATAAAGTGAATTATGGAATAAATATAAAAAATGTTTTATTTATTTACCATACCTCTAGTTTATTTATATTTTTATTAATTTACCATACCTCTTTTATAAATATGGTATTTGGCCCATGGTATTTAGCCCATGGTATTAAAATGGTATTTGGCCCATAGGCTTCACCTAAATAAAACCTCTTTTTTGAGTCTTATTTAAATATAAAGAGGTTTATGGACTAAATATAAAAATAAGTTTTATTTATTTACATTACCTCTAATTTATTTATATTTTTATTTATTTACCATACCTATCTTTTTAGTGTTCATAAACCTCTTTATATTTTAAATCTATGTTGTGTTTATACATAATAATAATTAGATTGATTTCAAATAGGGCCGACATTAGATTAAAAAAGTTAAATGTTAAACATTACATGTTAAATGTTTACATTTACATTTACGTTTACATGTTTATGTGATATACCTCCATACTGGGCTGTAGAGCTCCACATCTCCTCTTCGCGCAATCAACCACTAAAAAAAGGGTGAAAAGAAAAAACAAAATTTCATGAATTCTGACCGTAGAAAAGTTAGGGAGGAGCGAACTGATCTATACAATAAGGACATGAAAAATGCTTACTTGTACATTGTCTTTTGATGAATTATTCACCACAATCAAGATCTGCATTATCATAATAATTAAACCCTTTGTACAATAAGGACATGCAAAATGTTTACTTGTGCATTGTCTTTTGATGAAATGTTGGTCGTAATCAAGATCTGCATTTTCTTTTGATGAATTGTTGGCCACAATCAAGATCTGCATTGTCTTTTGATGAATTGTTGGCCAGAATCAAGATTTGCATTATCATGATCATTAAACCCTCAACCCTAGATGAAATTTATGCTTTGATCATATAAACCCTCGAAATTGTTTACCCATAAGAAAAAAAATTATTTTAGTAAAAATGAAGAACTCTCTAGATTCCAAATTCATACCCATGTACAAATGGCCAAAATATCCATGCTGAATGACCTTTCCCTTCCTCCATCTAGTCGTTGATACTCTCCTAAGGTGTTTCCCATGCAAACTCCATATGGGGTTCGAATCCCATGAAATCCATAGATCACGTTGATGGTCTTCCTTCTTCTGGCATTTCCATGTAGATATTAACAAGGCAGAGAAAAATGCAGTGCTACAATGTGATGTTGTAATCTGTGAATATTTTATTTGAACCCAACGCTAAACTAGAAATGAAAAAGAAAAGAAATATTTATAATGGAAAAAATAAAAGAAATATTTATACTATAAAATCAAATATATAAATTGCAAATGGGTTAAATAATTTATTTTTAATAAGAATTTGTTCTTTTTGCATAAGACAGTAAATTAAAAAGAAGAAGAAGAAGTTAAAAATGATATTGGGATGAGTGTAAACATTTAAATATAGCCTAAATTAATAATAATAATAATAAAATTTCATAAAAATAATAAAATTAAATTTGTTATATTTTGATTTTGTTATTAACTTGTGAATAGGCTTTGTTATAATACCATGGGCCAATACCATGGCTTATCAATGCTAGTCCAAAAACCATAATTTATTTCACAACTAAAATATTTTATAATAATATGACAAGATTTTTAATCGTTGATATTCACCCCCACATTACGGTACATATTATTAACTTGTAAAAAATAGCCTTTGTTACAATACCATGGGTTAATACCATGGATTATCAATACCTGTTGGCTTTGTGGGGCTTGACCCAAGTTGAGCGATAGTTAGCCAAACAAATCCCTACACTACTAGCCTTTTCGACATCAACCCGCAGAGCGCGAACCGAAGTCTCACCCGAAGTAGTATGGGGGGATGTTGGAACCAAGTTTCTACACCCTGAGATGGTCGTGATGTCGATTTATACCCTCTGTTCCTACTTTCACGCAGGTCACTAAGCTTTTAGGGCTCTATTAGTTTACCCTTTATTCTTCCCTTCAGTACCTCCGCGAAGGTGTATGATTGACCTTCACGCAGCCTTAACTCGCGGTCCAGGCACTTCCGCGCTGCTATGATAGCGTATTGTATAGGTTCCCCAGTTACCTTAAGTGTTTTACTTATCTTACTAAACAATCCTAGTAGCGCGGCATAAACTGTTGTTCTTACTTGTGTTCAATTAACCAATATAATCACATATATTTGTGCATCACACAAACATTGTAAATTAAACCCACAATGCAATATAACCAGATACAGTAACAAGAAATAAATACACAAAACTTGTAGAATACTTCTCTTTATTGATATCTTCAGATTAATACAGACTTTATCCGCCCTGCGCACACAGCTGCAAGGATCCTTGCACCCAGTTGTGGACTTCTACCCTAGGCCTCTGTGCACTCAGCTGCAGAGCCTCTACCTATGCTAAGACCCAAACACTTAGACTTCTCTACCAAGACTCCAAACTTGTCTAACTTACTTCACTACTTAGATCTTACTTACTTAGCTCTTTTTATACAATCCCATGGTCCGCAAACCATGGGTATATCTTTACGGCCAACTTTACACCTTACAAAATAAGGGTGGACAACCCTTTATGACTCTTGACACCTTCGTGCTCCACAACCAAAATTGACCCAAAACATGGGCTTTTAGCCCCAAAACTGTCCTTAGGGGAACCCATTCCTAACAGGTCCCCAACACAAACATGGTGACTCGTCCTCGAGTCACTCTACAAGTGCGGAGATCTTGGCGCAAATACCTCCCAGCTCGACCTGTATGACCGCAACCTCGGAAGTGCACTGTGCGAATGCATGCTTTTCTTCTTCAACCAACTGCTCAGTCGCTGGTCTTGAACTGTCAGCCTGAAGCATCTGCTGATTTGCTTGCAAATTCGCAAGCTTTCCTTCAATAGAGGTCATGACCGCATAAGCCTCATCCAACCAGGGCTTCAAGCGTGCCTTCAACACTACCTCCTTGTGCTGCGCTGCATCTACCTATTCTTTCAATTGTTTGGCCTCCTGCAGCTTCGCCAGTTTCTGCGTGAGAGTGATGGTTCGTGTTGTACCTTTTTCTTCGTCATAGTGTTGTTGCAGTTCTCGTGCTTCTGTCTCTAGCCGTTGTACATTAGGGTCCTCCTATAAGCTCGTCAGGACCTCGAACAACTATTCAAAAAGTTGTGTGCAGTCTGTTACTGCACTCTCTACCACCACTATCGCCTCTGTGACAGTGGTTTCATGCTGCTCCTTTAATTATGCCGGAGTTGAAGGTTGGGTCTTCAACTATAGATCAACAATCTGTAGGTTCATCTCCAGCTGAACCGTAGCCATCTTTGTGCGAGTGTTGCGCACACTTGTAGCAATCTTGTGGACGCGCACCTCGACTGGTTCTTCCTTAGGAATAGCCAACTCTGGGACCATTTGGCATGCCTCCTCCACAACCTGAACTATACACTTGTTTCGGTCGGTTACCTCGGTCATGGTGGCAATGGTAGAGTCTTACTATAGGGCCATCTATTCATTATTAATCCTCTGCTCGTTGATCACCTGTAATGCGCGGTGTTCGCAGGCCCTCAGTTCCACGATTACTCCATCCTGTAATAGGTGGAGCGCCTCACCAGGGAGCACTGCCAAGTTCAACCCCACTCCCTTGAGGGTGCTGAAAGTGAGCCTGTCAGCTTCATTCTTTGTGGTGATTGCTCCATCTAGCAACACTATCGCACTAGAGACCTTCGCACATAGCATCTTGGCAGCTTCTAAAGTGCTGATAGTGAGGCTTGTGGAAACCGTGCCAGCCTATGATGTGTGGGTCTGCATCTCATGTAGACCTAACTGGATGGCTCCCAATAGTAGTTGTTGTTGTTGTTCAAACTGTTGTAGTGCCTCCGAAGTGACATCTTGCACCGTGTCTCCAATGTCATGCAAATCACCCCCTATGAGGGTGATTAGTTCCAGCGATTCCTTAGTGGCCTTCGATTTCTTCCTCGACTGTCCTTTCTCTTGTTCGCTTGGACGCTTGATGTGGGCTGACATTGCCTGTGGGTCCACGTTGTGCTACTCTATTTTCTCATTCGTTTCTTCCTCTGTTTCGAGCGAAGGCAACCTTGCGCCTTTGTCAGAGCCATGCTCTGTTTCACCTGTCTTCTTTTCTGTATGTTGGGTGACATTGCGCTTTGCCTAGGCCTTGTCAACGGCCTCTTTCTTCCTCTTCTCGACTAGATACACCATCTTGATCTTGGCCTCCTCCTTTTTGTGTTGTGCGGCAAACTTTCTCGCCCCCACTGCCAAATCTGAGGTAGTGCGCTACTCTACTAGCCAACGATCAAGTACTGCATCAATTGTGTCATCTGTTGCCAATAAGGAAATTCATACCATGTCAGCGTAGGGTCCTTCCACACCCTGATCGACACATGGTGAAAGTCTTCCTTGAACTCCGCATACCCCTGTAGGTTGGCAAACATAGTAGGCAACAATCACGGTTTGCAATTGATAGCCATGTGAATGTTCATTTCCATCAAGATCCAAAAGACCTTGTTATCTTTGATGTGCTGAGCATCCTTGGTTGCCCACAACAAAGTGTACTTTGCTGCTTCTTGCACGTCTGGCATGACTGAGGGGAATTGACTATCTTCCAGTAGCTCCCAAGATACCACCACAATAGATAGCAAGAGATGCATAGTGGAAGTTCTTTCTAAGCTCCTATGCCTCACGGTAGTTCTCAAGGAACTCACCGCAAAGATAGTGTGCCCAATTAAACTGGACTCCTTCGGTGCATTGGGCTACAAGAGCAACGACTAGTGCCGACACTTCATCTGCGTGACACTTCCTCATAACCTTTCTTGCCAAAATATGTGTGGCCACCTTGACTGCAAGGTCACTGATACTTGAGATGGCATAACCTTGCGACTTCCTTACGAGCTTAAATTTCTCCTTCATTACCTCCACAAGGGCTAGCTTGCCACCTTTTCTGCCAAACATCATATCCATATTTTCCCCTGTGTAGGGCAGCCACATGATCCTATGGATCAATCTATCGATGATGGGCATTGGCTCCTCCAGCCAAAGACACCCATCATGCACCAAGCATAGCAGCTGCTTGATGACCAATTCTGTAATGGGGATTCAATTGTAGTGCGGCACCCATAGCAGGTTGAGCAGACCTGCCTTGTCTACTCCCCTGAGCCACTACCACAGTTCCAATGTAGTCATCCCGGTGGTTGTAACAATAATGTAGCACATTAGCTACTCTGTCACTAAGTGTGGGAACTTCTCATGATCAGCGAAGTCCCAACCTTCTAGTTTTAACATAGGAACCCGCCCCAAGCGCGATCCTTCAAAGAAAATTTTGTCCAGTGGTAGAGGGGTTTGCAAGGGGACCTTGCTCTCGTCAATGTCTTTTGGCACCTTGGTCTTGCCCTTGCACGGAGGGACATACTCGGGCAACTTAGTGATAGGGTTAGCACCCTGGACTTCAACTTCCTCCACTTCTACCCCCAAGTCCTCATCATCCATCAGGATGTCCTCAATTTCTTCCTCCTCTGACTCCAGGTTAATGGCTTTACCCTTTTCCTGTGTGGTGGGCTTGTCCTTCGGTGGGTTTCTTCTCGGTGACGCACACACTGATATCATAGCCTTCTTTCCCTTTTTGTCCTTCACACTCTCCTTGGTTGGGGTCAGCTTCGGTCTAGGTGTCCGTGGTGATTTGAGAACTTTAGCTAATACCACAGCAACCTTTAGAACAAATCCCTCTACCTCCCTAACAAATTTCGTCACAACCCCCTCGGTTGTCACTGCTTCAATGTCCATAGCTTCTGTGGGTGTCAACATGAGACTATGCAACAACTCTTGTGTCTCCTTTGGCAATGTCTCAAATGCTGAACTGGCTAGAAAAGCTTTGAAATACTTGCAGTTCATGTGCGTCTGAGAGCTCGACAACTCAATTCTCAAAATGCCAAGTGTTTTTCGCTGGGTATCCACTTGTAATTTATAGGGAATTTTGAATTCAAATCTAACTGTTCCCCCCACATTTGGTTCATTAATGCCAAATTTGTGGCAGATTTTCAAGGATCTTACCCATAAAGTTTGTCTTAAATGTTGGCCGCATTTCTACCATCAAATCATGAATAGTGGCTTTAACGATCACTTTCTGACTAACCTGTGTGTTTTCTCCCTGGGTAGCGCAGCTCCCTTTGTGTTGTCACGAACCCTATGACATTTCCTTTCTCTGCACAATCCTCCAATCTTGTAGTTCCCCAATTTGGGTAGTGTAGTTTATAGTCCCATGCCTCCTTTCAACTGCCTGGAGAACTAAGACTATGCTACCCTCATATAGTTTCCTGGCCAGATCACCAACGTATGGATTCAATTGACTGCCATTCACCTTCCCTTGGCAATGGATCTCCATTCAATTTAACTAACTGATCTGCTCCACCATCAGTAATCTCCTTAATGACATAGGGCCTAACCAGGGAAAATTTTAAGGATGGAAATTTATCTTAAAGTTTAGAAACCTTGGTGAATCCCACTAGTCCATAATCTGAAATCTATAAAATGTTTGGAGACATTTTTTTAAAAATATTCAAATTTATAATATTTTTATATAGTCTATATATAATTTTTTAGCGATTTTTAGGGTAAAATAATTTCATTCTATAAAATTTGGGTGAATCATTTTTACAAAAAAATGGAAACTAGCGAAATTTCTTTTGAAAAAGTATATAAAATTAGCCCATGGGTGAATATTAGCCCCTAAAATTTTCCCTAGACCTAACCAGTGCATTCTGAATTTCCCTAGAAATTTTTCAAACTTCTTGTTATATAACAAAACCAGATCATTTACCTTAAAGGTGTGCAACTTAATCTATCTATCATGTCATGCCTTGTCGCACTGCTTTGGACCTGTTGGTGAAATCCAGCTAGAAATATCTCTTCCTCAAGCTCAGCCAGCTTTATGAGCCTCTCTTCCAAGGCTATGTGATCTGTCATACCCATGAGTGGCACTATGCGTAGACTAGGCACAATGTATTCCATGGCAATCACTGCTTCAACACCATATACAAGCCTAAAGGGTGTCTGTCCAGTCAATGTTTTGCATGTCGTCCAATAGGCCCATAGTACTGGTGGTATGTGTAGGTACCTATCACTTCACTGAGCATTGCAAACCTTGTTCAACATGTTCTCCAATACCTTATTGAATGCTTCCACCATCCCATTAGCCTGTGGGTGATAAGGCGTGCTTTTCTGGTGATATACCTGAAATTCCTCCGTCACCGCACTGATCATTTCATTTAGAAAGTGTGTACCACGATCACTCATCAAAATATTTGGACACCCAAATCACGTTAGTATATACTCAAAGATGAATTTCATAGCGGTCGCGCTTGTGCAGTCCTTCATAGGCTATGCCTCCACCCATTGAGTCAAATACTCAGTCGCGGTGATAATGTACCGCGCTCCTGTATTCTTTCCTTGGGGCTGAATGGGTCCCACAAAATCTATCACCCATTTCTCAATATTTTGCAACGTCATTTGTGGGTTAAGGGGTAGCTCATCTCTCCATGATGACCTACTAGTCCCTTGACACATGTCACATGCCCTGTAGTAAGATTTTGAATCCTGATGGAGGGTTGGCCGCCACAGTTGCTCTCCCTGCATAATGGCCTCCCGTGTCGCTCCCATGAGTGTCTACAAGGATACTGCTCCTTTCAAACTCTAGTACATATCTTCGTAATACTTCATCAAACCCCATTTTATACAAATGCCCAGCAATGCAGAAAATTCTTTCATGCGCACCACTAACTCCTTATTTTGCTAGATGGTGTAGCCTTCCTGGGTGGTTCCTGTTGTTAGGAAGTGTATGATGTCTTCAAAGTGACCATCGGTGACGCGTACTGCAAATAGCTACACGTGAGGCAATCCCTCCTCCAAATTAGTGGGCTCTTCCCCCATTTCGATGTGCGACAGATGGTTTGGTCCCACGTTCAGTCATCTAGGCTTCACAATAACCTCAAAATCATACTCCTAGAACAATAACAACCACCTACAGATTCTCCCCTGCAACACAGGCTTATTGACTAGGTATTTCAATGTAGAATGATCTGTATACATCTTAAAATGTCCACCCAAGAAATAGTGTCTAAACTTATGGAGCGCGTATACCATGGCTAACCCTTCGTGCTCGG
This sequence comes from Pinus tabuliformis, assembly GCA_031772625.1. Classification (NCBI taxonomy): domain Eukaryota; kingdom Viridiplantae; phylum Streptophyta; class Pinopsida; order Pinales; family Pinaceae; genus Pinus; species Pinus tabuliformis. The sequence continues at coordinate 763,977,453 of CM062804.1, read as the reverse complement.
TGGTGGAATAGTTATTCTCATCCTTGGATAACCTCTTGCTTGCGAATGCTATAGGATGGTCCAATTGTCCTCCACCAGCTTGTGTCAGTACTTCTCCCAGTGCTATACATGACACGTCTACATGTACATGAAACTCCTTCTTCCAATCTGGGAAGACTAAAATTGGCGCGATGACCATATTTTCTTTCAAGACATCCAAGATTTTCTCACAGTCCTCATTCCAACAGAACATGACATCCTTTTTCAACAACTTCTCCATAGGCACAGTGATCTAGGCATAGCACTTGATAAACTTCCTATAATACTTAGTATGTCCTAAGGTTGGGCATAGCTGTTTTACACTCCTTGGTGCCTCCAAGTTAAGTATCGTTGTGATCTTCGCGAGATCTACCATCAGTCCCTATCGACAAACCACATGACCCAGCAGAGTTGAAAAAGGAACACAAAATAGGCACTTCTTCAGATTGAATGCAATCTGGTACCTTCGACAAGTATCTAGCATCATGTGAAAACTTGCCACATGGTGTTTTACCAACTCAAACACAACCCAGTCATCAAAGTACACCTCCTGAAACTTATGAATGAATTCTTTGAATGAAACAATGACTACATGTGAAAAAATCATAGGTGCATTCTTCAATCTGAAAGGCATTACAGTGTACTGAAAACATCCCCACTTAGTCATGAAGGTTGTCTTGCTTCTATCTTCAGGCGCGATGTTGGGTATCGGATCCCCCCCAATAGCATGTTTTTGGGACTTAAAGCCTGAGTTTTGGTCAAATGTAATGGAAAGACCCTACAAAATGCGGGCGCAAAGCACAAGAGTCTGGGGTTGTCCACCCTAAAATAATGTAATTTAATGTATGGTATGTCAGCCTACCCATGGTCCGCGGACCATGGAATTGTATAAATAAAGCAAGGCTCTAAGTGTAAAAGGATGTCATATGGGTTTTGGATGATGAATTAGCTCTGAGTCTGTAAGTCCGAGCCTTGGGTTGTAGTAGTAGTAAGAGGCTCTGCAGCTGAGTGCGTAGAGGCCTAGTAGAGTCTGCAGCTGTGTGCGTGGATCCCTGCAGCTGAGTGCACAGAGCGGAGCTGGGATTGTACTTGGACAGAGAATTAATGAAAGATAAGTTGATTCTGAAATATCGTGTGTCTATGCTTTTGTTATATTTATGCATCTCTTTACAGTTTTATGATTGTGCGCACTTGTTATGAATGTTAAATGATTAATGAGAACATTGGGCCCACACATATAAGTAAGATCTATAATAATAGTACAGTAAGGATAAAGCACCTAGGCATCACCTCTTCGCGCTCTTTATAGTGTTTTGCGGAAGCAGTTGCACAAGTTGTGAAGGGTAGATGGTTGCACGGAGCAAGTGTGCAAGCTAGGTTCGTGAACTTCATAGACTTCATCAAGACATCCCTAGGGTGTGGAAACCTGGTTCCAGCACCCTCCCATACTACCTCAAGTGAGACCTCAGTCCGCGCACCATGGATTGTTGCTGAAAGGGCTGGTAGTTTTAGGATTTGTTTGGCTAAATCACTTCTGAACCTGGGTTAGACCCCAACAAGCCAACAAATGGTTCCGTTGCCGGGACCTGGATCTACCTAAGGGATGTCTAATGTTGTGCCACTGGAACCCAACAAAGAAGGAAATTGAAGATTGGTTGGATAAGAAGATTCACGAGTTCATGACACAGGAAAACAGAACTCCATAGGTATCCAAGAAAAGGTGGTTGGATCGCTACGTGTATACGGAAATCCACGAGATTTCTTTGCATATTTTCCTTCTGAACTGTATGAGTGGATCACAAGGTTAGCCGAAAGCCAAGGAAGGTGTAAACTCGACCGACCAATAGTGTGGACTCCCAAATTAGTGTGCAGACTAGAGGCATCATAAGATAAGATCATGTGTGTGAGCTGTGGACCATTGGCTAAACCGGATAATAGGGGGATTTATCACTGAGTTCACGATAGATACAATTGTAAGCTACAACGAAGCAGAACGACGTTTTCTCACGGGACCATGAGGTAAGTATATTAAATCTCTCAATACCAAGACTAAGATGTTGTTATGTGAAAAGTGGGTTATGTGAATTCATTAATGTTTGGAACGACGTGGAGCGGAAAGATCTACAAAGGTAGCGAGGGATTAGGAAATAGTCCCTTAATTTCACCTTTGCGAGAGAGCGAGGAAGAGCTCACTCGGGTATCTCCGAGAAGTGCGGTCAGTTTGATAAGGTAGCACATTCCGCAGTTACCAACTCCACCCATGCCACCACCCGCTTCACCTCCATCTCCACCCACTCCACCTCTGCCAACCCCGCAATTCAGCATGGTGAGTGCGATCAAGCTACTCATATTCAGAGGAGTAGGGAACGAGGATCTGAACCAGTTCTGGTTTGTGGTAAGAGTAGTGTGGGAAGTGCAAGGGGTCACGGATGACAACATTAAGAAGGCTACACTGGTGAGCGCATTACAAGATCGCACATTGACATGGTATATCAAGCACTCCAATGATCACCCAAATGCAGGAATAGAAGAGATCTAGAACGCACTAAACAAAGAATTTAGCTGGCCAAAAACAGAGACCCAGTCAATCATCAGTTTTAAAGAGATCGCAATGCTTCCAGGTGAGACCCCATGGGATCTAGATCAGTGACTGAAGAGTACGATCCATGAGGTTGATATGATGCTCATGGATGTATAGCATTGTGCATGGTTTGTGGCATCTCTGACACCACACCTAAGTATGGCGTTATCGCAATAGAAACTTTCTACCCAGGCCAAATCATGGGAAATGGCGATGAGGTTGCATGAGACATTGATACAAGATCCGGGGCTAGGAGTTCAAAAAATCCACGCAGAATTATAGAATCTCTGCCTGGAGATGCAGATCTTGAAGCAAGATAGGGTGCCACAGCTAGAGGCGTGCAAGAAAGTATGGTGCATAAAATGCAAGGGTTAGGGTCATGACAAGGATCACTTCCTAGTATTCGCGAACTACTTGGCAAGAGGGGGGCCAATGCCGTTCAGACTAGAGGCACAAGCAGGGCCAAGTGCGACACCTGCATTATGGTGTGTGATCTGTCAGATAGGAGGAAGGCACATAATGAATAATTGTCATTTGTTACAGAGGTATACATAGACACCCCAGCAATTGTTTTGTAATTTCTATAGGGCAGTGGGCCACGACGAGCATACTTGTCATAGCTATGAGTTAATGATGGATCAGACCCCAGCCTATCAGATGCAGATAGAGACGCAAGCCCTTAACCCAGCGGCAGGGATGGTGCACAATAGATTTCAAGGGTGAGGTCAAGGACGAGGAGGAATGGGACCAAGAAGGGGCCACGGACAGTTAATCTGTTACAATTGCAGAGGACCAGGGCACTATGCCTGTGACTGTACAAACCTGATGAGAATATTCTGTTCATACTGTGCTTAGTTTGATCATGAAGCAGTGGATTGTCATATGTTGATCACGCAGATGCGCGAGAAAGGGGTACTCCATCCTCCTCCAACTCAAAATATTCAAATAATGAGGTCTGAACTATGCGAAGGAGACCCAAATGTGAACATGGTGCTCAGAAGTGGTGCGACCATAAGGGAGGATAAGGGGAAGTAGCCCAAGGAAGATACATGGGTCTAGAAGGCTCCTACAAAGGAACCTCAATTTGACTTAGAACGTGCAAAGGAGACGTTCATGGAAGCTAAGAAAATCTTCATGGAAGCCTCCACTTCAGGTGGTAAGGATCAACCAGAGCTGGGGATGGATCCTTCTATGCTTACTACCTTTCTAGAGACATGCATGAAACTATTGTGCGACAACAAGGCAGTGAAGGGACTACAGGAGCTGATCACTCGGTGCACGGGGTCGGGAGAACCGTGCGAGCATACATTATGAAACGAGAGGGAAATGAGATTGACAGCACAGATTGGTGAGTATGAAATGGACCAGGTAATCCTAGACCTAAGTTTGGACATGAATGTATTGCCAAAGCAGATATGGGAACACATGGGTAGGCCCGCGTTACAGTGATCCCCTATTCAATTACGAATGGCGAACCAACAGAAGATTTTTCCCATGGGGAGGTTGCAAGGGGTAACAGTTGATATTGAAGGCGCAAGCACATAGACGGACTTTGAAGTGATAGAGATTGTCGATGACAACAATACCTATACCATGTTGCTAAGAATAGACTGGGCCACAGATATGAATGTGGTCATTAACCTAAAGAAGCGGAAGATGATATTCGAGAAAAAGTCCCTATGTGTAGTTGTTCTGTTAGATCTCGCTGAAGGAGCGCGCTACACCGAACCAGTGCGAGATGATGAAAGTGACGATGACCTGGACTGTATTTTCCAAATAATAGCACGAGACCAAGAGTGGGTGAACCTAACTGCAGATGGGAGAATCTCCTAGGAGCGTGACAGTACCTGTACTTCGGATTCAGACGAAGAAGTAGAACGCTGGCAAAACTGGTTGCACAAAGTAACAACACTAAATTGCAACATGATGATTAGATCACTAAGTTATGTAACAACAGAGGCAAGGGAACTACCAACCTATGATGGGGTGATAGTGGTGGATGAATTCTTGGAAAAATTTGAAAGTGCAGTATTGGAACAGTAGCGGTATGGTGTGATGGAATGGCCGCTACATGCAACCCCCGCACAATGGTGGGGTACACATTAGAAGACCATTGGGAACTGGCGTGAATGTAGAAGATGGATGCATTTGTGGTTTGGAAGCCACCAACATCGGAAAAGAGTCGGGCAGCCAGGACGAAGTAGCCTACACGCCCACCTGTGTCGATGGATGCAGACGTGTGTTGTGCAAGCACATCCTAGACTAAGGATTGAAAATCAAAACCAGATGCGGTGATGAACACCACAAATATTCCATGATGGAGCATTCAGAAAGCTATGTGGAATCATGGACAGAGTTCACTAAGCGAGATGAACTGACTGGGACCTGCACGTACTAGCGGTTCGATGGGCCTATAGGGCCATAAGGAAAAACCGGAACACGGAAATGACCCCAACACCGATGAGAAAATATGAAACCATAAGAGCATAAAAGAATCCCCATACAACAGCTCCCGTAGTTGGGACAGTATGCGAGGACCCAGGTAAATGGATTATGCAATTACAGGAAGCCATTCGGTGAGGGAACTTGAAACTTCACGAACTCGAAGAAGATTGGGTACGGCTGAGAAAGAAAAGCATGATATTGGACGAAGAAATCAACAAACAGGAAACTAAAGTCATGCAAACATGCTGCACTGAGAAACTAAGCACGATGCGACAAGGTATGGCCAGCCATACTACTGTATTAGAAGAATTTGTGGCCCTGGTACCATGGCTGCGACTGCACCTTATCAGACAAAGTAACCAGGGAAGCACACCGCATAAGGAAGAATGTGAGGCGCTAACTGGCATGAGGGTAACTAAGGGAGGCCCGCACACTGGGTTAGAAGGTGAATTGAAACCTTGCACCAGTGGTGCGACCACCTGACTATCCATAGGAAGCATAGTCTCAGTGCTCCAAGCAGTTGAAAGAGAGTGCGGGACTATAAAAGAGTCTGTATGGGAGCTGCGCAACACAGAAGCTACGTGTAGGATTAGTATGACACTCAGGTCGCGTTCGCACACAAGGGGCTGTGCTGCCATGTGGGTAGGCTATAAAGTGACCGTTGGTGTCACTATTCATGACAAGATGTCCGATTTAAGGCAACGAGGAGTGGACGATGGGCAATTAAGACACGAAGTCAAAACTAGATTTGGGACTATCTGTTGCCAATCTCGCATTAATGAGCCGAATATGGGGGGAATGGTCGAATTTGAATTCAAAGGGGCCTATAAATCATAGGTGGCTCTCCATCGAACAACCCTTGGCATTTTGAGAATTCAGTTGTTACGCTATCAATTGGGTATGAACCTGACGAATTTGGAGGCTGTGAGAGCAAGTCCATGGTTTGAAACATTGCCGAAGGAGACACAGGATTCCCTGATCAGAATAATGTCAACAACCAAGGGAGCCACACAGAGCTCTACGCCGCCGGTAGGGGATGCACCGGAAATCCCTAAATTGCCCCAGACGTTGAGGCCCAAAAAGGATCCAAAGGAAGCAGGACTGGTCTATATGTCTCCGCCAAATCCGAGGGTTCGGTAAACTGTATATGGAAGACAAGGGAAAGATGGTTATTATTGACACAGATGATGATGAGGAGGATATCCATGCCTTTGTAGAAGAGATTGAACCAGATGAAGAAATGGAGGATGACATTCAGCCAGTGTGCGCTGCAACAAAACTGCCCAAATATATTCCCCCACGGAAGGGAAAGAAAAAGTACCCAAGGATGTGGATTCCATTAAGAGTGCACTTGAAACCCCACTCCTCCTAGAAGGAATTTTATTTGAGGGTTCAATCCTAGGCCGCGTGCCCACGATGAAATTTGAAGATTGGGACCTTGCAGACAGTGAAAAGTTCCCACATTTGGAGACTAGCCAACTTATGAAACAAAGCAAGGAGGGGGTAGTTACAGTGCTGCAGCCATGGAAATGGCTGCGTGGGGTGGAGGAGGCTGAGCTACTCCACCTACTATGGATTCTACACTTTCACCGGGGACCAATCACGATATTCATCATCGGGAAACTGCTTTACCTAGTGCATGAGGGTTACTTGTGGCTAGAGGAGCCTATTCCCATTACGGCAGAGCTGATTCATAGGATTTCAAACCTTCCCTGCATGGGAAAGGACCCCACGGAAATGGCTGGCCAAAGCGGAGACTTGGCACTCACAGAAGCCATGAAGAAGAAATACAATTTGGAGAAGAAGCAGAGGGGCTATGTCATTACTAGCATTCAAGACAAAGAGGTGCACGTAGCCACCTAACTACTGGCAGGAAAAGTGATGAGAAATTGCCACGACAACAAGGTACTAGCAACGGTCATCGCATTGGCTGAACAATGCACCGAGGGCTTACAGTTCAACTTGGCGTAGTTCCTCTGCGAGGAGTTCTTGACGAACTACAAGGAGGCTCAGGAGCAGGGTAAGGCCTTCCACTACGCGTGGTTGTTCTTATCCATTTTGTGGGTTGCAGGGGAATTGTCGGAGAAGAGTCAATTTCCTCCTTTTCACCAGGACTTGCCAGAGGCATCAAAATATGCGTCGCTCTAGGCGACAAGGCATGCCACACGCATCCGTGAGATCAAGATCTTCTGGATACTCATGGAGGCGAGCGTATGCATGTGGATCCACAAACGGTTGTGCCTATCCCCCATGGTATATGATAGTCTACGGAGCTTTGTAGACTTTAAGGTGGATATGCACAATGTGTATATCAAGGTGCGGAAGGACCCGAAGCAGAACTGGACCAAACATCCATTCATCGCAATCGATGATGCTGTTTTCACAGTGCTCGAATCATGGCCACCCAAATGGCATGCCCCGAACCTGGCAGCATGCGATGAGGTAGCAATACAAAGACAGAAAGATGCCGCCAAGCTACTGGCACAACAGAAGCAAAATGAGCAACTCGATGAGGAGGTAAGGGCTTCGCGTGAGGCAGCGAAGGCTACCGCAGAGTAGACCAAGGTCACCGCAAAAATAGCAGCAGCGGGGGCCACTACGATGCAGGAGGAAAGAGGCCCAGACTTGACCATAGGACATGGGACGTACAATACAACGGAAGGCACTGACCTAAGCACCACCTCTACATAATTGAAACGGTCGCGCGGGATGGAACGAACAGGGCCATGGAAGAAGACCAAGGCTTCCAAATTGGATGGGGAGCCTATTACACTAACAGAGGGTGATCTATACGACATCGGCGACATAGTTCGGGAGGTCACTAGGGAGGCACTCCAAGAAGCAATGACGAAGCAACAAAATGTGTTGGGGGCACTCAAGGCACAACTGCAGTGACTTCAGGTGCGACTCCCACAAGAAGGAATGATAGCTAACTACGATGCCACAAGAGCATCAGCAACAGACCAGTTGTTGCGGGCCAACATGGCCAACACTGTTGCACTACCGGAAGGAGCACTGACAATAGACAGCATGGAGGATAGAACCATGGTAGGACGGATCAAGGGACTCGGCCTAAACTTGGTTGCCCTTCCGCGGGATATTTTATACCAACTACAAGACAAAGCGATGACAGAGCTCCACGCCAGGGAGGGATGTTCAGTGTAGATGATAAGTGAACAACAAATAATGATTGAACAACTTAGCCTACAATGTGATGAAGCGGTGGCTCAGAACCAGCAGTTGGAGCAGATCATAGAGGAAGCGTGTCACCACGTCCCAGAACTAGAAATTGCGATAGATCTGCCAGTAGGAATGCAGATCCACAAATTGGCCAGCATATTTCATGAGGCGAAGGAGGAAGCTATGAGGATCTAGTTGGACCTCAACCTGCAAATTGTTGAACTACAGCTAAAGGTGCAGCCCTCCATGCCCCAAGAAGTTTGAGATCAGCGCGTCAGGGATATCCGGAAAGGGTTGGAAGAAATTGAACAGGAAGTGCAGAGCTGCACCACGTTGTCGGAAGAATCCTTCAGGGTCCTCACAACCTTACAGGAGGACCACACCATACAGTGGTTGGAAATAAAGGCATAGGAGCTTCAAATGCAATATGACAGTGTGTGCAAGACGACCCAGACAGTGGTCCTAACTCAGCAGCTCGCGAGGCTACAACAAGAAAAGGCATTGAAGGAGCAAGTGGACACAGCACGCCAAAAAGAGGCAGTACTTAAAGCATGTGTCTAGCCTTGGATTGATGAGGCCTTCCTCATCATGGCCGACATCGAAGGAAAACTCACACAAATGAAAGCAATGCATGACCTGAGACAGGGATTTGACCTTGACAATGAGCATTCGGCTGAGCAAGCAGAACGGATCCAGTGGACGGCAAAGCAGTGCGCTACTGTTCTTCGTGCAGCATAGGCACAATTGAATGGACTTCGTGCAAAGATCGCCACACCAGCAGAGTGACTCGGGACTAGTCATGATGATTATTCTAGGGGCCTGTTGGGTATCGTATCCCCCCCATAGCATGTTTTTGGGGCTTAAAGCCCAAGTTTTGGTCAAATGTAATGTAAATACCCCGTGAAATGTGGGCGCGAAGTGCGAGAGTCTAGGGTTGTCTACCCTAAAATAATGTAATTTAATGTATGGTATGTCGACCTACCCATAGTCCGCAGACCATGGGATTGTATAAATAGAGCAAGGCTCTAAGTGTAAAAGGATGTCATATGGGTTTTGGATGATGAATTAGCTCTGAGTCTGTAAGTCCGAGTCTTGGGTTGTAGTAGTAGTAAGAGGCTCTGCAGCTGAGTGCGTAGAGGCCTGGTAGAGTCCACAGCTATGTGGGCGGATCCCTACAGCTAAGTGCGTAGAGGCCTGGTAGAGTCCGTAGCTGTGTGGGCAGATCCCTACAGTTGAGTTCGCAGGGCGGAGTTGGGATTGTACTTGGACAGAGAATTAATGAAAGATAAGTTGATTCTGAAATATCGTGTGTCTATGCTTCTGTTATATTTATGCATCTCTTTACAGTTTTATGATTGCGCGCACTTGTTATGAATGTTGAATGATTAATGAGAACATTGGGCCCACACAATTAAGTAAGATCTATAATAATATCACAGTAAGGATAAAGGATCTAGACAGCACCTCTTCGCGGTCTTTACAGAGCTGCATGGAAGCAGTTGCACAAGTTGCGAAGGGCAGACAGCTGCGCGGAGCAAGTGCGCAGGCTCAGTTCGTGAACTTCTTAGACTTCATCAAGAAATCCCTAGGGTGCGGAAACCTGGTTCCAGCACCCTCCCATACTACCTCGGGTGAGACCTCAGTCCGCGCACTGTGGACTGTTGCTGAAAGGGCCGGTAGTTTCAGGATTTGTTTTGCTAAAACACTTCTGAACCTGGGTCAGGCCCCAACAAGCAAACATGCGATTGTAATCTGATGGTACCCAGAGAACCCATAAGTGAAGGAGTATGCTTCCTGGCTACCTACATTATCCAATACCTCATCAGTGAATGGAGTCATGAAAGGATTATGTACACAAGAATCATTCAACTTCCTAAGATCTACGCATATCCTTATTTCATCCTTCTGCTCCTTTTCCTGTACCACCATTGGGCTTACCCAATCAAATTCTTCTACGGGCTCAATGATTCCTGCTGCGAGCATCTTTTCTAGCTGTAAGCAGACCCTTTCCTTATACATCAGATTGAGACGGTAAGGTCTTTTCCTAATCGAATTCGTGTCGGGTTTTAACATGATCTTCATAATGCCCAAGTCTCCTATTATCCCCTTTGGCTTCATAAACTTGGTAGGGAACAAATCCTGGTATTCACAAAGCAATTTGGTGACCTTATCTACCGTCGTGTCATCCCCGTAATCTCCAATATTTGCAAATTTGGATTCCGCCTCTGTACCAGTATTTACCTGTTTCGTTTTCAGTGGCATGGTTATATCAGGATTCTTAATCTACAGTCCCTTGACCTCGCAGTGACCCTCGATTTCAGGGATATTAATCTTTCGTGGATCCTCATTTTCTTCTTCAGCAGTCGCATTATAGCATTCCAGTGCATGGCTTAGTTGAGTAGTCCAATTGGGTTGGATTTAGATCCAAAGGATCCTATGGTATCCTAAAGATTGTTGCGTTAACTTCTTGTAGCGCTTCGTCAATATAGTCAAACCCATGTTTAAATATGAACGTCATTATGGATCCTTCACGCAGAATATCCCATTCAACTATACCATGGTGGAGCTCTATCTCCAAGTACCATTTCATTAGGATGACATCCAAGGTGTGATAGAACAAGTGCACCCATTCAAGTTGGGGTTTCGCTAAATAAGCCTTAGCCAATTTGGCCAAGTGTGTGCATAGATCATCCTTCCTGCCATATTTGTCTATCATTCGTACCTTCAGCTTCCCAAAACATGTTCTCATCATCCTTCTACACTCGCGCCAATCATCAAAAATACCCTTGTGTGTACCCCACCATCTTGTGGGTGTAGCACGCAGTGCCTAGTCCAAGGCCTAGAAGCACTGCTTCTCTGGTACTTACCTCTCAGATGCATCCAAAAACACATCTACGTCATTCAAGCCATCGTAAGTGAGCAGATTTCTTACCTCTGATGATACACAGTGCAACAACTGGGTCATGATATTACAGCTCAGCATGGTTACTTCATGTAGTTGATTCTGCCAGTGCTCTAATTCTTCATCAGAGTCTAAGGTACCAGAACTTTGGAAATCCCATTTAATTCATCCATTCGCTATTGGATTCACCCAATCTTGGTCTCGCACTGTTATCTTATATATGCAGTCCAAATCGTCATCACTTTCGTAATCGTGGACTGGTTCAGTATAGTGCGATCCTTCAATAGGATCTAGGGGTACTATTACGCAGAGCGATTTCTTTTCAAATATCATCTTTCACTTCTTTAGGTTGTTCACCCCATTCATGTGAGTAGCCCAATCAATGCCAAGGAGCATAGGGTAGGGGTTGTTGTCATCCACAATTTTTATTACTTTAAAGTCATCCAATGCACTTGTGCCTTGAATATCTAAAGTTACTCCTTGCGGCCATCCCATGGGGATGATCTTCTATTGATTTCCCATCCTTAACTAAATGAGAGACCACTGTAGCATGGGTCTTCCCATCCACTCCCAAGTCTGCTTTGGTGAAACATTTGTGTCTGACCCCAGATCCAGAATAACCTGATCCATTTCATATTCTCCTATCTACATGGTTAGTCTCATCTCTCGCCCTGTCCTTGCTTTATGCTTACCAATCTTTCATACCACATGCGGTTCACCCGAAGTGTTTTTGACGCATCTATTTATAATTTCCTATAACCCCTTCATAGCCTAGCTATCGTGCAGTAGCTTCATGCAAGTTTCTAGAAAGGTCATAAGCAAAGAGGGTCCATTTCTTGATCAAGCTTATCCCTGCTCCCTGAGGTAGAGGCCTCAGCGAAGCTCTTCTTTTCCTCCATGAATGTTTCGCATGTGCGCTCCAAATCAAATTCAGCCTCCTTCACTGGGGCTTTGTGAACCCATGCACTGTCTTCGAGTTATTTCCCCTTATCATCACCCGTTGCAATTCCATTTCAGAGCACTATACTCACATTCGGATCCTCTTCATGAGGCTCAACCCTCATCATCTGCAGTTTCTAAGTACGTTGAGGTGGTAGTCCCCCTTTGTCATGTATACTCTCTATCAGCATAGGACAGTCTTCTCTCTCATGATCAAATTGAGTATAATATTTGCACGATGATCGCATTGGGTTAGTGCATTCATGGGCATAATGTCCTGGTCCTCCTCAATTGTAGCAAATTAGCTGTCCCCGGCCTCTGCCAGGTCCTCCTCTGCCTCAGCCTCGTCTACGCCCCTAAAAGCCTATTCGCTCCATCCCAACACTCTGGTCAGGAGGTCGCATTTCTACCTTAACCCTATAGGCGGGAGTTTTGTCCATCATCAATTCATAACTTCTGCAGAAGTTGCAGAACAATTGTTGCGGTGTTTGTATGAACTTCTACAGCAGATGACAGTTATCTATCGTATGTTTCCCTACTACCTGACATATAGCGCACCACAACATAGGCCCCGCACTCGGTCCTTCTTTAGCATCTGGCATCAAAGGCATTGGTCCTCCTCTTGCAATGTAGTTCGCAAAGATAGGGTGGTGGTCTTTGTCATACCTCTGACCTTTACATTTCAGGCACCATATATCTACACCCACCTCCAGTCAAACTGTTCTATCCTGCTTCAAAATTTGCATTTCAAGGGGCCTAACCCAGGTTCAGCGTTAGTTAGCCAAACAAACTCCTACACTACCGGCCCTTTTAGCGTCAGCCCGTGCAGCGCAAACCGAAGCCTCACCCAAAGCAGTATCGGGGGATGCTGGAACCAAGTTTCCACACCGTAAGATGGTCGTGATGTCGATTTATACCCTTTGTTCCTGCTTTCATGCAAGTTTTTAGTGTCCTATAATAATAGGATTCATAATTTTGAATTGGCTATGGTTAGTCTTGTAATATTGTACATACTTTTTCTTTCTGCAAAATGTTTTCCATATTAAAAAAATTTAAATGTTAAGAAGGTATGTCCTAAAAGAAATATCAAAGGACAAAAAGAATAAGAAAAGATCAAAAAAGTGAAAATATATGAACCCCAAAAAAAAACTGATTATGAAAATGTGCAAGTCCAAGTGCCACTACTTTTTAATTTACTGTGCAAAATAATGGTTGCATGTAGCTTGTCATAAATTCCACAACCCATTATAGTCAAATTGTTTAATCTTGACTAGTTCATGCTTTAAATTTCATGTTTATAGTTAGAGAATAAAGTGTTGGAAATAATACTGAGAGGGGGGGGGGGGGGGGGGGGGGGTGAATCAGTATTATCAGATCAGTAAAACCTTTCCAATTTCATACTCAGAAACATATACGCTACTTCAGTTAAGTGAACTCGCGTGTACACGCTACTGTGTCTAAAGCAACTAGCGTATATCCAGAGATCTTATGATTTAGTTAGCTTATCTTCAGTAAATGCATTAGAACATTATTAACCATTTTAACAGTAAACAGGTGCAGTATAACAGAACAGATCATCACAAAAAAGCCACACACATGAACACCATGATATAAGGTGGAAACCCAATGTGGGTGAAAACCACCTGCTGCAATTTGTTTCTATCTTCCTTTAATAAGAAACTTCTTTTACAATGTACCGGTGCAGTCCTTTACCAGCACGCAGGCTACAACCTGCAGAGGGCTACAACCCTCATAGCTCTTGTACTAGCCGATCCATTTACTAGTACGTAGGTGCCAACCCTACAGAAGGCTACAACCTTTACTCGTTTTCCAGCTGCTCCTGGAAGGGAGCTACAACCCCCTGGCTCTTGTACTGGCTGATATGTTTACCAGTATGTAGGTGCCAGCCTACGATCTTCCCGGGACCACGTTTCATACATTTTCATACTGGATCCATGAAACTATCACCATTGTAGTACAACCTGCATCATCAATCTCTGAATCACCCAATACTGAATCACTGAAACCCTGTCAACAACAACCAGACAACAACCAGATCCAACTCCATCTTTAAATATCATACTTCACATTGTATACGCTACTTGGATGAACCCAACCTGCGTGTATACGCTCTTTTACCAAAGGAAACCCGCGTACAGATCTGTAAATTCAAACTTAAAACTCTGCAGCTATATCAGACATCAAAACATACCCAGATCATAACAATAAACATGCGTCAATAGATCTAGTCTATTCACAGTCAAACCATATGAAGATAATCATTCCAAGCCTTGAGATCTCGTTCCATCGTTCATCATCATCCTCCACATGAGTGAAACCTTGGTTCAGATCACCAACCCATAACCAGCACTTGGATCTCACACTTCCTCAGATCTTCATCACACCACACACTCTTGCACCCTTTGGCCTAATGATCTTTCTCCTTATATAGCTTTAGGCCCTTCACAATACCACGGTCCAAAACCATAGTAACCCAATACCATCAACTCAATACTAGGGATCAACACGTCCGTCGAGACACCATGGTCCAAAACCATAGGCACAACTTCCAAGGAATAACCGCCACAAACCAAAGATAAGTTTTCCACATACACGCTCTTTTACTGAAGCCAACTTGCGTGTACACGCGACTTGGTATATAGCGAACCTGTGTATACGCGACTTGGTATATAGTGAACCTGCTTGTATACGCGACTTGGTATATAGTGAACTAGCGTGTATGAACCTTCTTGACCTGCTGTACTAAGATCTGTCCTCTGATTAAGTTGCCATCACCTGTACCTGTCTCTGAGTGAGTTGCCATCAAGGACAACACTTGTATCATAATGCCAACAATCTCCCCCTTTGGACTTGATGGCAACCACCACACCAAGTCACTCTCCCCTTTTGACATCAAGGGCAAAGGGCGGACCAAGATATTCTCTTCCTTGGTATACCTTCTGCTGTCCATACTCCCCCTGAGTACCTGCTGAAATCTCCAAATGTGCTCCCCCTTTGTGTATGCCAAAGTGTATCAATCTATCCATCCTGATCTTGCTGAATTGTGTTGTTCATGCTCCCCTTGACTGTAGGCAAGATCTGCAAAAGATGTTCTTCAAGAAGAACAAAGACTTATACATCATAGAAGACCTTCCTATCACCAAAAGACTCAATACATACATTCATCACCCAACCTAGTGGGGATATACCAATATTGACTCATCCACCTAACCATGTGGAGATACATTAAGATTTTACTCATGATAAGACATGAACATTACATCATTCATCCCAGGCATAGTGGGGAAACCAACATAGGCCGTTACATGACCTTGACATCATAAAAGAGATATCACAAAAGAGATACATGACATAGTGATGAAATAGCTAGACCAAGACTTATGAAGGCCACCAACAGCATCATGATCTGTACCATAAGCATCAGCCTGCAATACCATTCCTTTGATCAAACAGCAAGATGTATCATTTAGCTTCATAGACTTTATCAGCAACTTCTAACCATAATGCCAACAATGCATTATTTGAAGTATATGCTCCCCCTGAGCCTGTGCCATAAGTATCAAGATATTTCCAGACATCCTCAGCAGACTGTAACTGTTAACCAATAGAGCCTATACTGGACTGGATCATATCAGACCCCTTTTCTGAGTCTGTCCCCACTGCTTTTTCACAAACTGACATATACGCGACTTTGCAGTGTGAAACTCGCGTATATACGCGGCTTTCCTTCATGAAACTTGTGTATGAGAATTAGAACACTGAAGTTTTACACCTTCAGCTCCCCCTGAGTCTGTTATGTCTGTGCTGTGCTGAGTACCCTGTGCTGTGCCATATTTTTCTGACTGAACTTCCTTCTTCTTCCATATCTTCAAGCATGTTGATGATTTCTTCTTATCATGAGCTTTGTTCCTGCAATCTCTTGCTTTATGTCCAAACTTGTTACATGCATAGCATCTTACATGTTTCATATTCCTCTTATAGCAATCAGCAGCTTTGTGGCTGAACATATTGCAAGAAAAGCAATATCCATTAAAGTACCTTGAGTGTGAAGATCTTTCTGCATGATGGTCTTGAAACCTTCTTCTTCTACATATGGCTGCAACATGTCCAAGATTATGACATACATAACATTCAACATTATTCATAGGAGGAGTAAAAGATTTTCTTTGAGGGGTCTCTTTCCTTGATTGTTGATGGGGTTGTCCTTTCATCTCCTTGTAGAGCCTTTCAGATTTTGCATTAGAGATTTTTGTCTTACTTTGTGAACCACCTTCAATAGACTCATGAAAACCAAGACCAGTTTTGATAGCAGGGGACCTTTGACTACTAAGAATATCATCCAAGATCTTAGTACTATCTTGAAATCGTAATAGTTTATTTTTTTCTTCTAATTTACTTTTCAAGATATTTACCTCAACTTGATGTTGTTCTTCTTTTTCTAGACATTGCTTCTTCAAGGTCTCTTCAGCTTTCCTTCCTTCATCCAGCTGATGCCTTAGTTTGAGGATCTCCTTTTCTTGCTCTTTATTCAGTGCTAGCAGCATTTGTCGAATTCTGGAGGCACATTCCAACAGATCTTCTAATCTGATGATTTCTTCTTTGAGGGCATTCTCCTTTTTGCTAGGTAGATCTTGCTGATCTATGGTTTGATCTGATGCTTCATTTGTTTGTCCATCTTCAATCTGAGGTGATTCAGGATCTGAATACTTGCTTCCACTCAACGGTAGGTTGTCATTGTTCCTTTGAGTTGTCTTCTTCTTCTGACGTGCTTTCTTCCCCATTGCTCTACGAGTCTCCTTCAAGTGATCAAGCTTCTCTGAAGGACCTGCTCTGATACCAATTGTTGGAAATAATACTGAGAGGGGGGGGGTGAATCAGTATTATCAGATCAGTAAAACCTTTCCAATTTCATACTCAGAAACATATACGCTACTTCAGTTAAGTGAACCCGCGTGTACACGCTACTGTGTCTAAAGCAACTAGCGTATATCTAGAGATCTTATGATTTAGTTAGCTTATCTTCAGTAAATGCATCAGAACATTATTAACCATTTTAACAGTAAACAGGTGCAGTATAACAGAACATATCATCACAAAAAGGCCACACACATGAACACCATGATATAAGGTGGAAACCCAATGTGGGTGAAAACCACCTGCTGCAATTTGTTTCTATCTTCCTTTAATAAGAAACTTCATTTACAATGTACTGGTGTAGTCCTTTACCAGCACGCAGGCTACAACCTGCAGAGGGCTACAACCCTGATAGCTCTTGTACTAGCCGATCCATTTACTAGTACGTAGGTGCCAACCCTACAGAAGGCTACAACCTTTACTCGTTTTCCAGCTGCTCCTGGAAGGGAGCTACAACCCCCTGGCTCTTGTCCTGGCTGATATGTTTACCAGTATGTAGGTGCCGGCCTATGATCTTCCCGGGACCACGTTTCATACATTTTCATACTGGATCCATGAAACTATCACCATTGTAGTACAACCTGCATCATCAATCTCTGAATCACCCAATACTGAATCACTGAAACCCTGTCAAAAACAACCAGACAACAACCAGATCCAACTCCATCTTTAAATATCATACTTCACATTGTATACGCTACTTGGATGAACCCAACCTGCGTGAATACGCTCTTTTACCAAAGGAAACCCGCGTACAGATTTGTAAATTCAAACTTAAAACTCCGCAGCTATATCAGACATCAAAACATACCCAGATCATAACAATAAACATGCGTCAATAGATCTAGTCTATTCACAGTCAAACCATATGAAGATAATCATTCCAAGCCTTGAGATCTCGTTCCATCGTTCATCATCATCCTCCACATGAGTGAAACCTTGGTTCAGATCACCAACCCATAACCAGCACTTGGATCTCACACTTCCTCAGATCTTCATCACACCACAAACTCTTGCACCCTTTGGCCTAATGATCTTTCTCCTTATATAGCTTTAGGCCCTTCACAATACCATGGTCCAAAACCATAGTAACCCAATACCATCAACTCAATACTAGGGATCAACACGTCCGTCGAGACACCATGGTCCAAAACCATAGGCACAACTTCCAAGGAATAACCGCCACGGACCAAAGATAAGTTTTCCACATACACGCTCTTTTACTGAAGCCAACCTGCGTGTACACGCGACTTGGTATATAGCGAACCTGCGTATACGCAACTTGGTATATAGTGAACCTGCTTGTATACGCGACTTGGTATATAGTGAACCAGCGTGTATGAACCTTCTTGACCTGCTGTACTAAGATCTGTCCTCTGATTAAGTTGCCATCACCTGTACCTGTCTTTGAGTGAGTTGCCATCAAGGACAACACTTGTATCATAATGCCAACAATCTCCCCCTTTGGACTTGATGGCAACCACCACACCAAGTCACTCTCCCCCTTTGACATCAAGGGCAAAGGGCGGACCAAGATATTCTCTTCCTTGGTATACCTTCTGCTGTCCATACTCCCCCTGAGTACCTGCTGAAATCTCCAAATGTGCTCCCCCTTTGTGTATGCCAAAGTGTATCAATCTATCCATCCTGCTCTTGCTGAATTGTGTTGTTCATGCTCCCCTTGACTGTAGGCAAGATCTGCAAAACATGTTCTTCAAGAATAACAAAGACTTATACATCATAGAAGACCTTCCTATCACCAAAAGACTCAATACATACATTCATCACCCAACCTAGTGGGGATATACCAATATTGACTCATCCAGCTAACCATGTGGAGATACATTAAGAGTTTACTCATGATAAGACATGAACATTACATCATTCATCCCAGGCATAGTGGGGAAACCAACATAGGCCGTTACATGACCTTGACATCATAAAAGAGATATCACAAAAGAGATACATGACATAGTGATGAAATAGCTAGACCAAGACTTATGAAGGCCACCAACAGCATCATGATCTGTACCATAAGCATCAGCCTACAATACCATTCCTTTGATCATACAGCAAGATGTATCATTTAGATTCATAGAATTTATCAGCAACTTCTAACCATAATGCCAACAATGCATTATTTGAAGTATATGCTCCCCCTGAGCCTGTGCCATAAGTATCAAGATATTTCCAGACATCCTCAGCAAACTTTAACTGTTAACCAATAGAGCCTATACTGGACTGGATCATATCAGACCCCTTTTCTGAGTCTGTCCCCACTGCTTTTTCACAAACTGACATATATGCGACTTTGCAGTGTGAAACTCGCTTATATACGCAGCTTTCCTTCATGAAACTTGCGTATGAGAATTAGAACACTGAATTTTTACACCTTCAGCTCCCCCTGAGTCTGTTATGTCTGTGCTGTGCTGAGTACCCTGTGCTGTGCCATATTTTTCTGACTGAACTTCCTTCTTCTTCCATATCTTCAAGCATGTTGATGATTTCTTCTTATCATGAGCTTTGTTCCTGCAATCTCTTGCTTTATGTCCAAACTTGTTACATGCATAGCATCTTACATGTTTCATATTCCTCTTATAGCAATCAGCAGCTTTGTGGCCGAACATATTGCAAGAAAAGAAATATCCATTAAAGTACCTTGAGTGTGATGATCTTTCTGCATGATGGTCTTGAAACCTTCTTCTTCTACATATGGCTGCAACATGTCCAAGATTATGACATACATAACATTCAACATTATTCATGGGAGGAGTAAAAGATTTTCTTTGAGGGGTCTCTTTCCTTGATTGTTGATGGGGTTGTCCTTTCATCTCCTTGTAGAGCCTTTCAGATTTTGCATTAGAGATTTTTGTCTTACTTTGTGAACCAGATTCACCTTCAATAGACTCATGAAAACCAAGACCAGTTTTGATAGCAGGGGACCTTTGACTACTAAGAATATCATCCAAGATCTTAGTACTATCTTGAAATTGTAATAGCTTATCTTTTTCTTCTAATTTACTTTTCAAGATATTTACCTCAACTTGATGTTGTTCTTCTTTTTCTAGACATTGCTTCTTCAAGGTCTCTTCAGCTTTCCTTCCTTCATCCAGCTGATGCCTTAGTTTGAGGATCTCCTTTTCTTGCTCTTTATTCAGTGCTAGCAGCATTTGTCGAATTCTGGAGGCACATTCCAACAGATCTTCTAATCTAATGATTTCTTCTTTGAGGGCATTCTCCTTTTTGCTAGGTAGATCTTGCTGATCTATGGTTTGATCTGATGCTTCATTTGTTTGTCCATCTTCAATCTGAGGTGATTCAGGATCTGAATACTTGCTTCCACTCAACGGTAGGTTGTCATTGTTCCTTTGAGTTGTCTTCTTCTTCTGACGTGCTTTCTTCCCCATTGTTCTACGAATCTCCTTCAACCGATCAAGCTTCTCTGAAGGACCTGCTCTGATACCAATTGTTGGAAATAATACTGAGAAGGGGGGGGTGAATCAGTATTATCAGATCAGTAAAACCTTTCCAATTTCATACTCAGAAACATATACGCTACTTCAGCTAAGTGAACCCGCGTGTACACGCTACTGTGTCTAAAGCAACTAGCGTATATCCAGAGATCTTATGATTTAGTTAGCTTATCTTCAGTAAATGCATCAGAACATTATTAACCATTTTAACAGTAAACAGGTGCAGTATAATAGAACAGATCATCACACAAAGGCCACACACATGAACACCATGATATAAGGTGGAAACCCAATGTGGGTGAAAACCACCTGCTGCAATTTGTTTCTATCTTCCTTTAATAAGAAACTTCTTTTACAATGTACTGGTGCAGTCCTTTACCAGCACGCAGGCTACAACCTGCAGAGGGCTACAACCCTCATAGCTCTTGTACTAGCCGATCCATTTACTAGTACGTAGGTGCCAACCCTACAGAAGGCTACAACCTTTACTCGTTTTCCAGCTGCTCCTGGAAGGGAGCTACAACCCCTTGGCTCTTGTACTGGCTGTTATGTTTACCAGTATGTAGGTGCCGGCCTACGATCTTCCCGAGACCACGTTTCATACATTTTCATACTGGATCCATGAAACTATCACCATTGTAGTACAACCTGCATCATCAATCTTTGAATCACGCAATACTGAATCACTGAAACCCTGTCAACAACAACCAGACAACAACCAAATCCAACTCCATCTTTAAATATCATACTTCACATTGTATACGCTACTTGGATGAACCCAACCTGCGTGTATACGCTCTTTTACCAAAGGAAACCCACGTACAGATCTGTAAATTCAAACTTAAAACTCCGCAGCTATATCAGACATCAAAACATACCCAGATCATAACAGTAAACATGCGTCAATAGATCTAGTCTATTCACAGTCAAACCATATGAAGATAATCATTCCAAGCCTTGAGATCTTGTTCCATCGTTCATCATCATCCTCCACATGAGTGAAACCTTGGTTCAGATCACCAACCCATAACCAACATTTGGATCTCACACTTCCTCAGATCTTCATCACACCACACACTCTTGCACCCTTTGGCCTAATGATCTTTCTCCTTATATAGCTTTAGGCCCTTCACAATACCACGGTCCAAAACCATAGTAACCCAATACCATCAACTCAATACTAGGGATCAACACGTCCGTCGAGACACCATGGTCCAAAACCATAGGCACAACTTCCAAGGAATAACCGCCACGGACCAAAGATAAGTTTTCCACATACACGCTCTTTTACTGAAGCCAACCTGCGTGTACACGCGACTTGGTATATAGCGAACCTGCGTATACGCGACTTGGTATATAGTGAACCTGCTTGTATACGCGACTTGGTATATAGTGAACCAGCGTGTATGAACCTTCTTGACCTGCTGTACTAAGATCTGTCCTCTGATTAAGTTGCCATCACCTGTACCTGTCTCTGAGTGAGTTGCCATCAAGGACAACACTTGTATCATAATGCCAACATAAAGATCTAGCCAAACTGCATAATCTTGGCAGATCAGTAGTTAGGTAGAGAAATAAAATGTGCTCATAAGCTTAATCTTAGCCATCAGAAGATCTAAGGTTAGAATTGGATAGTTTACTTTTCAAAATAAAAAGGAAAGAAATGGTTTGCTAGCTTAAATGCACCCAATAAAGTGAAGAAAAATGTGAGGGTAAGTAAAAGGTAAGTAGAAGAAAGGTTGCAAAAGTACAAAGTTGATTGAAGCATAAGCACATTTATCATGCTTAATCCAATGTTTCAGTGTGTAGGAGTAGTTATGAAAGTGAAAGGATGTTCACAAGCTAATTTAATTAACTTCCCCTCATTTCATTTTATCCCCCACTACATACTTACTAGTTTCCCCATTATCCCATCATTTCTTGTTAAAATACCCTTTTTCCCTTGATTTTGACCCTTGCACCTTGGTTTCACACATATCCCTAGCAAATTACCTTCCAAAAGTCATTTCCCAAACCAAAACCACTTTCCCTAGTGTGAAACCCATTCCCCTTTGAAAAATCATTTTCTCCTTATTAATTTCCCTATTTTTCCTATGAAAAAAAACCATAAAACCCTCCTTGTCCTAAGTTTTATTCCCCCCTCCACATTATTTAATTAAATCTCTGCATTTCACATTTTCCCCGACATAAACCCGTTTAACCTACCACCCTGGTGCCGTTAACAAACCCCATTGCATTTAACCATTGTCCCACTCCATAAACATGTTCATTATATGTTTAATCCCCACTTTATACATTAAATAATTACAATTATTTGTAATTAAACCTCGCGGGCCCTGCAAATCTCCACTCGATTTCCCTCCATGCAGCTCCACTGCGCGACAGCCATGCGATCTTCCACCCCTAGATCTAACGGCGCACTTCCATATCGCACTAATTCCCTCGCCTAACATTACCCACCCGACTGCCAAAAGCAATGCGATGGCCCCCGAAACCAGCTCCCCGCCAAAAACTGAAACCACCCACTATTCATTATGAAATTCCATGCCAAATTCTAACTTTTTCTAGTTAAAAGGCCGAAAATGCTCATTTTCACCTTTTTTGCTCATTCACTCTGTGAAATCTTCCTAAACCTTCCTACACCACCCTGAGCCTCTATAGCTAACTTTGACTGCAGATTACCTCCCGAACACGCTTTGGATGCCCAATTTAGCCATCCAGTGCACAACTGAAGCCAAAGTACCCTTTGCAGCCACCATTAAAACCAGTTGCAGCCTATACCACCATTTCCAAGTATTTGGACAAAAAACCAGAATGACCATCTCAATTTCAAAGCATACAGTCAATTCAAACAGTAATTAATTAAATTTAAGTAATCGTTTCCTTAAATTGAGAGTATTTCCCCCAGAATACCTAAACCCCTCTTTTGCAAAGTGCAGATTACCCTATCTTTGTACCACACTTATTCAGAGTTCATTTCTACAATTTGTGCAAACCTAATTCTCACATTTTATCCTAAAGATGGCTACCCAGACCTCTTTGGATGTCAAACCTATGTCAACCTCTCACCTCAACATTGGCCATTTTGCCCTAGCAAACAGGGATTTCCAAATAAAAGACACCTCAACTCCAGCCCACCTTCTAAAGCTCCACTGTTGGAGTAAGGATGGATTTTTGAACCATGCAGATGACATCAACCTTTGGGAATCCAATTTACCCAAATACATATTCCCAGAAGTTCACCCTTTCCTAGATATTGTACATTTTTGTCATGCCTGTTATATCCCTAGCCAAAGGGCTATTGTTTCCCCAAATCAGAAATTGTTATTCACTATTACGCTTGAGTCAATCAACCAAATGCTACAAATCCAATCTAGCCCTAATTAGACCCCTCTATCCATTGGAAACCTATTGGACTTGTACATCACATTAGACCAGGTGAAAATCAAGCAAATTTTCCAGAATTTTATCATTGAAGACCGCCATACTCCTACAGATACCCCACCCTATGCTGCCACCATTTTCTTAGAAATTGACAGACGCATAATTACCATGCTCTCATGCATCCTAGGATACACATCAGATGAGCATGTGGATGAGGTCATCCTAGCCTTCCTGTCCATTTTCACTCTAGGCAAGCCTCCTGCTATCATGTATGATTATGCTCAGTTCATTGTAGACAAAATGCATGAAAAATTCACCAGACTTCCCACTGAAAGAGTTTTCAAATACTCTTCATTGTTGTTTTATATGTTTTTTTATTACCAGACAGATAAGTTCCCTGTGAGCATCCAGAAGTTGGACACTAAGGGGAAGGAGAGATCACAAGTCTACTGGACACCCTTGGTCCAAAAGTTTTCCATAGCATTCACCTACAAAGACTTCATAGACTCCTTTGTGTACCTAGTCATGAACATGCTTACTTCTAATACTCAGCCTCAAATCAACTAAGACATCAAGAGAGTGTTGCAATTGGAAAAGAATAGCAAGGTGGGAGACTGGTACCTCTACCAGAACCACACTGAGATCAAAGTTTATGGCTGCCAGTTAGCCCCTGATAAATTGCCAAAATACCTCCCTATGAGGATATTTGCCCTTGAATATTTTAGGCAAATCATCAATTCTAATGAGGTCCACTTCCTATCTACTAGGAAGAAAACCCAGTTCAAGGTGAAAAACCAATTGGGCCTATTCATTTGCAACAATAGATAGGTTGGACCAGAGGCCAATAGGTTACTACAACAGATGAAATTCAAAAACAGCTTCATATGGCAGTATGACCCTCATGGGGTCATAAACAAGTTGAGACTTAAGGTCAAGTTGGGACCATACATCCACCACCCGAGACCTGACATTGAACAGTTTGCTAACCAATCTGAGTGGGTGGAGAATACATTGATTGATATGGACATCATAGTTGTGGATGTTGACAACACACTGATTGATTTAGAAAATCAATTTGACCAGAACTCTTTCCTATAGGTTCCAGAATTAGGAGAGCCAATGAATGTTCATCCTATGTTACAAACCCCAGCCAATGAGGAGAAGAATCCTAAGAGGAACATGGAAGAGGCATCCAACTTTGCCATGGAGACTACTAATGAGTTGTTTGAGCTAGGGAAAAAACCCAAGTTGAATCTTGTGTCTGAATAGGAGGAAAACATTGTTTCAAAGGAAATAACTAACACTGAGACAATGGGGAAGAGAAGTAAAGAAACAGTTGCATCAGGTGAAATGCAGTAGCCATCAACCTCCAACACACAGATGATAGAGAGACAATAGAGTGTGGAGGTTTCTTCATTTGTCAGGCCAGATGACAGGGAAAAGGATATCAAAGACATATTTAAATAAATAAAGATGAGGAATGAAAAGTTGAAGGCAAAGACATATGCCCAATACCTCAAGCTTACACCACCAAACCAGACCATATTGATGTCAGCCTTTGACATCAAAGCAGGCAAGATGCAGGTGTCATTTTTGCAGCCTACTGTTCAGCAACCAAAAACCTCTACTGACTATAAAAAGAAAAATTTTGAGGTGTTGGCCAGGGATGTTCATCCCATTGATTAGATAGAGTTCCACAAGCAGGCTGGAGAAATGATTTACTCCACCCTTACAGGAAAGGCCATGGCTGCCCACAAGCTACAGGATTCATTGGATAATGTGAAAGCTCAATACAAACTGGAAAAGGCCTCCTCACAGGCCAAATATAATAGGATAAAATCATTGGAGGACTTGGTCATTGAACTCAACCATGATCCAAGTGATATTAAGGCCAAAGAGAAGCTGATCAAGAAGAAGAATGAGGACATAGCATCCCTCAAGAAATAGCTTAAGCTACCTCATTCATAGCACCCACAGACAAAGGAGGTCCTGAAAAGTCAGATCAATCATGAAGAGATGATGAACCTAGTGCTGCAACTGAATGATCAGTTGAAAGAGATGGAGAAAGGACTGGATAGCGTGATGCAGCTCAAACAAGCTAGTCTTGATAATTCTCCTGCAACTGTCATTCCAACAGTTACTGCTACTGTACCTTCTACTTTGGCAGCATCCTTAGCTCCCACTACTCCAATGGCCACTGCACTACCAACATCTACACCAACTACATCAGCAACAAGATCGACAGCAACAGGCTCTACAGGTGATGAAGCAAACAGGTTGGTCAAAGCAATGGAAGAAATGTCCATTCAGACCATGGAGATGAACAGACTTAAGGAAAAGGTCACCAACCTGGAAACATATTACAAATTGGCCCAAATCATGCATAGAGAAGAACAATAGAAGGCCACAAGGATGACTGAAAGAATCAAAATCCTGGAGAAAGAACTCACATTGAATGAACCTCTAGGTTAGGCTAAGGAACAACTGTGGGCCAATATCATTGACTCTGTCAATGATATTTGGCCATCCATTCAGCTTATTTTTTAACAGATTGATTTGATAAAGCAGGCTACAGAAGCCATTCAGAAAGTCAAAGTAGAACTTGGAGATATGCCAGAGGAAGCTACAAGAATCATCCACTTCCTCAACTCCAAGAACAAGTATGAGCTGCAAGAACTAGAGATACCTAACAGGACAGGTACAATTTTGGAAGTTAAAAGAGTCCTCACTAAGAGGAATTTGATGTTGAACTTGGAGGATAAGTGTCAAACCATGCAACAGGGCATTGACAGGTTCATGGTTAAGTTCGAACTTTTGAGACAAAAGGGATTACCAAATCCCTTAGTTATAAATGATAAGCTAATGACATAGGAATATTACAATAAGAAGATCAGGGAAGTGGCCAAAGATCAGGTAAACACTTCATCCATGAGGGGCATACCAACAGGCAAAGTATTATACCAAACTTTTGAAAACTTGTTTTACCTCCAACATGAGGTAAAACACCTTTTTGTCAATAAGCGTACTTTTTCCAAATACACAGAGGCAGATGAGATATACTGAAAAATTCTCAATATCCAATTACCAGATGCTAAGACATGGGAAAAACTCAATGATTTATTGTAGGAAATACACAGTAAAAATATAAATGTACAGTAAAAAGTAAAAAAGCACAGTAAAAGGGTATTGACAGGACATCAAGGTCAAAGAGTATCAGATGAAAGGTCATAAGTAAATATGACATCCAGCGTGAAGAGCAAGCATCCAAGCAGCTTAAAGGGCAAACAATCAAAGACTAAAAGATAGCAAAACCTAAATAAGAGGGACAGCAAACAACAGTTCAATTGCTGTCTCTATCTTCTTGCATGAAGATATTTCATTTTCCTAGATTAGTTCTTAATGCAGTTTGAGATATTTTGTAAATTCTTTTTGTATAAATACTTCATAATTCGAAGTATTGAGTGTGGATTGCTATACATTTGTAGAGTTATTTTGATCTTAAACCTAAGGGTGATTGTACCAATTTTCAATTCAACAGATTGGAGCAAGTAATAAAACGAATGCACCACGGGATTCATGAGATGAGCTATTGCAGTGAAGTATCTTCTTTATCTGATTTTGTTACTTTCTTATGTGTTTCATAAACTTAAATGTTATTGAAATTTGAATGAATTAATTGGAAATATAACTCAGAATTTATTTAAGTACACTTTATTTTGCATAGTTAATCATTTATATGTTTTCCTTTGATATCCGGATTTGAGAACCCTTAATTGCTCTCCCATCCCGGTTGACCTCTTTCATTCTCTCCATAATCCGGCCTAAGGAACCCTTAATTGATCCCTGGATCCAATTAGAAACCATTTCACCATCCAGCCTTAGTGATCTATAATAACTCACCTATCTTGCCCTGTAGACACTGTTTTTAAAGCTTGATCCAGTCATGTTTGTCTGACATTTGACCCCATATCCCAATGGTAAAAGACAATCCTTTTTCATCTAAGTGATCCCACCACCCAAATTCAAATCAAAAACTCCAACACAGTCATAACTAGCCTAAGATCAATTAACTAAAACAAAGTTAAATCATAAAGAGAGAGCCCTCTCTGAGATCAAGAAGTCTAGATCCTGATCTCCAAAGTTGGTTTGTGGCTACCTCTATCATTTCTTTTTCTCAACAACTTACAAGAAATTTTGGAGTGATAACATAATTGGTGACCATATTGGGAACTCGACCCTCAGTCTTATAAAACTTTAAGGAAACCTTAAATTTAATCTTCAGCCCCTTAAGGTCATTTTCAGAAGTTGTTCTTGAATCATAAAGAGAGAGCCCTCTCTGAGATCAAGAAGTCTAGATCCTGATCTCCAAAGTTGGTTTGTGGTTACCTCTATCATTTCTTTTTCTCAACAACTTACAAGAAATTTTGGAGTGATAACATAATTGGTGACCATACTGGGAACTCGACCCTCAGTCTTATAAAACTTTAAGGAAACCTTAAATTTAATCTTCAGCCCCTTAAGGTCATTTTTAGAAGTTGTTCTTGAAACGTTTCATAAAAAAACAGTTAAAAAGTTAAAATTATGGCTCCCAAGAAGACTCACTATACCAGGGAAAATCTAGATCCAAGCCCTGCTACTATAGTTGATGACCCATACAGAATTTTAAGAAAACCTAAAAAGGTAGAAACTCAGGCAAGTAGTAGCCAATTAGTTAAGGAAAATTCACTCCATGAGGGATTGCCATCTTTAAAGGAAATCCCTTTTGGTTTGTAATTTGACCTCTCAGTCTTTAGAACTAAATCTGAGAATGCCATCCATGAAACAGTGTTAGACCCTGAGTTTATTCAACTCATTGAATAGAAAAGGGTGATTATCCATCCAGATTTAAATAGATTTGTCTTGGATGCTTTTGAAAAGTTAGAAGCTTTGACCTCTACATTGATAAGAAATATAGATAATGCTTACCTTCAACAATCTGTTGAACTAGCTGCCCTCACTAATGTTGCCTCTGAAATTTCTGTACAATCTTCACTCACTATAAATACACCTTCTTTTACCACAACCTCACCTATAGTATCCACAATAGTCTAATCCCATAAACCAGTAATTCATCAACCACCCTCATCCTCATCATCCTCTAGTTCATTTCCATTAAGTTGAAGCCCTTCTTCAAGCACCACTTCTTTACCCCCTAGTCAAACTAGAATCTCAGCCATGGTAGACCGATATGCACCTCTGGTTTTACCTACACAACTCCATGCCATGCCCAAGATTATCAAAGAAAAATCTTTTTGTTTGATGCTTCTAGTCAGTACACTGCCCAACAACATGTCAACAAGATGGCTGACTATTTTGAGTTGCATGAGATAGATGAATCAGATGTCCAAATGAGTTTGTTTTCCCAAACATTAACTAGGGATGTTAAGAAATGGTTCAAATCTTTACCTGCCCATCATATTATAGACTTAGCTAATTTTCATATATTATTCATTGATAGATGGGAGAGAAAGAAAAACCCTCTGCAAATACTTTCTGAATATGAAAACATTAGAAGAGCTCCTAATGAGTCAGTCTAGGATTATTGTACTAGGTTCAATAATATCTACAATGCAATCCCAACTAATATTAAGCCTCCACCTAACCTAGAATTAATTAAATTCCCTGATGGTTTTGACATTGACATGTCATACCAATTAAGGGAAAGAAACCCTGAAACATTGGAACAAATACAAAGAAATGTTGTTAGTGTAGAGGCCAACCTATTAGCCAAGAAAGCCAGAATGAGAAATGAAAGAGAGTTGTAGTTAAAGAGGAAACTTCCACTTCTAATGGAAAGATAAATAGTTTATCCAAGGGTGTAGAGAGAATAATGGATAGATTAGAAAACATGGAAAGGAAAACTCAATGGGAGAATCAACAACCACCCCCAATAAGAAACCCCAACTTTAGGAAGAACCCTAACACTGGAAAGAATGTTGTACCAAATGAACAAATTAGGCCCCCCTTCTAAGAGAACTATGTTGAGGGTTCACAGAGCCAAGAAGGAGAGGATGATACCCAGATAAACTTACTAGAAATCAAAGATGAAGATGTTGTTTTTCTTACTCAAGAAGAACAGGAGTTGTACATGCTGCAATAGTTGCAGTTAGAATCTAGTGAATCCTTTGACTTTAAAAAAGGATATGAGTCAGCTATGTATGAGGTACACAAACAATATAGCTTAATAAGTAAAAAGAAAAATTAAGCTCTCATTAAGAGATCAATCCAGACCCAAGCTAAGAAAATAACAGAAGCTCCTGTCACTAAAGTCTTACAAATCCTCCCTAGGGGAACACCGAAGACTTCTACCCCAAAAATTGTAGATATAACCTCCACTGAAACTCAAACTGAAACAATTACTGAAATCAATCCAAACAAGAGAAATCAAAGCAAAATAGCTAAAACACAAACTGAAATGCCTAGTATTGAAAAACAAGATAAAAACACACAGACTGCATTTGTTAAGGAAGATCTCATCCAAACAAACAAAGCTCAGCTCCCTTTCAACATCAAAATTGAAATAGAAAAATTAAATATATCAGTTCCTTTGACTGAATTAGTAAAGAATGAATCCTATAGATCACAGATAACTGAAACTTTAAATATAGGAGAGGGAGAAGATGCTGTCAATTTGAATGATGATCAACCTGAATTATTGTTTGGCCCTAAGGTGAATGGTACTCATCAGCAAGGGGGAATCCCTCCTTTCTACATTAGCCTAAACATTCATGACAAAATATTACATAATGCTATGTTAGACTCAAGGGCATCCCATAATTTGATGCCAAAAGCAATCATGGAGAGACTGAACTTAGACATCACCAGACCATATAAAGAATTGTTCTCCTTTGACTCTAGCCAAATTAAATGCCTTGGTTTGATCAAGGATTTATGTGTAACTCTAGTCCAATGCCCAACAAAAAGTATTGTAATGGACATAGTAGTTGCATACATCCCACCCAAATATGGAATGTTGTTATCTCGCTCATGGGGAGAAAAATTGCAAGGATCCTTGCAGTTAGATATGTCTTATGCCACCATATATGTTTTTGGCCAACAAAGGAAATTATATAGAGAGACCTTGATGAAATACATGGTGAGTAGTGTTGAAAAGCCACAAAAAATTCCAATATACTCCATGAATTTTGATATGGACTCTTTCATCTTATACAATTCAAAACATGACAATAATCAAATCACAGCTAAAGAACTGAAATACAAAACAGTTGATAGTGAGAACATTTTTCATGAGTCCCTATGGCATCTAGATTTTGATGGATCTGTGAATAGGTTAGGGGCTGGTGCAGGAGTGTGGATCCATAATATGGAGAATAATCATTCTGAGGGACATGCATTCAGATTAAACTTCAAGTGTACAAACAACATGGCAGAGTATGAAGCTCTGATCTTAGGATTACAACTGGTTAGAAAACTTGGAGCCAAGAGAGTTTCTATACTTGGAGACTCAGAACTGATTATTAAACAAATTAATGGTGAATACTCTATAAACAATCCCAAACTTAGTCAATACAGGGAGACTGTCCTAGATTTGATTAAAGACCTCCTGGAAACAAACTTTGTTGCCATTCCTAGAAAACAAAACATGCAAGCCCATAGTCTTGCCACTTTTGCTAGTACCTACAAATTGCCCTTTCAACCCAACCATTAGTACACTACAGAAGTGAGACATAGGCCTATTATACTAGACAACTTGAAGTATTAGCAGATTTTCTCCCAGGATTCTCAGATTTATAATTTCATGAATGTTGAAGGTGAGTTTCAGAATTGTAAAATAGATACAGACTGTACAGTAGAAAATAACATAGATAGTGACATAGATAGTGGCATAGATGTAAATATTTTAGATATAGGTAAACCCACTAAATTCACTAAAGTAGAAATAGATAGCTTAGAAAATGTAGAGATAGAAGAGATAATGAATGATGACCTTGAAATTGTTAACCTTAAAAATAATTTTTTGCCTCAAGGAATAGTCCCATTAGAAGATTTGTTTGACTCGAACAATGTAGCTACAAAAATGAAAATGGAACCTTCAAGAGTAGACATAGAAGAATGTAACATAGGAACTAAGGAAAAACCAAAACTAATTAAAATATCAAAAGCCTTACCTCCAGAGGAAAAGGTTAAATACATAAATTTATTTAAAGAGTTCCAAGATGTTTTTGCCTAGAGTTATGAAGACTTGAAGTCTTATGACACTAGCATAATTCAACACAAAATACCTCTCAAAGAAGATCATAAACCTTTCAAACAGAAACTTAGGAGAATTAATCTAGTTCTTATGCCATCTATTGAGAAAGAAGTTAAAAGAATGTATGATGCCCAAATCATAGCTCCCATTAGATATTCAGATTGGATTTCAAACTTAGTCACTACTAGGAAAAAGACTGGAGAAATCAGACTTTGTGTTGATTTCAGAAATTTAAACAAGGTCTCGTTAAAAGACAACTATCCTCTACCAAAAATGGACCATATTCTTCAGAGGGTAGTGGGCTCATCCAAAATTTGACTGCTTGATGGATTTTTTGGATATACTTAGATCTTAGTTCAGCCAGAGGACCAAGCCAAAAATGCATTTACTACTCTTTGGGGTACCTTCATGTATTTGAAGATGACTTTTGGATTAATGAATGTAGGGGCAATATTTCAAAGAGCTATGGATACAGCTTTTGCCAAGGAGATCCATGACTTCCTAGTAGTATACCGAGAGATGACATCACTATTTTTTTTTTAAATCTGATAATCAACACCTAGACCACTTGAGAAGAGTTTTCACCAAATGTAGGAAATTTGGGATTTCTTTAAATCCCAAAACAACACTCTTTGGTTTAGAAGATGGTAAACTTTTGGGACATATAATATCCAAAGATAGAATTAGAATAGATCCTTCTAGAATATAGGCCATTTTGACCATTTGTCGTCCTAGAAACATTAAAGAGTTACAGTCATTTCTAGGCAAGAAATTTTCTTAGGAGATTCATTTCAAATTTAGCAGAATTGATTAGAGAAGTAAATAACATGTTAAGAAAGGACCCAGCACTTAAATGGATAGTGGAGGCCAAACAGTCCTTTGAAGCCATCAAGGAAGCCTTAAACAAAACTCCAGTCCTTACAAGTCTTGATTTTCAGAAAGATTTTATAATTTTTTCTTTTTCTTTAGAACACACCATTGCAACAGTCTTGTTGCAAAAGAATGACCAAGGATATGCAACCAATTTCATTTTTCAGTAAATCCTTAAGAGGTGCCACACTCAAACACAATATTATGGAAAAACAAGCATTAGATTTAGTAAAGGCCATCAAATATTTCATAGTTTATATTTTGTATTCTCACATCATTGCTTATGTTTCAAACTCAGTAATTAAGGACATTTTGACACAAAATGGGCCTGAAGGAAAAAGAGGCAAATGGATTGCCACTATATTGGAATATGACATAGAAATAAAGCCTACTAAACTTATCAAATGCCAAGGTTTAGCCAAACTCATGGATGAATCGAACTATCAGGCTCTAGATATTAATTTCATTGGTGCCCTTGATGATCAGGAAGAGATGGCGACTCCAAAGATCAGTGAACTTTTTACAGATTCACCTTGGTATGAAGATATCATATTTGTATTACTAAACTTACAAGCTCCTCCTGATTTGACAAGAACTAAAGCTAGATTTTTGAAAATGAAGTCATTAAAATATTGTATCATAGATAATTCTTTGTTTTGGAAAGACAATAGTGCTATTCTTTTGAACTTCTTACTGAAAGATGAAGCAGATAAAATTATGCAAGAATTTCATGCAGGGGATTGTGGAGGACACTTGTACTGGAAAACTACTGCTGAAAAAATTCTAAGGGATGGTTTTTACTGGCCCACTCTATTTGTAGATGTTAAACATATGACCTCCTGTCATAAGTGCCAGATATTTGAGGGGAAGAGAAAAATTTTACCCTTGCCTCTCAAACCCGTCTCCACAGAAATGCCATTTCAACAATGGGGATAGACTTCATTGGAGAAATACACCCCTAGCCTCCTCAGCACAGCATAAGTGGATTTTGATAGCCACTGACTATTTGACCAAATGGATAGAAGCCATCCCTTCTAGACAAGCCACAGACACTGTAATTATCTCATTCCTAGAAAATAATATCCTATCAAGATTTGGATGCCCCCAAAACCTCATTACTGATAATGCAGTTGCCCTTAAATCCAAGATAATGATAGACTTTTGTAACAAATACCACATCACCCTTGGCCACTCCACTATCTATTACCCTCAAGATAATGGACTTGTAGAATCCTCTAACAAAAGCCTGGTCAATATCATTAGAAAATTAGTGGAAGATAACAAAAAGACATGGAACAAAAGTTGGTAAATGCCTTATGGGAAGATAGACTAACTACCAAGAAGTCCATTGCCACATCTCCCTATCAGTTAGTAAATGGGATGGATGTTGTTTTTCCATCCTCTTTGGGAGTGCCAGTGATGAAGATCAACCAAGAGTTGGAGGTAGAACCAAATGATACCCAGAGAAGGATAAATCAGGCCATACACTTGCAGCAGACCAGAGAAGAAGTATATGTAAAATCATAGGTAATCCAGGACAAAATCAAAAAGATATTTGATAAAAAGACCAAAGATGATGATTTTTACATAGGTGGTAAAGTTCTTAAGTGGGATTCAAGAAGAAAAGACAAACACAAACATGGAAAATTTGACTTCCTATGGAAAGGGCCTTATGTCATTTATGGTTATAGGGGTAACAATGCATTTTTCTTGAGAGAGATAGATGGATCAGATCTAGCAGGAGGACCTGTCAATGGTAGAATGTTGAACCATTATTTTCCATAGATTAACAAATAGTTCACTTTAATTTTCATCATTGTACATAACATTGTAGAGTGTAGATTGGATTGGATGGTAATCTTTTGAAGCTGAAGCCCGGAGAGAAGGCCTTGAGCTATGAAGGGTTCACCATCATAAGTATCAATAAAGCAGAATCACAAAAGGACAATTTACAAGGTAACTTTAGTCAAAATTCAAAGGTTATTGATCCTAAAGTTCTTGACATTTCACCTGGAAATGCCATCCACATGTGGATCCAATATTAGGGTCCTATAATAATAGGATTCATAATTTTGAATTGACTATGGTTAGTCTTGTAATATTGTACATAGTTTTTCTTTTTGAAAAATGTTTTCCATATTAAAAATTAAAAAATGTAAAGAGGGTATGTCCTAAAAGAAATATCAAAGGACAAAAAGAATAAGAAAAGATCAAAAAAGTGAAAATATATGAACCCCAAACAAAAAAAAATCATGAAAGTGTGCAAGTCCAAGTGCCACTACTTTTTACTTTACTGTGCAAAATAATGGTTGTGTGTAGCTTGTCATAAATGCCACAACCCATGATAGTCAAACTGTTTAATATTGACTAGTTCATGCTTTAAATTTCATGTTTATAGTTAGAGAATAAAGATCTAGCCAAACTATTTAATCTTGGCAGATCAGTAGTTAGGTAGAGAAATAAAATGTGCTCATAAGCTTAATCTGAGCCATTGGAAGATATAAGGTTAGAATTAGATAGTTTACCTTTCAAAACAAAAAGGAAAGAAAGGGTATTCTAGCTTAAATTCACCCAATAAAGTGAAGAAAATTTGTTAGGGTAAGTAAAGGGTAAGTAGAAGAAAGGTTACAGAAGTACAAAGTTGATTGAAGCATAATCACATTTATCATGCTTAATTCAATGTTTCAATGTGCAGGAGGAGTTATGAAAGTGAAAGGATGTTCACAAGCTGACATAATTAACTTCCCCTCATTTCATTTCATCCCCCACTACATAATTGCTAATTTCCACATTATCCCATAATGTCTTGTTAAAATACCATTTTTCCCTTCATTTTAACCCTTGCCCCTTGGTTTCACACATTTCCCTAGCAAATTACCTTCCAAAATTCATTTCCCAAACCAAAACCCCTTCTCCCTAGTGTGAAACTCATTCCCCTTTGAAAAATAATTTTCCCCTTATTAATTTCCCTATTTTTCCTTAAAAAACCCATAAAACACCCCTTGTCCTAAATTTTATTCCCCCCTCCACATTATTTAATTAACTCTTCACATTTCACATTTTCCCCAACATAAACCCGTTTAACACACCACCTTGCTGCAGTTAACGAACCCCGCTTCATTTGACCCTGGTCCCACTCCATAAACTTGTTCATTGTATGTTTAATCCCTACTTTATTCATTAAATAATTACAATTATTTTTAATTAAACCCCCCTGGCCTAGCAAATCTCCGCCCAAGTTCCCTCCGTGCAGCTCCACCACGTGATAGTCATCCAATCTTCCACCCCCAAATCTGACAGCACGCTTCCATATCGCGCTAATTCCCTCACCTAACTTTACCCACCCGAGAGCACACGAGATTCACAGTTTTTCTCAAGCCCTCTTCGGTTATGTGGCAGCACTAGGTGAACTTGTGTGCTCTTGGGGAAATATCACCCAACTGCCAAAAGTGGTGCGATGGCCCCCGAAACAACCTCCCCGCCAAAAGCCGAAACCACCCACTGTTCAATATGAAATTCCGCATCAAATTATAACCGTTGCCAGTTAAAAGGCCAAAGACGCTCATTTTCACCCTTTTCACTCATTCACTCTGTGAAAGCTTCCTAAGCCTTCTTGCACCACCCTGAGCCTCTGCAGCCAAATTTGACCATTGATTACCTCCTGAACATGCTTTGGACGCCCTGTTGGCTTGTGGTTCACAGGTGATTTAGCCAAACAAATCCTGGTACTACTGGCCCTTTCGGCAATATTCCACGGAGTGCAGACTGAGGTCTCACCCGAGGTAGTATGGGAGGGTGCTAGAACCAGGTTTCCACACCCTGGAGATGTCTGATGAGTTCAAGTGGTCCATAGTTCGACCTTGCGCGCACGTCGCTATGCGCACTTATCCATACCTCGCAACTTGAGATGTTGCCTTCACGCAGCCCTACTCGGGGGCCGAACGCTACTATTACCCAAGTCCTTACTAGTATTCTGTTGTTAGTTGATTAACTTGGCCTACTTGTATGTGTTAAAGTATACTTAGCAATATAAATCATTCATACAGGTGTTAGGACCTCATATTGTCCCTTTTTGACCATATATTTTGCTATGATACCATCTCTTTCAACTTATATTTAAAGCCTTTGTTAGTATTTTAACCCAATTATCTCAAAGGTATGTAATGATTATTCTCATCACTATACGTTTAACTATTTAGCATATAATCACGATATCTTCATAGTTAATCTTTGAATTATTAAGTGCTAAACAGTTAAAGAATGATGTGCAGTCTGCGATGCTGAAACAGCCTGGAAGACTATTTTTGGAGTTGCTGAAACAACAGAAATGGCACGCGAATCGTGACGCTGAAATAGTTTAGATTTGCATTCTAAAATTGACAGCAACAAAGGAACCAGAACTGATCACCGAGGAAGTTGTTACACTTATATCTAAAGATAGTATTACTGTAACAACATTTTGTTGACAGGGAATTGATTTCCCTATTTTTGTATAATGGGTTAAAACAATGCAAATCTTTTGTAATAGATGTCTCCTCTTTGTAAAGAGGAGACATCTACATTAGTGGGGGATGAATAGACTGTGGAAAAGGCTTAGCTGAAGGAACAAGACTGGAATTCTTTTTGTAATATGACATATTGATGGATGAATAAGGTTTTGTTCTGAACATCTCTTTCTAGTTCTTGTTTCCTGGGGAATCTTGTGAGAAGGACAGGGCCCACCTTCATCACAAGATTCACCCATTACATTTCTGCAATGTGTTAAGTGTGTCTTTTACTCATGCCTTGTTGACAAGTACTGTTTGTTGAACATTTTTTATAACACCTTTGTTGAAACTCTGTTTCTTTCTCAATTGATTGTTGTATGAGTGTTTCACTGGTGATTAAGTTACAGAGTGAATTGGCAAGCTAAGTTAATCAGAGGCAGGTGTTGGAGATTCCCGCTATGGGGATAGGGTCCTGACTCTCTGTTATAGCACAACCATTGTTTTCTTTTGCAGATTGATTCTTTCCATTTCTTTGTGTGAAATTAAGCATTTTTTTCTGATAGCTATCTGCAACAAAGTGTAATTGCTGTAATGCAGAGTGGAGCTTCAGTTTGTTAATTTAAGGCGTGATTTGTTTGTACTACAACTTCTGTTGCTTTTAAAATTGAGTGCATATAGTACATAGTTGCCTTTGAAATAACAAGACTTCCCTGGGTTGAAAACTAATGTCGCACTTTGTTGTTTAATTCAATAAGTAATTAAAGTGACCAACATTTTGGTGCCGTTGCCGGGGAAGGCAATTATAGATTTTAAAGGTACTGATGATTTTTCTGTAGATATGCTGAATGCATGAGACGGCGCAAGAAAACTAATCCTACAGGTGGCAAGGGAAAAGGAAGAGGAGGAATAAAAACTTTCATCGATGATATTATTTCAAAAGCTGAGACATCCTAGAGGTTAAGCTCTCAAAGGCCACTGACCCAGCACTCTTTCCAAACGGACCATCAAACGGAGGAAGTAGTGGGACCTGAAAGGATTATAGAAACAGCATAACACACTGAGGAACCAGTGGAGGAAGTTGAAGGACCAGTAGAAAATATTGAAGAACCAATAGAAGATATTGAAGTTGAGGAACCAGTTTAGGACATTGAGAGTCCAACAGAAAACACTGAAGACCGGGCAAGCGCATCAGGAAAACAACCAATGGAGGACAACAATGAAGGACTCTTCGGTGGAGGTCGTAGAGGAGAAGGAAGGGGAGAGAATTCTCTCTCCACCCTAGAATTCCCTATTGGGGAACTCCCCAGAGGAACAACTCCTATGAAGAATATCCCACTTTCAGCATTACCCAATTTCCATGGTTTATCCTCTGAAGACCCTGATGAGTTTCTTTTCGAATTTGATATATTGTGTAGAAGCTATGATTATGTTAATAATGCTCAGAAATTGAAGTTGTTTCCAGCAACATTAAAAGGAAATGCACTAAGATGGTTTATGAGCTTGGGAGGTCATGTTATCACAACATGGGATCAGATGAAGGAGAAATTTCTGGCTAAATACCAAGATTATTGTCGAACAAGAGAAAAAAGGGAGGAATTATTCAAGATGGTTCAGAAGGAGGATGAAAATCTGGAGGAATTTGTGGAAAGAATCCAGTATAATCTGCAGAGATCTAAGCACCCTGATGTAAGTAAAGACATTCTCAAAATGATATTATTAAAAGGGGTAAGGGATGATTGTTTAGATATGTTAAATATGCTTGGTAAAGGGGATATATCTAAAGAATCGTATGATGAAATTGTTAACCTCTGTAAGAGATGTTCAATAGGAGTTGCAAATAAATCAAAGAGCAGGGATATTACTTATTCAATGGTCCAGAAATTAGCTAGTGGAGGAGCAACAAGGGCTGAAATAGGTAATCTACTTGAGGAATTCAAGACTGAAATGTTAAGTTCTTTTGCTTCACAGATTGATACCTTGCAGGTTAAAAAGAAGCAGGCAGAGGCAGAAGCTTCTTTGGCCATCTTCTGCTCTAAATGCAGGGAAAAACATCCATTGAGGGAATTCCCACTAGACAAGGTGCCAATCTGTACCATTTGTGAAAAGGACCACGAAACTCAACAATGCCCCTCTTTACCAGGGATAAAGGCAGCGTTACAACCAATGGAGGAAGAAGCTGAAGCAGTTTATCTGTTGACACAAAGGAGGCAATGGCAACCACGAGGACAAGGTATGAATTCTAGTATGCCATTTAATCGTTGGAATAATTATCCTTCTTTTAATCAAGAAAATTACCCGCCCTTTAACCAAATGCAATACCCACCCTTTAATCAAATGAATTTCCCACCCATGCAGCAAACAAACCCTCCCTTTGTAGACCCTGCAATGTGGACTCCCTGGCTTCTACAACAATCCTATTTTAACCAATGGAACCCAAACTGGAGAGCTCAACAGACTCCATTCACAAACCAATTTCCTCAGTTCCAGCAACAACTTTCTCTTCCGTCAGGTACCCCGCCGAATAATCAGACCATGAAGCCTCAGCTGCCTGTACAACCGAACCCTAACCCTAATAACAATAAAGTTGTGCAAGTTATCGACATTCAGAACCTGCCTACATCTCCTATGCAATGTAACGATATTCATTTACGATCTGGGAGAGTAGTCGAGCCAATTATAGATGATATTACCTCTTCCGACTCTGATAAAGAAGAAGCAGAACAGAGTAAATCATCTAATAAGGATGTTGAAATAGTTAACCCACCCTCTAATAAAACTGCTGAAACAGTCAAGCCATCTTCTAATGGAACTACTGAAATAGCAAAACCACCATTCCCTGAGCGCTTGGCTCTCACTAAGATGCCTGAGCCGCCTTCTTTTAACCTTTTAGGGGAATTGTAGAATTTGTATTTTAAAATTCCACTTTTACAAGCACTCAGAGATGTACCAATGTATGTTAGAAGCGTTAGAGACATTTGCATTAAGAAACCTGGTAGGAAGGCTAAAGATCCCCATACAGTTCATGTGATGGGAGATCTAGCTGCTTTAATGTCAGGAAAAGTTCCTCCTATAAAATATGGTGATCCTGGTCACCCTACGGTCACAGTACAGGTTGGAAAAACTATTGTTTCGCGAGTTCTGGTAGACCTAGGTGCTGCTATAAACATTATGACCCTTGAAACTACACAGCTGTTACAATTGAAAAATGTAATTAGAGAAACACCAACTATCCTGGAGTTAGCTGATCGTTCCATAATCAAATGGAGGGGGTTATTGAAGACCTGATCATTTCAGTTGAATCCTAGAATTACTCAGTTGACTTTGTGGTGTTACAGACTAAAGCAAAGTTGGGGGGGCATCCTCTGATTTTGGGGAGACCCTGGCTGGCTACAGCAGATGATTTTATCAGCTGTAGATCAGGTTCAATGACAATTTCTAATGGTTTTGAAACTAAGCAGCTTACGTTGTACCCTCATGCTACACCTATGATTAATAATGATGATTCTGTATGGTTAGACGATACTCAACCCATCTGTACCATTGGACAAGCCTTAACTCTTAAAGATACCACAGAAGATGAAGTAATTAGTAATTTTATTTCTGAACCTTCCTCAGTTAATTCTGAAGCACATAATCAATTAATTGCAATTCTGGATCCTGAAACGTAGCAAAAGCTTAAATCTGAAGATTTACCTCAAACATCAACTGTTATCTCCTCTAAAATCATAACAGTAGAAATCGAACCTGGCAAAACATTAAACATAAACCCCAATTTATCTGATGCTGAAACACAAAAGCTAATGAAGTTGCTCCGTGAGAACAAGGAAGCATTCGCATGGGACTATACAGACATGAAGAGGATCTCTCCTGAATTATGTAGTCATCGTATCTATATTAAGGAGGGAGCCCGACCAGTCTGTCAACCCTAGCGACGAATGACTCCCAATTTGAGGGAAATTGTTAAGGAAGAACTTCAAAAGTTGCTTGATGCAGGGTTTATATATCCCATATTTGACAGTGAATGGGTTTCTCCATTGGTGATAGTACCTAAGAAAAACAGGAAATGGAGAGTGTGTGTGGATTATAGAGCTTTAAACAAAGCCACCCAAAAAGATCATTTCCCCTTGCCCTTTATTGATCAGGTGTTGGACAGTTTGTCAGGGAAGAAATTCTTTTCCTTTTTAGATGGTTTTAGTGGATATAACCAAATCAGAATTGCATCTCAAGATCAAGACAAGACCACTTTTACTAGTCCTTGGGGAACTTTTTCCTATAGAGTTCTCCCATTTGGACTATGTAATGCTCCAACAACATTTCAAAGAGAAATAATAGGAATTTTTTCTGATATGCTTAATGATTATTTGGAGATATTTATGGATGATTTCACTCCCTATGGTGTGACTTTTGAAGTTGCGCTACAAAACCTTGAGAAATTACTTAAACGATGCATACAAGATAATCTTTCCTTGAGTACCGAAAAATGTCATATGATGATGAACGAAGGAATTGTACTAGGGCACTTCATTTCATTCCTTGGGATTCAGGTGGATCCATCCAAAGTACAGGTAATTCAGACCCTTCCTATTCCTAAAACACAAACTGATGTAAGAAGTTTTTTAGGACATGTTGGATATTACAGAAGATTTATCAAAAATTTCTCTAAAATAGCTTCTCCTTTGTTTGTGTTACTTATGAAAAATGTTGAATTTAAGTGGACTGATGCCTGTCAGAAAGCATTTGATGAACTTAAGCATCAGTTGTCTACAGCTCCTATTCTGAGGGGACCTGATTGGGCACTTCCCTTTCACATATCCTCTGATTCTTCAGATACTGCAATCGGAGCTGTCTTGGGTCAAGAAGAAAACAATCTTCCTTATGCTATCTACTTCATTAATAAGAATATGAGCCCTACTGAACTTAATTACACAGTTACCGAGAGAGAATTTTTAGCAGTTATTTATGCTATTAATAAATTTTGACATTATATTACTTGTTATCCCACTTTTGTTCATACTCACCACTCAACTATCAAGTATTTAATGAATAAATCTGTTACAAATGCTCGAGTTACCAGGTGGTTATTGTTACTACAAGAATTTGATATTACAATTGTGGATCAACAAGGTAAAGAAAATGTAGTTGCTGATTTCCTTTCTCGGATAAAAAATGATGATAATACTCCAGTAGATGATTCCTTTCCTGATGAATATTTGTTTGCAGTATCTGCTCACTCACCATGGT
Organism: Pinus tabuliformis; assembly: GCA_031772625.1. Classification (NCBI taxonomy): domain Eukaryota; kingdom Viridiplantae; phylum Streptophyta; class Pinopsida; order Pinales; family Pinaceae; genus Pinus; species Pinus tabuliformis. The sequence continues at coordinate 763,934,747 of CM062804.1, read as the reverse complement.
ATGCAGACATTGCCAATTATTTCGTTGCAGTGAAGTTACCATCACACCTGTCACATAGGGAGAAAAAAAGGATCATTCAACAAAGTGCTAGGTACAGCTGGATAAGTGGGTGTCTTTTTCATACATGACTTGATCAGGAGATCCGAAGGTGCATTAGAGAAGATGAAGTTTATGACATATTGAGGGCTTGTCATGATGGCCCTTGTGGTGGGAATTTTGATGATAAGAGAACAACACATAAAATTCTTAGGATGGGCTATTGGCCCTCACTTTTCAAGGATGCAAAGAAATATGTCAGGGCCTGCGATAGTTGCCAGAGAATGGGCCCACCCAATCATAGAGATGAAATGCCACTGAACCCTCAGGTAATACTTGAACCCTTTGAAAGATGGGCTCTAGATTTTGTAGGGCCCATCAATCCTCCATCCAACCAAAGAGTTTATATATTGGTTTGTACAGATTATATGACTAAATGGGTGGAAGCTAAGGCACTAATCAAAGCTAATGAAGAATCTGTTTTAACCTTTTTATTTGAAGAAATCTTCGTTAGATTTGGGGTGCCTAGAGAATTAGTCACAGATGGAGGACCTCCTTTCAATTCACATGGTTTCAAAGATATGCTTCAAAAATATCATATCAATCATAAAATGACTACACCTTACCACCCCCAAGCTAATGGTCAGGTGGAAAGTACAAATAAAGTCATAGAAGCTATTTTAACAAAAACTGTGAAGGAGAATAGGAAAGATTGGTCTCAAAGACTGCCTAAGGCATTATGGGCTTACAGAACTACTTGGAGGAACACTATAGGTTTTTCACCCTATGAATTGGTTTATGGTAAAAGTGTTGTTTTTCCTGTGGAATTTGAAATTAAAACTTTAAGAACTGCTTTAGCTGTTAACCTTGATTTGACTGATGCGCAGACAGCTAGGTTGCAGCAGCTGCAGGAATTGGATGAAAAAAGGTTGGATGCCATACATCAAACAACTATGACTCAACAAAAAAGAACCAAGTGGCATGACAAAACCATTAAACATAAGTAGTTCCAAAAAGGTAATTGGGCTTTACTATATGATTCCAGGTTTGAAAATTTTCAAGGAAAACTACGAACAAGGTGGTTGGGACCTTACGAGATAGATATTGTTTTTCCCAATGGAACAGTAAGGCTCCTAACAATTGATGGTTCTAGAACTCCATTGCTAGTAAATGGGTATTGGCTTCGTCCGTACCAGCAACCAATTTCTAAGGAGGATTTTAAGGCCACTTGCATGGCAGATTCACATTACATCTTTTTGGGGGAGCCTCTTGCCCCTCATTGCACTTAATCTCTGCATTATTTTTGTATTAGTATTAGATTAGATTACTTAACTAATAATCCCTGTCAAGGGCTGCCATATTACAATTTATTTTGCAGGTCTTAATTCGGAGGCTGGTTGAAGGAATAATTGCATTACAAGCAGGATCAGGTTTCAGTTTGGGAAACATGGCCATTCCATTTCAATTCATTATCCATCAGCAACATTTTCCTATCCTCTTTAACAGCAGCATCTCTTTTTCCTGTTGCTGAAACACCAGTTTCGGCCGTTGCTGAAACACCAGTTTCTGCTGTTGCTGAAACACCAATCTTTCCCCATTTTCCCCGTTGCTGAAACACCAATTTTTCCCCATTCTCTCCATTGCTGATACACTGATTTCTCCATTGCTGAAACACCGACTTTTTCCATCTTTCCGAAAAAGCGTCAATTTTCCCATTTTTCCCGTAATTGAGGCATCAACTTCTCTAAAAAACGATCAATACATAACATTTTCCATTTTCAGAGAATCAGCCATTCATCCTGATAATTGAGTTCCTTCACCATTACCTCCTATGAATAGAGAAAGCCTTTTATATAAATACCCTCATATCTTATAACCCTTTCCAATAACCATTGGTGATCCACTAAACGACGAAAATATACTTTTAGCACAGCAATCGAAGGTAAAATGTGAGGTATGCGTGTTTATGTGTAAATATTAAACTATAGTTAATGAGAAGATTCTGATATGATTGCCAAAATCGCCGTACACTCAAAACTTATCATTTTAGCCGCAGTTGGGGGGGAATATCAAATTTTTGCAATCATTACCCGATATTCCAATCACCGTCATTTTTTTAACACGATCAAGTCTCATCACCCCGTCTTTGTTTTATTATGTCATAACCCCATTCACAATATCTTACTCTGTCTCGGCTGCGGTAACTCGGCTCTGTATTGTGCATTTTACCGAACCAGTAACTATGGGAGGTAATGTTGTCCGAAATGAACCTGGTTCAATGGCTCTATTGGAACTTTACCCAGAAGCATATCAAATTTTTCTGCAAGCGGGCTGGGTGGATTACTTCCGGAGGCTCCAGGAATTTGATTCTCAACAAGTCCTGGAATTCACACTTAATTTAAAGGAAGATTATTCTATTGTTCGGGGAGTGCGAATTCCGGTAACAGAGGAGGATATAGCGCAGGTTTCAGGATTACCGGCCAATGGCATCCGCTGGTTCAGCCGTAAACACATAATTCTGAATGCACAGCAAGATTTTCTTCTACCTGGGGAGCAGGTCGAACCTAAAGGCAGAGGCATTGCACTATGTTCATTACCACCTCCATGGCCAAAGATTACAGAGTTTGTCAAGCACTATCTTACCTGCGAAGGATGTTACCAGGTAGTGTACCAGCATGACTTTGTGTTGTTGAATCATTTAAGACATGGTCGTTTATTAAATATGCCATACTATTTGCTTAGGTGTCTAAAGAATATGTCACGTTATTCCAAGGATGCAAGGTACCCACTCCTCTCCATTGCTCACCATCGCCTGGTTCAGCTCTTAATCTTGAGGGGCTTTGCCCTATAGAACCCTCCTCCCCTTAACAACCCACCCCAGGAAGCTGCTGAAATCCCTCAACCAACAACAAAAAACCTGCAAGAAACTACTGAAATTTCTCAAGCGGCAGCCGAGATTCCCCAAGTGAATGCTGAAAATCCTCAGCCATCCATGACAGCCAGAACAATTGACCCTGCTAGTGCATCAACCCTGTCCCATAATTTACCTGAATCATCCATTCCCACTGTCCATATCCCCAGTGGTGATTTAGACGACGACATTCCCCTGGCTAGGCTGAGAAGGAAAAGAAAAAGGCAAGAAACGGTTGTTCCTTCATCAAAAAGATGAATAAGGGCCTCAATGAAACAAGCTATTATCTCTGATGTTCCTCCTACCCCAGAGAAGGCCATCCATAAAAGAAAAACCATTGTTTTTCTTGCCTCCTTACCTCGAAGACGAAGGAGGACGTCTTCTGCAGTAGCAACAGAGACCCCCACCCCAAATTTCCCACCCATTATCCTAAAACCCCATACCCCACCAAACCCCGAATCCCTACCTTCCTCACCCTCGGGTACCGAAATGCAAAACATCTAGGATTTTGTGACATCATTCCTTTCAGAAGACGCAACTGCTCCACAAGAACCAGCTGCTAACTTATCAAAAGTAGACACCCAAGACAATGTACAGCATGTAGCTGTTACACAAGAACCAGCTACAGACTCAACAGGTGTTACACAAGAACCACCTACTGAGCAGCTAAAAATAGAAGACCTAGAAGTGGCTACCCCACAAGAACCAGCTATTGACTCAACACTTGTCGAGGAACAAAAGATAGATGACCTAGAAGTAGCTTCTCCACAAGAACCAGCTACTGACTCAACAGGTGCTGAGGAGAAAAAGTTAGATGACCAAGAGGTAGCTGTCCCACAAGAACCAGCTACTAGTCTAACAGGTGTTACACAAGAACCACCTACTGGTGATCATGATCTAGAAACACATCAGGACATAGCATCTACTGATTCAGCAGGTGTTGCACAAGAACCACCCGCTGATAAACTGGAAACGGGTAATCAACATACAGTTGAGTCAGCTACTGTCTCAGCTAGTGTCACACAAGAACGACTTGCTAATGACCATGATCAAGAAAAAGAGCAAGACCTAGCTGCTACTGACTCAATAGTTGATACACAAGAGCCACCTGCCGAAGAGCAAAGTGTAGATACCTAGGATACTGTTGCTACAGAAGAACTAGCCACTCAGTTGCTTGATATGCAGAATTTGCATGTTCAGGAGGATATAGCTGTTACAAAACTAGCCGATGGTCCAGCAGTTGTCACACAAGAACCACCTGCTGGAGAAATAAATAATGAAGCTGCCACCAAACAACCATCCTCCCATCCACTTGAACCAGCTACAGAGACTGCAATTGCTACAGAAGGCCTTGTCACGTTAGCTTCCCTTCAACAAGAGAATGAGTTTCTGAAAGTCGAGATTCAGGCTTAATAGCAGGAGTTAATGAATGTAGGAGAAACATTTCAAAGAGCTATGGATACAGCTTTTGCCAAGGAGATCCATGACTTCCTAGTAGTATACCAAGATGACATCACTGTTTTTTCTAAATCTGATAATCAACACCTATACCACTTGAGAAGAGTTTTCATCAAATGTAGGAAATTTGGAATTTCTTTAAATCCCAAAATGACACTCTTTGGTTTAGAAGATGGTAAACTGTTGGGACATATAATATACAAAGATAGAATTAGAATAGATCCTGCTAGAATATAGGCCATTTTGACCATTTCCCATCCTAGAAACATTAAAGACTTACAGTCATTTCTAGGCAAGAAATTTTCTTAGGACATTCATTTCAAATTTAGTAGAATTGATTAGAGAACTAAATAACATGTTAAGAAAGGACTCAACACTTAAATGGACAGTGGAGGCCAAACAGTCCTTTGAAGCCATCAAGGAAGCCTTAACCAAAACTCCAGTCCTTATAAGTCTTGATTTTCAGAAAGATTTTATAATTTTTTCTTTTTCTTTAGAACACACCATTGCAGCAGTCTTGTTGCAAAAGAATGACCAAGGATATGCAACCAATTTCATTTTTCAGTAAATCCTTAAGAGGTGCCACACTCAAATACAATATTATGGAAAAACAAGCATTAGATTTAGTAAAGGCCAGCAAAGATTTCATTGTCTATATTATGTATTCTCACATCATTGCTTATGTTCCAAACTCAGTAGTTAAGGACATTTTGACTTAAAATGGGCCTGAAGGAAAAAGAGGAAAATGGACTGCCACTATATCGGAATATGACATAAAAATAAAGCCTACTAAACTTATCAAATGCTAAGGTTTAGCCAAACTCATGGATGAATCGAACTGTCAAGCTCTAGATATTAATTTCATTGGTGCCCTTGATGATCAAGAAGAGATGGCGACTCCAAAGATCAGTGAACGTTTTACAGATTCACCTTGGTATGAAGATATCATATTTGTATTACTAAAATTACAAGCTCCTCCTGGTTTGACAAGAATTAAAGCTATATTTTTGAAAATGAAGTCACTAAAATATTGTATCATAGATAATGCTTTGTTTTGGAAATACAATAGTGCTATTATTTTGAACTGCTTACTGAAAAATGAAGCAGATAAAATTATGCAAGAATTTCATGCAAGGGATTGTGGAGGACACTTGTATTGGAAAACTTCTGCTGAAAAAATTCGAAGGGATGGTTTTTACTAGCCCACTCTGTTTGCAGATGTTAGAAAACATATGACCTCCTATCATAAGTGCCAGATATTTGAGGGGAAGAGAAAACTTTTACCCTTGCCTCTCAAACCCATCTCCACAGAAATGCCATTTCAACAATGGGGGATAGACTTCATTGGAGAAATACACCCAGCCTCCTCAGCACAACATAAGTGGATTTTGATAGCCACTGACGATTTGACCAAATGGATAGAATCCATCCCTTCTAGACAAGCCACAAACATTGTAATTATCTCATTCCTAGGAAATAATATCCTATCAAGATTTGGATGCCCCCAGAAGCTCATTACTGATAATGCAGTTGCCCTTAAATCAAAGATAATGATAGAATTTTGTAACAAATACCACATCACCCTTGGCCACTCCACTGCCCATTACCCTCAAGGTAATGGACTTGTAGAATCCTCTAACAAAAGCCTGGTCAATATCATTAGAAAATTAGTGGAAAATAACAAAAAGACATGGAACAAAAAGTTGGTAAATGCCTTATGGGAAGATAGACTAACTACCAAGAAGTCCATTGTCACATCTCCCTATCAGTTAGTATATGGGATGGATGTTGTTTTTCCATCCTCTTTGGGAGTGCCAATGATGAAGATCATCCAAGAGTTGCAGGTAGAACCAAATGATATCCAGAGAAGGATAAATTAGACCATACACTTGCAGCAGACCAGAGAAGAAGTATATGTAAAATCACAGGTAATCCAGGACAAAATCAAAAAGATATTTGATAAAAAGACCAAAGATGATGATTTTTACATAGGTGATAAAGTTCTTAAGTGGGATTCAAGAAGAGAAGACAAAGGAAAACATGGAAAATTTGACTTCTTATGGCAAGGGCCTTATGTCATTTATGGTTACAGGGGTAACAATGCATTTTTCTTGAGAGAGATAGATGGATCAGATCTACCAGGAGGACCTGTCAATGGTAGAATGCTGAAGCATTATTTTTCCACAGATTAACAAATAGTTCACTTTACTTTTCATCATTGTACATAACATTGTAGAGTGTAGATTGGATTGGATGGTAATCTTTTGAAGCTGAAGCCCAGAGAGAAGGCCTTGAGCTATCAAGGGTTCACCATCATAAGTATCAATAAAGTAGAATCACAGAAGGACAATTTACAAGGTAACTTTAGTCAAAATTCAAAGGTTATTGATCCTAAAGTTCTTGACATTTCACCAGAAAATGCCACCCCCATGCGGATCCACTATTAGGGTCCTATAATAATAGGATTCATAATTTTGAATTGGCTATGGTTAGTCTTGTAATATTGTACATAGTTTTTCTTTTTGAAAAATGTTTTCCATATTAAAAATTAAAAAATGTAAAGAGGGTATGTCCTAAAAGAAATATCAAAGGACAAAAAGAATAAGAAAATATCAAAAAAGTGAAAATATATGAACCCCAAACAAAAACAGATCATGAAAGTGTGCAAGTCCAAGTGCCACTACTTTTTACTTTACTGTGCAAAATAATGGTTTTGTGTAGCTTGTCATAAATGCCACAACCCATGATAGTCAAATTGTTTAAACTTGACTAGTTCATTATTTAAATTTCATGTTTATAGTTAGAGAATAAAGATCTAGCCAAACTATTTAATCTTGGCAGATCAGTACTTAGGTAGAGAAATAAAATGTGCTCATATGCTTAATCTGAGCCATTGGAAGATATAAGGTTAGAATTAGATAGTTTACTTTTCAAAACAAAAAGGAAAGAAAGGGTTTGCCAGCTTAAATGCACCCAATAAAGTGAAGAAAATTTGTTAGGGTAAGTAAAGGGTAAGTAGAAGAAAGGTTACAGAAGTACAAAGTTGATTGAAGCATAATCACATTTATCATGCTTAATCCAATGTTTCAGTGTGCAAGAGGAGTTATGAAAGTGAAAGGATGTTCACAAGCTAACTTAATTAACTTCCCCTCATTTCATTTCATCCCCCACTACATACTTACTAATTTCCCCATTATCCCATAATTTCTTGTTAAAATACCATTTTTCCCTTCATTTTAACCCTTGCCCCTTGGTTTCACACATTTCCATAGCAAATTACCTTACAAAATTCATTTCCCAAACCAAAACCCCTTCTCCCTAGTGTGAAACTCATTCCCCTTTGAAAAATCATTTTCCCCTTATTAATTTCCCTATTTTTCCTTAAAAAACCCATAAAACACCCCTTGTCCTAAATTTTATTCCCCCCTCCACATTATTTAATTAACTCTTCGCATTTCACATTTTCCCCAACATAAACCCGTTTAACACACCACCTTGTTGCGGTTAACAAACCCCGCTGCATTTGACCCTGGTCCTACTCCATAAACATGTTCATTATATGTTTAATCCCTGCTTTATTCATTAAATAATTACAATTATTTTTAATTAAACCCCCTAGCCTAGCAAATCTCCACCCAAGTTCCCTTCGTGCAGCTCCACCACGTGACAGTCATCCAATCTTCCACACACAAATCTGACAGCGTGCTTCCATATCGCGTTGATTCCCTCACCTAACTTTACCCGCCCGAGAGCACACGTGATTCACAGTTTTTTCTCGAGCCCTCTTCGATTATGTGGCAGCACTAGGTGAACTTGTGTGCTCTTGTTGAAATATCACCTGATTGCCAAAAGTGGTGCGATGGCCCACGAAACAACCTCCCCGCCAAAAACTGAAACCACCCACTGTTCAATATGAAATTCCACGTCAAATTATAACCGTTGCCAGTTAAAAGGCCAAAGACGCTCATTTTCACCCTTTTCGCTCATTCACTCTGTGAAAGCTTCCTAAGCCTTCTTGCACCACCCTGAGCCTCTACAGCCAAATTTGACTGTTGATTACCTCCTGAACACGCCCTGTTGGCTTGTGGTTCACAGGTGATTTAGCCAAACAAATCCCGATACTACTGGCCCTTTCGGCAATATTCCACAGAGTGCGGACTGAGGTCTCACCTGAGGTAGTATGAGAGGGTGCTAGAACCAGGTTTTCGCACCCTGGAGATGTCTAATGAGTTCAAGTGGTCCGCAGTTCGACCTTATGCGGACGTCGCTACGCGCACTTATCCGTACCTCGCAATCTGAGAATGTTGCCTTCACGTAGCCCTACTAGGGGGCCGAACGCTACTATTACTCAAGTCCTTACTAGTATTCCGCTGTTAGTTGATTAACTTAGCCTACGTGTATGTGTGAATGTATACTTAGCTATATAAATCATTCATATAGGTGTTAGGACCTCATATTGTCCCTTTTTGACCATATATTTTGCTATGATACCATCCCTTTCAACTTATATTTAAAAGCCTTAGTATTTTAACCCAATTATCTCAAAGGTATTTAATGATTCTTCTCATCACTATTCGTTTAACTATTTAGCATATAATCACGACATCTTCATAGTTAATCTTTGAATTATTAAGTGCTAAACAGTTAAAGAATGATGTGCAGTCTGCGATGCTAAAACAGCCTGGAAGACTATTTTTGAAGTTGCTGAAATAGTAGAAACGGCACACAAATCGTGATGCTGAAACAGTTGAGATTTGTGTTCTAAAATTGACAGTAGCAAAGGAACTGGAACTGATCATCGAGGAAGCTGTTACACTGGATGTAACGCCTATATCTAAAGACAGTATTAATGTAACAGCATTTTGTTGACAGGGAATTGATTTCCCTATTTTTGTATAATGGGTTAAAACAATGCAAATAGTTTGTAATAGATGTCTCCTCTTTATAAAGAGGAGACATCTACATTAGTGGGGGATGAACAGACTGTGGAAAAGGCTTAGCTGAAAGAATAGGACTGGAATTATTTTTGTAATATGACATATTGATGGATGAATAAAGTTTTGTTCTGAACATATTTTTCTAGTTCTTGATTCCTGGGGAATCTTGTGAGAAGGACAGGGCCCACCTTCATCACAAGATTCACCCATTACATTTCTGTAGTGTGTTAAGTGTGCCTTTTATTCATGCCTTATTGACAAGTACTATTTGTTGAACATTGTTTATAACATCTTTGCTGAAACTCTATTTCTTTCTCAATTGATTGTTGTATGAGTGTTTCACTGGTGATTAAGTTACAGAGTGAATTGGCAAGCTAAGTTAATCAGAGGCAGGTGCTGGAGATTCCCGCTCTGGGGATAGGGTCCTGACTCTCTGTTACAGCACAACCATTGTTTTCTTTTGCAGATTGATTCTTTCCATTTCTTTGCATGAAATTAAGCATTTTTTTTCTGATAGCTATCTGCAACAGAGTGTAATTGTTGTAATGCAGAGTGGAGCTTCAGTTCGTTAATTTAAGGCGTGATCCGTTTGTACTACAACTTCTGTTGCTTTTAAAATTGAGTGCATATAGTACGCAGTTGCCTTTGAAATAACAAGACTTCCCTGGGTTGACAATTAATGTCGCACTTTGTTGTTTAATTCAATAAGCAATTAAAGTGACCAACAACAGGTGCATGGAGTAAATAAACAGTATATTTGCAATTTATATCAAACATGCAATAACCCAAGAACAAATACGCAGAATTAAGATAAAACTTCTTTTTATTATTTTCTTCCTTGGTTATAGACTCGACTCCACCCTGCACACTCAGCTGCGGACTACTAGACCTCTGCGCACTCATCTGCAGAGCCTTCTACTACTCTACAACCCAAGACACACTTAGACTCTTACTCTTTTCTTCTAATTTGTTGTCCTCTATTACTTATCTTTTACACTTAGAGCCTCGTTCTATTTATACAATCCCATGGTCCACGGACCATGGGTAGGCCGACATTACATTAGAAGACTAGGTCAGACAACCCTGTGACTCTATCATATATCTCACGCTCCGTGCCCATAATTCGCGGAGTCTTTACAACAATATCGGGTCAAAACTTGGGCTTTGAGCCCCAAAACATGCCTTGGGGGGATTCCATGCCTAACAAGCCCCCAACAAAAACATCATGACCCACCCTCGAGTCACTCGGTCGGTGCAGTGACCTTGGCGCGGAGTCCCTCCAATTGTTCTCGAACTATGCTGAGGTTCGCAATGCACTGAGCTATTGTTTGCTGGATCTGTTGCATCCATTGTTCTCAGACCTCTGTATGTGGGGTGCTTCTCTACATTAATGTGTGCATCCCCTGTATGTGCGTGATCTTTCCTTCGATGTTTTTCATGATAGTGAAGGCCTCATCGATCTAAAGCTGAATGCGTGCTTTGAGAACTGCCTCCTTATGCCGCGTTGTGCCCACCTGCTCCTTCAGTGCTTTGGCTTGCTGCATCCTCGCAATCCTCTGGGTGAGGACTACTATCTACGTAGTTCCTTGGACATTGTTGTATTGTTGTTGGAGTTCTTGCACTTCTATCTCTAAGCACTAGATGTTGGGGTCCTCCTGAAGAGTTGTGAGGACCTCAAGTGCTTGTTCCAACATGCTGGTATAGTCTCACACTACACCTCCAATTTCCTCCAGTGTCTCTGACTTTCGGGGGAGTGGATGGTTGCACCTTTAACCGCAGTTCAATGATTTGAAGATTCAGCTGCAGCTGAACCTTTGTCATTTCTTCCCTGGCCTTGCAGAATCCTACTGCTAGTCTGTCGATCCGCACCTCTATTGGTAGATCTGCTAGGATAGCCAACTTTGGGACACTACAGCAAGTGTCGCCTACCACCTGCACCAACTGCTGATTTTGCAACAGCAATTCGTCGTGCTACAAGCTGAGTTGTTCCATGTTTATCTTTTGCTTGCTGAGGACTTGGATCATGTGGCTCTCCCTAGCGCGTAGCTCTATTTTTATCCCATCCTGTAATAGATATAGTGTCTCACACGGAAGGGCAGCCAAATTAAGGACAAGGCCTTTCATCATACTAACCAAAAATCTATTGGCCTCATTCGTTGTCACTAGGGCCCCTTCCGACAACACTATTGTGTTTTCCATCCATGCGTGCAACATCTTATCTTCTACTGAGGATCATGCTACAAAGTGGGTTGAGAGGGTACCCACCTAAGGGGGACACACCTGTAACTCCTACAACTGTGCCTTGAGGCCCCCGAAACAGTCTAGTGCTCCGTCATAAAATCTTGAAGAGCCTCATTGGTGACATGGCGCACTGTCTCACCGATGTCATGGAGATCACCCTTGGTTAGGGTGATCGGGTCAATGGCCAATTTTAAGGCCTTGACCTTCTTCCTCGGTCCTGCTTGCTCTATCGTGTGTGGGTGCTTCAACTGTGTGTATGCGGTCCTTGGATCCGCGCTCCCTTCCACTGTTTCTTCTTCCTCTACCTCCTACCCCTATGAGGACGTTGCTTGGCTCTCACTCGCCTTTGCGGTTGCTTCCTGTGCTGCTGCTGTTGCTTCTATGGCCCTTTTCTACTCAGCGTCTTTCTGTGCCGCTTCCCGCGCTGCCCATACCTCAGTTGTTGTTTTTTCCTTCCGCCTTTTCTTGGTCAACTTTGTGACGCGCAGCTTGGCATCATCCTTCTTCTTCTGTGTTGCCACCCTCTCGAGTTATGAAAGATCTGGGGTCTGCCATTCTAGAGGCCATGCCTCCAAGATAGTGAAAATGGCGTTGTAAATGGCTGCAAAGGGTAGCTTTTTCCACTACTTCGTTGGATCCTTTCGTGCCCTGATGTATATATTATGCATGTCATCTTTGAATTCTGCAAAAACTTTGCAGACTGTTGTACACCATGGGTGACAAGCGCGGCTTCCAGTTGATCCACATCCAGATGTTCATCTCCATGAGCACCCAGAAGATTTTGTTGTCACATATCCTTTTCGCATCCTTCGTGGCCCAGAGCGAAGTGTACTTTGCGGCCTCTGGTAAATCTCTGTCAATTGTGGGGAATTGACTGTCCTCCAGCAGTTCCCCCGCTACGAGTACTATGGATAGCAACAACCACGCATAGTGGAAGGTTTTACCCTACTCCTGGGCTTCGCGAAAATTCTTCAAGAATTCTATACAGAGGAATTTAGCCTAGTTAAACTGGACCCCCTCCACGCACTGATCGGCCAATGCAATCACTAGTGCAGGTACTTCGTCTCCACTGCACTTCCGCATAGCTTTTCCTACCATGATTTGGGTTGCTACATGTACCGCTTTGTCCTTGATGCTGGAGATAACGTACCACTCTTCTTCTTCTCCAGCTTGTACTTTGTCTTCATGGCCTCCGCGAGGGCCAAATCACTACCCTTCCCTTCCGATATGGTCGCAGGGTCCTTTCCTTTGTATGGTAGACGAGAAATGTGATGGATTAGGTCTACCGTGATGGGGATCAGCTCCTCCAGCCATAGATACCCATCATGCACCAGGCAGAGCAGCTGCCTGATGAAGAAAATGGCTATTGGGGTGTGGTGGAAATGTGGCACCCATAGTAGGTTCAGTAGCCCGACCTTTTCCACTCCGCATAGCCACTTCCGCGGCTCTAACGTTGTCACCACCCCTGCAGTGTTCTGCTTCATGACGTTCTCGGTCTCCAGGTGAGGGAACTTTTCGTAGTCAGAAAGGTCCCAATCTTCAAACTTCATGGTTGGCACGCGGCCCAAGTGCGTGCCTTCAAACACAATGCCGTCCAGGAGGAGCGAGGTCTGGAGTGAACTTTTGGTTTCGTCCAAGTCCTTGGGAAATTTTGCCTTCCCTTTTCGTGCGGGGACATATGCGGGTAGTTCTGTCGTAGAATGTGTAGGTTGAATATCCTCCTCCATACCTTCGTCTTCTTCCTCTGCGATGATAAGGGTCTGCAAATCTTCTTCTTCCTCATTTGTTTCTATCGTGACAACTTTCCCCTTCTCGAGTGGGTTCTTTAGGGACATGCGTATAGGAGCCATTGCTTGTTTATCCTTCTTGGGTCTTGGCGTACATGGTGATTTGGGGATCTCTGGGCCGTAATCTGTCATCATTGTATCTGGGCCGTAATCTATCACTCATGAATTTAGGGGCTCAATAAACACTCGGCTCACAATGCTCAGGGCTCTACTCAATCGCTCAATTCTCAAATGGCCAAGTGTTGTTTTTTGGGCATCCCTTCGCATTTTATAACACCTTTTGAATTCGAATTCGACCATTCCCCCCAATTCCGATTCATTAATGTGTTCTTGGCAGTAGGTTTTCCCAAATCTTACCCATAAATTGTATCTTAAATGTCCACCTCCTGCCCCATTTGGCCTCAAGTCGATCATCCCATCATGAATAGTGACTTCAACAGTCACTTTCTGGATAATCCACGTGGTAGCATAGTCCCTTGTGCGCGGTCTCGAACCTTGTGACTCTCTGCTTCTATGCGCATCTCCAACATTGCGTAGCTCCTAGGCAAGATATTTTATAGTCCCGTGCTCCCTTCCAACTACCTAAAGCACTAAGACTGTCCCTCCCTTAGCTAGTCAAGTGATCGCACCACCCATGTGGAGCACCATCCTATCCTCCATCACGGTTCTTGGAGAATCCTCACCTTCTATGGTTGCGTACTTCCTCATTGGCAACGCACTACCCTGGTCACTATGCTTAGCAATATGCAGTCCAAGCCAAGGCATTAGACTAACCAAGTTACGACGATAGTTCTAAAACTTGTCAGTATGATCGTATGTACCTTACCTTACCATCCTAGTTTTTCAACGAGAAACTCTTCCTTTATCTCACCCTCCAACTTCTTGACCTCCACATTCATCAAAGCACTTTTCTCTCTTAACCATACCCTTTGTTTTTCATGTTTGCGAAGTCTAAGGTTTCCCAGTTGGATTTATTCCTCAAGTCTCATGTGTTCTATCTCTTGCGGCTATGTGATTCCTTCTTTCTGGGCTTCACAAACCATTGTATCTACAGGTGTTGTCATGTCTGGACTAAGCTTTGCCTGCTCCATAGGGATTATAGCATCTTCTTCATACTATAGCATTGGAAGTGCCTGGGCGGTTAGATTTTTGCACATGGTCCTATAAGCCCATAGAACCACTGGTACGCACAAGTCCCAATCAGTGCCTCTCACATGATGTACCATGTTCAGTACTTCGCATACTTTGTCAAAGACTTCCAGATGGATAATCTTCAGTGTTATTGGTTTTATCATACTTCATCCTTCATGCCATCGCCTTGCCTGCTCCTGCTTGTTGGTCATGTTTCCTATCATAAGGATGGTGTGCATTCGTGCAAGTTGCGTACCATATGCCTGTACCCATCTAGAGAGGTGGGCACGCAGGTTGTTTCGTTCATCATACCCAGCTTTCATCCTCATTTGAGGCTTTCCAAACCATATTAACATCATCCTTCTGCATTCTCGCCAGTCCTCAAAACTTCTTTGATGCATAGTCCACCATTTTGCGGGTGTAGTGCACAGTGCCCATTTTAGAGCGTCAAAACACTATTGTTCCGATACTTCTCTTTCAAAAATTTTCAGGAAATCATCCACCTTGCTCATCCTGTCATACATAGGTAGATCTCTTACCTCTGTTGTCACGGAGTGTAGTGATCTTACCATCATGTTGCAATTGAGCGTGGTTACCTCGTGTAACCAGTTCTGCCATCGTTCTATTTCCTCATCTGAATCTGATGTGCAAGAGCTTTTGCGCTCCCATGAAATCCTGCCATCCACTGTAGGATTCACCCAATCCTATTCCCGAGCAGTTATCTTGTAGATATAGTCTAGATCGTCGTCGCTCTCGTTGTCACGCACTGGCTCTGTGTAGTGCAATCCTTCCGTAGGATCTAAAGGTACCACTACCCATAGTGACTTTTTCTACAAAATCATCTTGCACTTCTTTAGAATTATCACTCCATTCATGTGAGTGGCCCAATCTATCCCCAGTAGCATGAGATAGGGATTTCTGTCATCAACAATCTCTATAACTTCGAAATTTGCAAGCACGCTTGTACCTTCAATATCTACCATTATTCCCTACAATCTTCCCATCAGTAGGATCTTTTGCTGGTTCACCATTCACAATTGAATAGGAGACCATTGCAACGCAGACCTACCCATGCGCTCCCATGTCTTCTTTGGCAAGACGTTCGCGTCTAATCCTAGATCCAGAATCACTTGATCCATTTCATATTCCCCAATTTGCGCAGTCAATCTCATCTCCCTTCCTGTTCACGTTGTGTGCTTCACGAGCTTCACGAGCTTCTAGACTACGTACGGTTCTCTTGACCTAGTGCACCTAGTGATGAGTTCTTGCGGTCCCTTCATAGCCTTGTTGTCACGCAATAGCTTCATGCATGTCTCCAGAAAGGTAGTGAGAATTGCTGGGTCCATCTCCGGTTCTAGTTTGTCTTTACTACCTGAAGCGGAGGCCTCTGTGAAACTCTTCTTAGCTTCCATGAATGTCTCCTTTGCGCACTCCAAATCGAAATCCGGTTCCCTTATTGGAGCCTTGAGAACCCAAGCACTCTCTTCTGGCTACCTACCTTGGTTGTCTCCTATCGTAATACCACTTTGAAGCACAATATTTACATTTGGGTCCTCTTCGCACGGCTCAAACCTCATCATTTGCAAGTTCTGAGTCAGTTGAGGTTGGAGTGTTCCTTTATCACGCAACCTCGCTATCAGTGTGGGGAAATCCTCCATCTCATGATCAAACTAGGTACAATATAAACATGAAGCTCTCATTGAATTTGTACAATCATCAACATAATTCCTTGGCCCTCCGCCATTGTAACAAATTAGCTATCCACGACCCGCTCCTGGTCCCATTCCACCTCGACCTCATCCACACCCCAGAAATCCAGTGCGCGCCATCCCTGCATTTTGATCGAGGGCACGTGTTTTGGTCTGAACTCTGTATGTAGGAGTCTGATCCATCATCAATTCATAACTTCTACAGGTGCGCTCATCATGGCTTACTGATCTGTAGAAATTATAGAATAATTGTTGGGACATCTGTGTATACTTCTGTAATAGGTGGCAGTAATCTATAGCATGCTTCCCTCCTATCTGACAAATCACACACCATAATGCAAGTGTTGTGCTCGGTCCTGCTTGTGCCTCTGATCTCAATGGCATTGGCCCTCCTCCCACCAGGTAGTTCGCGAAGACTTGACAATGGTCCTTGTCATGTTCCTGACCTTTGAACTTGATGCACCATACCTCCTCGCACGCCTCTGGGTGATTTGTCCTATCTTGTTTCAAACTCTGCATCTCAAGACACAAATTTTTCAACTACATGTGGATCTGTTGAACTCCCAGGCTAGGATCTTGTATTAGGGTCTCATGCAGTCTCATTGTGATCTCCAAAGCTTCGACCTGAGTGGATAGCTTCTGCTGTGACAATGCGGTGCTTAGATGTGGCGTTAGTGACGCTACAAACCATGCGTGGTGTTGCCCATATGTCAAGGTCACGTTGGCTTCCTGAATCATGCCCTTCAGTGTCTGATCCAACTCCCAGGGGGTCTCGCCTAGAAGCATCACGATTTCCTTAAACCCGATAATCAACTGTGTCTTCAATTTTGGCCTACTAAATTCCTTGTTTAGTGTAGCTTGGATATCCGTGATCCCTATGTTTGGATTATCATTGGAATGCTTAATGTACCACGTTAGTGCGCGATCCTACAACACTCTTACCAGCGTTGCCTTATTTATGTTGTCATCCATGACTCCTTCTGCTTCACATATAGCTTTTACCACGAACCAAAATTGGTCTGGATCTTCATTCCCCACCTTGGTTGTCTCCTATCGTAATACCACTTTGAAGCACGATATTTACATTTGGGTCCTCTTCGCACGGCTCAAACCTC
Source organism: Pinus tabuliformis (assembly GCA_031772625.1). NCBI lineage: Eukaryota > Viridiplantae > Streptophyta > Pinopsida > Pinales > Pinaceae > Pinus > Pinus tabuliformis. The sequence continues at coordinate 763,917,422 of CM062804.1, read as the reverse complement.
ATCATTTGCAAGTTCTGAGTCGGTTGAGGTTGGAGTGTTCCTTTATCACGCAACCTCGCTATCAGTGTGGGGAAATCCTCCATCTCATGATCAAACTAGGTACAATATAAACATGAAGCTCTCATTGAATTTGTACAATCATCAACATAATTCCTTGGCCCTCCGCCATTGTAACAAATTAGCTATCCACGACCCGCTCCTGGTCCCATTCCACCTCGACCTCATCCACACCCCAGAAATCCAGTGCGCGCCATCCCTGCATTTTGATCGAGGGCACGTGTTTTGGTCTGAACTCTGTATGTAGGAGTCTGATCCATCATCAATTCATAACTTCTACAGGTGCGCTCATCATGGCTTACTGATCTGTAGAAATTATAGAATAATTGTTGGGACGTCTGTGTATACTTCTGTAATAGGTGGCAGTAATCTATAGCATGCTTCCCTCCTATCTGACAAATCACACACCATAATGCAAGTGTTGTGCTCGGTCCTGCTTGTGCCTCTGATCTTAATGGCATTGGCCCTCCTCCCACCAGGTAGTTCGCGAAGACTCGACAATGGTCCTTGTCATGTCCCTGACCTTTGAACTTGATGCACCATACCTCCTCGCACGCCTCTGGGTGATTTGTCCTATCTTGTTTCAAACTCTGCATCTCAAGACACAAATTTTTCAACTACATGTGGATCTGTTGAACTCCCAGGCTAGGATCTTGTATTAGGGTCTCGTGCAGTCTCATTGTGATCTCCAAAGCTTCGGCCTGAGTGGATAGCTTCTGCTGTGACAATGCGGTGCTTAGATGTCGCATTAGTGACGCTACAAACCATGCGTGGTGTTGCCCATATGTCAAGGTCACGTTGGCTTCCTGAATCATGCCCTTCAGTGTCTGATCCAACTCCCAGGGGGTCTCGCCTAGAAGCATCACGATTTCCTTAAACCCGATAATCAACTGTGTCTCCAATTTTGGCCTACTAAATTCCTTGTTTAGTGTAGCTTGGATATCCGTGATCCCTATGTTTGGATTATCATTGGAATTCTTAATGTACCACGTTAGTGCGCGATCCTACAACACTCTTACCAGTGTTGCCTTATTTATGTTGTCATCCATGACTCCTTCTGCTTCACATATAGCTTTTACCACAAACCAAAATTGGTCTGGATCTTCATTCCCCACTCCTTTGAACACCGGAAACTTTATCACGTTCGCCATATTGAACTGTGGTGGTGGCAGAGGTGGTGTGGGCAAAGATGGGGATGAAGATGGTGAAACTGGTGGTGGTGTAGGAGGGGGTGGTATGCGCAGAATTCGCCACCTTATCAGACTGATCACACTTCTTGGTGTAAATTTCACGAGCTCTTCCTTGCTTTCTTGCCAAGGAGAAATAAAGGGGCTAGTTTCTATCTCTGCACTACCTTCATTTCTATAGATCCTCCCACTTCGCATAGCCCCAAACATCAATTTATTCGCATAACTCACTTTTCACATAGTAGCATTTTAATCCAAGTGTTCAAAGGTTTAATGTACTTACCTCGCGGTCCTTTGAGGAAGCATCGTTCTACCTCGCTGTAGTTGACTAAAGTATCTACCGCGAACTTGGTGATAAACCCTCCTATAATTCGATCGAGCCAATGGTACATAGCGTGCATGATCTTATCTTCCGATGCTTCTAGTCTGTGCACCAACTCTGGAGTCCACACAATAGGTTTGTCAAGCCTACACCTTCCTTGACTGTCTACTAGCTTCGCGATCCACTCGTAAAACTTAGAGGGGAAGGATGCAAAGAAAATTTCGTGAATTTCCATATATAAGTAGCGCTCTAACCACTATTCCTTTGATACTCATAGATTCCTGTTTTCGTGTGCCGTGAACTCGTGAATATTTTTGTCCAACCACTCTTCAATTTCTTTCTTTGTCGGATTCTAGTGACACGACATCAGACATCCCTTATGCAGATCCCAGTCCCGGCATCGGAACCATTTGTTGGCTTGTTGGGGCCTAACCCAGGTTCAGAGGTGATTTAGCCAAACAAATCCTTGTACTACTAGCCCTTTCAGCAACAGTCCATGGAGCGCGGACTAAGGCTCACCCGAGGTAGTATGGGAGGGTGCTATAACTAGGTTTCTGCACCCTGGAGATGTCTTATCAGTTCAAGTGGTCCGCAGTTCGACCCTGCGCGCAGGTCGCAATGTGCACTTACCCGTACCTCGCAGCCTGAGATGTTGCCTTCGTGCAGCCCTACTTGGGGGCTAAACGCTATTATTACCCAAGTCCTTACTAGTATTCTGTTGTTAGTTGATTAACTTAGCCTACTTGTATGCATTAAAGTATACTTAGCAATATAAATCATTCATACAGGTGCGCGAAGTAAATAAACAGTATATTTGCAATTTATATCAAACATGCAATAACCCAAGAATAGATACACAAAATTAAGATAAAACTTCTCTTTATTATTTTCTTCCTCGGTTACAGACTCAACTCCACCCTGCGCACTCAGCTACAGGGGTTCGCGCACTCAGCTGCGAACTACTAGGCCTCTGTGCACTCAGCTGCAGAGCCTTCTCCTACTCTACAACCCAAGACACACTTAGACACTTAGACTCTTACTCTTTTCTTCTACTTTTCTATTAGTTATCTTTTACACTTAGAGCCTCACTCTATTTATATAATCCCATGGTCCGCGGACCATGGGTAGGCCGACATTACATTACAAGACTAGGGCAGACAACCTTGTGACTCTATCATATATTTCGCACTCCGTGCCCACAATTCGCAGAGTCTTTACAACAATATCAGGTCAAAACTTGGGCTTTGAGCCCCAAAACATGCCTTGGGGGGATTCCATGCCCAACACGCCCAATTTAGCCATCCATTGCACAACTGAAGTTAGAGTACCCTCTGGAGCCACCATTGAAGCCAGTTGCAGCCTATACCACCATTTCTAGGTATTTGGACAAAAAACCAGAATGGCCATCTCAATTTGAAAGCATACAGTCAATTCAAATAGTAATTAATTAAATTTAATTAATCTTTCCCTTAAATTGAGAGTATTTCCCCCAGAATACCTAAACCCCTCTTTTGCAAAGTGAAAATTACCCTATCTCTGTACCAGACCTATTCAGACTTCATTTCTACAGTCTGTGCAAGCCTAATTCTCACATTTTATCCTAAATATGGCTGCCCAGACCTCTCTGGATGTCAGACCTATGTCAACCCCTCACCTGGACATTGACCATTTGGCCCTAGCAGACAGGGATTTCCAAATAAAAGACACTGCAACTCCAGCCCACCTTTTGAAGCTCCACTGTTGGAGTAAGGACAGATTTTTGAACCATGCAGATGACATCAACCTTTGGGAATCCAATTTACCCAAATACACATTCCCAGAAGTTCACCCTTTCCTAGATATTGTACATTTTTGTCATGCCTGTTATATCCCTAGCCAAAGGGCTATTGTTGCCCCAAATCAGTAGTTGTTATTCACTATTACACCTGAGTCAATCAACCAAATGCTACAAATCCAATATAGCCCTAATCTAACCCCTCTATCCATTGGAAACCTATTGGACTTGTACGTCACATTAGACCAGGTGAAAATCAAGCAAATGTTCCAGAATTGTATCATTGAAGACCGCCATACTCCTACAGATACCCCACCCTATGCTATCACCATTTTCTCAGAAATTGGCAAACGCATAATTACCATGCTCTCATGCATCCTAGGATACACATTATATGAGAATGTGGATGAGGTCATCCTAGCCTTCCTATCCATTTTCACTCTAGGCAAGCCTCCTGCTATCATGTATGATTATGCTTAATTCATTGCAGATAGAATGCATGAACAATTCACTAGACTGCCCACTAAAAGAGTTTTCAAATACTCTTCAGTGTTGTTTTATATGTTCTTTTATTACCAGATAGATAAGTTCCTTGTGAGCATCCAGAAGTTTGACACCAAGGGGAAGGAGAGATCAATGGTCTACTGGACACCCTTGGTCTAGAAGTTTTACATAGCATTCACATACAAAGACTTCATAGACTCCTTTGTGTACCCATTAATGAACATGCTGACTTCTTATACTCAACCTAGAATTAGCCAAGACATTAAGAGAGTGTTGCAATTGGCAAAGAACAACAAGGTGGGAGACTGGTACCTCTACCAGAACCACACTGAGATCAGAGTTTATGGTTGCCAGTTAGCCCCTTATAAATTGCCAAAATACCTCCCTATGAGGATATTTTCCCTTGAATATTTCAGACAAATCATCAATTCTGATGAGGTCCACTTCCTATCTTCTAGGAAGAAAACCCAGTTCAAGGTGAAAAACCAATTGGGCCCATTCATTTGCAACAATAGAGAGGCTGGACCAGAGGCCGACAACTTACTACAACAGATGAAATTTAGAAACAGCTTCCTATGGTAGTATGACCCTCATGGGGTCATAAAAAAGTTGAGACTTAAGGTCAAGCTGGGACCATACATCCACCACCCGAGACCTAACATTGAACAGTTTGCTAACCAATCTGAGTGGGTGTAGAATACATTGATTGATATGGATAGCACAATTGTGGATGTTGACAACACACTGATTGATTTAGAAAAACAATTTGACCAGAACTCTTTCCTGTAGGTTCTAGAATTAGGAGAACCAATGAATGTTCATCCTATGTTACAAACCCCAGCCAATGAGGAGAAGAATCCTAAGAGAAACATGGAAGAGGCATCCAGCTCTGCCATGGAGACTACTGATGAGCTATTTGAGCTAAGGAAAAAATGCAAGTTGAATCTTGTGTCTGAACAGGAGGAAAACATTGTTTCAGAGGAAATAACTAACACTGAGACAATGGGGTAGAGAAGTAAATAAAGATTTGCATCAGGTGAAACATAGTAGCCATCAACCTCCAACACATAGATGATAGAGAGACAACAGGGTGTGGAGGTTTCTTCATTGTCAAGCCAGTTGACAGGGAAAAGGATATCAAAGACAGATTTAAAGAAATAAATCTGAGGAATGAAAAGTTGAAGGCAGAGACATATGCCCAATACCTCAAGCTTACACCACCAAACCAGACCATATTGATGTCAGCCTTGGAAATCAAATTAGGAAAGATGCGAGTGTCATTTTTGCAACCCATTGTTCAGCAACAAAAAACCTCTGTTGACTATAAAAAGACAAATTTTGAGGTGTTGTCTAGGGATGTCCATCCCATTGATCAGATAGAGTTCCATAAGTAGGCTAGAGAAATGATTTACTCCACCGTTATAGTAAAGGCCATGGCTACCCACAAGCTGCAGGATTCATTGGATAATGTGACAACCCAATACAAACTTGAAAATGCCTCCTCACAGGCTAAATATAACAAGATAAAATCATTGGAGGACTTGGTCATTGAACTCGGCCATGATCCAAGTGATATTAAGGCCACAGAGAAGTTGATCAAGAAGAAGAATAAGGACATATTATCCCTCAAGAAACAACTTAAGCTACCTCATTCATAGAACTGATAGACAAAGGAGGTCCTAGAAAGTCAGAGCAATCATGAAGAGATGATGGACCTAGTGCTGCAACTGAATGATCAGTTGAAGGAGATGGAGAAAGAACTGGATAGCTTGATGCAACTCAAACAAGATAGTCTTGATAATGCTCCTGCAACTGTCATTCCAACAGTTACCACTGTTGTACCTTCTACTTTGGCAGCATCCTTAGCTCCCACTGCTCCAATGGCCACTGCACTACCGACATCTACACCAACTACATCAGCAACAGGATCAACAGCAACAGGCTCTACAGGTGATGAAGCAAACAAGCTAGTCAAAGAAATGGAAGAAATGTCCATTCAGACCACGGAGATGAATAGACTTAAGGAAAAGGTCACCAACCTAGAAATAGATTACAAATTGGCCCAAATCATGCATAGAGAAGAACAATAGAAGGCCACAAGGATGACTAAAAGAATCAAAATCCTAGAGAAATAACAGACACTAAATGAACCTCTAGGTTAGGCTAAGGAACAATTGTGGGCCAATGTCATTAACTCTGTCAATGATATTTGGCCATCCATTCAGGTTATTTTTGAACAGATTGATTTGATAAAGCAGGCTACAGAAGCCATTCAGAAAGTCAAAGCAGAACTTGGAGATATGCCAGAGGAAGCTGCAAGAATCATCCACCTCCTCAACTCCAAGAACAAGTATGAGCTGCAAGAACTAGAGATACCTGATAGGACATGTACAATTTTGGAAGTTAAAAGAGTCCTCACTAAGAGGAATTTGATGTTGAACTTGGAGGATAAGTGTCAAACCATGCAACGGGGCATTGACAAGTTCATGGTTAAGTTCGAACTTTTGAGACAAAAGGGACTACCAAATCCCTTAGTTATAAATGATAAGCTAGTGACATAGGAAGATTACAATAAGAAGATCTAGGAAGCAACCAAAGATCAGGTAAACACTTCATCCATGAGGGGCATACAAATAGGAAAATTATTATACCAAACTTTTGAAAACTTGTTTTACCTCCAACATGAGTTAAACCAACTCTTTGTCAATAAGCCTACTTTTGCCAAATACAAAGAGGCAGATGAGATATACTGAAAAATGCTCAATAACCAATTACTAGATGTTGAGACATGGGAAGAACTCAATGATTTACTGTAGGAAATACATGGTAAAAATATAAATGTATAATAAAAAGTAAAAAATCACTATAAAAAGATATTGACAGGAGAGCAAGGTCAAAGAGTATTAGATGAAAGGTCATAAGTAAATATGACAACAGCGTGAAGACCAAACATCCAAGTAGCTTAAAGGGAAAAATATCAAAGACTAAAAGATAGCAGAACCTAAATAACAGGGACAACAAACAACAGTTCAATAGATGTCTCTATCTTCTTGCATGAAGATATTTCCTTTTCCTAGATTAGTTCTCAATGCAGTTTGAGATATTTTGTAAATTATTTTTGTATAAATACTTCATAATTCAAATTATTGAGTATGGATTGCTATACATTTGTAGAGTTATTTTGATCTTAAACCTAAGGGTGATTGTACTAATTTTCAAGTCAACAGACTGGAGCAAGTAATAAAAATATTGCACTACAGGATTCATGAGATGAGTTATTGCAGTGAAGTATCTTCTTTGTCTAATTTTGTTACTTTATTATGTGTTTCATAAACTTAAATGTTATTCAAATTTGAATGAATTAAGTGGAAATATAACTCAAAATTTGTTTAGGCACACTATGTTTTGCACAGTTAGTCATTTATATGTTTTCCTCTAATATCTGGATTTGAGAACCCTTAATTTCTCTCCCATCCTGGTTGACCTCTTTCATTCTCTTCATAATCTAGCCTAAGGAACCCTTAATTTCTCCCTGGATCTAATTAGAAACCATTTCACCATCCATCCTTAGAGATCTGTAATAACTCACCTATCTTGCCCTGTTGACACTGTTTTTAAAGCTTGATCTAGTCATGTTTGTCTGACATTTGACCCCATAGCCCAATGGTAAAAGACAATCATTTTTCATCTAAGTAAGTGATCCCACCACCCAAATTCAAATCAAAATCTCTAGCACATTCATAACTAGCCTAAAATCAATTAACTAAAACAAATTTAAATCATAAAGAGAGAGCCCACTTTGAGATCAGGAAGGCTAGATCCTGATCTCCAAAGTTGGTTTGTGGTTACCTCTATCATTTCTTTTTCTGAACAAATTACAAGAAATTTTGGAGTGATAACACATGTCACTAAGATTTTAGGGCTTTGTTAGTTTACCCTTTATTCTACCCTTCAATACCTCCACAAAGGTGTACGATTGACCTTCGCACAACCTTAACCCATGGTCCAGGCACTTTCGCGCTGCTATGATAGTGTATTGTATAGGTTCCCCAGTTATCTTAAGTGTTCTACTTAGATTATTAAACAATCCCAGTAGCGCCGCGTAAACTAATGTTCTTACTTGTGTTCAATTAACCAATATAATCACATATATTCGCACATCACATAAACATTTTAAATTAAACCCACAACACAATATAACCAATTGTAGTAACAAGAAATAAATACACAGAACTTGCAAAATACTTCTCTTTATTGATATCTTCATATTAATACAGACTCTATCTACCCTATGCACATAGCTGCAGGGGTCCACGCACTCAGTTGCGTACTTCCACCCTACGCCTCTGTGCACTGAACTGTAGAGCCTCTACCTACACTAAGACTCAAACACTTAGACTTCTCTACCAAGACTCCAAACTTGTCTAACTTACTTCACTACTTAGATCTTACTTTGCTCTTTTTATACAATCGAACCATGGGTAAATCTTTACAGTTGACTTTACACTTTACAAAATAAGGGCGGACAACCCTTTATGACTCTTGACACCTTCACGCTCCGCAACCACAAATTCTGATAACCGTACAACTTTATTACAAAATTGACCCAAAACATGGGCTTTTTAAAGCTTGATCTAGTCATGTTTGTCTGACATTTGACCCCATAGCCCAATGGTAAAAGACAATCATTTTTCATCTAAGTAAGTGATCCCACCACCCAAATTCAAATCAAAATCTCTAGCACATTCATAACTAGCCTAAAATCAATTAACTAAAACAAATTTAAATCATAAAGAGAGAGCCCACTTTGAGATCAGGAAGGCTATATCATGATCTCCAAATTTGGTTTGTGGTTACCTCTATCATTTCTTTTTCTGAACAAATTACAAGAAATTTTGGAGTGATCACACAGGTCACTAAGATTTTAGGGCTCTGTCAGTTTACCCTTTATTCTACCCTTCAGTACCTCCACAAAGGTGTACGATTGACCTTCGCACAACCTTAACCCATGGTCCAGGCACTTTCGCGCTGCTATGATAGTGTATTGTATAGGTTCCCCAGTTATCTTAAGTGTTCTACTTAGATTATTAAACAATCCCAGTAGCGCCGCGTAAACTAATGTTCTTACTTGTGTTCAATTAACCAATATAATCACATATATTCGCACATCACATAAACATTTTAAATTAAACCCACAACACAATATAACCAATTGTAGTAACAAGAAATAAATACACAGAACTTGCAGAATACTTCTCTTTATTGATATCTTCAGATTAATACAGACTCTATCTGCCCTATACAAATAGCTGCAGGGGTCCACGCACTCAGTTGCGTACTTCCACCCTACGCCTCTGCGCACTCAACTGCAGAGCCTCTACCTACACTCTCAAACACTTAGACTTCTCTACCAAGACTCCAAACTTGTCTAACTTACTTCACTACTTAGATCTTACTTTGCTCTTTTTATACAATCGAACCATGGGTAAATCTTTACAGTTGACTTTACACTTTACAAAATAAGGGCGGACAACCCTTTATGACTCTTGACACCTTCACGCTCCGCAACCACAAATTCTGATAACCGTACAACTTTATTACAAAATTGACCCAAAACATGGGCTTTTAGCCCCAAAACTGTCCTTGGGGGAACCCGTTCCCAACAATACCACATGCTCAAAAAACATAAATTATTTCACAATCAAAATATTTTATAACAATATAAGAATCTCATTAACCATGGATATTCACACCCACTTTACCATGGATATTAACTTGTAAATCAGCTTTGTTACAATACCATGGGCAAATACCATGGCTTATCAATACCACATGCCAAAAAACCATAACTTAATTCATATTAAAAATATTTTATTTTAATTTAATTTTACAACATTTTTTTAATTGAATCTAAAAGGGAAAATGTTACAATTCGAGATATATCTAAACCCTCTATCCTCACGACTACTAAAAATATTCCCATAGAAATTAAATTAAGGTTTTAATAAAATTAAGCTAAGATGGATCTATGTCGGTTATATATATATATATATATATATATATATATATATATATATATATATATATATATATATATATATATATATATATATATATATATATCGAGAGAGAGAGAGAGAGAGCCGACATAGATCCATCTTAGCTAAGAATACAAGGGATGAGAGCAAGAAAATTGACTAATTATAATAGATTAAATATAGTGCATTTTTCTTTTAAGTTTTTCATTATTTTATTTTCTTTGATATGATATGATCCAAGATATAGGTTTGATATTTTACAACCAATAAAGTTTTTTTACTTTATATCATTTCTTAAACACAATACAATGTGATCAAATTTAAGAGAGATTTGGCGAGGGGGCGGAGAGAGGGAGGGAGATAGTGAAAATGTTGGAGGACAGAGAGAGAGAGAGAAAGAGAGAGCGATGGGGAGAGAGAGAGTGAGGTGGGAAAGAGGGATCAAGAGGAAGGAAGAGGGAAGAGAGAGAGAGAGATGGAGTTGGAGTGTGAGAGAGAGGGAGGAAATAAAAAATACATAGAGAGCTAGAGGTGGAGAGAGAGAGGAGTGAGAAGGGAGAGATGAAGAGAGAATGAGGGATAGAGGAGAGGAGGGAAGAGAAAGAAGAGTAGAGGATCGAGATAAGGAGAGAAGGGGAGGGGAGAGAGATGGAGAAGGACAAGAAGGGGTTGAGATAGTCATAGAGTTATATGGAAGAGAGAGAGAGAGAGAGGGAGAGTGTTTTGGGGGGGAGATAGAGGGAAATGGGAGATAAGGGATAGAGGGGAAGGAAGATAGGGATGAGGAGAGAGAGATGGAATTGGAGGGGGTAGGAGAGGGAGCGAACAAGAAAAACATAGAGGGAGAAAGGTGGAGAGAGAGAGGGGGTGACAAGGGAGTCATGGAAAGAGAGTGAGGGAGAGAGGAGAGGGGAGGGATATAGATAGAGAGGGAGAGAGTGTGTGTATGTTTGGGGGTTGAGATAGAGAGAGGGAATAACAAAGAGACACAAATACAAATATAGATATTATATAGTATTATATAACCAACCTAGATCCATATTAACCCTATAACTATCAAGCATCGAGAGGGATCCAATCTCTCGTGGTGCAAAAATTTCCTCAAGTTTTGCACTAGAAAAAAAAATTTGTACCTCGAGAGATTGGATCCCTCTTGGTGCTTGATAGATCCAGGGTTAAGATGGATCTAGGTCGGTTAATATGAAATTATAGTTTTTATTTGATATTATAGTCTTAAAAAATAAAATTTCTCTTCAAATTAATTTCAAATTGGAACTAGATCTAATGAGATTCAATGAATAGATTTTTTAAAAATACATAAAATATTTTTTTATTAAAAAATATATTTTTAAAACTACAAATTATTAGAGATAAATAATGCAAATTTGGCTCAACTATACTGTACCATGTGAGGATGAAGAAGTGTTTAAGGAAGGATAACCTTTCAACCAATCTTTAACAACCTTTCAATCCCCTATCACTTGTAAGTTTAGATTGCTTGACACAATTAAGATGACTAACATAAAAAATTGATTCATATTATTGTAGTACTTGTTAGGTAGTTGTATTTTGTTCTTAGACTAAATTAGTCATTCATGTTAGTCATTTTTAGTTGTATTACTTATTATCTAGTCACATATTTTAACCCGCGACTAAATTAGTGATTTATGTTAGTCTTTTTTAGGTTAGTCACTTAGTATTGCTCATTTTTGGTAGTATTTCACTTGGAAAAGTTGTGGTGACTAACGTTTTTATTCACCTAGTCACTAATTTCCCATTTTCTACTAGTGCCAAGAGTAGAGAGAGAGAGAGAGAGAGAGAGAGAATAATGAGAGAACTCCAAAACTCAACTGAAAAAAGGTTACCAACTAATCCTCAGAAGCATTTTTATGAATGAGGCTTTTCTTTTCTTCATTTCCCATTATTTTCCTTCAATTTCCTCCTCACATGCAACCTGTGCCCTTTCACCTCCCTTTTCTCCTAGTTTCCATTATTTTCATAAATAATTGTGCCCAAAATTCCAATTTTCCTTTCCAGAGCCTTAGCCATTGCCTTTTCCAATTTCCTTAGCCATAAACAATCACAAGTGATCCCCATCACTAGGATTTTGCCCAAAATTCAGCTTGGAATAAGTGTCCCATCATTTGTGGATATTATTTTTCCTTTATTTACTTTTATTGCATGGAATTTTCACCAGGGTTGTTACAGAACCCTCCCCCTTAGGGGAACACCATCTTCGGTGTTCAAAAACACCTATAACCACAAAACTACTGTAAGAAAAATATATTGTTTGTGGCGCTTTATAACTTAGCTCGATGCAGTATTTACAATGATCACCCTACTAGAAAAAATCCAACATGACATCATAACATCATACCGCATAGTGGAGCTTTATAACATAGCTCATGCTAGTATTTACATCCATATACATATGTACATAAATCAACATCATCAAAACATATAACAAAGCATATACCACAACATATACCAAAATCACATCAAAACACCAAGCCAAAACAGCTTTGCCTGAACCAGAAAACAAGGAAGGATACATATCCCACATATAATCCTCCATCTCCCATGTAGCTTCATCGGGCCCAAAGTGCTTCCACTACACCTTAATATTGTTTTATTTCTCAGTTCCAGAGCATGAGCACCTTTTTCTGCAATATACATTGAGGCTTTGGCTGGAATTCTCCATCTGGTTCCACCTACAATACAAACCAATCAATCACATGATCACCATCCTTAACATACTTCTTAAGTAGATATACATGGAAAAAAACATGGACATTCACTATCGGAGGTAGTGCAAGTTGATAAGATACTAGTCCAATCCTCTCAATGATACTGAAGGGTCCATAAAACCATGGTGCCATCTTGGAACAAGATCCAATCCGCAAGGATCTCTTCTTCGGCTTGATGCACAAATACACTTATTCCCCAACATGTAACTCCTTGAACAAACTATTCCTATATGCATAACTCTTCGGCCTATCCTGTGATGCCATTATATTCTTCTTGATCACCTGCATTTCCTATTCCATGTCTACCAATATGTCCAATCAACACCCTATTAACCACATCACTCCAACTGATGGGAGTGTTACAAATCTACCCATACACTGCTTCAAAAGGACTCATCCTCAATGACTCCTAGTAACAATTGTTGTATGCGAAATATACCAAAGTGAGATACTCTTCCCACTTCCATTGTTGATGCATCACATACGTACTCAAGATGTCCTCCAATATCTTTTTGACCCTCTCTGTCTATCCATCTGTATGCGAATGATAAGTTGTGTTGAAGGCCAACTCTATGCCCAAACCTACAAATAAATCCTTCCAAAACTTGGAAGTGAACTTCACATCCCTGCCTGGCACAATCTTCTTTGGAACACCATGCAATCTATCCACATCTATGATGAATACCTGTACTACATCGCTAACCTGAGAACGTAGACTTCGCCAAAATGAAGTGTGAAACCTTTGTTAACATGTCCACAATGACCATGATGGAATCTTGCTGCTTCATTGTCTTTATCAACCCTATGATGAAATCCATGGAAATAACCTCCCATTTCCACTTTCGAATTGTGATCGGCTGTAGCAGTCCACCTAGATATTTACACTCTACTTTCACTCATTAACAGTCAAAACACCTCACCACAAGCTCAACTACATCCCTCTTAAAATTCATCCAATAATAATATCTCTTCACTATTGTCAGTGTCTTTTGATAACTTGGGTGACCTGAATAAGGTTTCACCTGAAACTCCCTCAAGCTCACTTTCTTGAGCTCAATGTTATCCGGTACATATATCTTGTCTTAGAACCTGACCAACCCATCTATTGTAAAACAATAATCCATAACTTGTGCACCTGCACCTGTACTTGTACATATACTTGGAAAATCCACCTATACATGTACCTATATTAGCATCCTGCTGCAACTTGTGCATAATCTCCATATACCTGACATCCTATTGACCTTCCTGCAAGATCCTATCCTGTAAGTCTGTCCCATAGGAGCTCATAGCTGCCAATTGATGTATCTATACCCATATACTAAGAGAATCTTCCACCCTGTTCTCTTTACCTTTGATGTACCTAATCTCGAAATCAAACTCGTTGATTGTGGCCAACCATCTAGCATGCCTGGTATTCAGATTTGACTAGTCAAACAAATACCTCAACCCAATGTGATCACTCATAAGTACAAACCTCTTGCCCAGAAGATAGTGTCTCCACATCTTGAATGCATGTATGATCACTGCTAACTCCAAATCATGTGTCGGGTAGTTTTGCTCATGCTCGTTTAATTTTTGGCATTCATAGCATACCAGTTGTCCATCCTGCATAAGAACTCCACCAAGCCCTCTCTTGCAAGCATCTGTGCATACCACATATTATTTTTCTGGATCTCCAATCTGTAGCACTGGTTCATGTGTCAACAACTGCTTAACTTGCTCAAAGCTAACCTCACACTCCTTAGTCCATTCAAATTTCTTACCTTTCCTTTGCAATGATGTGATAGGATAAGCAATCTGCGAGAAGTTCTTGATGAACCTCCTATACTAGACTTCCAAACCCATGAAATATATCACCTCATACACACTCTTAGGATCTACCCACTATAATAAGGCCCTTATCCTCTCTATATCTACTGCAATGCCCAACTTGGAGACAACATGCCCCAAATAGTATACCTCAATCTAAAAGAAACTACACTTACTGATCTTAGCATACAACTGATGATCTCTCAACAACCTCAACACTGCTACTAAATGTTCAACATGCTCTTCCTCATTTCTAGAATATACCAATATATCATCAATGAACACAATAACAAACTTATCCAAATATGGATGCAACACACTATTCATCAATCACATGAATGTAGCTGGAGCATTAGTTAAGCCAAATGGAACAACAAAAAACTCATAATGCCCATACCTGGTCCTTAACAGAGTCCTGTAAATGTCCTCCTCTTTGATGCGTACCTGATGGTATCTGGATCTCAAGTCTATCTTTGAGAACATTGTTGCTCCTGTCAGCTAATCGAATAAGTCATCAATCCTCGGAAAAGGGTACTTGTTCCTTATATTCTCTTTTTTCAACTTACTATAGTCAATGCACAATCTGAAAGTACCATCTTTCTTCTTCACAAACAATATCAGTGCGCCCCATGGTGATACACTTGGCCTAATTTATCCCTTGTCTAGTATTTACTTCAGCTGTAATTTTAACTCAAACAACTTAGGTGTGCTCACTCTGTAAGGTGTTTTTGATGTTGAAGCTTCCCCTAGCACTAACTCAATAGAAAAATCTACCTCCCTGTGAGGTGGAAACTCTGTAATGTCCTTAGGAAATACATCCTTGAACTGTTGTAAAACTCGGTACCTACTCAACACATCTGTATCCTCAACTTCCTTACCCTTATCACTAGAAATGTGCACTGCAAATAACTTGCACCCTTTCCTGTGACTATGCTTTTCTTGCATAGTTGTCACCATCCTAACTGGTGTAGCTTTCTTCTTACCCTATAACACTCTTGTTTCTCCATTGTCATCAACGCACTCAATGGATTTATCATAACAGTCTACCTTGGTTCTATGAATATACAACCAGTCCATGTCCAACAACATACTGTATGATCCCAATGGTAATGCATTTAGATGTGTTACGGCAGGCATACCATTCAAGTAAAATGCATAAGATCTTACCCAATGATGAAATTGTTTCTTTGTACCTCTACCCAACTATATTAACCAAGACTCCGCATGCAATTCCTTACTCAAACCACACTTTTCCACCAAGTGAGGACTAACATAGCTATAATTAGATCCAGGGTCAATCAAAATAAAAATATCTTGATCAAAAATCTACCGTCCATCTCAATGATAGATTCCTGATGATATGACTATTGTTTATGTTAGGTAAACTTGACTTGGGATAGATTCAAAGTTGACTAGGTTAAACAGTGATGGTTTTGGGGCACATGATATTGTGCACCCATAGTATTATGCCCGTGGTATTATATGTAATGGAGCTTATAAAAGGCTGGAAGGACTTCATTGTAAAGCAAGGTCTGGAGGTGAGCAGTGAAGGCTCACTTGGTCAGATTGGCCAGGGTTTTGGCCAATGCTAATGAAATATCATTAGGTTGGGTTTTTCCATGGATTTGGGGTTTTCCTGGGTAAACATGTGTGCTTATGTGTTTATGGTTGTTGCTGGTTAATTTTTATATTTGTTCCTCTCAGTGATTCTCAATATTAATTTATTTTCTCTGAATAATTTCTTAACATTTTATCCAATGTTTCATAGATATGTGGAATAATCTTACCAACATCCCCAATAGTTTGCGCCTCCTACGCATTGTATCTGAGGTCTACCACCCTGATTCTATGGGCAATATTTTTTGTGATGATCCTTCCCACAAATCCAACACTCTATAGGCTTCCAACCTATCTTCTTGTTCTATTCTCTTAACCATAATCCTTGTCCTCTATCTAATGTGTTGAACTTCTTAGGTGGTGCAACATCCTCTTTGTTACCTATGTCCTATGGTCGTACTCACTTCTTGTCCCATTTTCCTTTATTCTTTTCATTACCTTTCTAGTCTGGCTTAGTCTCAATTCTATTCTTTGATTGTTCATAACAATGCCTTAGCTTCTGAATGGCCTCCTCCAATGATCTACGCTCATCAAACTCAATTCTATCTTTAAATGTGACTCGTAACCCACTAATGAACCAATGAATCTTGGCCTTTTCCTTTGCGAGATAAGGCACATACCTTAGTAACTCTAAGAAACTGCTAGTGTACTCATCATCTGTCATGGATCCCATATTTATCTCATAAAATTATTTTTCTTTGTCATCAAAGCATCTCTCTGACAAGTACTTCTTCTTGAATACCCACTCAAAGTCAATCCAAGTCAAATCCTCCTCATGAATGCATATGACATTCTTCACATCTTCCCACAAAATGTTTTCTTTTACTTTGAGACTGAATGTAGCCACTCTAACTTTCATGTTCTCTGAATAGTCATGCAACTTGAAGAATTTTCGCATGCCAAGAAAACATTCCTCTACATCCTGTGGTTCCTTCATCTCTCCATAAAATTTTGGTGGCTTTGCTTTCTTAAACTCATCCAATAAGTATCCCCTATCACTCCTCCTGTAAGGATTATACCGATGACAGTCATAGTGCTTATCTGAATCAGAACTAGAATCATACTTGTGTTTATCCCTTCTCTTATCTAGAGTGTCAAACCATCTGACATCTCTGATTGTGTCATCTCTATCTAATTTTTTCCCACCATGTGACTGACTACCATATGCTCCATTAGTTCTATCCTCCTACTCATGGCTGATCTGACACGATCGCTATTGCTGCAAATCTAACAAGCTCTAAAGTATGACTACATTTCCCTTTGCTAACTTTTCCTGTGCCTGTATGATTCTGTCATTATCCGCCCTACAACTCTTTATCTCTTCCTTTAACTTCTCATTGTAACTGCCAAATCGGAAGGGTTCCCAACACCAAACTACTCTTTGAATTCATAGGGAGAGTGTTTGTAGCCGACCATATTGCTAACCATTTGATATTTCTTCTTGTAAGGTATATCATGTTAGCTAAACAAAATTACAATAAACCAACGTACCTTAGCATATCTCAAGGAGGATACCTTGTCTGAAAGATCAACAAATCAGTGTGATACATGTATAACATAATCATGATAGCATATAGAAACATAAAACATAAGCATACAGCCATGCAACCGTCATTCTAGCTAGGTTCCAGTCATCAATGCATAACCTCAATAACAACACACACCATGACCTCATGCATGAAAACCACCATCATTACATCACCATATACTTGACCACATGTAAACATAAATAGGCATAAGCGATGCATAATCATCCACACATATGCATAAACACATATTACCAAGCATGAATGAAGAACACTTGGAATCAAACTTGCAAGAATGATACATGCAACCAATCCTACGAGAATGTAACCAAACATGAAACAATGTAACCAAGCATACTACAATGATACATGTAAGCAAAATAAATTGACATGTAAATAGTCATACACTCACAATGATGCATTCGAAAATAACACCTCAAATTTCACATGATGACATCACTGCAACCATGAACAACATCCTGCAAATTAAACAAGCACATGGAACACAAGGGTGAGAGACACACATGCAACTAACATGCATGTATGACCAACACATAACCCATCCAGTCTGAGGGGTGAACCATGCTATGATACCACTCTATAACACCCTCCTCCCACATCTACCCAAACAACCAACCAGCTGGGGTAAACATGTGACGAGAGGCCACTATGATATGATTTGACCTCCTAAGTCACGTTAAGGAAGCGGAACCAATGGAAACACACCATACAGACATTAATCATCAGCTACAAGAGCCTGAGGAACCAATCTAATACTTCAGACAGCTTGTCTTGGGTTCCCATTAATATTTTGGAAAATTTAAGGCTCAGTCACTCCCATGCTATAGGCATGAGTGTGACCAGCAACCCAAAGTTGTTCTCATAGACTTTCCTGCCAGCAACCAGAGACCAAAACTATTAGTGCTATGCAAGCGACTCTGGGATTTGAACCACTTTTTTAGGCCTAGATCCCGGTCACTTCCGAGAATTGGACGATCTCTTCATATCAATAAACTAACATGGAAATGAAAGTAGTAAAGAAAATACTTGTTCAACACCTTAACTAGACCCCTACTGGCCATGACAGACATTTCATTAAACATATTGCAAATGTGTAATCTACAAGTGTAACTTACAATTCTGAGCATAGGGGTCTCATACTTAGATAAGAATTGTTAAGAACCATTGATGCCTCAACACATCAGCTACCATTCCATCCATTAGGTCATAGATACATTGATCATTCAATTACAAGTAAAAACATGATGAGAGCCACACATGGCTGCTGTCATAAAACACATACATAACCAACATAATTGTAGCATAAATACTCATGAAAGTACAACCATATAGACCACATACAATCCATCAAAATTCTCATAGAAATACAAGGAGAAACACCCTTTCATTAATGATGCAAAATCCAAACCCGATATCGAACTTCCACATTCCACCCCACCGTAGAATGGCTGAGCTAAAACTCTCTTCAATCATTCACCCCCATGCCATATTCCAAACATGAATGTGGGATCTCATAGAACACATCAATCAAAACTCATCCATCAAACAGTGATTCCACCTCATGGTTGGACATCACAAAACCATCATCATATTGATCTTCATCCAAGCCTTCCAAGGCTTCTAGAGCATTTGTTCCAACCAAGGCTTCAAGGATAGTAACTCAACCCATAGCTGTCGTTAGGCTTCTAGAGTGTTTTTCCAACCAAGGCTTCTAGGACTAGTAACCCAACCCACCAAGGACTTCCAGATCATTTTTCCAGCCAAATATTCCAGGACTAGTAACTCAACCCAAGTTGTTACAGGGCTTCCAGGAACTAATAACTCAACCCAAGCTAAGGAAACATGATAACGAACCAAAAATAAGCAATTAAAGTAACCCACAATCACCATTTCTATCTAGGAAATCGTGAATCTAGGCAATCCATTGTCAATCTAAGCAATCCTCCATGCCAATGATAGATCACAAGCTAGAAACCACATGCATGTGTCATGCATGCAAAAACTAGTGAAGGAAGTATACATGCAACTCAGTACCTACAAGAAAATCTAATGTAGTTGCTAATCTCAATGCCTTCTTGCGCTTTCCTTCTCTTCCTTTGCCTTCTTGCTCCAAAAATCCAAGTATGCCACATCCACCAAGAGTGATCCAAGAAAACTCTATGTCTCCAAGAGTATGTGAGAGAGAGAATAATGAGAGAGCTCCAAAACTCAACTGACAAAAGGTTTCCAACTAATCCTCAGAAGCCTTTTTATGAATGAGGCCTCTATTTTCTTAATTTTCCATTATTTTCCTTCAATTTCCTCCTCACATGCAACCTGTGACCTTTCACCTCCCTTTTCTCCTAATTTCCATTATTTTCATAAATAATTGTGCCAAAAATGCCATTTTTCCTTTCCAAAGCCTTAGTCATTGCCTTTTCCAATTTCCTTAGCCATAAAAAATCACAAGTGATCCAATCACTAGGATTTTGCCTAACATTCAGCTTGGAATAAGTGTCCCATCATTTGTGGTTATTATTTTTCCTTTATTTACTTTTATTACATGGAAGTTTCACCAAGGTTGTTACATACAAGGAATTTATACACTGTATCAAAGCTAAAATCACTATAGAAGAGGAGAATAAGAGTTTGTCTTTTGCAGGTGAAATCGAATTTCCAGTATCGCACTTTAGAGCCAGCAAGATGGAGGTAGTTTTGGAAGACAGTGGGATTAAGGAATTCATAGAAAAATATATTACTAATCGTCCAATGGTTGATGTTGAAGATCTAGTGGAGTGGATAAAATGTGTGGTAAAGGCAAGAAGGATTATCCTAAAAGGAGTTTGAGATCATATTATCTCGCACCTCTATGGTAAGGAGACTTCACATGCGATGTGGAAGGCCTTGATAGACCTGTTTCAAAACAACAATGACCATAGGAAGTTGGCACTAAAGCACAAGCTCAGAAAAATCAAGATGGAGAAGGGCGATACAATACCGAAGTACTTAACCAAGTCCACCCAATGTTAGGATGAGCTTGGAAGTGTCAATGTGATAGTTTCTGAAGACAATTTGGTGAGACTAGGACTTCCAGGCCTTCCCAAGAGTTGGAACAACTACCAAGAATCATTTAATGGGAGGTAAATGCTACCAGAGTGGGAGAGTTTGTGGTCCGATTTGGTGTAAGAAGAGATTCGACAGAATACCAGACATGGGACCTCATCCAAAGAAATGGAAGAGGATTTTTTATTAGTCAGTAGAGAAAATAAATTCAAGGGAAAGAAGTCCCAAGGAGAGGAGGGCAAGAAGAAAGACTTGTCCAACATCAAGTGTTTTCATTGTCATGAGTTTGGGTAATATGCCATGAAATGTCTACGAAAGAAAGTAAGCAAGAGGGTGCTTGTAGTAGCAGCAACAGGTGAAGCTCTAGCTTCACAATTCAAAATTGATTTTACTCTCATTGCTTGAATGGAAATCACTGTAATGGGAATCATGTGGTATCTCGACAATGGTTCCTCATTCCATATGATGGGGAATAGAGATCTCTTCAATGACATGGAGGAGAAAGACCTGAAGAAGAACATTGAGTTTGGAGATGATGGGAGGTATAGCACAACTAGTATCAATATAGTTATTTTTCAGAGGGATTCAGGCTCCCAACTTAGACTCACAGATGCGATGTATGTTCCAGGACAAAAGAAGAATCTTATTTCTATCGCAGTATTGGAAGACCATCACTACGATGTGATTTAACAAAGGAAACATTTTCCTTAGACACATCACCACAGGCAAGGTGAAACATATCACTGTGTGAGTCAAGAACCTGTATGAAATTGAGGTACAAGATGCATGCAAAGCCTTGAGGAGAAAGGAAAAATGTTAGGGACTTAATGGTTGAGAGGGAGCATAATTTACCTCTCAAAATGGAGCCTCAGAAGTAGCCTCAGCAAGTTGTGGACCAGCCACAATTGGAGAAGCAGAGAGGAGACAAAGTGGAGACATCCACTCAAGCAGAGACCTCTAGTAGGGGGAAATTTCAACTTAAGTGGGAAGAGGGAGCTCATTCAGCCATACCTCTAGGTGTGAGGTGGGGTGATGTGAAGCAATATTCCAAGAGCTGTAGAAAATTGGTCAAGGTCCATTGAAGTTTGTTTGTCTCATGGATCATTACCTTACTACGGGGGCCCACAGTATTCAGTCATAGGAGGATCAATGTTAGTTAGATGTTGAGGAGTGCAGAGTAGTGTTGATAGAAGTGCAGGAGGCTCAGTAGCAAAGTGAAAAGTAGCACAATTTTTCCTAGTAGATAGTTGCAGACACAGTTGATTCAATTTATTTTGTTTAGATGCTTTTTTTGGTTGCAGATGTTGCAATAACAAAAACAAGAGTGACAAGAGTTGCATGCAAAAAATTCCAAAGGTATCAGATTGGGATATATGTGAATCCCTTTCTTGTTGAGAGGGAGTGTTGAAAATAACAATAAGAAATGTTAAAAATAGCATCAAGAAAGATCCTGATTTAATTTGTCCTTGAATTAAATTGGGAATAAAATTGTAATTCGACATCTCATGACAACTTGTATTAGTTAACTAAGTTAATTTGACTTAGTTGGCTTAGTTAATTCGAGTTGAGGATCTAACTAGAGTCATGTAGAGTGTCTCATACAATTAATAGCATTGGGTGAGTTTATTTTGAGTTGTAATTAATTAATTCAGTCTAATTGAGTTAAATTCATATAAACTAGTTCCAACTTATGGAGGAACTAGTGGTTCTAGTAGTGTGGTGTTGTCTATAATCGAGTGTGGTGTTGCATGTAGTCGAGTGTGGTGTTTCCTGAAGTGCAGTGTGGTGTTGCCTAAGGTGTGGTGTGGTGCTTCTTGAAATGCAGTGTGATGTTTCCTGAAGTATAGTGTGGTGTTGCCTGAGGTGCAGTGTGGTGCTTCTTGAAGTGCAATGTGATGTTTCCTGAAGTATAGTGTGGTGTTTCCGGAAGTGCAGTGTGGTGCTACCTATAGTGATCAAACAGTAAACTGAAGATTCACTCATTCTAGTAGTGTGGTGTTGTCTATAATCGAGTGTGGTGTTGCATGTAGTCGAGTGTGGTGTTTCCTGAAGTGCAGTGTGGTGTTGCCTAAGGTGTGGTGTGGTGCTTCTTGAAGTGCAGTGTGATGTTTCCTGAAGTATAGTGTGGTGTTTCCGAAAGTGCAGTGTGGTGTTGCCTGAGGTGCAGTGTGGTGCTTCTTGAAGTGCAATGTGATGTTTCTTGAAGTATAGTGTGGTGTTTCCGGAAGTGCAGTGTGGTGCTACCTATAGTGATCAAACAGTAAACTGAAGATTCACTCATAATTAACTCATGCATGTCATATCAGAGAAAAAACCCAGTTGAGATTGGAGTTCAAGGATAGTGTACTATAAGTTTTATAATCATCCGAATTGTACATATGGTGGATGTAGTTAGAGGAAGTCTAATGAGGATTGCACAATTCATAATTGAGTAATTTCCTAATTAAATAGGGGCTAATTCCTTGAGGAACAACACAAGGAAATAGGGACTTGGGAAAGAAAGAATTTGGCTAAGTATTAACTTGAGCTTGTTTAGGAAGCAATGAGATAGATAGAGATAGTGCAGAGGTTTCTCGGGCTTGAGAAAAGCATTGTAATCTTCTCATATTTTCTTACTAATACAATATACAAATAAAAAGGGTTTTCTAGCTATGTCTTTCCCCAGGAAATCATTGTGTTATGTGTTGATTGAATTCTTTATGTTGTATGCTTCCTGATTTTGCAATCGTTTAATTGTTTCCGTTGATGAGTAGAGTATATTCAAGTCAATTGTTTTAACATATTACAATTAGAATTTTGAATATACAAGTAATTTATACATGGTATCAGAGATGAAATCATTATATAAGAGGAGTACGAGTTTTTCTTTTGCAGGTGAATTCAAATTTATAGTATCAAACTTCAAAGCCAACAGGATGTCATTCTACAGATTAAGACTCACATATGCCCTTGAGGCTAGTTCGAACTATATTACTTAGGAGGAAAGGAAGGAGGTATTTTTGTAAGACAATGGGCTTAAGGAATTCATAAACAAAGATATTCCTAAGCCTCCAGCAGTTGATGCTCAAGATCTGGTAGAGTGGAAAAATGTGTGGCAAAGGCGAGAAGGATTATCCTAGAAGGAATTCAAGATTATATTATCTTAAACCTCCATGGTAAGGAGACTCCATATGCGATGTGGAAGGCCTTGACAGACCTATTTCAAAACAACAGTGACGACAAGAATCCGGCACTGAAGGACAAGCTCAGAAAAATCAAGATGGAGAAGGGCGTTACAATACCGAAGTACTTGACCAAGTTCACCCAATGTCAGGATGTGCTTAGAAGTTTCAGTGTGACAGTTGTTGAAGATGATCTGGTGATCCTAGCAATTCTAGCCCTTCTCAAGATCTGGCACAACTACTAGGACTTAGTTAATGGGATGGAGAAGCTACCATAGTGGGAGTGTTTGTGGTCCGATTTGGTGCAAGAAGAGATTCGACAGAACACCATATATGGGACCTCATCCAAAGAAATGGAAGAGGAGTTTGCATTAGTCAGAAAAGAAAATAAATCCAAGGGAAATAAGTCCCAAGGCGAGCAGATCAAGAAGAAAGACTTGTCCAACATCAAGTGTTTTCACTATCATGATTTTGGGCATTATTTCATGAAATGTCCACATAAGAAAGAAAGTGAGAAGGAGCCCGCAGTATTAGCAGCAATTGAGGCTCTAGCTTCGCAATTAAAAATTGATTTTACTCTCATTGCATGCATGGAAATCACTATGATGGAAATAATGTGGTATCTCGATAGTGGTGCCTTATTCCATATGACGGGGAATAGAGACCTCTTCAGTGACTTGGAGGGGAAATACCTCAAGCAGAACATTGAGTTTGGAGATGATGGGAGGTATAGCACGATTGGTATCAATATAATTAATTTTCATAGGGATTTTGTCTCCCCTATCAAACTCACATATGTGATGTATGTTCGAGAACTAAAGAAGAATCTTGTTTCCATTGTAGTATTGGAATACCATGCATATGATGTGATATTCAGGAAAGGAAAGGTTTTCCTCAGAAACATCGTCATGGGATGGGTGAAACAAATCAGTGTGTTAGTCAATAACCTATATCCACTTGATGTACAAGATGCATGCAAATCTGTGAGGATTAAGGCAAAGGTTAGACACTTGGTTGTTGAGAATGAGCATAATTTACCTCTCAAAATGGAGCCTCAAAAGAATCCTCAACAACTTGTGGATCAACCACAATTGGATAACCAGAGAGGAGACAAAGTGGAGACATCCACTCAAGTAGAGACCTCCAATAGGGGGGAATTTCAAGCTAAATGGATAGAGGGAGCTCATGTAGCCATACCTCTAGGTGTGAAGTGGGGCAATGTGAAGCAATAGTCCAAGAGTTGCAGAAAATTGGGAAGGTCCATTGAGGTGTGTTTGTCTAATGGATCATTACCTTACTATGGGGGCCCATAGTATTCAGTAGTAGGAGGATCAGTGTCAGTTAGATACTAAGGAGTGCAACACATTTTTGATAGTAGAGCAGGAGGCTCAGTAGCAGAGTAAGCATCAGCACAGTTTTTCCCAGTAGATAGTTGCAAACACAGTTGATTCTGTTTATTTTGTTTGGATTATTTTTCTAGTTGCATATGTTGCAGTAGCAACAACAATAGTGACAAGAGTTTCATGCAGAACATTCCAAAGGTATTGGATTGGGATATATGTGAATACCTTTCTTGTTGAGAGGGAGTTTTGAAAATAACAACATGAAATGTTAAACATAGCATCAAGAAAGATCCTGATTTAATTTGTCCTTGAATTAAATTGGGAATAAAATTGTAATTCCACATCTCATGACAACTTGTATTAGTTAACTAAGTTAATTTTACTTAGTTGTCTCAGTTAATTCGAATTGAGGGTCTAACTAGAGTCATATGGAGTGTCTCCTACAATTAGGAGCACTGGTTGAGTTTATTTTGAGTTGTAATTAATTAATTCAGTCTAACTGAGTTAAAGTCAATTAAACTAGATCCAACTGATGGTGGAACTAGTGGGGGGTCTAGTAGTGTGGTGTTTCCTATAATCAAGTGTGGTGCTTCTTGAAGTGCAGTGCGGTGCTACTTGAAGTGCAGTGTGGTGTTGCCTGAAGTGCAGTGTGGTGTTGCCTAAAGTACAGTGTGGTGCTACCTGAAGTGCAATGTGGTGTTGTCTGTAGTGATCAACTATTAAACTAAAGATTCACTCATAATTAACTCATGCATGTCATATCAAAGAAATTCCCATTTGAGATTAGAGTTCAGGGACAATGTACTGTCAGTTGTATAATCATCCAAATTGTACATATGGTGCATGCAGTCAGAGGAGGGCCTACGAGGATTGCACAATTCATAATTGAGGAATTTCCCAATTAAATAGGGGTTAGTTCCTTGAGGAAAAATGCAAGGAAATAGGGAGTTTGTAAGCAATAATTTTCCTAAATATTGGCTTGAGCTTGTCTAGGAAGCAATGAGATAGATAGAGATAGTGCAGAGGTTGCTCGAGCTTGAGAAAAGCATTTTAATCTTCTAATATTTTCTGACTAATGCAATATATAGATAATAGGGGTTTTTAGTTGTGGCTTTCCCCAGGAAATCATTATGTTATGTGTTGATTTAATTATTTCTCTTGTATGCTTCATGATTCCGCTATCATTTAATTGTTTTCATTAATGAGTAGAGTAGATTCAAGTTAATTTTTTTAGCATATTACAATTAACAGTTTGAATCCACAAGGAATTTCTACAATTGCATGTTCTCAATATGTTTGACGAAATTAATTTCATGGTTATGCCTGGTTAGTTCAAGCCCTTGAGAAAGATTTATGTTAGAAGCTTTGTCTTTATGGCATTTATTGTTTTGGAAATTTTCATCAAGTTATGGGAAGTGAACTGGATTCTAGCCCTGAAAGGTGGCACATATATGGTGGTTTCAAGCTCATAACTGAGAAATTAGGACTACATTCACTATCTTGCAGGCTTATTCATGTGATTGGAGTCCCACAGTCTCATGGATGTAGACTTATGCATGCGACTAGAATCCTAGGTCACTGAAAAAGAAAGTTAACTCAGGGTTTGGGCACCTGGAGTGTTTGTTTAGCTCTTAGGGGTCCTATAGCACCTTATGGAAGTCAGTAAAGTGTCAGATTGTCAATTATACTTCCTTAACTGTATTTAGGATATTGATTCATGTTATAGTATCCCTCATGTCATGTTTACCCTGGCAAGCCATTGAAAGTGGGTAGATGTGGGAGGGGTCGTTATAATTGGCAAGTCATGAAGCTATGACATGAGTAAATTTAACATTAACCCTAGTATGACAATGTTAATGATATATAAGTCTCTGATATATGGAAAATAAGGCAAACACTACTATATAAACCATTATAATCTTCCATGGACAATCTACATCATCTCTCAAGGAATTGTGATGGCTAGAAGCATAAATATAACAAATATGAACCTGTGATAATGACATTCAAAACTCAAGATGTGAAATATCTATGGCAATATGATCTTGAGAAAAGTCTGAAATTAGTTATAGGTTTGACAGAAGCCCATCTTATTGTAACTAGCATCAATTTTTAAAGGCATTATGACATAAAACTATGAGTCTTTTACAACATTTAGTTTCGAAGAATTCCTTTATGATCCAACATACAATATATCTATGCAACAAGATATTAGAAACATGAGAAGCAGTCATGTTATCTTCCTTTGAATACATAAATGAAGGATCTAACAATGAAATTGAACTATCTAAGAATCCATAGGAATTTGACATCCTAAAGACCAGGTTCATCTTTTGTTATGGATAGAATTAAATAAGAAGTCCAGACGTCTTTGAGAAGCAACTCAATGAAATTTTTGAGATTGAAGAAGTTGAGGCATATTTGTTGAAGAATTTCGACACTTGACAAGGTAAGGTCACAGAGGTGTGGATAATTTTATGTAAAAAATTTGTATGCATTGGGATGATCAAAGGATTTGTAGTAATATAAACTAGAGACAGGGACATATGTCTGACTTGGTAGCACACCAAGAAAATCAATATATATGAAGACCAGATTAAGAAATGAAATGGATACAAGGTATGCAATTTTGTATCATTAGGGTTTTGCAACATGTTAGTAGAATTTTGCAGTGCATGGATGAAAATGAAATATATATGGTTTGCAAGTAGTAGGTCTTAAAGACTTTAGAATCTAGGGTTTATAAACCCTACAAAAAAAAAACCTATCTAATCATGTCCATTGTTAGAGGCAGGTCTAACTGTTGATGTTTAATATGAGAACAAGGTTGGTGAATAGGTCTGTTACCGGGAAAAGTGTCTATTTAGAACTGCTCTATCCCACTAAGGTGTGACAGCTGCCTTAGAAACAAACAGAGAAAAACTACTTTTGTATTTCCTTTATGAACTATAGATAGAGAGGAATAGGAAGAACCAACCTGTGTCTTGCGCTAATCCTTTGATCCAATCCCTCTCTTCTTTGACAGCTTCCAGCTACCTGCTCCCTTACTTGCCCAGCTTCACCAAGTACCTGTAAGATCACAGAAGAAGAAAACTATACAAAGACATGGATCTATATTCATAAACAACTTAGGATCAGATTTAAGTTAACCATACAAATGTAACAAGCATCAATGATACAAAAGCATGGAGGAAAAACTCAAATAGTTTTTATTGATAAACAAGAAGATCCAGGAGGAGTTACAACCAATGATTCCTGACCCAGCATCAACCTCCTAGCAAAGAAGCCCCTCTTCACCTCCAACAAAGCATAAATCACCCAATACTCTGATATTTGTCTCAAAACCAACAGCAATTCCTTGTAATGTGCAAAATTCCAGCCTCTAGATCTCTGGGATGAGGGATCCATATATAGATGTGTGTAAGGAGGATGAGTCAGCTTGTGATTTGATTAGTGTCTTCTCTCTGTCAGTTCTTGCTTCCACTTGGAGACTGAAGGCCTCTTACTCATCCTTGGTCGAATTCAGTGAGGCAAGTGTCATAGGAGAAGATTTTGGAAGCTTCCATTGTCTCTCCACCTCGCGGAATGACACTGCCATTTGTCATTTCTCACCCAACGCACCCTCATAGTGCATTTAGGTGTGTTGCAACGCACCTAGCTAGTGTGTTTAGGTGCTATGCAATGCACTTAGCTAGTGGAGCAGCTGAAATATGATCCTGTTTTGACTTATTCTGAGCAGTTTCTGGTGGAGAACTTCTGGGAGAAGCTGTAATTTGTTGACCTTGTTCCTTTAGGGGTTAGAACAACACTTTTAGGGACTTAGGAGCCCTTGGTTTATGGACATTTCATGCTTGGAGCTGTAAGGCACAAAAATGTCTATAACAATTGCCCCCTAAAGTATGAGGCCGTTAACCTTTTGGGTGTCGGGTGAAATGCTTTATTATGAGGATCCGAAGTTCTTTCAATGCTGGGAAGAGACCTGTAACAAGATACAATACAATACATTATCTTCATACTGTTTTTCATGATCTAGCTGAGGCAGGCATTCCCATGCTCAGCTTTATAAATTCATTTTCATGTACATAGGACAGACAATCGTCTTATTGTAGACTGATGATTCTGATAGAGCCACCATCCTTTTGGTAGGATGATTATCTGTGCTGCAATGTTGTACATTTAATGTCTTTATTTCCCTGAATATATATCGCAGCCCGGATGGATGAAACTAGATCCGGGGTCTTCAACCTCGTCCGATCTTCACTTGAAGTACAAGTCGATCCATGTGAGAAATGTTTTGAAGTCGAACATGGAAAGACATCGCTTGATTACCAGTCAATGATGTAAACTGTTAACAAGCGCGAGAGGAATCACCGATAATGATAATGACCCTCAAGGTACTACAGTACAATTCACGTGGTGTGAATAAAGGACTTGGCGTCGAACACCACGCAAAATCTTTCGGTCGAAGGCCATTGATGTAAACCTGTCGCCGGAAGTGAGAAACTTTCCATTGAGGCATGCAAGCTTCAAAGTACTGAATGGGGTGTTCCTAGACCAACTTCTTGGATAATGAGCTGATGTCGACAAGAAGTGATCCGTTAAAGGAGGGCCTTAATGAATCCCACATCAATGACACGGAACGGAGCAAATGATTTTGATGGAGGTGAAAACGATCTGATGATATACGGTTCAGGGTGGCGGTCATGAAAGAATGGAGTATAATGTATGGTAGTGGGTGTGACACAGGTGGCTTCTCTAGATGACTTCTCTTGAACATGTCGGCAACACTGATGTGATGGATTGGTATCATTAACCCCAAATGTGGATGGTATGGTGTGACCATGGCGATGTGACCGGTGAATGAAACAACCCAACCTGACTCGGACACGGAGTGGAAGTGTCATGTTCAAGAGCGACTTGCTACCAATAAAGATTCTTTGAGTTTTCTTCCCAATTTTTCCCCAGTCATTGCTGACCAGTACCTCTTTATTTTTGTCAAGCTTGAGGAGGATAACATATGCTTATTCTATAATTTTCCCTTCGGGCAAACCCATCGCTATATTTTAACGAGCCTAGCGATAGTGAAACTCGTTCTCGTCTAAAGACAAGTTTGTCGCTATTAATCTTTTTAATGAGTTTAACGACAAAGATAACTCGGTCCTTTTCATTTTTAGAGAGTCTGAAAAGGTACGTAAAGGTAACTCCAAAATTCCTTTTTCGTCATCTAATCCCTTAAGTCCGAAAAAGTATAAAACAATACAGAAGAGATGAATTTTCGATAGTTTTAATGAGCCGAACAAAACAAGCGCTCGATCTTTTTGTGCAATAATCCCTCAGGTCCAAAAAGATTAAAATCTAGATGAGGGATAGCACTTCCTGTCCCTTTAACGAGCTAGAGAGGCCAATGGCTCGGCAATCTTTTCATATTTTACGAGTCAATTGAAACGAGCTTAAAGGAGACTCGTCTTTTGAGGAACGAGTGATAAAATGGGTAGCAGCTGATTCCAGGTAAGGTTTGGAATTTTCCAATCACGGCAGTGTCACAAGGATGGCTAGTGAAATCACTCTTCGCAGCTGTTCCTCAAAATGGGTAAACAATCAAGTGGAGGTGAATGATCGGCCAATGGAAAAGTGGAGGTGACAGTGCAAACACGACCAAGGCTTTAATGGCTGAAGTACTTCATTCACGGTGGTTATTTACCGGGGAATAGTTCTTTTTTAATGAGCTTAAATGCGGGTGGAAACATTTGCTCATGTCTTATGTTTATTTTTTAACGAGCTTGAACTATGTGCTAAAACTGCTCGATGCAGGTTTATTTTTTAACGAGCTTGAACCCTGTGGTAACATTGCTCGTGGCGGGTTTATTTTTTAATGAGCTTGAACCCTGCAGTAACACTGCTCGTGATAAGTTTGCATGCCCCCAGCATAATAACGCAAATCGAGGTGCATGCCCCCCAAGCATCATTGCATTCAACTTGTTGGTTGGAATGAAGGTTTACCTTGGAGATCTTCGAAAGACTCGACTTTGATTTTACGAGATCGCAATCAAAGACTCGATTTGGAAAGGCAGTCATTTCATTTTTTAACGAGGTCGACATGAGATAAGAACCGTCCTCGGCATCCATCGTATTTACAGTATTTGATAGAAAATCAAAAACTGAAGGATGATAAAGGTCATTTTGAGTATCTTCTCCACAATCTGGAAGAAGAGAACGATGGTGGGAATCATTCCATGGTGCTCCTTCAATTACCATAGATTGGACAATTCCTTCGTTGGCGACATGCACTCGCGACCAAGGATCTGAAGGAGTACCATATTCTCTAGACCTATCTATCCAAACGCTTGATGAGCGTTGATTTGGGTTTGCCTCCCATGCTAGGAACATTGATTGCTATAATATTTCCATTGGGCTTGGGGCAAAACCATTGCATGATCCATGTCGATATCGTTTTCTGAGATCTTTGTAGAAGATATCATGTTGCAGGTTCCTATCGTCGCTACTTCCGCCAGATTGATTGGAGGTGGAAGAGCGAAAGTTCCCATTAGTATAGGATCTTTTAGTAGGCCTACTCCGATATTCTGAAGCGAATGGGGGCTTCCATGGATCATGGGAATGCTTCTAGTAACTTGAGAACCATTGGGGAGGAAGTTTTGTTGATCGACGATTGTAATCCCTCCTTGAAAGGGAAATGCAGTCTTTCTAAAATAGGTCGATACAACAGCTGCCATGGCATATATCCATGGTCTTCCTAGTAGGATGTTGTAATCAAGATTCCCATCGATGACTTCAACATCTATTTCTACCGTTTTCCCTCCTAGTTCAACTTTCAAGTTATTTAGGATACCATATGGGGTATATGTCCTTCCGTCGAATGCTTTTAATGTCGTCGAAGATCGCGACAAGGTTGGAGATCCTAAAGTTTTCCAGCAACTCATCGACATAATGCATGTAGATGCTCCCTCATCAATAATTGTTCGATGAACAGTTTTGTTGAGGGCTTTCACTTGAACAAGGAAAGCTAGTTGAGCTGGTAAGTGAGGATCGTATCCTTTATGATCGAAGGATACGAGATTGGAATCCTTTGGGTCAATCCCACCAATGGCCGATAATAAAGCCTGCCTTTGGGATGGGCAATTTTGTAGTACTTCAAGAGTCGACATAGCGGATGGTGATTGGGCCAAATCTTCCACTATATTACAATGCTGTGCTGCTCTAGCGTGGGGATTAAATGTCGACTTGTGTACTACTCCCTTTGGTGGTTTTATCGTTAGTTCAGGGATGGTAGGTGGCACAACTTTTGTCATAGTTGTTGTCGAACTACTTGGTTGATCTTTATCCTTGTTGTTCGACAGCTGTGGATTTCCATAATCTTTGTTCCTTGTCGATATCAAAGCATCATTTTGCTGTTTTGAAACCGACAACATTAGCACTTGAGACGGGGAAGCATTTTCACTTTCAACAAGATTTTTTCTTGGATTTGGAAACAGATCAGTTAACACTGCGGAGGTTTTTGAATTCTTGAAGAATTTTTTAACCTTAGCTCTGTGTGGACAATCTGTGGTCCAATGGTCCTCATCGCATATAAAGCATGGAGTTTTTGGTTTCCTATTTCCAGGAGGGTTTGAAGAAGATTTTTCAGGTGATGATTCCTCCTGTTTCTTCTTCTTCCCTTTGCCTTTCTTCTTGCTTCCTGGTTGTTTGGTTTCTTTGCCTTTATCTGTCGATATGGCATTTACTTCCGAAGCAAGAAGTTCATATTTTGCATTTTGACCTGAAATCTTATGGGCCTTTTTAGATGTAGCCTTTGTCGATTTCGTGTCTGTCGTGCCAATCACGCCATCGTCGGCATGAGAGTCATTGTTTGATTTACGAGGAGGAGGAATTGAGAATTCCGGTCTAGAGGCGTCAGGTATTTTGTCGTAGAGCGTGCCGGACTAAGTGTAAATCAAGTCCAGATATTGTGCACGAGCGATAACTTGCTCTTCTGTTACGACTCCCCCCTTTGCCACATCTTCCGTGATGGAAGGCAGTAATGACTTGATAAACCATTCAGCTAGGAGCTGATCGGGGACGTACGTTTTTACCATCCTACGACGACGTCGCCACTCATGTATATGATCAGATATGTGAGTGGCCATTGTCTGTTTGAAGTTGGTAAGAAGTTCTGTTCCCGTTTCGTACCTTATTGGTAATTGAAAATGGGTTAAAAAGGTTGTGGCTAAGGTACTGAAGTTGTCAAACAAAGCTTTAGGCAATTCAATGTACCATTTTACCGTCGGACTCGTTAATGTCCTCTGAAAGAGGCGAAGTCTTATCGAATCATCATTTAGGGTGTTTGTTGAACACCATAGATGAAAGGTCATCACGTGATTCGATGGATCTTCACCCGGATTTCCATTAAATTTAGGAATATCTGATGGAAGTTTATGCGGAAGCACTGGCCACCAAGGGGCGTAAGCAATTGGATCGTTTGTTAACCGATTTAAATCAGGTAACTCTAACGTTGCCACAAAGGGTAACTGTTGATTCAGGTTAGGTGAAGCATACCCAGGATAAGATGGGATTGCCTGAGCAGTTGGTCTTTGCATACCAGCATAATGCATTTGATGCTGGTATGTTTGGTAAGGTTGGTGGACATGACCATTGTAAAATGGTTGGTTTTGACCGTTTTGAACGTACGAATGTCCACTGTTCGCAAAGATTTGCTGCTCAGAACCTTGGTATACTTGTTGGAATTGCGGTTGTTGGTATTGTACCAGCCATGGTTGTGAAGCCATGTGCTGTTGCGCTATACTAACCGTTTGACCAAGGTGAGGGGTAATTGTACCCGTCTAGACCTGCGTCGCTCC
Source organism: Pinus tabuliformis (assembly GCA_031772625.1). Lineage (NCBI taxonomy): Eukaryota > Viridiplantae > Streptophyta > Pinopsida > Pinales > Pinaceae > Pinus > Pinus tabuliformis. Next base: position 763,883,419 of record CM062804.1, on the reverse strand, counting down.
ACTAGTTGGCGATTGTGGTTGAGTCACAGGGTCAAGGGGCTATTGCATTACAACCTGAGAAACCTGAGGTTGGCATACAACAGGCAGGGTTTGAACTTGCGACACCGTCACAATAGCTGGCGTAGTCGAGATATTCGACATAGGTACGCATTGTTGCATCGAATACACAACTCTTGGTTGTTGAGGTAGTATAGGTACCCAACCACCTATACTAACCGTTTGACCAAGGTGAGGGGTAATTGTACCTGTCTGGACCTGCGTCGCTCCACTAGTCGGCGATTGTGGTTGAGTCGCAGGGTCAAGGGGTTGTTGCATTACAACCTGAAAAACCTGAGGTTGGCATACAACAGGCAGCGTTTGAACTTGCGACACCGTCACAATAGCTGGCGTAGTCGGGATATTCGACATAGGTACGCATTATTGCATCGAATACACAACTCTTGGTTGTATCGAATACACAACTCTTGGTTGTTGAGGTAATTCCAGTATAACTTGAATGTTGTTGTGAACTCCCGTATGGATATCCTCCTGGAGGGGATAATGAAAGGGCATACTGCCCCCCATACGGTGGTAATCCAGAACTCAAAGGAATTGTTTGCCCTTGGGGACCGGAAGACCCAAATTGACCTCTGAATGGATCAATTTGTTGAGGCTCAACATAAGAGTTTCCGGATATTATTCCGGATGAACAAACAGGAACGGACCATACTGTCGTAATATCCCCTGAGTGGGCTCCTTCTAGTGGCTGAGAGCTAGTTAGGACAGATGGTATGCCGGCGAACATTGTAGGAGTGATAGCAGGGAGTTCTGCCGTCGCTGTGTCAGACGACACAGTCCTAGATGTTGACGGTTGTTCAGACATTTGTAGTCTATCCAAAAGATTACCTAGCGATTCTACAGGAGCTTCCGCTAGTGGTAGACTAACTTCTAATGAAGAAGGATATAGAGTGATCTCGACTCCAAAGTGCGTTGGAGTACTTGTTTGAGGATCTTCTACAATTTCTTCAATTGCAATCAGACCAGGTGGAAGGGGAAGACCGTCAGGTCCGTAAAATATTTCTGGTGCAGAAGAAGGTGTGAAATCGGCAGCGACAGATGTTTGAAGAGTAAGACTCTCCGAACCGGTTGTAGATGGAACTGGTTCGGTAACACAAGTGTTTATTCTCAAACTAGGATCAGTATCACTGTCCTTCTATGGCTGTTGAACTTCTTCTGTAGAGGCAGGGATTCCAGAAATTTTTGGAGTAACCGGAGTCTCTGATGTCGTTGGAACACTTGTTCTAACTTTAATAGGAGATTTGGAACCGGTTAAACGAGTTCGCTTTGTCCGTACTGGTTTCGATTTCGAAGACAAAGACGGTTGACTCGTAAGCCTCCGCGAACGACAGGGTTTCGATTGACTTTCTTCCACGATTGCGGATTACTCGATCAACTAAAATAAAGGGAAGGTATGTTTCCGAATTAAATGAATTTTAGATGCTTTGACACAACTTGTTTTTTCAGTTTTTAAGAGTCGAGAAAAAACAAAAGATGACTCTAGTCTCCTTCGATTTTTAATGAGCCTGAAGTGATAAGTGCTCAGATGGACCTTTTCCATTAAGGAGTCTGAAAAGGAATGAAAGGGACTGCTCTGGAGATCTAGGTAGAGGGAGTACCAAACCAATCGCAAAACTGCAGAATACTTTTTACGGTACAACAGTCAATCTTCCCGAATGTTGTGTTCAGTGCATTGTGATCGATAGGGCGGCAGACACGGCTTCCTATGGATAAAGGATTTAAGCCTATAGGGGTCTCCCAAAATATACTCGACGGTACGTGGGAGCACAAGTCCGTACTGGCACTTATCGTCTCAAAGTGGAGGAATCACCCAACCATCAATGAGGACAATAGTTACCAGGCTTTACGACGCCGGAATACATCTCTAGCCTAGACCTCTAAATGTTGTGCGTTAAGTTCCAAAGCGTTGTTAGATTCATTGAATTTATTTTAAGTTGATCTTGCTTATGAAGTTTGCCTTTTGGGCTCACCACGAGATGTAGATGTAATTCCTAAAATGCAATCTAAAGATGATAAAAAAACTTTTATCTCTTTTGTGCAATGAAAATCCTAGCTACTAGAGGAAAAGAAAGACACAATCTTTTCACAAAGAGCAAAGAGCACACTGTAAATGCACTTTCCTAAATCAAGCCAAAAAGACTGTCAATATGCAAATGCACATGCATGTATTTGTTTTCGACTTTCTTAGTATTGATGCTAAAAAGAAAGTTGATGTACAAATCTGAATTTGCTTTCAAGCGACAAACACAAACAAGCTTCTTTTCGAAATCAAAAGATAAAGACGATTACGACACTTTAAGATTTTGAAATAAATACTCATTTTTGACACTAGAAAGTCACAAATTTAGACCAAAGGAAATAGTAAAAGTATAATCGACAATCAACAGTAATCAAACTTTCTCCTATGATCGAAATCGACACTTGCGACAGATCTAAATCAAAGGACGACAGTACGACTATTCTACTTTTGCAATGGAAAACTGTAAACGACTCAACAAACACACAAAAACATCTACAGTTCTTTTGTACAAAGGAGGCGAAATAATAGCAAGGAAAAGGGGTTTTAAACAGACATATATTGATCACAGGCTACAAAAATCAGAGACAAAACTGGAAAGAATGAAGCACAAGAACCTCAGCTGCACAGGGCTAGTCTGATCGGCGCAACTGTAAGACAGAGAAACTGGATTGTAGCACAGGTTGCCCTTTCGGGAAGTGCACTGAAATGCAGGAACTCTTAACAGTACCTGCGCTGGGCCAGAAATGAGAATCTGTCCGAGTTCTGGGTCACAGTTTGCAGTTCAGTCTTTGGTTTTTGGCCGAGTAAAAGCAATCAGTAATGCACAATCAGGGGTAGATCTAAGGAAGGTCTAAGAGCTATCACAAGGGCAATCAGATCATTTGTGAATCAGCTGTTCAAATCATAAACAAATCCAGTGAATGGATTGAAGCAGCAGATGTCTACTTTGCATTTGTTATGGCAAATGCAGTTCGAATGCTACTTATAAGTTTATGAAACAAACAACAAAGAGATACACAAACAAACTAATTAGACATTGTCCCCAGTGGAGTCACCATTTTGTTACCGGGAAAAGTGTCTATTTAGAACTGCTCTATCCCACTAAGGTGTGACAGCTGCCTTAGAAACAAACAGAGAAAAACTACTTTTGTATTTCCTTTATGAACTATAGATAGAGAGGAATAGGAAGAACCAACCTGTGTCTTGCGCTAATCCTTTGATCCAATCCCTCTCTTCTTTGACAGCTTCCAGCTACCTACTCCCTTACTTGCCCAGCTTCACCAAGTACCTGTAAGATCACAGAAGAAGAAAACTATACAAAGACATGGATCTATATTCATAAACAACTTAGGATCAGATTTAAGTTAACCATACAAATGTAACAAGCAGCAATGATACAAAAGCATGGAGGAAAAACTCAAATAGTTTTTATTGATAAACAAGAAGATCCAGGAGGAGTTACAACCGATGATTCCTGACCCAGCATCAACCTCCCAGCAAAGAAGCCCCTCTTCACCTCCAACAAAGCATAAATCACCCAATACTCTGATATTTGTCTCAAAACCAACAGCAATTCCTTGCAATGTGCAAAATTCCAGCCTCTGGATCTCTGGGATGAGGGATCCATATATAGATGTGTGTAAGGAGGATGAGTCAGCTTGTGATTTGATTAGTGTCTTCTCTCTGTCAGTTCTTGCTTCCACTTGGAGACTAAAGGCCTCTTACTCATCCTTGATCAAATTCAGTGAGGCAAGTGTCATAGGAGAAGATTCTGGAAGCTTCCATTGTCTCTCCACCTCGCGGAATGACACTGCCATTTGTCATTTCTCGCCCAACGCACCCTCATAGTGCATTTAGGTGCGTTGCAACACACCTAGCTAGTGTGTTTAGGTGCTATGCAACGCACTTAGCCAGTGGAGCAGCTGAAATGATCCTGTTTTGACTTATTTTGAGTAGTTTCTGGTGGAGAACTTCTGGGAGAAGCTGTAATTTGTTGACCTTGTTCCTTTATGGGTTAGAACAACACTTTTAGGGACTTAGGAGCCCTTGGTTTATGGACATTTCATGCTTGGAGCTGTAAGGCACAAAAATGTCTATAACAAGGTCCAAGATTAACAGGGGTCAAATCCTTCTCACAAGATAAGTACTCTATATCTCTTTATTTATTATCTTTATGCTTTTCCCCTTTTTTTCTTTCATGGTCTTCTAATAAATATTGCAAGTGTTACACAGTATTTTTTCACACTTGCTCTTCCATATCCCGAACATCCAAAACATTGACAATTGTGCAACGTATCCATCTTGATATACAAACCAAAACTTCCCTAAAGAATCAAAGGAAAACTGCCCTGAGTCAATTATGAAGAAGGTTAACTAAAAACCTATTTTTTAGGGCCAACACGTTTTTCTACAGAGCCTGCCTGTGCTAATGGAAGGTTGTACTATTCTACCCTAGAGCTACTAGCGTGGGTTTTGATATGAGAACCCGTGTTGAACCTCTTCTAACAGGTTTTCCCAAATTGGAGGAGAAGCTTCGTGCACTAGATACTTCGAGAACAGTGAGCTGGATATTGCTTATTGTTGATATGGTCAATCTCTCCCATTTGGACCTCTTGATCTTATCATCATGGGCTTTCCCCTTGAGATGTTGACCTTCTCCCTCTTTTGTGGATCCCTAACTCCCTCTCCCTTCCTATAAATCAACTCCCTTCCATCCCCAAATTGTTGGTCATTGATTGTTGCATTCCTATATTGAGATTATTCTTACATGCTTCCCATTCTAACTTGGAGAAGGAGTGCTTGAAGAGTCTTTCCTTGGAATTGGACATCCACCAAAAGGAGGTCTCCAAGATCAAGGCATAGGTTGTATGCTTCCCTTTTTAGTTTATTAATATATACATAAGATGTTAAATTTCCATAATTGTGTAAATCTTTATGCTTTTAGCTTAATACTCCTTGATCTATTAAGTAGTTTATGATTGATGTATGTCATGTATGATCTTGTATCTTGCATAGCTCTTTGATCTTTCTTGCAGGAACTTGGATGTAAAGAACAAGTAAGGAGCGAGGCCTAGAACAAAAGAATCAAATTCATCTCCAAAGGATTGAGTGAATAACATCAGAGCAAGGTAGGTCACTCTCTCTCTCTGCATTTGTTAAACATAAGCTAGGAAACTGTATGTTAGTTTGTTTAGTTCATTTCTAGAGCCACTCAATGGTCTAGAGAGATTGCCTCTGTCCACAGAGGGGATTTACCTTCACAACAAAATGGTGACTCCACTCGGGAGCCTATAGCCTTTTCACACTTCTTTCTCTACTTTTGTCTTTGATCAGTTTGACCGACCATTGAGTTCTTAGTTAGTTTGAGCCTATATAGGTCTACATAGCCACTGATTATTGCCTTAGAGTGTTGAGTCTGGATTGTTTTTTGAAATATTTTTTATTTTTTCCCATATTCCTCATTTAGCACGAGCTTTCTCAGAGATAAACACATTGTCAGCACCTTCTTTTACCTGTACAGTCGCACTGGAAATATTGTCTTCCAATGTTTACCCGCGCTGAAGACCATCACGGGTTTTTCTATGAAAATTAGCACTGGCAGCGTGATTGTTTCTATGAAAAATAGCTTTGATGACCCTGTCAACACAGGTTTTATTATATAAAGTAGCACTGGTCCTTAAATGTGATAATTTTTAGGGTTTCTACCTTAGAATTCAGTGTATCTTGGCCTGTCAGGTATTTTCCCATCCTGTATGCTTGGATTTGTCAGTTTTTTTATTGATTGTATTAATTAGTTTGCAAAATTTGTCTCATTGGCTTTGAAGTGAAATCTGATTGAGTTCTAGGGTTTCTAGTCAATTGGTCATCACTTGTTACTTGTTGGTCTCATTGAGATGTTGGTTTTGCTGATTGATTGAGTGTTGTTTTCTGTGGAAATCATTGAAAACACCATTTTTCATTTGTTTTATCATGTCCTTCAAAATTTACTTTTTGTGAAAATGCATTAGATTAGTTGCATTGAAAAGTTATTTTTTGAGATTCATCATTGAAATCTAAACACTGTATCAGGTGCATCAAATCATTCAAAACGAAAAGAAAAGCATAATTCATATAAGTGCATCTTAGTAAAAGTGAAAATATTTTTACTTTTGAAAAGTTTCATTTGGGAAGTGAAAAGTAAAAAACTAGTTAAGGGCACTTTATTTGCTGCATTACTTCTTGTTGCATCATTATTTGAAATCTCTCCCCTTACTAGTTTAGCTTTGATCAAATTGGAAAAGTTTCCTTTTCTCATTTAGTTGCATTTTAGGATTCAAGTGACATCATTTGAGCCCAAAATTGAAACATAATTCAAGAACAACATTAAAATTTATTGAATTAACCTAAGAAGAATTTGGAACTTAATGCAATCATTTAGAGGTCTAGGCTAGAGACATGTTTCTGTGTCTACAAACCTAGCAGCTATCGCTAACTACCTGCATTGTATCCTAGGGGTGAAATATCGTTCCAGTACGAAAGTATATCAGAGGTTCTCCAATAATCTTGGGTATATCTAAGGCACTCTAGTATGGCAAGTATATGGAAATGATCTCACCTAATGGTTATGCATTAGACAGTGCTAACATAAAATTTTGCTCCCCATACCATAGTGTATATATTGGGAGACCCCACTAGGTTGTTATACTATAGCCGTAGGTAACCGAGTCAGTCGCCTTGTAGACATGATACATCGAATACAACATTCGGGGATATTGGTCGCCATATGTTCAGTCCTTGGTTTTGACTAAGGTGTATATTATGATTCACGGATACTTGATAAATCCTCTTGCCTAGTTTACCCCTCTTTTGTTTTGTTTGGTTAATTTCTAAAATCAATCAATTGATCGCAGAACAACATCCTTCCTGTGGAAATACTCCTTAGTAGATCTTAGGTTGATACTGATGGCAACATTTCCTGAGTCTACAAGTCAAGGAAACCCCTTATATGGGAATACTAGTTCTTTTCCTTCTTTTGCAAATACTAGTGCTCCCTATATGGCAACATTGTCCCTTCCTGGATTGACCATTGGTCTACCAGTTTGGTTATTTTTTAGCTCAGTGATTCTAATTGTCCAAACTTCTTTTCAACTGAGTTCTCCTCCACCTAAACAACATCAACCTCAAATTGATCCTAAAGTTGACCCCTCACCTCCTTCACCTATTTCTTCACCTCGTTCTTCCTCTTTGCCTGGTGAAAGTCTATATTCTAGTGTTTAGTCAATTTAGTGTTCCTAAATTGATGTCATTAATTATGAACCCGGGGCTCGTAAGCTGATGAAGTGAAGGTGTAATATATGTACTTAAGCAACCTCTTAGGGCTTTTTGTCGTTTGGGGTGTTGTTTGTGGTTAATTTATCTTCCTAAGATGGAGTGATGTATTTATAAACAGATGAGTGATGGTGTGTGTAAGGTGAATTCTAGATGAGTGAAGGTGTGTGATTAGTGGTTTCTAACTACTTGCTGAAAAGGAAAAGCTTGAAGGAAATAAATAAATTAAAATGAACTAAAAGCAAAGAACCACTTTCTAATGGCATTAGACACCATTCACGCTGCTGCAAATAAAAGGTAAGAAAATCACTTAAAAGACCAATGATAATGTTTATCTCTTCCTAACTCTCTGCCTCTAACACATAGTACTGTGTAAGACACGATTAGGAAGTAGCTAAAGATAAGTCTAAGAAATGATAAAAAATGAGAAAAATCTACTTTAAAGACTAGTTATAATGTTTTGCTCTTTCTAACTCTCTGCCTCTAACACATAGTACTGTGTAAAGCACGATTAGAAAGTAGTTAAAGATTAGTCTAAAAAGTACCCAAAGCCAGCTGCAAGTTATTAGTATTCTGATCTCTAAAAGATAGACAACTTATAATAAAGAGACCATTCATGTGTTAGCAGACAAATTTGAGAAATAAAACTAAAAAATCAGCTATGAAAATAAAGTAAAGGCAGCAACTTTGAATCTGTCAACTGAAACTACCACTAGATATAAATCAAATACACAAACACACAAGCAATCCCGAGTTAAAAACCTGCAAAAGAACAATGTTGATCAGCTTAAAATAAAGGCTGGAAATGAAATAACATGAAAGTAAATTACGCTGTACATGTGTCAAGAAAAGGAAATGCTGAATGGAAATAAGGAAATGCTGAACATAAAATACTATACAAGGCTAACATGAACAGGGGCCCTCCATTCATATAACCCAAAGAAGACTCAAGGTATTGAAAACTTCAGAACAGCACTGCTTCTATTACTCCATGTGCAGAAAATTACAGTCAAGAGTGCTAGAACAGCACTATTAAAACAGAGTTTTGGAATGCACTAAAATGATAACGAGTTCATAAAACACAGCAACTAAAAAGTAACATAAGCGTACGCAGACGCAAGTTTTTATAGGCATCTGAAAGATGGCCTAATGCGTACAGCTAAAACTGAAAAATAAACTAACTGTCATGCGTAATTAAGGTTCAATAACACGTCATAAGCCTGCGTGGATGAGCTGGAGGTTCTGGTCGTTATGGGCATTGAATCCAGAGTTGGATTATGTCCCCCACAACCCGCGTAACACGGACAAGTCACCGTTTGAACTGACGTGACCCAACAGCTTACGCATCACCGTTAAGCTGCCTTTGTTGACCGTAACTTGACCCTCGTTGACCGGAGGTACAGATGACGTGGATGGCTGAACAAATAGCACAGGAACCTCGAGCACCTTGATTCCTAAGTGCCCATGTGGCTCATTTGGCAAAATGACACGTGGAACCTTGAGATTAACAAAAAGGCTGCGGGATCATCAGATGGCTGCGGAATCAGCAGATGGCTGCGGAATCAGCAGATGGCTGCGGAATGCCTGTAAATATGTCAAAATCTAAACAAAACAGTCACACATTAGCAAAATTCCTTAATCATGCTTAAAGTCATATAATGTAATGATCTGGGTTGGTTTGCAAGGAAAATGAGGCAAAAGTGAGAGATGAATGAGGGAAAACTGTAGGTAATGGTGGATAATCAAGTGTAAAGTAGAGGCTCTACATACCCCCACTACGAGGGCATTGCATGTCCTCATGCAATCAAAAACATGGTTCAGTCCACCTGCTGGGATGCCTCTGCTAAGACATCCAGCCTTCTCTTCTTTCTCTGTGTGGCCACGTTGACTCTTGGTCTTTTCATCAAACACCTGAATTTCAGATTGATCAAAGCTCTGTTTAATTTCCTGCATCTCTTCTTGAGCTTTTTGTTTTCCTTTTACCACAGGCCCATATGAAGCATGGTGTTATCTTGAACCATCTTGTCCACATTGCTCTGTATCTTCAGTTTTTCATTTTCTTGTTTGATGTGGCGATTTAGTACCTCTAGCTCAAATATTTCCTGCTTCAGTGATTGGACTTGCTGCTCCAAAGGTTGAGCAGTACTTGGCCCAGCAACTGCTTGTTCTAGCGTCTCCAGGTAATTATAAACTTTCTACTGATCAGGGTCAACCTCTGGTGACCGCTTTGGGCTAGGCTCATACTGAAATTCGGATCCATGTTCAAATTCAGGCTCATGCTCAAATTCAGGCTCATGCTCAAAAGGACTTTCCTCATGTGGAGGACTAGTCTCAACCTGCTCAACATGTGGAGAGCTTTTCTCAAAGTCAGGACTTGTAGCACCTTTTTGAGGTGTGCTCAAGTCAATAAAGAATGACTTTTTGTTATCTGTGGCCCTCTTTTTGCTTTGTAATCTGCTGCTCCTTCTTACGGTGGTAGTGCTCTGTTTTCCTTTTTGTGCTTTTTGCTTTTGTTTTTCCACCTTCTTGGAAAGGGTAGTTTCATGGAGTTGGGCCAACCTTTGTGCTAAGGGCTGAGTGTCTTCCTCACTAGAATTCTCAGGAGTGAGGTAGGTTTCTTGAGCTATGGATTTTCCTTTTCTTTTGTTTCTTCCTACTCTCTTTTCTCTTTTGAGCAATTTCCTGGGCAAGTTCTGAAAGGGTTTCTGTGATGACTCTTTGAGCTGTTTGATCAGTGTCCACAGCAAGCTCAGGATCAATTTCATGTTCAGAATGATGTACATCAGTTTCTTCTTCAATCTGTTCTTGGACAGTTTCCTCTTGGACAACAGTTTCAGGGGTAGCCTCTTTTCTTTTTCTTCTACTCTTTCTAGGCACAGAGGTTTCTCCTGCTTCCTCAAAATGGTTTCTCACAAGAAATTTCTCCCAGGTATCTCTTTTTGCTTTCAACTGTTCCTCAACTAGCATCTTAACAAGACCATGATGATACAGATGTGGTTCAATGTTTCTTGGGTTCCTTTGGGCAATTGAACACATTTTTCTAAGACTTGAGAGTAGAAAATATGGAAGGTTAATATCATCTCCTAAGAAATGCATCATGACTTTGGCATGGTAAACATATAAAACTCCAAACCTTCCCTCACAAGTAAAGAATTTTTGCACTAATAACAGTAAAGTTGTCCATTCTTCCTTGACATAAGTAACAGGAATCCCTTTTGTAAAAATGCTGGTATCCATACCTGGGTTCTTTAAGATTTGCTTCCACTGTTGGTCTTGTACTGATCGGTTTTTAAACCATCTTTCTCCAGTTTGTGGGAGTGAAGTGGCTTGTGTTATACTGCTCGCAGTGACTGTAAACTTCAGGTCCCCTATCTCCACTTGATTATCTTTGTCTCTGAAGGAACGTGCAAAGGCCTTCGTAACCTCTCTGTGGTAACCTCTGAATTTCTGGATGCATTAGAGCCAGTTTGCTTTCTGCAAAGCCTCTTTAACTTGAGGATATCCCTCCAGAAATTTTGAACCCTCGGGTTCTGCCCTTAAGAGTTTACCCATTGGCTCTACGGCTCTGTTCTAAGACTTTTGGAAAAAAGGTTACACGGCTTCAACAGTGGCCCTAACACAGTAAATTTACGGCTCTACTGTAACAGCCGTAACATACGTTCACTGATAACCAGAATTAGCAGAGAGGAAAACGTAAAACAGAGTATGGCTGAGGTAGCAGCGTAGTGAGCACAGCGGAATAAGGGAACTGCGGAAATGAAACAGCGTGAATGGAATGATACGAGAGTATGAGGGTTATGAAATGATGGGTAGAAACAGTTAGGTCCTTAGGCTTCGGTCATGGGTTTACACTTGGCTGCGGGAATTATGACGCAGAGAGACGTAGTACAGTAGTCTACGTCACTTAGGTACGAAAATCTTAATGGAGGAGCAGCCGCAATTGAGTTTCAAAACCGTGAGGATCATGACCGATAAGTGCGGGGGATACGTGGATTTTTGGTCGCATGATGGGAAAAACTGGTAATCATTACATTAAATGGCAAGAAACATAACCCTGAAACTTTGCAAAATGAGATAACCGTCAGTTTAGGATTTAGATCATACCTCAGATCCGCGCTTGGATTGCCTTTGATTATTTTCCACTAACCCTTCATTGTTTTATTGTTGTTGCATGACCCTTTTCCACTTATTGTTGATGACTTCTGAACTGTAAATTTCTTTTCAAACAGACTGTGTTTTTTTTATGCAGGTGCAGAGAGCTGTGGAATCGTTAGATGGTTGCAGAATCTCCAGATGGCTGCGGAATCTGCAGTGGTACCCTCCGGCTGCACAAAATAACTTTAGTTGTCTAAAAAAATTGACTTTATTGATGGAATGAAATGTAATGAATGGATTAATGAATGGATGGATGCATGGAAAGAAATGAGGTGAGGTGAGAGTGATTAAATGAATGAGATAGTGAATGAGGTGGATGAAATGGTGAAATGAGATGGAAGAGAGAGAGATTTTTTTTTTTGGAAAACATGAGGTGTCAGGTGACCCTGATTTTCACCTCAGGTTTTCTGCATGAGACTACCAATCAGAGATTGGTTTTCAGGCTCATACATTTTTTTTTTTCTTTTTCTTTTTTTTTTTTTTTTTTTTTTTTTTTTTCCTTTTTTTTTTTTTCAAAAACCAAAGATTAGGCTGATGGAGGAGAAGAATCCTTCTCCACCAACCTGATTGCAGAATCTTCTTTAAACAACTTGACAAACTCTTCTTTTGAGAATGGCTTTTGGCAGATTTTCAAGCGATGGCCATTCACAATAAGAGGAGTATGAAATTCATCAATAGTTTTCACTCGAACTGCTCCATTGCTAAAGACTTCATCAATCTCATATGGCCCAAGCCAATGAGTTTGAAACTTTCCTTTGAAGTCTTTGAATTTTGAATCAAACAATAGAGCCCAATCTCCTTTCTGAAACTTTCTTTCTTTGATATGACGATCATGCCATTTAGATCTTTGGTGCTGAACTAGATCGGTCCTTAGAATTGCATCTTGTCTTATTTCATCTAGCTCATTTAGCTGGTCCATTCTGTGTCTTTGAGCTTCTGAGAGGCTCATTCCCAATTGGACTGCCATCTTGAAGGTCTTGATTTGGAACTCAATGGGGAGCAGGACTTCCTTCCCATAAATAAGTTCATAGGGAGAATGTCCTGTTGTGTTCTTCCATGTAGTTCTATAGGCCCATAAGGCTTCAGGGAGCCTTTCCGCCCAATCTCTTCTATGAAGATGAACAGTCTTGGTGATAATGCCTTCAAGAACTTTATTGGTAGATTCCACTTGGCCATTGGATTGCGGATGGTAGGGAGTAGATGTTCTGTGCTTGATCTTATATTCCTCCATCAGCTTCTCCATCAATTTAGATGTAAACTGGCTGCCCTGATCTGTCACAATTTCCCTTGGGACACCAAAACGAGTGAAAATATCCTCAAAAAGAAATTGAACAACTGAATTTTCAGTGGCAGAAGGCAATGCTTTTGCTTCTACCCACTTAGTAACATAATCAGTACAAACCAGTATATACTTCTTTTTCTTTGATGGTGGATTAATTGGTCCAACGAAATCTAGAGCCCATTTCTCAAAGGGTTCGATGCATACCTGAGGCTGTAGAGGCATTTCATTTGAAGGAGTTGGTTTCCCAACTCTTTGGCAGCTGTCACGCCTTTTAACATACTGCTTTGCATCTTTAAAGAGAGAAGGCCAATAATATCCTAGAGAAAGGATTTTATAAGCTGTCCTCTTGTCAGCAAAGTGCCCGCCGCATGGTTCATCATGACATGCCTTAAGGATGTCAGGCATTTCATCTTCCCGAACACACCTTCTGATTATACAATCTGGCCCTGTTTTGAACAATTCATTAGAAATCCAAGAATAATGTGCACTCTCCTGAATGATTTTCCTTTTCTCATTAGGAAATAAGTGTAGAGGAAGCTTCCCTGTAACAAGATAATTAGCCATATCTGCATACCAAGGAGTCTTGGTAGTCACTGCAAATAAGTATTCATCTGGAAACTTATCTTCTACTGGAGAATCTTCATTAGTGTTTTGGATTCTAGACAAGAAATCAGCTACTGTGTTTTGTTTTCCAGGTCTATCTAACACAGTAATGTTGAATTCTTGTAAAAGCAAAAGCCATCTTGTAACTCTACCATTAGTGACAGGTTTGTTCATTAAATATCTTATGGCAGAGTGATCAGTATGGACAAAGGTTTCATAGCCGGTTATGTAGTGTCTAAACTTGTTGATTGCATGTACCATAGCTAAGAACTCTTTTTCTGTAACAGTATAATTTAACTCAGTGGGAGTCAAATTCTTACTTGTGTAATAAATGGCATAAGGGATCAAATCCTTTTGTCCCAAAATAGCTCCTAGAGCTGTATCTGAAGCATCAGTAGAAATGTGGAAAGGGAGTTTCCAATTTGGCCCCCTTAAGATGGGTGCTTCAGATATTCTAGTCTTTAAAGCTTCAAAGGCAAATTGACACTCAGGATCCCATTTGAACTCACAGTCCTTGGTAAGCAATTTGAAAAGAGGGGATGCTATCTTAGTGAAGTTTTCAATAAATCTTCTGTAATACCCAGTAAACCCAAGAAAACTTCTAACATCCTTCTGGCAATTTGGAATAGGTAACTTAGAGATGACTTCAACTTTGGATCTATCAACCTTAATCCCATCTCCTGAAATATGATGTCCTAAAACAATCCCTTCAGTAAACATCATAAAACACTTTTCATGACTTAAAGAAAGATTTGTTTCCTTACATCTTACCAATACTTTTTCCAAATTTCCTAAAGCTTCTTCAAATGTGTTACCATAAACTGTGAAATCATCCATGTATACCTCTACACAATCATGAATCAGATCTGAAAAGATTCCTAGTACAGCCCTTTGAAATGTAGCGGGTGCATTGCACAATCCAAAAGGGAGTACTCGGTAGGCAAAAGTTCCCCAAGGACAAGTAAATGTGGTTTTGTCTTGATCTTCAGGTGCTACCTGAATTTGATTATACCCACTAAAACCATCCAAGAATGAGAAATACTTTTTACCTGCTAAAGTGTCTAGTACCTGATCAATAAAAGGTAGAGGGAAATGATCCTTTAAGGTTGCCTTGTTCAATTCTTGATAATCAATGCAAACTCTCCATTTACCATTCTTTTTGGGCACTATAACCAAGGGAGAAACCCATTGGCTATCTGAAATGGGGTAAATGAAGTTTACCTTGAGCAATTTCTGGAGTTCTTCTTTCACGATTTCCCTAAGGTTTGGATTCATCCTTCTTTGTGGTTGCCTAATAGGTCTGCTGTTTTCTTCAATGTAGATGTGATTAATACAAGTCTTAGGATCGATTCCTTTCATGTCAGTGTATTCCCATGCAAAGGCAGTGGAATGTTTTTGCAACAGTTTAGTTAATTCTTCTTGTTGTGGTCTTCCCAAGTTTTTGTTAATGTTCAATGTTTTTCCTGGAAGGATTTCAACTGTAGAACTACCAAACTCTTCCATTGAGAAGAGAGACATCTGTCTAGAGGAGAGATATTCAATGTCTGCATCTAACTGAAACTGTGTAGAGTCATATTCTAAAGGTATTTCAAAATTTTCTAATGTATTTAGAATTTGACTATCCTCACTATTCTCAGAGATGGTTAGAACAGGTTGAATAGTATCTTCATCCTCTACCCATTCATCTTCTCCTATTTCTGTTATTGCCTTTGTTGGAGGATACAAGTTGAATTTCTTGGTGGAATTACCATCGGATATATACATGTCCCCAGACCTACAACTTATGAAAGCATCAGCTGTGGCCAGCCAAGGTCTTCCTAAAATAAGAGGATGTCCTCCTAGATTGTTCTTGGGAGTTAAAATCATAAAATCAACTGGATATTCCCAAGAATCTAGAGAGACTGGAATATCTTCCAATACACCATCAGGTTTAATGATTGATCTATCTGCAAGTTGCAGTAAAGTAGGTGTAAAGAGAAGGTTAGGAAGCTTTAACTGATCCATGGTCTGTCTACTCATGATGTTGATCGCGGCTCCTAAGTCAATCAAAGTATTTGGGATTTCAACCCCATTAATATGAGTTTTGACAATAGGGCTACCAGGATCTACATATTTTTGCATGGTAATCTTACCCATCATTATGTCTGCAATTTTTCCAACTAGATGTATCCTTTTAGTATCTCTGGTTCTTTTTCCTGTTTTCTTCAAACTCAACTCCTTTATTGTCTTTGCTAGAATGGGAATTTCTTTAATGGCTTGTAACAAGGGGATCTTGATACAGACATTCTTCAATTCATCTAGGAAGCTATAGTCAGGCACCCATATCTGCTTTTCTACCCCTTTGTCAATTTGCAATCTTTCAGGAAAAGGAGGTGTAGCTACAGGTGTAGGTTGCTCAACTATGGGAGTTGTAGAGGTTGATTCTTTTCCTTTTTCTTTTTGGATATTTTGGTTTTGAAGTGATACTTCAGAACCTTTATTGACTTTGAGAGATTCTTCCTCAGAAATGCTTGGTTGTTGAACACTTGTGGAAGGTTGATCTAAGATTCTACCTGATCTGAGTTGTACTTCATTGAGAGGAACAACCATATAGGTAGGGAATGGTTGACCTTCCATCATGTAAGCATTTTGAGGGTTCCTATTATTTGGATTTGGTAATGGCTGAGAGGGAAGTTGATTTGATTTCTACTGGGATTGAAGCGATAGTTGAGAATTTTGATTTAGAGGAGGAGGTTGTTGTTGTTGAGGGTATGGCAATGATAGTTGTTGACCTTGGTTTGGAAGTTGTGGAGCTTGCTGATTCTGAAAGGATGGAGGATATTGATAGAATTGAGCAAATCTCCCATAAGGATTTTGCATGCTTTGCATCCATGCTTGAAAATCATTTTGAGGTTGAGGCCAAGGTTGTTGCCAAGGATTCCAATTTGGTTGGGATTGAGAATTCATAGAGTTGTTAAACCCTTGATTCTGTTGTCCTTGCCAAGGTCTCCTTGCAATAAAACAGAGAGATTCAAGTGTATCTGGATCCTCTTGAAAGACTGCTTTGAGGCTAGGAATTGAAGGACAATCCTTGGTCTCATGAGTTTCTGAGCAAATTACACATGTTTCTACAACGTGTGCATCTAAGGGACATTCCCTTAAAGCATGTTTCTTTCTGCATTTCGGGCAAAAGATAGCCAAAGCCTCAGCTTTTGCTTTTTGTTTATTGTGAATCTTAAGGGTATCTAGTTGTTCACTAAGGCTCCCTAAGATGTCAGTTTTAAATTCATCAAGCATACTGCCGATTTCAGCCCTACTCACTGATCCTGTTGTAGATTTATTTGCCCTAAGGAGAGAAGGATCTCTAGGCCCTTTTTGAGTTTTTGATTTGCCCCTTGAGAGATGGATACAGAGTTCTGCTATATCATTGAGTGAAAGTTGAGAAATATCCCCTTTCCCCATCATGTTTAAGATGTCTATCCATTCATCCCTAATGGCTTTTAATAAGAGGGCTTTTAAGGTCTCTTCATCCAAGGTACTCATTTTTGCTCTCTTCAAGTTATATTGAAATCTTTCAAGTAAATCTTCTAAGCTCTCATCTTCTTTTTGTATCATTTTAAAAACCTCGTCCTTGTGATTAGTAGGCATACAATAGTCCAAATACCTATCCAAAAATGTCTGTTTCATTTCATCCCAAGTCCTAATGGATTGAGTGAGTAACCCCATGAACCATTTCAAGGCTTGATCCTTCAATGTTGAAGGGAACAACATGAGTTTCTGAGAGTCATCCAGGTAGTCATAAGTTCGACACACCACTTCAAACTCGAATAAGAATGTTTCAGGGTCCTCAGTCCTTAACCCATGGAAGTTAGGGAGGACAGATGGTGATATGTTTTTCATAGTGGCTCGGGAATCCTCATTAACAATGGGAAACCCAAATGAATTATCCCCATCTCTATTTCCTCCTCCAAGGGGACCTCTTCCTCCATTATTGTTATTGTTGTTTCCTCCTCCTCCTCTACCTCTACCTCTACCCCTACCACCTCCTTCTTCTTCTGCCATGATGATTCTCCTAGGGATTTCAAAGTCTTCGGGTTCCTCTACAAAAGGTGAATGAGAAGAGATTTCTCCTTCTTCTTCAAATGATTCCAATTCCTCAATTACAATTGGTCTTTCTGTAGGAGAAAGAGAAGAGTCTCTTCCTGGTTCAAACTCAATAGAAGGTGTAGGAGAGTCAACTCTTGGCTCTTGAATTCCAGGAATTCTAGGACTAGGAGTTTCGGTTGGAGATAAGGGGGGTGTCTCTTGTCTATCCCTTGAAGCAGATGGACTTGTAAAAATTGAACTTCGAGCTCTAGCTAAAAACCTTCCTCTAGAATCTCTAGCTCTATGCATGTCATTTTTTTTATTATTTTTCTTCAAGTCAAGTTAATATTTCTTTTTCTAATCTTCCAGTTCACTCTAGGTGCAAGAAGAGAGCATACTCAAGAAACTACCAAATCAATAACTTTCTCTTTTCTGATCCTCCAGATCACCTTGCAGTGCAAGAGGAGAGCATACTTTGATAGGTTATCAACTTCTTTCCTTGAAATTTTTATGTTTTTTTTCTAAGAATATGGCTACTTAATTTCACTTCCCCGGCAACGGCGCCAAAATGTTTAGTCAATTTAGTGTTCCTAAATTGATGTCATTAATTGTCAACCCGGGGCTCATAAGCTAATGAAGTGAAGGTGTACTATATGTACTTAAGCAACCTCTTAGGGCTTTTTGTCGTTTGGGGTGTTGTTTGTGGTTAATTTATCTTCCTAAGATGGAGTGATGTATTTATAAACAGATGAGTGATGGTGTGTGTAAGGTGAATTCTAGATGAGTGAAGGTGTGTGATTAGTGGTTTCTAACTACTTGCTGAAAAGGAAAAGCTTGAAGGAAATAAATAAATTAAAATGAACTGAAAGCAAAGAACCACTTTCTAATGGCATTAGACACCATTCATGCTGCTGCAAATAAAAGGTAAGAAAATCACTTAAAAGACCAATGATAATGTTTATCTCTTCCTAACTCTCTGCCTCTAACACATAGTACTGTGTAAGACACGATTAGGAAGTAGCTAAAGATAAGTCTAAGAAATGATAAAAAATGAGAAAAATCTACTTTAAAGACTAGTTATAATGTTTTGCTCTTTCTAACTCTCTGCCTCTAACACATAGTACTGTGTAAAGCACGATTAGAAAGTAGTTAAAGATTAGTCTAAAAAGTACCCAAAGCTAGCTGCAAGTTATTAGTATTCTGATCTCTAAAAGATAGACAATTTATAATAAAGAGACCATTCATGTGTTAGCAGACAGATTTGAGAAATAAAACTAAAAAATCAGCTATAAAAATAAAGTAAAGGCAGCAACTTTGAATCTGTCAACTGAAACTACCACTAGATATAAAGCAAATACACAAACACACAAGCAATCCCGGGTTAAAAACCTGCAAAAGAACAATGCTGATCAGCTTAAAATAAAGGCTGGAAATGAAATAACATGAAAGTAAATTACGTTGTACATGTGTCAAGAAAAGGAAATGCTGAATGGAAATAAGGAAATGCTGAACATAAAATACTATACAAGGCTAACATGAACAGGGGCCCTCCATTCATATAACCCAAAGAAGACTCAAGGTATTGAAAACTTCAGAACAGCACTGCTTCTATTACTCCATGTGCAGAAAATTACAGTCAAGAGTGCTAGAACAGCACTATTAAAACAGAGTTTTGGAATGCACTAAAATGATAACGAGTTCATAAAACACAGCAACTAAAAAGTAACATAAGCGTACGCAGACGCAAGTTTTTATAGGCATCTGAAAGATGGCCTAATGCGTACAGCTAAAACTGAAAAATAAACTAACTGTCATGCGTAATTAAGGTTCAATAACACGTCATAAGCCTGCGTGGATGAGCTGGAGGTTCTGGTCGTTATGGGCATTGAATCCAGAGTTGGATTATGTCCCCCACAACCCGCGTAACACGGACAAGTCACCGTTTGAACTGACGTGACCCAACAGCTTACGCATCACCGTTAAGTTGCCTTTGTTGACCGTAACTTGACCCTCATTGACCGGAGGTACAGATGACGTGGATGGCTGAACAAATAGCACAGGAACCTCGAGCACCTTGATTCCTAAGTGCCCATGTGGCTCATTTGGCAAAATGACACGTGGAACCTTGAGATTAACAAAAAGGCTGCGGGATCATCAGATGGCTGCGGAATCAGCAGATGGCTGCGGAATGCCTGTAAATATGTCAAAATCTAAACAAAACAGTCACACATTAGCAAAATTCCTTAATCATGCTTAAAGTCATATAATGTAATGATCTGGGTTGGTTTGCAAGGAAAATGAGGCAAAAGTGAGAGATGAATGAGGAAAACTGTAGGTAATGGTGGATAATCAAGTGTAAAGTAGAGGCTCTACATCTAGTAACCAGGAAGCTAAGAAGAAGACGAAGAGGATGATGAAGAAGAAGAAAAATAATAAAGGGGGAAACCAAGTAGCCATTTCCACAGTTGTAATTGATGTAGAAAAATCTTCCAACCAACCCCAGAAAGTAAAATTCCCTTGCATGTTATGTAAGGGTGACCACCTTCTTCGAAATTTTCCTGGTATTCCCAAGCTCTTAGAAGTGTGGTCCACAGGTTCACATCAATCTTGGTCATCAACCTCTGGAGATCATGTTGGTGATAAACCTTCAACTAGTAATAATAAGGTCCTTGGGAAAAAGGGAAAAGGCAAATTTCCCTGTAATTTGTGTGAAGGTAATCATCCCATTCACCTTTGTCCTTTTCTGGATGAGGCATCCAAAGATTTGGAAAACTTACATCTTCCCAACCTTGTCTTCTGGTTGGTTATCAAAATATTTCCCCTGATCCTCGACTAGTTGATCTAGTGATTGATCAAAAGTCATCTTTGGTCAACCCCGCTCTCTCTGAAATTAAGTCTCTTGAGTCCGTTCTCGACCAACCGTTGGCTGAGAAAATGGTAGACTTGGCTCCACCCTCAGTTAACTGTACCTTTCCAGTAGAGAGCAAACCTCATACTGCTCAGGTTCTTCTGGTTTCTTCCGTTTCAAATAAACTAGAGGGAAATCCTCTCGTTCCCAAGGTACATGAGAGAAATTCTCCTATTCCCATAAGAGGGTTGCTCTCATGTTCTTGTGACACCCCCTCTGAATAGTTTAGTCACTTCTTTTGATTGGAGTCAACTGGAAAGATATTGTCTTCTATCTTATATGCCTTTCCAAATTACAACACATGCTTACAATATGGTCATACCTAGCACAATCATAGATGAGGGTGAATCTGTTAGAATTCTATCCTCAAATGCTTCGCAAGCTTTAGGTTCTCCTCAGCTTGTCCCTGTCACCCAGAATCTGTTAGCTTTTAATAGAGGAACCAGTCAACCATTAGGGATCCTTCCTAAGTTACCTATTAATTTGGGAGGAAATATTTTCTATATAGACATGATGGTTGTCCAAGGCCCTTTAGATTTTAATATACTCCTTGGTCATGACTATTTTTATGTCATGGGAGCACTTTTCTCTTCTCTATTTTGTGTGATGTGTTTCCCACATGAAGGAATAATTGTGATCATTGATCAAATTGCATTCATTGGTATTGAATAAACTCCGAATCAACCATCATCCCTAAATGGTTCTTATGTGCAAGCGTATCACCCCTGCCATAGGTTAATTTCATGGCTACCTGTTCCATGCCCACATCTATTGATGATCTAGTAGGTGATGTAGTACGCCGTGTACTAGGGGCATTGGAGCCAGAATTTTCCATTGGATCCCTGGACATGTATTCCTTCCAAAGCGTTGTTCTCCCATCTGATGAGAACCTCTTGAAATCCGTGGCCTCTTTTGGTTTGTGATCAAAGGTGTTGGATCAAAGTTCCTTGTCTTGTGTCAAGCTTGTTAAAAAATGAAACAAGGACCATGAGGATAGTTCTTTTACTATGTCAACCTTGTTAAAAAATGAAATAGGTTTCCATGAGGATAGTTCTTTTACTATGTCAATCTTGTTAAAAAATGAAATAGGTATCCATGAGAAACATTCTTTCACTTGTGTCAAGCTTGTTAAAAAATGAAACAAGGTATCATGAGCATGGTTCTTTTCCTGTGTCAAGCTCATTAAAAAATGAAACAAATCCCCTTCTAATTCAAGTCTTTGATTAGATCTCGTAAAATCACAGTTGAGTCTTTCACTTGATCTTGTAAGTGAACCTTCATTCCATCCACCTGCTAGTAACCAGTAGTCTACTTAGGTGAATGAAATGAAGGTTGGGGTGGCATGTACCTTGAATTGAGTCATTCTATTGGGGGCATGCAAACCACTCTCAAGCATAGTTTGTTTCTGTTTCAAGCTCATGTAAATTTAATGAAACCAAATCAAAACATATTTTGTTCTCATGTTTCAAGCTTGTGAAAAAATGAAACCATCCTCAAGTATGCTCAAGGATAGTTTCCCTTATTTCAAGCTTGTGTAAAAATGAAACCATTTCCCTTTTTACCTCTCATGATTGCCATTTTATCAGCCTGTTTTTGCTAGATGAGCCTTGGTTTTTTCCTTTCCATCGTCACCATCTCTTTGGCCGATCATACGCTTTCACTTGGTTGTTTTACCCTTGCCTGAGGAACATCTTTGATAAGTAGTCTTATTAGCCAGCCTCTTGACCCTTGCATGTTTTGAGCAGTTCCATCATGAATGGAACCAATTGTTATCCTTTTACACCACTCGTTCCTCTAGGTGGAGTCGTCCTTAAGCTCTTTTCTGATTCTCTAAAAATGAAAAGATTGTTGAGTACTTGTCATTTCAAACTCATTAAAGTAAATGTAATGATGTCTACTCAGTATAAGTTTAACCCTTTTCTGCACTGAGATAAACTATTGTACAAAAGAGAAATACCTTAGTCGAACATGGCTAAGAGGTTCTCTTGGATATTGTTTTCTACCTTTTCAGGTTCAATAGACTATTTACGAAAAGGGACATTTGGTTTTTTCTTTTCCGCTTCTTTTTCAAACTCTCTAAAAATGAAAAATATGTTGAGTTTCACCTTCGTCAAACTTATAAAACTTAAACGACAGAAGACTTGTCAGCATGATGAGACCAAGTTACTCCTTCCTAGGGTTAGTTAAACTTACTAGGATGGATTCATCCGAAGGAAGAAATTATACAAAAAGAATATGGTATCCTCTTCAAGCTTGTGATTAAAAATAAAGAGGTACTCACTAGAAATGGTGGGGGAAAAGTGAAAGTGATCATCTCTTGCATTCTGTAAAGGCAACATGTCACTCTTGAACATGACACTCATCTATTGCTCGTGTTGGGTTTGGCACATCGTCAATTAGTCACTTGCCTTCCTGGGTTTGGGAAATCCATTTTACCTCTCATCTGATTATACCACTTCATCATCATGACCTCTAATCCTATGTTGAGTCAAATGTTGCCAAACTTCAGAGTCGTGTCACCGATATGTTCAAGAGAAGTCTTGTCTACAGTTCTTTACCGTTGATACACTGTTTGACTTTCTGCCATAGTCTTGGATCACACTTATCTACTCTAGTACATCCTCTTGTTTCAAGTCGATGATGTGGGATTCATTATGGCCCTCCTTCGATGGATCACTTCCTGTCGACTTCATCTCATTACCAGGGATGATGATCTAGAAATTCCCTTCCAGTACCTTAAAGCTTGCATACCTCAATGGCAAGTTCTTCGCATTCGATGATAGGTTTAGATCATTGGCCTTCGATTGAATGATTCTATGGGTCTTCGAATTCAGCTTCATTATTCACATTCGTGGATTATGTTGATTGTACCTTGAGATCCATTGTCATTATTGATGGTTTCCCTCGTGCATGTTAATGGTTTACGTCATTGACCAGTAATTAGGTGGTTTTCTATCATGTTCAACTTCGACACATATATTCACATGTTATAATCTGTACATTGATCGGGTCGAGATGGAGCACAAGACCCTAGATTCGATTTGATAAAATCCAGGTTGCGTGGAGTTATGAGTTATTCATGATTGTACACATGTTTCCTCTAAACGGATAGCTACGTCCATACTGTTGGTCCATATTCACGATCATTTCTCTTCGGATGGCTATGACCATACAGTGGATCCATACACATGATCCCTTCTATTCGGATGGTTGCGTCCATACAGTGGATTCATGTATTATTAGTTGCCTATTCATGTATCATTAGGCATGATCATCAAAGATGTTAGATATGTATATGTATATGTATATGTATATGTATATGCTTGATTTTCAAGTCTCCTGACAATGTTGTTATATTCCTTGCATTGACTTTTGAAGCATCTCAACCATCACTCCTTGTTCTTCCTTCATGCTTTAGGGGGCATCTATTACACAATATGTTTTCACACCTCTTGTTCACTTCTTGTTATCATGAAGTGCCAAAACGTTGACAAATGTACAAAATATCGATCATGATATACAGACCAAAACCTCTCTAAAGAATCAAAGGAAAACTACCCTAAGTCAATTATGAATAAGGTTAACTAGAAACCTAATTTTTAGGGCCAACACATTTTGATACACTGTCTACCCATGTTGATGGAAGGTTTCATTGTTCTACCTTGGTGCTGCCAGTGCGAGTTTTGATATGGAAACCCATGTTGAACCTCTTCTAGTAGGTTTCCCAAACAAGAGGAGAAGCTTTGTGCACTAGAACCTTCGAGAACAGTGAGCTGCATAATGGTTGTTGTTGATATGGTCAAGCTGGCTCAATTGGACCTCTTGATCTTATCATCATGGGATTTCCCCTTGAGACGTGGGCCTTCCTCCCTCTTTTTGGATCCCTAACTCCCTCTCCCTTCCTATAAGTCAACTCCCTTCCATCCCCAAATGGTTGGTCATTGATTGTTGCATTCCTATATTGAGATTATGCTTACATGCTGCCCATTCTAACTTGGAGAAGCATTAGGGGACTTTTGAGATCTAAAATGGGCCTCATAAGAAAAATGTACAACCAAACTAAAATTTATAAGAACCAATAGGATTCAAGATGATGATGTCAACCATGGGGGTTGATTCACCATTTTTGGAGTAAAAAAGTAAAAATAATAAAAAATAATAAAATAATAAAACTAGTTTTTCAACTCATATTTTCAACTTATCTCCCTAAGGTTTTACTCAAATTTCAAGTGGGAGTACTCGTTGGACGCAAAATTTAATTCCTCATCCAAAGAGTACCCATGTTTCATACTTTTGATGGACCCTACTGCATGAGAAATGAGAAATACTTGAAAAAATGTGATTACAATCACGTTTTTCATGTATTTCTCATTTTTCGTGTAGCAAGGTCCATAGAAAGTATACAACATGGGTACTCATTGGATGAGGAATCAAATTATGCATCCAATGAGTGTTTCCACTAGAAATTTGAGTAAACCCTTAGGAAGATAAGTTGAAAAAATAGTTTTTATTTTTACCCTCTAAAATTTGATGATTTCATCTAATCTTATTTTATTATTTCCACTATTATTTTATAATTTCCTTGGTAGGATCATTTTAGACCTCAAAAATCCCCTAATGGAGTGCTTGAAGAGTCTTTACTAGACTTGTACATCCACCAAAAGGATGTCTCCAACATCAAGGTATAGGTTGTATGCTTCCCTTTTTAGCTTATTAATATATACATTTGATGTTCACTTTCCATAATTGTGTAAATGTTTATGCTTTTAGCTTAATACTCCTTGATCTATTAAGTAGTTTATGTTTGATGTATGTCATATATGCTCCTGTATCTTGTATAGCTCTTTGATATTCCTTGCAGGTAATCAAACGTAAAGAAAAAGTAAGGAGAGAGGCCTGGAATGAAAGAATCAAAGTCATATCCAAAGGACTGAGTGATTAGCATCAGAGCAAGGTAGGCCACTCTCTCTCTCTCTGCATTTGTTAAACATAAGCTAGGAAAGTGTATGTTAGTTTGTTTAGTTCGTTGCTAGACCCACTCATTGGGTTAGAGGGATCGCCTCTGTCCATAGAGGGGATTTACCTTCACAAAAACATGTCAAGACAAGACTCATCTAAAGCTTGACTAGCAGAAGGAAGAGAGTAAAAGAATGTGACAAAGCATGAAGATGAGGAAGGAGGGAATTGTTTGAAGCTTGCATTAAGGAAGTTGGTTAGAGGATAAGAAGTACACATACCTCAAATGGAAGGAGGGAGCTATAAAGACCTTGATGAATATGATATTGGAGCTTGTTGATTGGTTCGTTCTAGGAACACATTTATTGATGATTGAAAGCTAAATAGAATAAAGCATAACTCTATTAGACCATGAAAAAGAATGTTGACCTTAGAGGAAGAAAGCAACAATAATTTGAAGAATCCCACATCTTGACTAAAAACTATTATGATTTGGAAAAATATGATAATGTGGGGTATGGTTTGGCTTCATAAAAGGACTTATTACAAAATTATATGAAGAGGCTAGAAAGATAGCTTGTTTGATGATATTATCTTGACCGTTGTTTGATTCAATTTGAGAGCACATGGATTGAGTGGATGACATTGATGATGGCTTAGACAAGCATGAATACCAAATATTTTTATGCAAGGATGGAAAGAATGTGCTAGTAGCTTGAGGAAGTGTGGCTCCTTGAAGATGATAGATGAACCATTTGATGATAAAGTTGTTTGATGGTTGACAAGTTCAAAAAAGGTCAAAGTTTGATATGATGTGATGTTGTTAGGAACTGAGAAACCATGTCATGAAGAGAGAATGTGAAAGAATTTGATATGCAGGAAGGTTAGAGCTCAGGGATGATTTAATGTGAGAAAGGATCTCTACATCTACAACTATATCTCCACGTAAGAAAAAGTATTTGATGTATTGATGAAGTAAGAGACAAGCTATGGTTTATGTTTATGTCTCCCTAGTTGAGAGGGAGTAAAGATCTCCTCCCGTGTTGAGAGGGAGCGATGGTAGACACTTATTCTCCATTTGTCATGCAATAGGGCAGGACTACCAACCATAAGTCTAGTGATGGCACTAATAGGTAGAATGGAGGATTAGATAAGCATTTGGGACTAGTACAGCTTAAGGATTTGGAATCTAAGATAAGTAGTATGCCCCATGGAATGATAATATTTGAGGATTTGAGAGGGTATCCAAGATAATATTATTGAAGAGGAGCGATATTATTTAAGGATTGGGGATCTAAGATAAGAATAGCCTTGATAGGGCATACCTATTTAACATCTGGATGGGGTATGTGCCTTGAAGAGGTTATGGTGTTGGTTTCCATATGTATTCCTCCCAACATTGTGCTCTAATCTAGTGGAGAGTTATAGATTGTTAGTCAAGTCCTTGTTTTTGTGTATATTAGCAATGCTAGTTATGATGTTGATGCTTAAAGATGGCTTATCAATCTAACTCTTCTTATGAGAATATTTCAATTTGATAGTATCCTTGTACTAGTTGAATATCTCCCTAGTTAAGAGGTGTTAGTGTCAGTCTTTGTAGCCTTCCTCCAGTGATCAAACATGCTCTTACAAAGTGATTTTAAGGTGTCAAGGTCAAATTTTGTCATTTCAGTGAGTCTTCAAGTAAAATTTGGTCACTAGGTATTAGGTCTAGGGTTTTCTTTTACTCCTGTCAAAGTTGTCCAAATTTCGGTCCATGTCAGCATTTAGCTGAGTGTACCATCATTCAAAGGGTTGTCACCATCATGTCAGGTTCCAGTGGGTCATTTTACACCTTGTTCATGCTTTAGTTGTGCCTAGGTAAGGTTCAATTCCCTCTCCTAAGGTTTTGAAGGTAATTTCTCTTGGATGGTCAAATCATCAGCAAAAATTGTATCTTGATGTTTATACACCTTCCCCTATCCTTAATGTACCTTATTAAACACTTCCCATCAATTATATTCCTCAAATTCCTCATTTTCGCACAAACCCTAGTTTCTTGCTACAACTTAACAATTTTCTAAGCTAGGGCTGTGTTTTGCCCTTTTGGACCCCTTCCCCTCACTCAATCTTTGAAATCCCACTTTCCCTTACTTCCTAACATCTCTCCCTACTTCCCAAAATTTTCTGAAGAATTTAGAAGCTCCTTATCCCCTTCATTTCACTTCATTTCGACAAATCCCCTGTTCCACACATCGGGATAGGTTTTACTCCAATGATGTTTCTAAGCAAGAAAAGATGAATTTGGGAAAATTGAGATCTTTCCACAATATGCCAAGGAAGAAAAACCTCCTTCACTTTTTACACAGGTGTCATGGTTTTAGAGAAATGTCAAAAATACGATTGCCTCAGGAGAATTGATGCACCTCTAAAGTGACCTTGGGAAAATCAAGTTTTCTCCTAGCTTGGTTGGCCAATATACTTGCTTGATAAGTGAAATGATAACAAGACACAAAGAGATTTCCCATGAGCTATCATGAGCTCAATTTGGAGTTGAGGAAGACCTTCAAAAGTTGACTGCAACATCACTCTGCCTTGAGGCAGCCTCATTTTGCATATTTTGACCAGTCTTTGGAGATTTGACTTTTGACAGGGCAAATGAACTCCAAATTGAAAAATTCAAGTTGGTTTGGAAAGTAGATTCAATAATATTTCCAACAAGCTATCCTACACTGAATTTGGACACCGGTAAGGCCTCCATAAGTCTCCTTCAAAAAGGCACTACGCATTGAGATGGCGCGGCGCATTGGGCAGCCCTCTGCAGTGTAAAAAATGAACTGGCGCGACGCATTGAGATGGCGCAGCGCATTGGGCTAAAAAGCCTGAAATCCATTCAAATATTCCTCCAAAGACTCTCAAATTGATAAATTATTCATTTCCCAAGTAAGTTAACATCCCTCCATGACCAATGAATGAAATTCTCTTGGTGCTTATGGTGATTTAATGAGAAAAAATCAAAACCCTACCTCTTTACATTTCTTGCCAAAAGCAGTTGCATAGGGTTTGCAAATTGCATGTTTTGCTGCCAATTCCACTCCTAGCTATCTCTCATTCCCTCACTCCTTTATTCCTTCATTTTTTCCCTCTCATTACATTTCATCAACTCATTCCCAAAATCCCATATCCCTAACATCACTAATCCTAAATCCCTAGTCCTACTATCCCAAACCCTAGTAAAATTTTCTAAACCCTAATTACTTTCCCAAAAGTCTAATTACTATCCCTAAAAGCTTTCTATTCCCCATAAACTTGACAAAAATATTCCCAAAACCCCTCATACACATTTCCTCCACAATCCTTCATACATTCTCATCCTTGACAGCAAAAACCTAAAGACACCATAAATCTCTTCATACTCATCAAGAAAACTCAAACATTGGCAAACATGGAGTCTGATCCTTCCTATGATAGAGATGAGGAGACAGTCAGTGATTCTTCTAGAGAAATGCATGCACCAAGGAGGCCTCACAAAAGTGGAAAACATAACCGGGAGGAGCCCACTTCACTTGCCGAGTTGCAGCAGCAACAAAACAAGTACTATCTCCACCCGAGGTGGAAGAGGTCTCATTTTTGCCATCAGTAGAGAAGGTATAGGAGAAGGGTAAGAATCCCTTGCATGATGAGGGACAGTCAAGAGGTCAAGAGGCAGATTTCATCCTCATTCAGGATGATGACACAGATTTGGGCTCACAAAGCTCAAAGCTCAATGATGTCATTCGGGAGCAGCAAGATGAAATTCATCATTTGTCTCTCAATATGGAAAGAGACAAGTGGATAATTAACTATTTGGAGTAGAGGAATAAACAACTAGAAGATCAACAAATCATCATGGAGCTCTAAAACATGAAGGCAAAACGGCAAGCTTCCAAGAAGAGGAAAACCAAGTTGACAACACTTGAACAAGAAATCCAAGCTGATCGTGAATCTTGGCTTGAAAGAACAAACTTGCACTTGGAGAAGATGTTGGAGAAGGCCAACAATGAGAAGAACATATTGAGGAACATGGAATACCACTACCTGGCAAGAAACATGGTGTGCAAAGCAAGAATCAGGATTTTGAAGGCCAAGCTGAAGAAAGCATCGAGGAAGCGAAAAGAGCAAGATAGACTCTAGATATTGGCTGAGACTTCCATGGCCCAATACAGCACTTAATGGAGGACACTCAGCTCAAATTTCAAAAAAATTGGGACACTTTTTGCAATTTTGGAATTTTTGGCTTAAAAAACAGGGTTTTCTACCCGATGCGCCGCACCACCTAGCGCTCGCTTTTGATGGGGACCTATTTTTGAGTAAAACTCAACATTTTTGGATTTTTCATTGAAAAATATGCATACCCACAAATGGCCAAGAAATTTTGATAGGTTTTGAGCTTCCAAAAAGGTCAAAAACACCTCAAAAATGACCTTTCTGCCCCTTTTTGGACACACAGGAAGCAGTGTTGGGAGAACTCAGATTTGGAGGGACAAATGGAGGCCAAATTCAAAAATTCCACTTGTTATGGAACGTAGACGGGTAGAAATTTACAACAAGCCCACTTGGAGAAAATTTGGTTCATGGGAAGGCCTCCAAAATCTGCTACAAAAATGAGCTATGCACAGGGAAATCAGCACAGCGCATAGGAGGAAATTTGCTCATTTTGGCCAAAAAAAAATGTTTTTTCTCCTAGTTTTTTCTCAGTTTGACTTTTCTCTCTCTCATAGTCAAAATCATGGTGTAATTTAATGTGAATTGATGGATTTTGATGTAATTATGCTAAATTTTCACTCATAAAGGTAGATTCATCCATCAAAAGGTAGTTTGCAACTGAATGAATCAGTTCCCTAGTTTTTAGAGGCAAGCTGTTCCAGTGCCTACTTTTTAGTTCTCAGTTTAAAATTTGTTGGAACAACTCCTAAACTTATTAGCTCGACCCCTAGAGGCTAGTATGAGTTTTTGGTTGCCTATATCTTGTAATTTTTCAGTCATTAGCATGGTTGGACTTTTGGGAAAGCTTGGAGCTTCATTGTACATTCATTTCAGCATTTTGGCTAAAGAATAGACCAATGGTTTGCAACACTTTATGGGATTCATGTGGCATCTTGCTTTGGTATTGTGTTTTCTTCTGTAATTGTAATTCTACATGTGTTTTGTGTATGTCATCATATCTCTTTTATTCATCTTAACTAAATCAAACAAGGATAAAGGTAGAATACATTGAAAGTGCAGTGATCTGCCTAGGGTTTGTTTAGCTATCTATGTTTTTAGCTGTTTGAAAAGGTTCCCTGCATTTTTCATGCCCTTTTCAACTCCTCACCTTTCTAAAACCTCTCCATATCACTCAATTTGAAGTACCAAATCACTTTCCTACCTTGCCCCATAGAGATCTCTGCAAAATTGAGCCTCATTCCCCGGATCCAAATCTATCTTTCACATTTGAGCCAACAAAACATCATCAAAATCAATCAAACACCTCTGTACACATACCTAGCCTAAAATTAGTCATTACATCAGTCATCTCAAGTTTTCATTGGCCATCTTTTCTGAGATTGACAAGGAGAGAGCCCTCTCCTGACCTAGTAGGGCTAGCTACTAGATTAAGCGTGGTTTGATGTTACCCTAGATCCTACCTTTATCAGCCTGAGGTAGATTTAGGCCCTAAAAGGAGGGAGTGTTGAAAATGGTAACTAGGTTTGATCTTCATAATTATCATTCTACTTGTATCATTATGTATTTTATAAAAAGGGGAAAAAGAAGAAAAAAATATTATTATTATTTCATTATCTAAGCATGTTCTTCATGCTTCTAGGATTTATTGAGTCAAAGAGTCAAAGTCTTATTTAGACCTATTGTAAATAAAAATGAAAAATTTTTAAAATGAATTTTTTGGGTTAGCTCACCTAAAGAATCCAAGTAGAATCCACCTTCTCTAAGAGGTTTGCAGGGAGGTAGAGTCCTTAAAATAATTTTTTTGGGAAACCTTTTGTATCCCTTTTGTTATTTTTTAGCACATGATTTTTTATTTTAGTGGTTTTATGGCACACAGTGGTTCAACCCATGGTTTCGTAATTCTTGGTTAAGGAACTGTGGTTGTATTCTAATCTACGGTTAATGGATTGGGGTTTATGGATGTCATAAGATATACCTATTATGTTATAGCATTATAAAGATAAAATACACTAAAATATATTTTTTGTTTTCTTAGATTGGGTTTCTAGGATAAAATATTTGTATTAATGTGTGTGTGTGTACCACTCTTTGTTTTTAGTTTTAATTAAGAATATGTTTGTAACAATAAATATGCATGTTTTAAACCAACATTTCCCTAGATCATGCATCCTAATACATCCATCCCAAGATTCTTACATACTTACCTAGATTATAAGTGACCAACATGACGTAAAGTCACTACCATCAAGGGATAGTCAATTGTAGCCATAGGAGCAATGCATATCTTAAAATGGGGAACAAAAGGATGTGCCACTATCGACCATAAAGGGGTCTTAGCTACCACTTAGGAAAAACATTTTTACATAATTCATCCAATCATAGCCTAATAGAATACAATAGTACAGTAATAGTCACACTTTTGGCTCATAATGATATAATAGATATAACAATATTCCCACATGATGGGTCATTTATAGTGAAACAATTATGGGGTGTATTGAAGACAGTTTGAGGTGTGATAACTCATAGCTTAGTGAAATACATCATATGCTATCCAAACTAATCTAGATTGGATTGACATACATTTTTTCATTTATGTTGGTAATTTATGGGTGAAAACTTTTGGAGGAATCATCTTGTAGTGACATTTTAGAAACACATAATAGTTAGTCAAAATACTTCCTAGTGATCATCAACAATATTAAATACACCAATACCTTTCTAATGATGTAAGAATCACCTTAATTGAATATTGTGTGTGAAAGTTATGCCTTCCACAAGTTAATATACCTAGTCAAAAACCTTGGTATGAGTGGATGCCACATTAACCCCCATCACTCAAATCATTGGCACTAGCCACACATGGAATTTCAAGAATATACTAGAAGGTTCAAAACATTGTCGCTAATTGAGGGTTGAGGAAGTAAAAAACTTAACCCTAGATGACTATTAGGTTGTGTTAAATATTGAACCACTAAGAGGATAAAAGGTTCCATTCCTTAGCATTATACATTTTCCATATCTAAGAAAAAACATCTCGGAGTGTATTTTGAGAGCATAATAGAAGAGGATGAGGATTCTACAGCAGCCAACAAACTATCAAGAGGTAACTCCATAGTGAGTACCCATACTCTAGTATGTGTATTTTTATAACCAAAGCAAGGAGATAAAAGCATAGGCCTCACCTTCTAGATGGGTTTTCTACCATATTCAGTTTCCTAGGATAAATATTGTGTTCATATTTGTAGATGGTGCATCTTTTGTTCATGTTCTTTCATTTTCATATTTCAATTGTTTCTTAAATTAAACCATAATCTAGAGATAATTGATCTAATATTCAAGAAAATAAACCTACATAATCTAATATTTTAGAATTTTACAAGATTTTTTGTGATTAATTTTTCCCTTATAATATCCACAATGGTTTATAGATCACAAATTCATATGGAAGAAGGGGGAATGGATCAAATATATCAAAGATTATGACATGTTTGTTAAACCAACCAAGATACGAAGGCATCAACATGATTTATGATATAGTATATGCCCAAGAACTAGATGAGGTCATTACCCAAAACACTAAGCAAAATTTTTACATATTTAAATATGATACCATGAGTCTCCTTAGTATCAAATATATAACTCAACTTATGACCATAAATTAGTGCCTCGGAGGGATGGATAAGTCACAATGAAAAACACTAAATCTCAATGTAGACAGATATATTTCTGTAATGAATCATGAACTACACTAAAAGGAGTTTGATGCTTATTGTTGAAGCTTATGTTGGAGGATAAATGGACTATATTGTCAATCATACACATAATAAAATTATGGTGGAAATTTTTAAGCCATGTCAATAACCCATAGAATATTAAAGTTTTATTACTACTACCATCCCTCTTTGTTGGTGTTCACAAGGTTGTTAGGTCTTGTTGTGAGTTCCATTTTTTCATGGAAGGTATAAATTTTTTATGTTTCTATAAAACATATCAAAATAGAAGAACTATTCCATCAATGATTGATGCACTTTATAGAATACATACACTCATTTTCTGGTGTCTATCATAGATGAATCCTAATAGCCACAACATATTTTACAAAATTGATAGCATACATCTAACTTAGAAATCCAGTAACTAGGTCATTATCAAATTCCTTAAAGGGAATACTTATCTAGGTTTGTTTTCCATGGAAAATTTTAGTTGACAATGTTAAAGAATTTTTCTCCCTAAATTTGGTATCTTTCTAACATAAATGTAACATTATCCTAATGAAATCTTCCAAGTACTAACCTCAAGGAAATGGTCAAGCTAAATCATCAAATAAAAACCTCATGAGAGTCATCATTAAGACATATAAAACACCAATAAGATGTTGGATTCACATCAAGTATTCCCTGTGGACATATGAGGAATAGTGTAAAGAGAGCTAGAGGAAACACATTTTTATATTAGTTTACGGCATAGAGTTTGTTTTACCTATCTACCTAGAATTACATTTTATGAAAGTGATATAAGACATAGTGTTCAAGTGAGATAGTGTTAAGCTTAAAAACACTAGAAGAAGGATTAATTAACTTATTGATGTGTAAGAGAAAATAAATTAGGTATGTCACAAGGTCAAGGAGTATCACCAAAGAATGAGTTAATATTTGATAAGAAGTCCAAGCCTAAACAATTCCATATAGGTGACTTAGTTCAATTATGGGATAAGATGCATGGATTTCTAAGCAAAATGAGAAATTTGATAGTTAATGGTTGGGACATTATGTGATCATGTATATGTACGAGCTAGAGGTCATCCCTTTTAATATATCAAATCTAAATGGATATATTATTAAGTTTCCTATCAATCATAGCAATCTTAAGAATTTCAGTGCTTAGCGAGAGATTTAAAGAATACAACACCTTATACCATAGTAAATTAGAATTTGATTTTCTTTTCATTTTCTCATTTCCATTATTTCTAGCCATTTATTTTTTATACTTTTCTAAAACATCAAAAATTGCCTTTAACATCAATTGACTCCATAACCCAATGGGTAAGGAACTAGTCTATTCTCCTAAAGTATGGTGCTTAATGCTTCATAGGGAAGAGACATCATGTATTAGGGATCAAGTGTTGTACCATGGGAACACCCCACACAAAACAAATTGACCTCAAGGGACCATTGACTGGATGAAGACTACCCCAATATTCCCTCCACACTCTTATATTAAGAAGGTCCTAAATTCAATTAAAATATATATTTTTTCCTCGCCCATTAACCCTTTGACAGAAATAATTTATGCACTATACTCCTTGAAAAACCCTTTTATATGGCATACTTTCTATAATTTTCATGTATTTTCACTACGTCTATGAAATATGGAAGTTCTTGAAGCCACAATAAAGGGTGGGCATCTTTTAGTTTATAAAAATCTCAATGATGGTGTAACAATGATATCTATAATTTTTATATGCCTCCAATCTCTACCTCAACATATACTATCATGAAAGGGTATCATAGGAAACAGAGACTACCTTGATTAGTTTTATATTAATGAGCCACAATCCCTTGCAAATGTTTGAGAGAGGAAAAGGTACGAGATACCTAAACTATCAAGAACAATGGAAAACTCTTCCACCAAAATAGTAAAACAGCTCATATGCATTATTACAACTCATTGATATATTTAGCAAAAGGGTGAATAAAGTTACATCAATGCCTAGGATTGCCCCCCCTTATGCAAATCAACAAACTAAAATCCCTCATTTGGTTATGTTCCAATAGTGTAAATAATTGTAGAATTTGATGAAGGCATGGATAGATCAGTTTGGACATGAAAGTGGAGTTTTATGGTCCAAATCATTCATGAAGAGCTTATCAAATTTTTAAGTAGTATATTTGGAAGATTGCAAATGGCATCATCACCTAGTTATTCATATTCACATTTCATGATCCATTGACAGGGATGTCCCCCCTAATGTAAAATATTGTGATTCAAAAGGAATCAATGATGGATAATAAGAACCAATATCCATCTAAAAATTTAGATTCCAAATCTCTTGGTTCACTAACAAGGTGCCACATGCCTAGGCCCACTATATAGTTAATGGTTTTTGTTAAAGACATGTCATTTAATGAGTATATATCGGCCTTAATGACCAAATTATGGATACATATTTAGCATTATATCAAATAAATGAGGTCATTACTCATCCCATTAAAATAAATATTTAGGGATACCATAAGATCTAGAGAAAAAATAGTTGTGTGTAGTCTATGTTAAAATTATGCAACTGCGGTCAAATTCCACTTTGGAAAACTCACATGATGGAGATAATGGTTGCATTTAATTCCTCTTTTCAATAGGACCAAAATATACCTAATGCTCACCTCATTTGGATAAGAAGAAGTTGGTTTTTGAAATTATGAATCCACTCATGTATATTGGATCAGGTTGGCCCTATGCATATGTACAATTGGATAGGTTGGCCTCAACATCAAGTGAACCCTCTTGGAAGCCTATAAATAGAAGAGACCCCAATCTCATTTGGACGCATTGATCAATCCATCTTCTCTTCTCTTCTATTGTCTTGGTTTGCATAGGTCTAATGGAGAAAGTTCACACAAGGGTCTGAAACTACAGGGTTGAAGCTCACATGAATCTATGGTTTATGTTTCTCAATCGCTAGCTCATAAATAAGCATTCTCAGCTCCAAACGCATGCACAGAGTGATCAAGAATGCATCTAGGAAGCCTCAAACGCTCGCATAGTATCTTGAAGGGTGCGCCTGGGGTTTTGTGGTAGATCTAAGCGTATTTGTCCCCAGATGCACACATACAGTTCACCAGGGACCATCCAAGACTACCATAGTCACTTTCACAACTCCTCCTCCATGCGTTCAGGACTAAAACATGAAACTTCAGTACTCTGAAGATTTTTCCCAGTGACACCAGTGTTCAACAGTAGGCTACAGACAGTAAAAATAAATTACATTCCTCAGAATTAGGGTTTTTAATACAAGCATGTTGAGGTTCATTTCATGGATGTTCTAGTTCTTGTGAAGATATGGATCATTGTACTATTTTTTGTTGAATCATTTGATGACAATCTATAAGAAGAATAATTTGCAAGGGTTTGCCCCATAGTGGGTTTTTCTTTGGTCTCTGACTATTCGTGGTGTCTCTGTGTGTGCATGTTTTTCTTCTCTTGTTCCTTTATGTTTCGTTGCATTGATGA
Source organism: Pinus tabuliformis (assembly GCA_031772625.1). NCBI lineage: Eukaryota > Viridiplantae > Streptophyta > Pinopsida > Pinales > Pinaceae > Pinus > Pinus tabuliformis. The sequence continues at coordinate 763,846,651 of CM062804.1, read as the reverse complement.
TGATGATATTGTTCTTTCTACATAGTTTCATATGCTGATGAATAATGATGTAAATTGGAATAATGTCATAATGTTAAGGGGTGAACTTAATGTGTTAATGAAAAAAAGAAATTATAAAAGTAGAGAACAACACAACCCTAAGAAATTTTAACAATCTATACATGTCAAACAATGTCTTCCAACGCAATTAAAACCACCAAATCGAGTTCTCATCTAAGTTTTAATGGTTTCCAAATAATTTTGACCATTCACCCATTATTTCAATATTAGACTCTTAGCAATAAAATTGGTATGCATGCCAAGAGGCAAGAAAATTGTTTCTACATGTTATAGGTCACATTCTTATTCCTTTAGTAATTGTTATGACCTATTGGACACCTCCTCTTGAAAACTACCCCCTTACCTAGTAAATTGTTCCTAGGTAGTTATCCCCACCCTAAATTTTCATTTTCTAAGACAATAATAGGTGTAAACGTTTCATTTTATTTATAGACAGGGATGAGAACTCAGCATATTGGATAATTGATTGTTAATACAAAAATATAAACATGAGTTGTAGGTGAGTTATAATGAGAATATCAAACATACTAAGTTGAAAAAAATGATGAGGGCCTATAAAAGCATTGTATGGAAAAATGTCATTGAGTATATGATTAAGATCAAGGAATACTTGTGTTACTTTGTTGAGTTTGAAATCCGATATACATGTGTGGAATTACGTAGATGAGATCAAATATTATATTGAGTTTAAATCCCATGTCTCCACTCTAGTCATTAAAATAATAAAAATGATTCCCAACCAATAGCTATACCTCATGGGAGTAAAGAATAAGAGAAAAATATCAATAGATGTTTGAGGAATTGAAAATAAAATGAAAATTGGGGGCATATTTAAAAGTAAGTTTGTGAGTGTTAAATTCATAATCAACAACTTCGTGGACAATACCTTATGAACGATAGGTTTTTGACTTACCTTGGCCATGGGATGAGCAAATATTCTTACATTCTCTTGAATAGTACATTGAGTTGTTATAGGTGTATAAGGAAAAGTATATTATCATATTATTGTATTCTTGAGATGAAATAATGATTACCAAACCCTTATGAAGGATCCAACTCAATCTTATGTATCTATATTATTTTATGGTTTTTTAAGGTCATTCACTAAAATGAAAAGACATATCACATTTTTTTTCAAGCTATCATGATGCATTCCTTATTTTGTAAAATAAGTTTTCACTTCACAAAACATATCTAAACATAAGGAAGGTACCCTCTGACCTAAACATCAAATTGATAATCTAGAGAGGAGTGGGACTTTTTCCTACATGTTATGCCCCAAAATTTGATCATACGAGAGTGGGAATGACTTGAAGCACAACATAGTTTCCACCATAAAACAAAAATTCTTTAACAATAAGGTTCATGTTGGTAAATGAAACATTATAATACCACTTTTTGTGTAAATATATAGACAAAAATAGAAAATTAAGAGTGAAAACTAAAGAAATCCTTGTTGTAAAAAGTAAAAGAGAAAGAAGAAGAGTATTGAACTTGCAAATAATAAGGCTTATATTGATAATCTAAAAAAAGAGAAATGTTCACATGCCTCTTCAAGTGGGAAATATTGAATAGATCTCCAATACAATGATAATACCTAATGAAGTAATACATAACTTCAAGTCTCTATATATAGTTTTCACTAGCAAAACCATAATCATTATTTGTACCAACATTAATGAGTATCAACTATGTAGAAAGCCTTATTTCACAAGAATTACCCTTTTACATTTATTAACCACACACCAAATATCTGGTGTGCCTTATTCAAAGAGTATGGAATCATACATTAATTGATTGACTCCTAAGTAACATTATGTAGGGATGCTAGGGTAGGTCCCTAATATATTGGATAAAAATACATACCTCAACATAAAATGCATAAGGGTATCCCATAATGAAACCATACATTTCATTTACATTGATTATGTGCAAATATTTTAGGAGATAAGAGCCTCTTAATCAAATCTCCAAGCCTCTTTGCACCTAGACTAGGAATCAGAAAATTTTTATCACCTATAGAAAAACAAGGATCAACACCATTATCGCTACTTCTTTTACACCATCCACCAGGTGTAAAATATCCATTTTGGCGTCCTAGAAGCTCCTTGTCTATTTGATCAAGAACTGATTCATTGCTAAATTTTCTTGCAAATGGAGCTTCACTATCTATCATTTTTGGAATTTCACTTAAACTAATATTATGTGGATGTTGTTTTGGTGGGTTATCCCAAGATATATAATGCAAGTCATGATTGACTGTTGTGTTCTGAAATTCTTGGGTGTTACAAATGACAGTGTGAAAATATCCCTCTGGTGTAGAAATAAAATTTGCATAGTACATCAAAAGTGTTCTTGGAAGATTGTCCCAACCCCATATACAATACTCCACAAATGCTCGAGACAGTGTCATCCATGCGGAACCTGCATTACAAATACTATAATTGGTTAAACTTTCTTTTGTCTTTTCAATCAAAACATCATGAACAACATACAAATATCCTAAATTTATTAATTATTATATCATAATGATGATGAATAAATATTCTTTACTGCAGCAAATTAATTTCATCAAAGAATAAAGAAATTTTCTATATGTGTGGAATAATATTTTAAAAGTAAAATCTTAAAGGTAAAAAAAACATGGAAACATTTTTTCCCAAGTGAGTGGGTGAAGGGAACTCAATTTCAAATATGATAAAGAATAAAGAATAGATTGAAAACCAAAAACCTTCAAACAAAACATAAAGATAGTTTTACATGCAATTAACTGAAGTCAATACAAGATCGATGCAATAAGAAAAGGTTACATTTGAGAATGTTTATTGTTTATCCATTGATTTGATCATGTTTCTATCATTTTCCATAGGGTTGAAAAAACCATATTTATCAAAGAAATTGGTGAAAATTTCCATATACCCACAGAAGACTACAATATTTATGGTGGTATCAGATTTTGTCTTATGAAAGGAAAATGTTGGCTTAAAATGCTTGGTTCTTAACTGTCAAGGTCTTTAGGAAAAATGGTGACCTTGTTAAAGACTTATTTGATTCTCATATGATAAATTGGATTCCAAGTCTTGGGATAAAACATGTTTTATGCTTGCAAACTATGACAAAATTATCCTCAACAAAATCGAATTCCTAGTCTCATATTTCTTTTTTTATTAAAATAGACTTGCAAGTCACCCACGCCTAGTGGGAAGATAGGAAATAGAGAATATCTAAGGAATTTTCCGACTGTAATCCATCTGATTGCTACAAGTGGCTATGTCCAAAGCCTCTTCTTCATGGCCAATTAAAAAATATTTGAACACTAAATTTGAAACATATGAATTTTTTGTTTGAGAGTTGAAGTTTATGGAAGCCTCTAATGGACCTAAAACAATTTTTCTTACTTGGCTTCTTATCATAGGTGGAATACCAGTTAGCGGGAGATTAACCTAGGGGTTACACAACCTAAGTGTTATATCTATGGGATATTTGATATGCTTGAACACCTATTTTGGTTTTTTCTTCTTGCCATGTTTTTCTATGATTGGCTTGATATTTTCTATGGTTATTTCCTTTCCACACCTCTTTCATGGAAATAAACTGTATTAGGGGATAAACGCCCCTAACATATTGAGTTTCATTCCTCATGGAAAGTAATAAGGATGTCAATACTCTCTTTCATTTAGAGGAAAATGAATTATGCTTTATGTAATAATATCCGACCTACTCAAATCTCCACATAGTTTGATAATTCACTAATTTGTACATTTTTATACCTATAGATTGTGGTAGAATATCAAAGAGGTGGAAAGGGGTGTGGCCCATCCAAAGTACCTTATTTAATTATAGAGTGGTAGATCTTAAACCATGAGCAAATAACTTCCTAATGCCTCTTGCACACGTAATTGCTTCCTATTTGTAAGGGCACAAAAATAACAATAGTGGGCTTCTATGGGGTGCAATAATAACAATATGGGGACTACATGGGTAGAAAATTAACAATAAGGGGGCTACACTAACAATAACAATAAGAGGTTACACTAGTATTATAGGGACCTAACATACCCCTCTCCTTCAAAAAAATGTTGTCCTCAACGCTTGAGTAGTTTTGGATGCTTCTGTATAAATTTATTATAATATATTTTAGATGCAAAAGAAAAATTTTAGGAGCAAGATAATAAAAAAAGAAATAGTTTACAAATATACAATGATCTTTGTACACTCTTACCCTTTTCCAGTTCAATTATGTTGTTGGAATGAAAAACATTTATCGAGAAAATTTAGCCAACCACTTCCAATCTGAATTGATTGGGAAGCTGTATGATATTGATCCGTAAATTGATGTGGATATTCCACTAGACTATTCAGCACAATAGATCTAACAATATTATATTAAAAATATGAAGTTTTGCATTATTGTAATTTTATTTAATTTCTAGATTTGTAGATTTTACTGTAATTAGTGCAATCACGCTTATGGAGATTATGTAGAAAAGTAGAGAACAACAAAATAAGCTCTCACACACATAAGACACAAAATATGCTCTGGGAAACCCTTTCGAGAGAAAACCCAACTAGAAGGTGAGGTCACTTCACTCTCTTTCTTTGTCTAGAAAAATAAGGCTGCATGTACAAATAAGTTATGTATGTGGCTCGTGGGCTGCTATAGTGCACAGATCATCTATGTGTACTCCACCTGCTATCTTTCCTGACTGTCTATGCTCAACTATGGAACAAAATGCTCTCGAAATAATGAGATGCCTCTTCCTCCTAGTGGCCCGATTATAACACAACCCAATAACCTACTAGTGGTTAATTTTTACTACATCAACTCTTAACTAGAGTTACAATATAGAACCTTCTAGAGTATTTTACATCATAATCATGTTCCTATCCCCTTTCCCTGAATAATGGGGACTGGCGTGACATCCTCTCGACCTATAGGTGTCAAAATAAGAAGGTCAACTTCTGACTAGCATAACTTTTGTATACGGACTTCGATTGGTGCTCTTCGTATGTCGTTGGAAATATATCTATGTGTAGAATAGCATGAAATGATATGACGCTAAAGTGACAAATTTTTACTCCCAAAAAACATCGTTTGATGCCTTAAAATGCTCCTGGAAGGTTTTGAACCTCGTTTTGCCAAACTGGGTCCAATCGGTAAAAATGGTCCAGCGAGCTGATTCCTCCACTTTTTCCACTTCGAACGCATCGAGATGGATCAAAAACAATATAATGATCTAATCCAAATCACACCTCCCCATTTTGGGAGGATTTTGGTCCCCAAAATCTTCTATTGAATGAGGTGAGGAAAAATTTCCTCCACCTTCTCTCTAGTGTACCACTTAGCTTTTCCTAGAAGTTGTCCCTTCAATCTAATCTGCCAAAGGTCATGTTGCCCCTCTCTTGTAGTTCTGGACGTCTTCTACAAAACCGTTTCTTTTGTCAACTCTACCTTAGCATTGAGTGCCAAATTCTCCACAGAAGGTAGGACCTGTTCCTTTTCTTGAACTAACATGGAAGGTTCATAAAGTTTCAAATCCTCTATATTCACAACTGAGTAAATGTGCATATATGGTGGTAAACTGAGTCAATAGGAATTATCACCCACCTTTTCCAATATCTCAAAGGGACCATGTCTTAGAGCCTTGATTTTCTTACCAGGCCCCTACAACCTCTCCTTGTTCAACTATAACCATGCTATGTCTCCCATCTTGAATGACTTCTCTATTCTATGTTGATCATGCCTAACCTTATACTTCTCCTGTGACTTATGTAGTGTTTCTTGTACCTATAGATGGATCTTCCTGATCTTCTCTATTAAAATTTCAACCCTCAAAGCATCTCCTGTAAGATCTTCCCTCACTCCTCCTAGTTTTCCATATGAAATATCCAAAGGTGAAGGTCGAAAATATCCAAAACAATTCTCAAATGGAGACTTTCTTGTAGAAGTGTGCACTGCTCTGTGGTAAGAATGTTGTATGTATACTAGATTTTCATCCCAGGTCTTCGGATGCTTCTAGTTATATCCCCTAAGAAGCTGCACCAAAGCCATGTTGAGTACTTTTGTCTTCCCATCTATCTGTGGATGGAATGTTGTAGATATATTAAACTTTGTGTCCATCTTCTCCCACAATGTAGTCTAGAATGCATTGAGAAATTTTGTATCCTTGTTTGAAATGATGCTCCTTGGTATCCAAAAGTGCACCTAGACCTGTCCAAAGAACAAGTTTTCTACTTCTTTTCCACTGATGGTATTTTTACAGGGCATCAAAACACACATCTTGTTGAACCTGTCAACTGCCACGAATAGGTAGTCATGTCCCTTCCTGGTTTTCGGTAAACCTCCCACAAATTCCATGGAAATGTTTTCCCAAGGACGTGTAGGTATAGGTAAGGGATGATATAGACCATGTTTCTTGTTGCTAGGCTTGTTGGTACAACAAATCATGCATCCTCTTATGAACCTAGTCACCTTCTCTTGCATCTTGGGCCAATACACATACATTTGGAAGTTAGCCACAATCTTCCATATACTAAAGTTCCCTACAACCTTGGAGGTGTGACCCTCTCTGATCAGCTGCAAATGCTCAATTTTAGGAACAAATAGCTTATTCAGCTTGTAGGGTAACCAATCCTAGAGATGTTAGTTAATGGTGTTGTCGCCAGTGTGCACATGACTTTGACTCTGCAACTGATGATACACCTCCTTGAAGTCCTCCTCTTTTGAATATGCCTCTCTTTATGCATCATGGGTGAATGGTTCCGTGTGCATAAGAGTCCCCACAATTTTGATCTTTGATTTGGGTGGCCTTGACAACATTTCAGCCAACTTGTTTGTGTTTCCCTTCTTATATTTGATCACCAAATGAAACTATTGTAAAAACCCCATCCACTTGCAATACCTGATATGTTGTAGCTTACTCTGGGCCTGCAAGTACAAGAACAGTTGGTGATATGTGTCGATTACTGTCTCCTTTTCTATTAGATGGTGCTTCCACTTCTTCACATCTTGCACCATGGCACAGAGCTCCTTGTTGTAGGTAGGGTAGTTAAGGACTTCCCCATGAAATACTTCAAAATGGTACATTAGGGGATTTTTGAGGTCTAAAATGGGCCTCCTAAGGAAATTATAAAATAATAGTGGAAATAATAAAATAAGATTAGATGACATCATCAAATTTTAGAGGGAAAAAAGAAAAAGACTATTTTTTAAACTCATATTTTCAACTTATCTCCCTATGGGTTTACTCAAATTTCGAGCAGAAAAACTCATTGGATGCATAATTTGATTCCTCATCCAAGGAGTACCCATGTTGCAAATAAGTTGAAAATACAAGTTGAAAAAGTAGTTTTATTGTTTTATTATTTTTTAGTCTATTTACATTTTTACTCCAAAAATGGTGAATCATCCCCCATGGTTGACATCATCATCTTAAATCCTATTGGTTCTTACAAAGTTTATTTTGGTTGTACATTTTTCTTAGGAGGCCCATTTTATACCTCAAAAAGCCCTAATGGCATACATGCCTTCCTCCTTGCATCAAGACAACTCCCATAACACACCCACTGACATCTGTCTCCACTTCAAAGGGTCATTGCAAGTTTGGTAATGCTAAAATTGGTGCTTGGCTAATCTTCTTCATTACCTCTTCAAATGCCCTTTGTTGACCTTTTCCCCACTGGAAACTCTTGTTTTTATGGCATGGAATGGTGTTTCTATTGCTAAAAATGAGGCTATCAACTTCCTTAGGTGTTGTGTTTCCCTAATGAAACTCCTAACCTCATAAACATGAGTAGGCACCAACCATTTCATGATGGCCTCCATCTTGAAAGGATCTATTGAGTTTTCCTCCACCTATCACATACCCTAGATACACCAAAGACTATTGTGCAAACTCACACTTCTTGAGATTTGCTAGTAGCTGGTGCTTCTTCAATATTTCCAACACCTACTTCAAATGTGACATATGCTCCTCTTAGGTAGCACTATATACCAGTATATCATCCAAATATACAATAACAAATAAATATATAAACGGGTGCAATACATCATTCATTAATCTCATCAATGTAGTTGGTGCATTACATAGGCCAAATGGAATGACTAACCACTCATGTCAACCTTGCCTAGTTTTGAACGTGGTATTCTATATATATTCTTCTTTGACTAGAACCTGGTGATATCCAAACTTCAAGTCCAACTTAGTGAAGTAATTTTCTTGTTGCAATTGATCTAGTATATCATTTATCCTGGGAAGGGGGTATCTAATCTTGAGCATGATTTTGTTCAAAACTTCAATGCCTTGTAATCTATACACATCCGAAAAATCTCATCCTTCTTCGATACAATGATGATGGTTGACCCACTTGGTGACGTACTTGGTCAAATGACACCCTGTTCCAATAGTTGTTGTAACTATTTCTTCACCTCACTTGCTGATGAGCCTTGGTATTACACCAAGAATGTTTCAACTCCCAAGGTCTTCTCAACTCAAATTATCAACCCAAGGTTCATAAAAACTTAGAGGTGACAATGTTATATGCACAATAGTTTAGGTTCTAATCATGTCACCCTCAGTCATGAAATCAAATCAATGTGTTCAGAGACCACTCCTGCAATTAACTACAGTGAAAATTTCTCATGAAATCATAAATGAATATGATTCTAACTACAAAAGTGAAAATGTCATTCATTTAAATGTAAATTCTAATTAACATTGCATGAAAGGGAAAGTCTAGTTTATTTGCGAAAGTAAATCATGCTACTCTACTGGCACATTTAATCAGATAAATAACCTATTGTTATGCATGATTTATCTACTCACACTTTCTTGAAAATAAGGAATCAAATTTTTAACATGCCTATGAATAAAAATACTAATTCTAACTTTGTTTTTCTATATGATGGTTGCAGTGAGGAAAGGAGGAGGTTGGAGTGGTCTTAGAGTCTTCCTTAATCATAAAATCACAATTTGGGGACCATTATTCAACTTAACTATGCTAGGATCAATGTACGGAGAAAAACTAGTTGAAGAAAACACTGCTACAGAGCTGCCACAGGAGGTGCTATAGGAGGCCCTTTTTTATGCACAAGTCCTCTTTGTGTTCTCTCTCCCTATCCCTCTCAACTAATTTTATCTTCTATGGAACAAATGCACTAAAAAATAATGGAACCACTTTTCCTCCTAGTGGCTCAGTTATAACACAGCTCGATAGCCAACTAGTGTTTAGGTTTGACCCCTTCAACTCTTGTCTAGAGTTACAATCTAGATTCTTATAGAGTCTTATTCATGATGATCATGTGGCTAGTGCCTTTTTCCTTGAGTAATGGGGGTTGACGTGGCACCATCTCAAATTATGGTGGACGAAATAGGAAGGTCAGCTTCTAAGTGGCATAACTTTTGCATATGTACTCTAATTGAGGTGATTCTTTGCACCATTGGAAATGCTTTGTGTAGAATAGGAAAAAATGGTGTGGAACTAAAGTGGGAATTTTTTACACCCAAAAAACATCACTTTATGCCTTAAAATGTTCCTAGGAGGTTTCAGACCCCATTATGCCAACCTAGGCCCCGTCAATTAAAATGGTCCTATAAGTTGATCCCTTAACGTTTTCCACTCCTAAAGAATTGATATGGATGAAAAAAATATAATGATACAATATAATGCACACTTCATTTTGGGAGGATTTTGGTCCCCAAAAGATTCTACTGAACATGGCATGAAAATTTATACTCCACCTTCTCTTAGGCATACCATTTAACCTTGTCCAGAAGTTGTCCTTTCAACCCAATCTACTAAAGGTCATGTTTCCCTTGTCTTGTATTTATATTCCTCTTCTGAAAATTTGTATCTTCTTTCAACAGTACCTGAGCATCTTGTTCCAAATCCTCTACAAAAGGTAGGAACTATTTCTCTTCTTGATGTAGCATGGAAGGCTCACAGAGTTTCAAATTCTTTACATTCACAACTAAGTAAATGCACATGTATGGGGGTAAACTGAGTCTATAGGAATTATCTCCCACCTCTTCCAGTATCTTAAAGGGACCATACAACAGAGAATTGATTTTATTACCAGCACCCTGTAGCCTCTCCTTGTTCAATTGTAACCAAACTCTATCTCTCGCCTTGAAGGAATTCTTTGTTTCATGTTGATCATGCCTACCCCTATATGTTTCCTATGACTTATGAAATGTATCCTGTAACTATATATATATCTTTATGATCTTCTGAATGAATTTTTCTTCCCTTAAGGCATCCCCTGTAAGATCCTCCCTCACTCATCCTTACTTCCCATATGCAATATCCAAAGGTGAAGGTAGAAAATATCCAAAACAAGTTTTAAATGGGGACATACCAGTATAATTGAGGACTTCCCTATTATAAGAGTGTTGTATACACACCAATTTTCATCCCAAGACTTCATATACTTTTGATTGTAACCCCTCAAAAGATACACCTAAGTCTTGTTAACTACTTATGCATGTCCATCTTTCTGTGGATGGAATGTTGTAGACCTCTTGAACTTTGTGTCCATCTTCTCCCACAATGTAGTCCAAAATGCGCTGAGAAATCTTATGTCCATGTCTAAAATGATGCTCCTTGGTATCCCAAAGTCGCCCAGACCTGTCCAAAGAATAATTTTTCTACTTCTTTCCCTCTAATTTTATTTTATCTGTCAACTACCATGAACACGTAGTCATGTCCTTTCTTGGTTGTTTGTAAACCTCCCACAAAGTCCATGGAAATATTTTCCCAAGGACAAGTGTACATAAGTAAGGGATGATATAGACCTTTTTTCCTATTACTAGGCTTGTTGGTACAACAAAGCATGCATCCTCTAATGAACCTAGCTACATGTTCTTGCATCTTGGGCCAGTACACATGCCTCTGAAATTTTTCCACTATCTTCCTTACACCAAAGTGCCTTGCAACCTTGGAGGTGTGAGCCTCTCTAATTAGTTGCAATCACTTACCTTTAGGAACACATAACTTATCTATTTTGAAGAGTAACCCATCCCGGAGATCGTAGTCAACTGTGTTCTCAACATCATGCACATTAATCTAGCTCTACAACTACTAAAACACCTCCTTGAAGTCCTCATCCTTTGAATATGCCTCTCTATATGCATCATGAATTAATGGATCCATGTGCATCAAAGTTTCAAAATATGTGACCTTTGATGTGGGTGGCCTTGAAAGCTTGTCAGAAAAAAAAAATTGTGTGCTTCCCTTCTTGTTCTTGGTCACTAAATGAAACTATGGTAGAAACCCCATCCACTTGTAATGTTTGGTATGTTGTAGCTTATTCTAGGGTTGTAGGTATTGTAGTGGATTGATCTATGTGGATTAATGTCTCCTTTCCCATCAGATAAGTCTTCCACTTCTTCATAGCTTGCATTAGGGAATATACCTCCTTTTCATAGCTAGGGTAGTTAAAAACTACCCTTGAAATAATTCAGAATGGTATAAAACAGACCTTCCTCCTGCATTGGGACCACTCCCATAACATACCCACTCACATCTATCTCCACTTAAAATGGCTACTATAATTTCAATAATTATAGAATTGCTTCTTGATTGATATTCTTATTTAGCTCCTCAAAGGACCTTTGTTGACCCTTTCCCCACTAGAAACTCTTTCCACTTACTTTTATGGTATGGAGTAGTGTTGGTACCGCTAAAAATGAAGCTATGAATTTCCTCAAGTATTGTGCCACCCCAATGAAACTTCTAACATCATAAAAATTAGTAGGCACCGAATATTTAATGATGGCCTCCATATTTGTATGATTTATCTTCAACTCTCCAACACCTATCACATACCCCAGATACACCAAAACTATTGTGCAATCTCACACTTCTTTAGATTTTCTAAGAGTTGGTGCTTCTTTAATCTCTCTAGAAACTACATCAAATGTGAGATGTGTACCTCCTAGGTAGCACTATATTCCATTATATCATCCAAATAGAAAATAATAAATGAATCTATATAAAGGTACAATATATTATTCATTAACCTCATAATCATAGTTGGTGCATTGTATAGGTTGAATGGCATGACTAACCACTCATACAAACCTTGCCTGGTTTTGAATGCGTTCTTCCAAGAATCTTCTTCTCTAACTCAAACCTGGTGATATCAAAACTTTAAGCTCAGCTTGGTAAGATATTTTGCTTGTTGTAATTCATCCAACAGATCATCTATTTTGGGAAAGAGTACATATTCTTGAGCATAATTTTGTTCAACAACCTGTAATGTATACACATTTTCCAAGTCCCATCCTTCTTTGACACAATGATGATGGGTGATCCACATGGTAATGTACACCATCGAATGACACCCTATTATAATAATTTTTTCAATTGCTTCTTCACCTCACTTGCTCCTATAACAAACTACCTGTACAACCCAATGTTTGGCATTGGGGATTCTAGCAATAACTAGATCTCGTGCTCCACTGTCCTCTTGGGTGGTAACCCTTTAGGCTCCTAGAACACATTGCTCTATGACTATAGAAAAACTTCTAGTTATTGTTTCTATTTCTTAGTACACCCATCTAAGGATTCCTTTTCTCTTACTAACTCTTTTACAGATTGATTTTCTCTTAAAAATAGTAAACATATCTTTCCTGAATTGATTAGTTTCTTGGCTTGGTTGGCACTTACCAATGAAATTTTTAACTTACATTTGTGCACATCGATGGTGAATGATTTTCTATACTTGATGAGGAGGTACTGGTTGGATCTCCCCATGAAAAATTCATCTCAAATATACATATAAGGGCTTCTAAACACCACCCCACATGCAACATGTGGAACTACACCTAATTCTACTTCATTAATAAAATCAACACTAATAGAAAATTTGATTTTTCCCTATTTTGTTACCTTTATTTTAGCATACTAATTTACCCATCCCAATGGATATAGGCCTAGATGATCATAAACTTCCAAACCCAATTTGTTGACTAGCTGTGTTACAATGATCCTAAGTCAAACAAAGCATTAATCTTGGTATTTTTAAACTATATCTTTATATTAAGGAGCTTAGTATTTTCATTATCTTCTTGTTACTAAAGGCTACTTAGATTCACCTCCTTTTGCACTAATGTATAGATGATCTTCTCATCCATGTGCGAGCTACTTTCAACTTGGTTGCTCAAATTAATGGCCATAAGATTCTTCCTTTTATTATATTTCTTTTTGTTCTTCAGGTTAAGTTGTGGATGAAACTTCCAACACTTCTCCTATGTATAACCATCAACGTTATAGTGGTTGTAGTGGTTGTTGGGAACTTTGCACTAGTTTCTTGTGGCCACTATCTTTTTATATTTTCCTCCTTTCCACTTCTTTTTCCCCTCCTTAGAAGCATCATGTTGCTCCTTCTGCTTCAAGCCACTTGATTTCCCTTTCTTTAGGCATATGTTCTCCAGGTATTAAGTATGTACATAAGCCTCGTTCACTAATATAGGATTTAACAACATCACTTGCTTCTGCAAATGGTTGTGTATGACTCTTAAATACTTTAGGATTATCTCTGGGTTTTTTGGGGAGATACCCAACATTATGGCCATCTTTCTAAGTTTTGTGGTGTACTCCTGTACACTCCACCCCAAATTTGCCTGAAGTAGTGTCATGAGATCCACTAATCCTCTACACACTCAATATGGTAAAATTGTAATTTTATGAGGGTTTTAAAGTCTTCCCAATTAGTTACTAGATGATCTCCCACCAACCTCAATGTATTCGTGTGGATTTCCCACTAGGTTAGGGCATGGCCCTCTAATTTCAGTTGCATAAATGAAATATTATGTTCTTCATCTATAAGATGAACAAAAAAATAAACTTATAATTGTTGCAACCGTTGATTTAGCTTCAGAGCATCGATCTCACCTTGGTATGACTTGATACCAATCTTTTCTTCCATTTTGAATAGGGACTATGAATGGTTCATGACACCCAAACTAGGTTGATCTCTTTAGGGTCCTTTCTTTGGCTCATTCTTTGTCTCTTTGTGATCCCCTGATCTCTCCTCTGATTAAACCTTTGCATTAGAACTCCCATCTTCTCCAAATAATCTATTGTATTGGTCAAGGCCATCATGAGGAAATTTGTGTTACGGTTTATATCTACAATTTGTGCTTCCATCCATAAAAACCTCTCCTCTACAGGATCACAAGGCTTATTCATAGATTCGTTGGCCATGACTAGGGTTTTATGACTTTAGGCTTAGCTAATCTATGTCCCCTATAAATTTCAACAATATACCTAAATAAACTTTCTCTTATACCAATATGATCCATAAACTATCATGGATATTCCACTAGATAGTTTTTCACAACAGATTTGATAATATAATACTTAAAAAATCCAAAATCTACACTATGAGGGTTTATATCTCTTTAGATTTATGGATTTGTAAATTATTGTTTATTTTGTATGCATGCAAATTATAATTAAGAAGAAACTAGATAACAATGAAATGAAAACTCACAAACCATGATTGACACAAGATATAACTTGGGAAACCATTTTGGAAGAAAACCCAACCGAAAGGTGAGGTCGCTCTACTCTCTTTCTATAAATAGAAAATTGTTGTGAGCAAAAAGAAATAAGGTCATGTCTTGTGGGCTGCTACAGTGAAAACATACTCTCTTTGTGCTCTCTCCCTACCCCAAAACATACTCTCTTTGTGCTCTCTCCCTACCCCTCTCAACTACTCTACTCATCTATGGAACAAATGCACTTGGAAAGAATGGAACCCCTTTTCTTCCTAGTGGTCTAGTTATAACACAACCCAATAACAAACTAGTGGTTAGGTTTCATTCCTTGAACTCTTAAGTAGAGTTAAAATGCGGACTCTTCTAAATTATTTTTCATATTTATCACTTAATTAGCCCATCTTCCTTGAGTAATGGGGACTAACGTGGCATCTTCTCGAATTATGGTAGTTAAAATAGGAGGGTCAAATTCTAAGTGGAATAACTTTTGCATACAAACTTCAATTGAGGAGATTATTATGTTGTTAGAAAGGACCCTATGTGTAGAATAGGAAAATAAGGTTCTGCACCAAAGCGGAAAATTTTTACGCTAAATAAATGTCATTTGATGCCTCAAAATTATCTCGGAAGGTTTTAGACCCCAATTTTCCAAAAGGGGTGCCGCTAGTAAAATTGGTCTTGTGAGTTGATTCCTCCACTTTTTCCACTATGAAAGCATTGAGATTGAGGACAAAAAACATAATGATCCAATATAGATAACCTATAAATTTATGCAGTTTTGATGGTTTGAGATTTGGGTTCCAAAATTGCCATGTTCATTTGTCCCTTCTCATAATCCAAAGTAGATAGTAACCTTGTTTATGAAGAACCTAAAGTTTGCTTCCATATATCTATATAAGCATATTGTTTCATATTTATATTATTGTTCTTTATTTCCATAAAATGTGAATATATGTTGTCTTGCTTGCATGTTGTTGAAGGTAAAATGCCAAAATATAATGTCTCTTAAACCAAAAAAGTTGTTGGAAAGAGTTCCCAGTTGAATGCGGGCTTTCTTGATGTAGCTTCCACTATGTTTGGAGCTAAAACTAAGACCTCCTCTTCTTCAATTCTTGTCTTTTTTCATATCCTTCTCTTCTCATTCTCTACTTCTAAAATTGAAAATGACTATTTTGTCTCTGCAAATCCTCTCTTGAGATGTTTTTCCTTTGGTTGTGGGGTATCCTAATGATTAGTTGTGAAGTTTGTCATACTTCCTAAATATCTTGAGTAGTTTGCACTATATTTTTCTCCCAAACATATTCTTTAGCAAACTATTCAATCTCTAGTTTGGGCACATGTTCATAAGGGGTAGATCCTTGTTTTACTTTCCTTTCTGATATGATCTTGTAAGGATCAGATTGCCACACTTTTCCCTGGGGAAATTTCATGTGTTTCAACATCTCCTCAACCTCCTGTAATGTTGCACTAGTGTTGATTAAGAAGTTTTCAAACTCTTTATACAATTTGAACATATTAGGACATTTCTTTGACATAAAATGAATGTGATCCGAGTTGAGGCTCTGTCTCATAAACTCTAATGCAAAAATCTCATAGGTAATAAAATTGGAAGCATGTAGGAAGATAATTCACAACCATAGATTTTAATCTTTGTAAAGACTTTAAACAGATATGGGTCTCTTTCTCTGGTATATGGGCTAACTTGTAAAATATTTTAATCTTTGGAAATGTTCTAGGAGGAAGCTCATTAAACAATAAATTATATGCAACTAACAAAGCCTAATTGTCAAAGTCAACAAAATCCAAATTTTGGGATGCTTTCTCACCACCTATCCATCTAAAAATAAAGAAAGAGATATATAAAGATTGATCGATACCTAAAATACTTAGTGAGATCATAATGGGTTCACTGGACATTAATGACAATATCCAAATATTGATTGAAATGAAATCTTACAAAGGACATTTTGGCTTGTGAAAGAGAAGTTAGAAACTATGCTACAATATCATCTACATATCCTAATAAAGAATATACCATTGATATGATTTTTCTTGACATTTCAAGAAATATTCTTGAAGGTAAGGAGGAGCAGTATCTGGTAATTGGGAATTCAAGGATAAGAAAGAATCTAGAGCAATAACTTTTTCTTCAAAGGTCAATTTGCTATAATTTTGGCTCAAGAAATCTTCATTCAAGGGTCATGTTTGATTTGGTATTACTCTCTTAAGAATTTCTTGAATGGTTTTGGGGTTAATATGGAACATGATTACTCCATTTTTAGACATAATAGCTTGTTTACTAGGATGGTAATGCTCAATACACCAGGAAATGAATTTTGGGTATGAGTATGTCTGGGGTTCATGATAGACTGATCCAAATAAGATTCCCAAATCAATGAAATGTCCTACTAATCTTGGAAACATTGAAAATCCCAGTCCCTGAGCTCATACATGTTGAATTCATAGTAGGTTTCCTATGAATTTGCTTCTTGATATTTCATGGTAAGTATTGAAATTTTACAGGATGAGAAGAGTCTGAAATATAGGATTTTGTCACCTTAACCTTCATGTTTTACTGAAAATGAAAGAATGAATGATTCTAAACTTTACTCGTTAATTTTCTATAGTAGGTTGTGTAAGTTGCTGAACAACTTCTAGAGACAAACTACATAGTGTGCTTTGAGCATAATGAGATAAAGAAGCTCCTTTTACCTTTTAATGGTTATTCCAGTCATTGAGAGACACACAACATCATCTAATTGGACATAAACATTTTATTTTGGAAAATACAAACAAATTCTCGCTTAATGACTCTTGTTGACATTGTTCACATGCTTATAATACATGGACCATTGATTATGTACCACTTAGATGCCACCTGAAGCGCTTATTATATTACTTGTCCACCACTTCACCTCTGTCATTGGTCAATGTGACGCCCCATTGTTCGACAAGGGTTGGAAAACTCGTTGTCGTAAAGTAGTTGGGGGGGTTTGATGTTTGTTTGAAAGTCCAGGAGATGGCCCCTGATATGGTTTTTTATTGATGTATGTCCAAATGGTAAACTACTTTGGTACAACTTTGGAACCACCCCTCGGTTAGTCGTTGAGCAATCAAGGGGGCCTGATATGACTTTTCCGCCATTGATCAAGAAGTTCTCCATGATGCACTCTTGAAGATGCACAAGAATTAATCACGGGTGGAAGGGTGGAATATGCAACTTCTTTATTAAAAAAAATCTAACTAGGTAAATAAACCATAAAGTTGTACACTACACTCAAATCCATTAATGTTACAACATGGCCCATGCTAGGAACCTTGTTGACTTCTAGAGTGGAAAACCTGTACCATGAGAAGATAAATGCCTAATGCCTCTTGCACACATAATACAATTGTGAAAATTGCAAAAGGCTTTATTGGTTGTTCCAGCTAAGGTGTTGTGAAATCGATGAGTGAGGGAAACATCTACACAATTGGTCCCCTCTACCTATAGAAGAAATTGACAAGTTTTCCACACTTGTGATTTCCATATCTAATGGTGAATGGCCACCTAATCCAAGAAGAGATGGTTGGGAACCTATTGTGACTAATCTTAAGCCTATTATCAATGGATGGGGTCTAACCCCATTGACCATGACAATTCACCACCCAGTGGTGAACTCCCCCATTAATGCTTGATGTCAAACTTATGTTTTCTAGACTACAGACCAATTAATGTTATGTATTCCTATGGAATTCTTATCTGACAATGTTATGCTTAAGGGTTTGAGTTTATTTTAAAGGGCATGTTTGGTTGGTAGCTAGCTTAGTTTATGCTTTTGCTAGTGTTCATGGTCATCAAATGCTTAAGGGTTTGAGTTTATTTTAAAGGGCATGTTTGGTTGGTAGCTAGCTTAGTTTATGCTTTTGCTAGTGTTCATGGTCATCAAATTTACAATCGACCTTTTTTTATTGTTGTATAAAATCCCTTTGATCATAATATATGAAAATCAAATTTCATATATTTTAAAAATAAATGCAAGCTCTAGTTTTATGAATTAATTCATTTTAAAAATTACTTTAGAAAAAAAAAGTATTAATTAAAAAAATTATAATATAAATTCTTTTAAATATAATTTTAAAAAATCTAACACCTACACATATGATTAAAATTTTTAAACTAATGTAAAAAGAGATCATGAAAATATCACATAAACATGAAAATAGATAACGGATAAAAGAGACAAAATAAAAAAAAATAAAAACAAAGAGAAAAATGACACATTTTAAGTTAACAAGATCATGAAAATATCACATAAACAAGAAAATAGATAACTAGTAAAAAAAATAAAAAAAAAAACACAAAAAAAATATTAAAAAAAAAATAGAAAAAAATAGCACATTTTAACCAACATTGTCAAAGTTCATCTACATAGAACATAGGACAATCAAATTTCTAATTACCTTAAAATAATTAAAATCCCATATGGGTGAACACATGGATGCACAAGTTCATTTATTTATATATTCATGTATGTGTATATATTTTTTTCCATAATAATCTATTCATCAATGTTTTTTTTTCATAATGATCTATTCCATCTATTTTCTTGTGGTAAGGGGGCCAAAAGCCACCAGGAAACCTTCCTAAAAGCATATCACAATCTCTTTTAAGTGACATCCCATGAATTTCCATTCTTCAGTTTTTCTCTACCCATGTTAATTAAAAGCATGACATTACACCTACTATAGCATGTCACACCCTAACAATAAGAATTCACATAAATCTGAGATAAAGCAGCAAAGGGGATACACAGTTTCGAATACAACACCTGTAAACAATATGAATGCTGTGGGCGCATCTCTCCTCTTGTGAACCCAATAAATGTCAGACTTGTTCGACATATACAGTGCAGGATCTATAATAATTGGGTTTGCTCTGTGTTTTCTGCAGCATATAAATGTAAGCAATAAACTCTTAGAAACAAAACAAAGCAATTTCCGCTCTGAGAAGTATTAAATGTAAAGAAAACTGCACGCACATTTTCCAACCTAAACGGCTGGTATGCTCAATAAAATTTAGATTCCTTGGCACAGATGAAAATACATGGATCAAATCTGCAACGAAACAAATGATAAAATTGTTATATCAACGTGTATAAACTAACCATAAACAAAGTTACAAGTCCCAATATACTTCCCAAAAGGAATCTCTCAAAAACTTTTGGGAGAGCGCTTATGCAACTCTTAAATCTCAGATCTCAGGGAGAAATAAAACATTCAGACATAAGAAAACCAACTATTGAAATCCAAAGACCAAGATCCATAAAACAAACTTACTTCAACTCTGGTAGTATAACACTGGGACTAACAAATATTTTTTTGATAATTAATGTAAGGAGATGCGTTCAACTCAGAAAACAATAAGGAATTATTGCAATAACAAATTGTATTGTATGGGTTCACAGATGTCATTGGAATATTTTTGTTGGGTCATTTTTATGTTATTGTAAATTTCGTAAGTTTAATAGGTATAGAGCAAGGTTAACGGTTACATTTTGTTAAATGTCCCAATTTATAGTAGAAATAAATTTAAGTTTTTCATTATTTATTAATTTTTCATTGGATCAATTGAATGTTTGAATCTACATTCAGCATAAACTCAGGCTTACTAATTTTAGTTTGTATTAATTAAATGTTCAAATCTACCATCAACATAAGTTTAAGCTTTTTAATATTAAAAGATGGATATGGATATGGCAGTTTGAAAACCCCTTCCAACATCACCATACCATTTGAATGTCTAAATTTACAGTCAACATAAACTCAGGTTTTATAATATCGGTTAACTTTGCTTCATATCAATTGAATGTCTATATCTACAATCAACATAAACTCATATTTTTAAAGTCCAAATCTAAGAATAAAAAAAATCTGAAGAGTTTTTTTTAGTATAAAATGGATATGAATATAACAATTTGAAAATGGGTTTTCTATAAAGGTGTTTATTTTGTCTAGAGGGTGCAAAAAATTTCTGGAATCAGTCTATTTTTTTTTCAAAAAAATTGATTATAGGAGTGATTGAATCATGTTTTGATGGTGGAAATGGATTCAGCACTATCTATATCACCAGAAGCACCCAAAATCTTGAACCTGGACAATTGTAAACCAGATTTCCAAAAAAAATCTACTGTATTTTTTATGAAAACCATGCCTAAATTTCCATGGTTTTCCTTGCCAAATTTATGCCTCTTATAACTATAATATCCATTGCAGAATCTGATAATCAGGTGAGAGGTCAATTAGTTGATCCCTCTCTTGATGATCAGTATCCAGGATATCACCGGAATCTACAATTGGACATAAGTATGCTGGTTTGAAAACCTCTCTAACTTCACTGTTCCTCCTATATTTATTTTACATCGTTAATGTAATATGGAAAAAAAGGAGTCCTAACATTTTTTTTTGAACATTCGTTTGTTTTAGCATGTTACATAGATTCACAGTCTATTCTATGATTCCTGATTATTTGACCCCTCTCTTGATTATCAGTATCCAGGATATCACCGGAATCTACAATTGGACATAAGTATGCTGGTTTGAAAACCTCTCTAACTTCACTGTTCCTCCTATATTTATTTTACATCGTTACTGTAATATGGAAAAAAAGGAGTCCTAACATTTTTTTTTGAACATTCGTTTGTTTTAGAATGTTACATAGATTCACGGTCTATTTCTATGAACAATTCAGCATGCAAATGGGATATGTAAGGTACAGAAAAGAAGAAAAAACATACCATCTTGAGTTACAAGAGGATAATCCGATGCACTAAGATTGATAAACCAGTCCCAGTCCTTACTTTTTCTAAGAAGAATAGCTGCAGCATGAAGTGTGTTTGAAACCATGGTGGGTCCTCTGTAAGTGATGAGATTAGCCTTAACAATTATGTGTACATTGCCCACCTCTCTGAAGATCGGATTTGATCTGACGTGGTTGGCGAGGTCTTCTCTTTCATTCAGCGACGATTCCCGGTCCAAATGCACAATATATTGATTCAAGGGATGGTAAAGTGCTGCCAGAGCCCTTTTTAATTTTTCCCCCTCGCCTTTCGATCCTGAAATAAGGTAGGCGAATCTTGGAGGCGCGGGACGAGCGGGAGAGGCAGGAAGCACGACCCTGGACTCTGTGAACACTGGTTCTGAGGAACCTGGGACATGCCCAAAATGGAAGGTGGCTAAAACAGAGCTTAATGTTTTCTGGGTATAAATGTTCCCCACACTCAAGTCTAACACCAGAAGGAACAGAGATCCTAGGAAACACAAGGCCAGAGAAAGAATCCATTTTGTTTCCGTAGTCGCCAAACTGAAATGCTTCTTCACCAATCGCTTCATCGAGGCCCCTTTCCAGTCGATAACTATACTAAACGCCACTTTGCACAGATCACCATTTATATTAACCTCAAATTTAGCCACTGCAAAATGAATTAGTTAGCAGTTTCTCACCATCCAAGCTTTTCTAGGCAGGAAGCATGCCCCTGGACTCTGAAGATTGTGTCTACATGCTTTCACATAGTTATGATCTTTCTATTTTATGCTAATGATATTTCTATTTTTATGTAATGACAAGGATTTCCGGTGATGTCGATAAATAATTTTTCTTTTTCTTTTAATTATGATTTCATACATGAACATGAGCATCACCATTAATATTAATATAGTTAAATTAAAAAAATTATTTGGATGGGTAATTAAATTTTAAAAAATTATTTATGTTAATTTTGTACAGGGCAATAACAGTAAAATTGTTTATGTTGGGTGATTAAATAAAAAAGATCATTTATGTTAACTTTGTATATGACAATATCAGTTTAGAGAAAGTGACTTCATACAAATATCAATCTTCATTATAAGTTTAATTGAAACTTTCGGATTAAGAAAAAGATAAATGAAGAATGGAAAAGTAATTATGGACTTGAAAACAATTGTAAATTAGGAGACATTTGGGTATGGGTTAAGAAGAAATTTCTCTATAAGATTGTTGTCATTTTTGTGATCTTGTGTAGTTGTGAAGTTTGGGGTCTCAACATCTCTAGAGAATGATGGAAAAAGATTGAGAAAATCCAAAAGTGTTTTATAACTTATAATCTTAAAATTAAAGACCATACAACTTATTATATCTTCATCATAGAAGCTATCCTATCCTCATCATAGAAGCTAGTCTTTCTCCATTGGTGGCACAAAATACACAAAAAGAGACATCTTAAGATTTTTTCGAAATCCAGTTAAATCCAC
The DNA here is from genome assembly GCA_031772625.1 of Pinus tabuliformis. Taxonomy (NCBI): domain Eukaryota; kingdom Viridiplantae; phylum Streptophyta; class Pinopsida; order Pinales; family Pinaceae; genus Pinus; species Pinus tabuliformis. The sequence goes on along the minus strand of CM062804.1, from coordinate 763,823,816 downwards.
CTACAAACTTAAGCAATGGTGGAATAAAGATGTTGAATGTGACTAACAGGGAAAGGTAAATTTGTAGAATAGCAATAATATTAAAAATATTGACATTTAAATTTAAGGAGAAATTGTGGTGCAATAAGTAATTATAAAATAAAAGAAAATTAAGATATTATAAAAGAGTGATCAACCTTATTTTAGAAAATCAAAAGTATCTCTTTGTTTTAATTAATGTAAAAATGAAAATCAACATTACTAAAATAAAATAAAATTCTCATAAGGTCCATAGCAAAATAAAACAATGGACAATTCCTAAAAAAAAAATTGGGCAAAAAAAAATGTCATCTTTATAACATTAAGAGGGTTAAAAATGAAAAACACTCTTTTAAAATATCATAAACTTACATTAAATTAGAATTTAAAAATATCTGTTACAATATCAACCTTCTCACTATTTAACTCATCAAAACCATAAAACCATGGTGATTTAAAAAACTTCACTTAAATAAATCAAATTTAATTTCAATAAATAACATTATCAGCGTCATCACTAACATCTTCATCCTCATATATATTTATCTGTAAATATATTCTAATTTATATTTTATTAAATTTGTTATTTTAACTACTTACATAATAAATCATAAACCTACCTATCAAGATTTATTAAAAAACTATTTTTAAGATTTGATACATCATCTTGTATCTTTATAAATAAAAGCTCATTGATATCATGTATTTTTATTTGTAAATAAAATCTCATTTATATTTTATTTGAATAAATATTTTTTAACCTTTTATATGTTAAACTATAAAAGTATTATATATTAAAATTTATTTAAAAATCAATTTTAAAATATAAATTTAATTTAATTTCAATAAATATCCAATTATAAAAATATAACTAACATTTATTAAAACTCTTTTATCATTGACTTCTTGAAAATTATATATATATATATATATATATAAATTAATTAGCAAACTATCTATATATATTAGCTAAACTATTGAGATTTGAATTAATAATTTTTACTCAAAAATTATTTTAATAATACACTCGTTCACCCTCTATTCAAATTTCATTAACTACATAAATATAATATTTAAATTATAATTTTATTTATTAAAATTATATAATATAAATACTCATATTCTTAAAAAAAAATTACGATACTAAATCGATTTATTTACGTTCAAAAATATAATATAAAATAAAAACAAACAAAACCATTTTAATAATCATTAGAATAAATAAATTCTTCTAATGATTAGATAACATTTAAACTTATTCGATACTAAGTGACACTACGTGACCCTTTCTATTTTATTTTTTTAATATCATATAAAATAGGCTGGATAATCGAACAACGTGGCCCCTTTTTATTTAGTTCTTTTACAAAATTTATTGACGCGCAATGGTTTAGGAGGCCAGCTAGGCACCTTCGTTTTATATAGGCATTTCCTTATATTAGATTAAGGTATGGATTTTTATAATAGATGTATGGGTGTTGTTCAAACTATTTAATTATAATTAATAATATTTCAATGCGAAAAGTTACATGCCCTAATATATATTTCCCATAAATTAAATGGAAAAATTTATTCTTATTTAAGTAATAAGAATTAAGAATGAATTAGAATTTTTTATTTTATAAATTCAACCGTTTTAAAATAATCAATATTATTAAAAAATAAAATTTTATAAGCATTTTAAGTTTATTATGAAGATGTGTCACGGTGATCTCTAAATTCGATTTCAGCACTAAAAAAAGACGAAGAATCTAAACTCTTGAGACTTATAATTTCGTTTCTTTAATCTTTTTTAATATTTTGCAAATTGACTTTGTGTACTATAACCATATTTATCAACCTAGCATGATAGATTCATGAAATAATTTTAATTTTTTTTATTATTTTTATATAATAAAAGATGACAGGTAGGCAGAGAGGGGAGTTGATCTCAGAGGGAAACGCCTTACGGCGTAATAACCATTTTTTATGTATTTATTAGGCCGATAGGCCTTTCCTATGCATCAACTTTTCGTCAACACTTTTACTTTGATCCATTAGATCAGATGAAACATTTTCAACCGTTGATCTGAACCAGAAAACAAAATAATGGAAAATCAAGAAAGCACGGAAAGTCAAGAAAGCACAAAAGCTCAAAAAAGATTCTATGCAAAAAAAATCAAGAAAGCATGAAAAAGATCATAAAAATCAAAGATCGAAAGAAAAAAGCTCAGAAAAGCAAAGATTTTTGAGGATCTTTATTTTTTAAATGCAATGTATTATTAATTTATTTTTATAATTTAATTGAAATATAAATTTTAAATTTTAAATTTAAAAATTAGTTTAGATTTATTTTTAGTGTAAGTTTATTATGTGTTAAGAGGGATTTTTTTTTGAGGTATTGATTTTTTAAAAGTGAAAAGAGATTTGATTTTTTTTGGCATTTGGTAGATGTAGAGTTAAAATGAATTTAGATTAGTTTAAATATTAACCTTTAAATAACTCACATTAGAGAAAAATACCATGGGAAAAAACCATAGATTAAAAATATGATAAGGAAAAACCATGGGTTGGAAAATTTTATATTTCATATTTTAATTTTAATTTGACTAAGTCAAAATGTTAAACATTGTAACATCTCTCTAAAATAATTAAATTCAATTTAATTCCATGCTAGCTCCCATCATTTTCCTGCTCAAAAGATAGGTGTTCTCAACACCTTAGCTACTTCGGCGGGCGTTGCAAGTTTATGACGAAAATCACCTTGAAGATGAGAAAACTGAACTCCTGGAAGTTTTTAATAAGAATGGTTATAGTAGGTCTCAAGGTCTTAAGGCTTTTCAAAATGCTGAAAAGGGTCCTAAGAGTAAGATTGACCCCAAGGATTGGTCTTCCGGTGTTCATCTTCCCTTTATTCAAGGGACCACGGATAAAATTGCTAGGATCTTGAGGAAGCATGAGATTCATTCTTCTTTTAGACCTCTTAACACTATATGAAGTTCTCTTCATTTTGTTAAGGACCCAATTAACCCCAAGGATTAGAAGGGTGTTTATATCATTCCCTGTTCTTGTCGAGCTCCTTATATTGGTGAGACCGGTCAATCCATTAACCAAAGGATTTGTGAACATGCTACCGACATCAGGCATGGAAGGTCTCGCTCCTCCGCTTTGCTAGAGCATGCAGAAAAAGCCAATTATCACATCTCCATTGAAGAGGCTAAGGTCATTGCTAGGATTGACCATTTTCATTATCGTAAATTTAGAGAGGCCTTAGAAATTGAAAAAAAAGACTTGTTAATTTAAATAGAGATGATGGCTGGAGTATCAACAGATGCTAGATTCCGCGCTTTCTTCCTAAAAAATTATTTTTATTTATTTATAGATTAATTAATTAATTTTTTTTGTTAATCCCCATATTGCTTAGTTTATGACTCTCTTAAATTATTTTTGCTAATATGAATAGGATCAAACCTTAATATTAATATAATATTATATATAATAATTCATTAATAAGATTATATAGGGTTATGAATCCTTTCTCACTTGAGGGGGGATGTGAAAAAGAGAGCGATGAGGTATCTGTCGGCAGGAGGACTCGAACCAGGGCAGCCTAGGCCATCGACCTAGGGTGCTGCAGACTAGTCCTCATTTTGGATGACGAAGACTAGGAGGTACGGGGTGGGTCAACAGGTTTTCTGTGGAGATGGTCCATACAATGGCCATGTAGGCTGTGGGTTGGATCCAGGGTGTTCAATCTGCAAGGATCCCAAGGAATATGTTTACTGGGACAAATTTCATCCAACTGAGAGGGTACAGTGGATGATTGCAGAGGAGGTTTTGGGCGGGGATTCTTCCTTCGTTTCTCCCATGAATCTCAGAGGCTTGATGGTTTGATCCAGTACACAAACCCCACCCCTTCCCCCTTTGATCCTTTGTTTACGTAATAGATTATACCCTAAATTATTCATTAATCGAGCATGTCCAAAGGTATGAATCAACAATCCAACTGTATATATTTGTGATGCTTACTGGTGCAAATTTTCATTTTTTCACAAATGCGTAATAGCGAATAGATTTACCTTAAATTATTCAACGTCCAAAGATATCAATCAACAATCCAGCTATATAGGTATATGTGTGACGTTTACTGGTGCAAATTTTAATTTTTCACAGAAGCAGAATAGTTGTCAGGGTTTATCGGGAAGAGTTGTGGCAGTGTAGGCAACCAGGCTGATTGAACCAATATCTCTTCTAAAAAAATTCAACAATTCCAATTTAATAATCCTATCGGCCTCTATTTGTACCTTTTGGGACAATTGCTAGTTTATTTATTTTTGTATAATTGGTTTTTAAGAAAGTTAAAAATTTCTAGAAAATTCTTTTTTTATAAATTTAAGAAATTCAAATCAAGAAAACTATTAAATTTAAATTTTATTTTTATTTTTAAAATATATATTTTGAACTAATTTTCTGTTATGTTATTATTCATTATTAAATTTGGATTTAATTATAGTTTCTAAGTGTTTTTTATAATGATAATTTTTAAATAAATATCTAAAATTGTGCATTTTCATGAAATTAATATTATTGGCACGTGGGGTTAGACAGATTCGGGTTAGCATACACTATCAACCAATAACTTTTTCTACAACACTGATCCTTTCAGCATCACCCACGGAGTGGATGAAATCTCACTCGAGGTGCCTATGGAGGACTGTTAGAACTAGGTTTTCGCAGTCGGGTGGGAGCGTTGCACAACATTCGCAAGGCTATAGGTTGTTTTCTATCTTCCTAACATGCACATGATAGGGTTTTGAGAGGTGTGTTCTATACCTATGTTGTGCAATGCTTTATAAAGATACAATATAACAACATTCATTATAACAAGTGAGGGAAAAAGACATACATAACCCACACATGGAGATCAAATAAACCCACAATCAAATGTAAAGAACACCCTAGTCGAAACTACCATTACTTCTTCAAAAGGATGCGCAATGCGTCACACTAATATACTCTAAAAAGCGACTCACAAAACCTAACATTCATGACAACCATACCTTGTTACCACGTCAAGCACTCAAACAGAGAACCAACCTAGAGACTTGATACCATGACAACTTTCTCTGGGATAGTTGAACTTGAAAAGAATTGACCAAGCCCTTCTCCTCTGGAAAATAAGCTTGACTGCCCAAACAAACCCAATTGAATTGAACTCAACCCCACTGCACTCAACCCCCTTCCCCTCCAACCCCCAAGCTAAAGAAATCTTATCCTTTTGTAGATTCACAATGTCACCCCCATCATCATTCATCAAGATTTTGTCTAGCTCATCCAGTCTCACATGTCGACCTAGCTACCATGACAGTTTCTGACAACATCGTTTTTGTTGTCCTAGTTTCCCTTCTTGATGTCTAAACCATATTCAAAATATCTAAACCATACTCAAAATATCTCCTAATGGTTTCTTCTCCACCCATCGACTTTCCCTTTTCAGTAAATATCTTTCAATGTCGCCTCATCATGGAGATTCTTTCCACTTCGACATCCCACCTTTCGATCTTAACCACCATGATTTCCCTCTGCATGTGTTGTCATACAGCTACAACTGTATATGTTGCACACATTATTCCTCATGCGCAACACCTCCCTATCCTATACATTGTGTTGTCTTTTGTCGCTGTCTGCAGTCTCCCTGTACTTAGGAAAAATTGAAAAATTTTACTCCATGGATTCAACATGCCCCCAACACAAAATTGTGGCTCGTCTCGAGCCACTCAATCTCGTCGCAAAGATGGAACCTTATCCTCAAATGACTCCTTCAAGGTCCATGGTGCCTGACACACTATCTACATTTAGCTCTTCATTCCTTCAACTCTCCTAATCAAGTTTTGTGTTGTGTTGGTGGTCATACCTTCTGCAACTACATCGATTTCCTCGCGCCTTGCACTCTACACTTCCTGTTGTAGTTCACTACAACTCTCATACACTTTCATCACTTCACCTTGGAAGTCTTGCATCTCTTTCTTCCACTGCCATTTCCCCTACCATAGTAGCTCAATCTCCTCATTAACCTATGCTTTCTCTTGCATGGCAATTCACTTCTCTAATAAGCTCATTCTGCCCATACTATGTATAATGTATTGCGCCCTTTCTTCGACCTTCCTCCTCTTCTCCACTATCTTTGGAATCTCTTGAATTCCCAACAAAGTAGACCACAATTGTGATCCTTCTTCAAGCATGTATTTGCATTATTGTTCATGATCTTCCAATTTGTGGTACTGCTCCATGGCATGTTGTTTCAAGTCCCTGTGCTCCCTTTCCTCTAATGATGTTGGTGGTTTCTGTTGCACCCGCAATTATTTTACCTGTGCCTTTAGTTCTTGTATGGCCTCGCAAATATTTGTGACTAGTCCTTCAACCAGAGCAATGGTCTCCATTGAATCAACACTACTTCCTAGCCACAATCATCTCAACAGTCAACCCCTTCTTTTCTTGTAACTTTGTAATCAACTAGGGGTGGTTTTCCATCACATGGTCTAGTGGCCCAAAATAGGTACATGTGCAGTAGGGGTTAGGGAAATCTCACACAAGGTGCCCCTATTTTCCATAATTATAATAGACCATGGGTCCTTAACCCCTTAAAAATCCTCCTTGTCCTCTCATTAGTACTCCCGGACCTCTAACGACCATCCCTTGCCCTCGACCTAGTTGGTTATACTGACTAGCTTGATTGTATCCATATTGGTTGAATATTGATGTCGTTGTTTCATTTCCCTCTAGCCCTGGCACCCAAATCGAATCAAAAGTGCGCTCATGCATTAGCTTTAGTGCACGACAAGGGGGACAAAGTCTGTGAGAGTAGTCTTTGTAGATTCAGGAGTGACAAGAACTATTTGTGGAGTGGCAACATTTGAAGCATCATCTCCAAGGGCTTCTTTCACCTTCCCTGTTTCTTTTTTATTTGTTAGCTTATCTAAATACTCCTTCCATTCTTTGGTCATATCAGTGAGTATAAGGTCATTGAAGAAGATTTCTTTGTTGAAGATGCCTCCATTGGTGTGGAAATTTGAGGCATTATTTGTGATGTAGAATTGATCGTTTTCTCAATAAAATCATCTCCCTCTGGAGGTTGAAGTAAATCCATGATAGTGGGGTTCTTCTGGAATCTCTGAAAAAAAAAAATTGTTGGAAATTGTTTAGGGACAATTGCTTGGCTTTATAACAGATTGATTTATAAGTTAGGGTATGGTAAAACAAATCATCATATTAATTTGCTTCATGAGTATAATTTCTAATGTGTGCTTCATTTTCTATATCTCAGGCCACATTAGAAGGGTCAAAAGATTTGAAATTGATAGTAGCGAGATTCAGTTCATTCAGTGTTAAAATATCCTTCTTTGCATGTTGATATAACAAGAGAAAAAAGGCCAACTTGCAATGGGAATTTAGGTCAAAATTTATAGGAAGCCCTTTTAAGGTCGAGGGTTATTCCTATTCTGATAGTCTGATAAGAAATTTATCTTTATGAGTTAATCAGGGACATAAAGAGGAAGAACATGAGGGCTTCCATTGCTACCCCAAATTTTGAAATAGGTGAATAATTCCTCGACAAAACAGGCTCCAAATTGCAGCAAGTCACCAAGAGTGGCAACAAACATTCTTAGGATTTTGGAGCCAAAAAAAGTGCAGTAGATAGGAATCATGACCAAGTGACAAATGCAGTAGAATTGGTCAAAATAATTTTCCTCCCAGAGAATTTTGTGGTATATGTGGATGGGAAGGGGATCTGCAAGTGTCCACTTCCAACCCATGCATGGAAAACCAAGGGAGAAACAAATGACATCCATAATATATCTCGACATGCAAAAATGTGGCGCACTATCAATAATATTTTTCGACCAGAAGTAAAGAATATTCTTAGCCATGTTATCTGACAAAAAATTCGGCCAGTGAAATACATATCCATGTGAGGCATTGTCAATAAGAGGGATCCAATCTTTTGGGAATTTTGAGTTATTTTTCTTGGCATATAAATGATAGAGCAAAGAAGCAATGTAAAAAAAAGGGGATGCGAGGGAAGAAACTGCATACTTGCCTAAATATTCTTCTTTGAACTTATTGGAGTTACACATCTGCCCTCTAATCATTTGAGGTAACTTATCATTGTTTCACTCACATTCTTCCTTAACAAATTGGTCCACAAAATATGCATTACATTTAACATCGGGTTTTGGTAAATGATACATACCACGAATGCTTTCAATGCTGAAAGAGCCAATTGTGATGCCTCTGCAAGTGAAAGAAATCGGCTCACTAGTGTTGACTTCTTCGACTACCCAACATATCATATCCATGTATGGTAATAACCTTGGGTGTGTTGTGACCTTATGGAGGTGAGACCTTGCGACAACACTAATTGTTTTTGTTGAATCCTTTAAACCACCTTGGTCAAAGGTTGCAACTGTTGCTTCATCCTCAAAATCCTCTAGAAATTCTTCCTCAAAAACTTCATAGATGGTATTCCAAGACTTAGAGCCAAAGACCATTATGTATACCATATCCAAGAAGAGAAATGTGTTTGGTGATTTCTCGTTGACTTCCTCTTTTAAGGGCCCAACTAATTCTTGTACACAAGCCTTCTTTTTTCCTTTTGCCATAGTATCCTATTGATAGGCACTACGCTTGGAATTCACCTCTAACAAGAAATGTTAAGGATAAGGGGAATTACCATAATAGGGTATAAACAATGTTAAATCAATTCTTAAGAGCAATAAATGTATAAGTTAAATGCATTCATTACATTATCATATGTAGCAAGAAAGCGAATTAAAACAAAGGCACGACTTTTAATTTTTCATAACATAACGGTGGCGATTAAAAAAGATAGATGGCATAAATATATTGGGTTGATTTGATAGCTGGTAGGTGACATATATTCCTACGTCATCCCACTAGGTTGAAGCCAGGCAAGTATAGTTAAGTGCTTATTATCTACCTTTGAAAATGAGTGTACTAACGGGGAGCAAGCCTATGTGGCATGCATACCAACATGTACCAATAGGAGTTATTTGATGAGTATGGTGGGCCTTATGAGTCAGCCCTATTGAGATTTTCTGTTTTATTAAATTTGGGAAAAATCTCATGTATGTGACAACAATAGGATTAGTTGCTATATTAGCTCCAGTATTTTTTGAGGAGGAGTTAATGTATCCTATATTTGTTGTGAGGGAATTTATGATTTAGTTTTATGCTCTAGCTATATAGAAATGTAATCCCGTAGAGGATTGTGAGAGTATGTGTAAAGTGTGTAGAGAAAATAGGGAGAGCTGAGAGTATGTGTGAAGAATTAGAATTGTTGTAATCTCCTTTGGATAATAAGATTGTCGATGCCTCTGTTCTGGTGGACGTAGCCAAGATTAGTTGGGTGAACCACGTTAAATCTCTATGTTATGGTTTTGTGAGGTTTTTGTATGTGCTATGTATGTTTATTTTTATTTCAGTTGTGCTTTGTTTAGTCTAACAAGTGGTATCAGAGGGGCGCAGCAGAGCGTGGAGGGCCCATAACCTACAAGTCTCTGGTTGTGGAGCTGGT